>OX465415.1:25024179-25745322 GCA_950005045.1 Agrotis exclamationis
CAATCAAAAGGAACCACTACAAAATTTTGAAATATGTAGGTAAATATCCATGGCAACAAGTCGGCATTGATTTAATGCATTTTGATAACTTAGTTTATTTAATTGTCACAGATTATTACTCAAAATACATAGAAATTGCTTTATTAAATAAAAACAGTACATCTCAAAATGTTATCACTCATTTAAAGTCTATTTTTGCTCGTCATGGAATACCATTGTCATTAGTGTGGGATGGTGGACCTCCCTTTCAGTCAATTGAATTTAAAAAAAATATGTTAGAATGGGACATAGAACATATTGTTACTAGTCCATATCATTCACAGTCGAATGGTCAAGCAGAAAGCTCAGTCAAAATCATAAAAAATATGTTAAAGAAATGTAAAGAAAACAAATCAGATCCATATAAAGCTTTATTACAATATAGAAATACACCTAAAAATAATTTGTCATCACCAGGGGTGCGTTTAAGTCGATTATCCAGGTTAAAATTTATACTGACTAAACGTCAAATACCCCGTTCAAGCACACCGCGAGGTGAAAAATTAAACTGACTAAAATTTAATCTGCCCCGTTCACGGTCGTCCGGTGGTATAAGTTTTCGCCTGACTAGGATAAAATTTAGCGATCTTTTTACCTCGCTAAATTTTATCCTGCTGTCAGATTGACATTGAGTTTTGTTATTAATGCTCGATTCGCGCCGTAAAAACGAATATTTTTATTTTAGAGAGTACCTAATTCATCGTCTCGGTGAATATTATTCGTGGATCATGGATATAATTAATATTACACCGGCAAATTGATTTTTCATGTTCCGGTTCATTTTTACTGTGTAATAATATTGTTATCACAAGTTAAATCCTAATTTTATGGAGATTACAATATAATATTCGGACTGTTAAGTTGAATTGAATTGTTATTTGGTTGATAAACTGAGCTGTCAATTGAATTTGACAGCTAACATTGACAGAAACCTATGACTCCGTTCAGCGAACACTCGCTAGTTTAATTTTTATCCGGCGAAAATTTCGCCGGCGTACTTAAACGCACCCCAGCACAATTGCTAATGTCTAGAAACTTAAGAGATAACATCCCAGTGTCATACAAAAGATTAAAACTAAAAGGAGTAACTTTTAAGGATTATAAAGAGTCAGTCAAGAAAAATAATGAAAATAAAACAAAGTATTATGACAGAAATACAAAACCTTTGTCAATATTGTATTATAATGATCATGTCTATTTTAAGAGAAATCCTAAAAGTGACTGGGAACAAGCTATTGTTAAACAAAGATTGTTAAATAATAGGTCATATGTTGTTGAGGATGTCCATGGTGTAATGGATAGGAGGAATAGAATAATTCACTTAAGACATAAGTATTCAAATAATTTTTCATTACTCATACTCTGAAAGTAGGTCATTACATGCCTGATTAGCCGTTTGAAAGTTATCCATTGCCGCCCTAGGGAAAATCGCTTTCAACTGACAGCTGCCAAATTTAAGAAAAAAAAAACTAGTTCTATTTTGACATTTCTATTGAACCATGTTCAAAATTTTTATACAGCCACGAAATTACGGAGCAATTTAAAATTAAAATAACATAAAGTTAAGTATTAATAATATAAAATAATGACTTTAAAATAATTTAGTTTCAACTATTCCTCTAAAATATCACAGATTTCGACAAAATCTTTGCCATTTTTTAAATAATGAACATGAAAAATCTTGGCTGTATAGCTGGACGACCACAGCACAAAAATTAAAAAAAAAACAACCGGCAAAGTGACAATCCGATCTACACTCAATTTTTCTTTAGCTAAAATTTATGTTGTTAACCCTTATTAAATTAAAGGTATAATGCTTACCACTTGGGTTTTTAGCTTAAAAAAGTATTTTTCTTGCACCGGCAACACTTGAATTTGATATTAAGTAAAACGTTGTCTTTTTTTAAATCCAATTACTAGCAACATTTCATTCATAAACGTCATCCATCCATATACGCCAATGTCAAAGTGAGCCAGTCGGCAGTTTGGTGAAAAATTTTTGAAATTTTTGTGACGTTACTCAAAAATTTTTAGTTTTGTTCAACCAAAAATCTGGTAAGTGTTTTTTGCGTTCAGATTCATAAACTATGTTATATTCTTGTAGTTTTGCATCCATTAGGTTGAAGAATCCGGTACTATATGCATGTTTTTTGATCGTGTGAAGTTATGGGTAATAGTGGTAAATTATATGCCATTGTGCATTCGTGCCTAACTGTAAATTGAAAAATATGTTGTTCTATGTGTAAAGTGACTCTGTGTGCCAAGTCATGTTTCAGGCTTTTTCACACTGCGGAGGAAACTCAAGGAGAATAATAACACACCAACTTTTTATAATTAATAAACCTCTCTTTTTATTACGAACACAAGTATATTTTATTTACCTACCTACTAAAAATACACATTACATTCATATTTACATTCGAAAAAATGTTAATGCCTATATATTTTTTTTTTCAAACAAATTACACAAGCAAATCCAGGGAAAACAACTAGTATAGGAATTTGTTCAAATCGTATTGGATAATGGTAACTATAATACCACCATCGTAATATTTTACAAGTCGGTAATGGATAATGGTAAGATATTTACCACCCAAAAAACCCCCCTTTCCCTCCCCTTTTTCGTTTTTTTTCCATCAAAAATGAAATCTGTGGCCCCTAATTACCTAGAAACAAACCTCGTTTTTTTCTAAATGTCCACAGGGGCTCGCGTTTGTTTAAGGGTTTTACTTTCTTTCCTCGTATTCGTAATGAAAAGCACAGTGTTTACCTCGGGTAAATTACTTATTTAGTCCCTCGAACTATTAGCGCCCTCACTATGTTCGGGCGCCAAACCCCGTCTCGGGACATAAATAAGTAACTTTCACGCCTTGGATAACAATGTACTATTTCAAACCCTCCTATGCAATCCAACTCGTCACAGGGGAGAGTGGAAGGTGACAGACAGGAGTCGTCTAGGCAACAAGATTCCTCATCTCAAAAATCCTCAAGTGTAACAACAAAGTCAGGTCGTATTGTAAAACCTACTAGAAGGTTAATTGATGAAATAGATTTACTAAGTTGCTATGTCATAAATAATAAATAATGTCATAAATAAGAATGTTAAATAAGTGTAACTATAAGTATCTTTACGTATCTTGTCATTGTATAGTTGCATAGCATAATATATCTTTTAATTGTTTGTCAGGGGTCCAATTAGAACTCAACAGGGGGGATGCTGTAACATCACTAATTAGTAATATAGTAAGCATCCACCTCACTATTAATTGTATATGATATATAATCTGTGGTCCGGGTTCAGTCCGTCACTGCACTGTATTGCCCCCGTCTGTGAACACTGTCCTGTAACTATTGTATGTCTGATTACAATTAAACTTTGAAGATCAAGATTAGAAGTGTCTTTAATTCCCAAACAACCACATAACAGTTTACAAAAAAAAAAATACTAATAATTGTAATATATTTAAGAGCTCATATACATAAGTAAAATTTTAATTTTATATTTCCTTTTGGAAATATGAGAACTAAATACAGTCACAGAATACTTAATAGTACAACAGAAGGACTACTCCAAAAAAAAATCAAACAAATGTAAAATCTATAAACGAGAGAATAAAGTACATTTTAACTGGCAGCCGTACCGCCCACCTACTTTTATAATAGCCTAAACTTCCCGTGCGCAAGCAAAAATGTACTGAATGGTTACGCCCGAGAGTTTATTTTGGTTTATCTGACGCCAACGACATTAAAAGGTTACTATGGGTCAAGCTCAATAGGGTTGCGACTTGCGAGTTTAGGCACAAATAGGTAGGTACCTATGCGTATTTTATGCATTTGTTAAATTACATTATTACCATAAATACCTATGTTCCTCAAGGAATTTTGTTTTTATCATCAGCCTATATCTTTTTGGTTTCGTCATCGATTACTACATACATTATTGATTGTTAGCACGGAATGTTAACAGTAGGTAGTCTAGGTACCTACGGAACCTTACGTGAGGAATAATATTTATAATAATATTATCTTTTCTACCTTGTTATATTTTTGAACATTTATCTTACAAAAAAAAAAAAAATATTTAAAAGATTTTTATCGTCTATGGCAAAATAGCCAGTCCTTATTATTTTGCACTCAACCTAGTAACCGACCAATTATTATCGCATACTGTCACAGGCCCCGCGTTGCGTGTCTTTGTAGGTAGGTAAAAAAGTGGCGCGCGAATTACGACCGCTGACCTTGAATGCGTAGTGTGGCCATTTTCTGAGTTAGAACTTTTAAACAGCAACGCAAACATCTTTCTACTTTCTACCGATCCTAATTCTTAGTACTCAGCTTAAGGTGAGTGAGAGTGTCGTCTTTTTATCTTGGTCGTCCAGTAGGCTCACCCCCCCCCCCCCCCACTTACCCCCGTATCTATAAACAAGTCAAAGGTTTTACTTGAGTAAATGTCATTATTTAAGAGACGATATTTATTATGTAGATTAATAATTGCTTGAAGTTTGAACTGTAAAAATATAGAATTCTTACCTTTGCTTTGTTTGACGGTTCCCACTTCGTTTAAATTTATGTCTATTGCATAAAAAAAATTGCATAAGTAATTGCTTAAGCTAAAGTAATTACTTTCACTTGACTATAGATACGGCTGTGTATCTCGCCTCATTTCCAAACTTGTAACCTACCTAATCATGATCAGTTAAGCCCATACTTCACAAGCAGGGAGATAATTTTGTTGATCGTTACTAAATATTTTTTTTCTTCATAATAATATTGTGTTATTAATTTACCAAAAGCACCTAAAGCAAGAAACTTGTGCGTAACTACACGTAACGTAACAAAAATATTAAGGAGACGGAGCGCGTGCGTAACGGGTGGCGCGTGGCAGCCGTAGTGAATGGGCCACGACATAATGGCCCCGCAACTACTTGCAGTTTTATGCCTACACCGCGGAGTGAGACAGGCCTGATACAGTGTACCAAATACCGATAAAGAAGTCAGGCATGACTTTCTTATCGGTATTTGGTACACTGTACCTATTTAGTCAGTTCTGTCACATACTACTAACTATCTGGAAAAACTTATCTATGAATTGTCGCAAATTCCACATACATCATTCTTCATAGGAAGTCCTAATCAAGATTTTGTCGCAACTGTTTAAAATGTAAGTGAAATATACTAGCTGTTGCCCGCGACTTCGTCCGCGTAGTATTTGGTTTTATGGCGCCTATATCAATATTCTCTTTTTAATTTTTTGAGAAAGTGAGGGTGCCTCATTTCCCACTTTAAAGTTTGTTATCAAGGGTGTAAATTACAGATATTTGAATGAGATTCACGTCAGACATTAAAAAGTATATTTCGTAAAAAATTAAAAATACTTAAAAAAATATATGAAAAATGGAAATGAAAACTTCCAGACACAACACTTTATGTACGACATTGGTAGTTTTTCCTTCTGGTGCTAAATATAAAAAGATGGTCAGCATTACTGACACGTGAGCGTGTGTCATATTGTGCCGGACGGACGTGATCGCTCGGAAACTATGGTTGAGGATTGCCCGGAGCGCGTTGACGTCCTGCACCTATAGGTTCCAGGTATTTCTGCTATAACCCGAAGTCTTGTGTAGCAGGGACTGTAGAACGAGGTTTCTTGGTGCGGAGTAAATAAAACGACTAATTCTTCATAACTTTTCAGGAAGTGGGTTGCTTGAGTCTTCAGGAGAGAGAGAGAGAGAAGATAGTGCCGTACCGTTGACTACAATTTCACCAAAATTTCGTGTTACTATCGTACCCCAGGGGGCCAATTCTCGATTTTCGCCATTTATCTCGAGTTCGAGATTGTAAGTCTATCACTATGTCTATCAAAAATATCTCTATCTCTACCAAAAAATGTCGAATTGAGCACAATTCCGTATTCTCGGTCAAAATAGAAATAAATGTCACGAAAATGTCGAGTCGAGTGAAGATAATGTTACCATTATGAAGAATCGCACGTTCCGTTTTAGGTAGCTATGAGTGAATGAATGATTTTGTTTTAAAACGCTGACTAAACCTAATTATTTAAGTATAAAACGAAACGTTTAGTGTAAAAATAATCTGTTTGACAGTTAACTGTCTGTCAGTGTCAGAATTTGCGCCTCTTTGCGGTTCTTTCAAAACTTTTGTGTTTACTACAATATTCTGAATTATTCTGTGTTTATTTCACTAGTGGGCTTTTTGTCATTTAATAATTTTCATTTTAACATGGAGGGGAAAAAATACCCCAGTTCACAACAAAAGCAATTATTAATCCAACTGGTTGAAGCAGACCCGGAATTGAGGGGAGGTAAATTCTCCTCCCGTTTCTCAAAAAAGGAAGCAGAGAGAAGATGGCAAGCCATCGCTCAACAATTAAATGCTGTGGCCGGAGCCAAAAAATCTTGGGATGGTTGGCGCAAAGTAAGTACAATGGTTACTGATGCACTTATCTTCCTTTCTGTGACTCAACCGTTTTTATACTAACTTCATCGTTCGCTGTTTTCATTACTTACAATCACTGCAATGTTTTCCAATTCTCTACTTCTCAGTCATTTATTTATCTTTGTATATGATTTCATTCTCAAAGTATATATGTTCGTACTAACATAATAATTTTATTTCAGAGTTGGCAAGACAAAAAGTCTAAAACAAAAAATAAAATGGCTACTATTAGAAGGCAGTCTATGTTGACTGGAGGAGGTCCATCACCAGAACAACTGAATGAAGAGGACCAATTGGTGCTTGGCACATTTAGTACAGCTGCACTCGTCGGCCACGTAGATTCCAACGAATCAATCGTGGAATTTATTGGTGAGTGAAACTGATGTTTTTCTGAATTTTCTAGTATACTGCTATAATTATATATATTGCAATTAGAGTTACTTTTTGTTTTCTTTTTTTTTTTCAGATTTAGCCACACCAAAGAGTACCTCAAAAGTCAGCATGTGTATGGCTCCTCGAGAGACCTCTGGATCTCGAGGTAATTCTACTTTCATTAAGCTTTACATATTCGCAGTTATAAAATGAAAGTGAATAAATATTTAAGTTTTTTAAGATAAGGTTTCCATAATTAATCATCTTTAATGTCTATTTTAGATGTTATACAATGTGACAGTCTGCCAGGCACCTCACAATCCAGTGTGGGTGCAGCTGCTCCTCGAGGGACCCCTGGATCTCGAGGTAATCCTACTTTCATTAAGCTTTACATATTTCCAGTTATAAAATGAAAGTTAATAAATAATAATATTTAAGTTTGTTAAGTTATATAAGGTTTTCATAATGAATAAATTTTAATGTTTATTTTAGATGTCCAAGATATCATACAATGTGAAAGTCTCCCAGGCACCTCACAATCCAGTGTGGGTGCAGCTGCTCCTCGAGGGACCTCTGGATCTCGAGGTAATTATACTTTCATTTAGTTTTACATATTCCCAGTTATAAAATGAAAGTGAATAAATAATAATATTTAAGTTTGTTAAGTTATATAAGGTTTTCATAATGAATAAATTTTAATGTTTATTTTAGATGTCCAAGATATCATACAATGTGACAGTCTCCCAGGCACCTCACAATCCAGTGTGGGTGCAGCTGCTCTTCGAGGGACCTCTGGATCTCGAGGTAATTATACTTTAATTTAGTTTAACATATTCCCATAATCATTCTTTCGTTTAGTTTAACATGTACCTATGTATAAATTGAATGTGTATAAAGATTACATTGCCAATCAAACAAGGATTTTAAATTAAAAAGTTGTGAATTTAAGTGCTTGTTTTCCAGTACACTAAGAACAGAGTATTCCTTTAAATATTTTAAATTCATCACAATTCCATAGTAATCAAAATAAAATGTTGGCACTACTGGACCAAACAAGCAGCCTTGAAACTTTTTGAATGGGATTTTGTCAAACATTGACAAGGAAGAATAACATTAAAATTAATTTTGTTTATAGGAAAATCAAAAACAAAAACTAATGCTGCCCGACGTCAGCAGGCATCCATCGATGTTGCTGAAAAAATAAGTGCTGCGATGGAGGCAAAAAATTTAATAAAACAAAAATTTTATGAAGATTTTATTAAATTAATGGCCCAGCAAACCGAGGCTTTGGCTAGCATAGCCAGATCTATGCAGGTAAAATCATCACCCTATATATAATTAAATATAATACCCTTATCACCCTATGGGTCTGTTTCACAATGTACAGATAAAGTGCCAAATACCTATGTTACACATAAATTATTCGGATGATAAAAGTTCTGAATAAGATACTTTGCGTTTCACAAACTTATTTTATCTGACACATAACTATCTGGGACCTATAAGGATGCGCGGTGGCAACACCATATACATCGTTCCGTTTTTTGATGTCAGTTCATTAGATGTAAAGATAGTTAACACAAACTACTTATAAATTTATTTTATTTTACACTAGAAGTATTGTTTTACTTTAAAATTTGTATATAATTAGGTATAGTTCACATAACAGTTAATATACTATAAAAAAACTTATACAAACGATTTAATGATAGCTGAATATTGCATGTAACGAAACGGGATGTCGGACACTTGACAGTTGACAGTCACTATTAGCGTGGACCGAACTGATTCGTTTATTCGTGGTGTTTCTGTTTGTTTTTATTATTTATTCTTGCGATTTGAGTGTACTTGCTAATTACATTTTGTGCACAGAGATTTCTCTAAATAAATACTCATAAAAGTGAAAAATGACGACATCCAAACGTGAACGAAGTGTTAACTTCAGCCGGGAAGAAGTTGAGCTTTTAACTTCTCTTGTTGCTCAACATAAAAATGTTTTTGAAAATAAGAAGAGTGACGCAGTCACTTGGCATGAGAAAGAACAGTGCTGGAAGACACTGGAGGCATTATTTAATAGCACAAGCGGTACGAACTTTCGGAGTGCTAAAACTTTAAAAGCGAAATACGAAGGGATAAAACGAACAACTAGAAAAAAGGCTGCTTTAATACGTGCTGAAACATATCGCACGGGAGGGGGGCCTAGTGCTGCTCCTCCTCTGACGCCTATAGAGAAAAAGTTAAAGATATGATATTGTTATCTGTTGATGGAATTCAAAGTGAATTTGATTCCGATCATGTTGGTAAGATCTTAAGTTTGTGTATCAATTTAACTAACTAATCTGTAATTTGTGTATAAGTGAATTAACTGATTCAGCCTTATGGTGAACAGAATACATTTGCCCCACCCCTTCTCTTCCTTATATAATTTTTCTTATGTTGCAGATTCTATACAAATACAACCTAGCCAAGAAATAATTTTTACTGTAGGCTCAGAAAATGGTGAAATGACAGAGATCGTCACAGACAATAAATGTGTTGAATCAGTGGATGCAGATGAGCATCACATAAGTTAGTTACTTTTTCTACATGTAAAGGTCAGCTCTCCTACTACCAACTAAATTTTAATTAATTTTAAACTTGCCTACTTTTTGGTTTTCAGTTGAATATCAACCTATACAAAATGACGACTCTGATGAAGAACGGACATCAAGAAAAAAGATAAGTAAGTAGTGTTCCTGTTGTGACTCAGTATTGTTGATAAGTATACCTTCACCATGATCTCACCTTTTCTTTTTAATTTCAGGTCAACATACTACACCCAAAAGAGTTGCTAATGATGAGAAGTGGACTAATTGGAAGCCAAAATCTCTGCGTTCAAAAAAACATCCTGCTTTATGTAAGTTCTTTTAATGTTAGCATTTGGCTAAACAAAGTGCTTACATTATGTTATTATTTAGGTAATTTATATTGATGCACAACATACCTAACTTGATTTAACAGAGTTGGTGATTTAATGGTAGAACCACTGACAGCTATTTAAACCCAGGGTATGATTTGTCTTAGCACGTAGCAATGTGGCCATAAACTCCTAGAGGAGACCTATATATGTCCTGCAGTGAGACATGTATGGGTCAAAATAATGATATTGATACTAGCTTGTATAATTTTTACCAATATTCAAAATAAATAAAAATCTTGTTTCAGCTGCTGAGAAGATGAAAAGGCCTTTTGAAAGAGTAGCAGATTCAAAATTAGAAATTGCAGAATTGCAAAAGCAGATTCTAGAGGAAGAATTATTAAATAAAAGAAAGCAATGGGCCTTTGAAGAGGAAGAAAGGGAGCATAAAAGAGAAATGTGGGCATTGGAAAAACAATACTTTTTAAATAAATTTAAAAATTATTCCGTTTTTTAATTTTTATAACAACACAGAATACACATACATTTAAGTCACAACCTTCCATATTTTCAAATCTTGTGCTGCCATAATGGAATTCAAAATTCTGAAATAAATGACTATTATAGTAATGAAGCAAAATAATCATTAATTAAATTACTTCGCACTGTTGCATCCCCCATATCTTCTAGTCTACTTTGATTCACAACATCATGTTCATCTGGCTCATTTACTGGGTGAATGACTTCAAAATGATCATCTCGCATATCTATTGCAATGTTGTGCAATACTGCACATGCCACTATTATGGCCTGTACACGAGATACAGACAACAAATTTTTTTTTGATAAAATTGGGAATCTATTTTTCCAAACAACATAGGTTCTTTCCACTACATTTCTGCTTCTTATTTGGGACTCATTATACAGATGTTCTGCCGGAGTTATGGGAATTTGTAGTGGTGTAAGTAGGTATGAAGTATTTTCATATCCTTTATCACCGACAATCATACAGTTTCCAAATTCTCCATTTTGAACTCGTTGCTTTATAAAAGAATTATTAAATATTGTTTGATCATGTGCTGCTCCTGGCCATCTAGCCACTATATCCAAGATCTTTAACTTTGCACTCACTACAGTTTGTACATTAAAAGAAAATTGTGACTTCCTGTTTCTCCAGTCTTCTGCACTGTTTCCACCTGGAAATAATGAAAACAGAATTTATAAAACACAGGAGCTTTATTTAATCATAATATAGATACATAGTTTAATAGATAGCTACTGGATACATAAGTATTATATATTTAGGTTATTCATATTATAATATAAGTAATATTCATCTATACATCTATACATATATAATAAATCTGTAGAAGGGTCAATTCTGTACATTGAAAATATTCAAAAAATAAATAGCGGGGGGTGTTGCTGGATCGATACCAAACCCAAATATGTGATTAAAAAAAAATTTGTCTGTCTGTCTGTCTGTCTGTCTGTCTGTATGTGCAGGCATCACGTGAAAACTAACGGTTCGATTTCGATGAAACTTGGTATAATTATACCTTATTATCCTGGGCATAAAATAGGATACTTTTTATCCTGGAAAAATACGTGAAAAAAAAACTGTAACAAACCTTATTATGGAACCACTGGCGACACCTATTATCAAGTTACGTCAAACATTACGCCACGCCTGCCTCCATTGATTTCTAAAAAGGTTCCACCACTCACCACTAGATGGCGTTGTGCCTATGACGCGCATTTCTGAATCGCGGTATTAAGATTCTCCGAGAGTTAATGACTACCGCAACTTTATTATTTTTCTGTGTGACTTAACTAGCAGTGCACTTGCGGGCTACGTCCTAATTGGATTAGCTACACAAGACTCGGCTACTAAGTTTTATCATAAAGTTAAACAGTAATTAAATTCTGTTAATTTTGGTTTAGAGGGCCAAAAACCCCTGCCTTCGTCCTCCCTGGGAAAAGGTGGTCGGGACTTGTCCTATTTTATATAAATAATTTGTACGTTGTGGACTATTGTGGACAATAAATCTTTGTCAAGAAACCGAACTTCTCTTCGTGCCGGCAACGGTGACTAACATCCCTTAAAATCTTATTTTTCTTATTATTAATCTTATTAATTATTATTATTATATTATTATTATTACAACGCGAGCTCAACAGCAGTAGCTCAATAGATCTCCTTAATTATTATAGGCTTAGCCGTATTTGGGTCCAATGGATATTTATAAGATGTCATTGTCAGAGTTACTCAAAATGGAAAAATAAACCAACCACGCGAAGACCGACATCCGCGCGGACGGAGTCGCGGGCGGAAGCTAGTATTATAATATAAGTATTTTTTTTTTTTACCTGGAGATTTTATAGGAACATGGGTATGTACAATCGATAGCACCAATAAGTCTTGGGAATTTAGCTATATTATAAAACTCTTGCTGGATTTCTTGAGTGTTGGTTGGAAATTTGATAAACTCCGGACGCAATCGTGCAATAGCTTGTGAAACCAGGTAGACAATGCGACTGGAAGAAGCTTTGCTGACACCAGAGAAATCACCTACTACTGTGAGAAAGCTTCCCGTCGCGTAAAACCTCAATGTTAACCTTTAACATCACGCGTGGGGTCTCGCCAGACCCCACGCGCTATTTTTTAACCATAACTTTTTAAATTAACTTGTAATGATCGCGCCTTCTCAGTTAATCTCAATGCTTTGCAGAGGCTATCGATGGGTGGAAGTATGTCACGCTCCCGCTAAGGTACAAGGTGTACTACTCACTTGGGGATACCTGTGGACCCCACCCGTGATTTTACGTAGCATAAATTTTTAATTTATATATTTGTATTTTTTCATCTTTCTTAGAGTTAGCGTTGTATAACAGCAAACATTAGGCGCCAACTCTCAAGAAACGCCATTTTATAAATTTCACACGATTTTAGTGACTCCAATAGCAAAAATTTATAAGACTAGACACAATCTCAGTACTGAAAAATAGTAATTTTGAGGCGTTGTCATTTTTTATGTTTTTCAAATGATTTTTTGTTGTACTTTTAATTAGAAGTTTTTAGTTCCTATTTTTCAAGAAAAAAATAATAATTTACTCAGAAGCAAATTATTTTATTAAATTTTAGGCCATTAGTTTAGGGCTTCAAAAAATCTCTGTGTGTGAGCTGTTATTATTGTAAAAAAATTCTCACTATCTAAAGATTGACTTTTTAAGGAATAATAAATTATTTTTTAAAACTTTAATAATATGTCTTCCCTTATAATCATAATTGTTTTAGTTTTATTCAGAAATTTAAAAAATACGGGTCAAATATTTATGGGGTACTGCTGGACCCCACGCGTGACGGAACGTTACCAAAAAGAACGCGTGTACTTAAAGGTTAACAGTAGACGAGTAATCGGCCTTATAGCACGATTCCTGAAAAAGACATAGTTTGAGTAAGATTCATTCAGGAATGAAACTAGACGGATGCGCACCATTATAATAAAATGCAGGTTGTAGGTCAGGTATGAGCTTTCTACTTACCTTTCTGTAGTGACAGATATTGCTTTCTCAATAATCGAATACACAAACATCACAGCTTTCTTAGTAAGTCTGAAGCGCGCCCTAAAGTCCGTTTCGTCTAATGTCTCCATATAGTTTATTCTTTCTCGATACACAGGATTCCTGCGTGGTATTGTGAGGCTATCAAAATATTCATCAAACTCATCTTCAAGAGTCTCAAAAATCTCCATTGTCGTTATAATTAGTCTACCTATGTTATTAATTAAAACAAAACACCACGCTAATTCCTAAAACTTACACGAAATGTGTTTTACGTGAATAATAGTTTATACAACACGATACGAACGAAAGAAAGACAACTTTATTTAATTTTAACTGTCAAACACACTACTTTATATATAAGATAAATGCACTATTTGCCACTTCGTCTGACCCATAATTTATGGTGAACTTTATGTCACACATACCGCAATTTGACAGTCGTGAAACGCAACAATTGTGTTTATCCTACGAATAAGTAACAAATAGCCTATTCGAAACTTGTGCAGAACTTATCAGTACATTGTGAAACAGACCCTATATATAATATTTTTTTATATATAGGGTGATAAGGGTGATGATTTTATCTACATAGACCTGTTAATGATCAAGAGACTGTTTACCTACTCAATTGGTTTAATTATTAAAAAAGACTGATTTTTTAACTAGTCCGGTTAATATACACATAATGATAAAAAGTTTTTTTTTTCAAAGAATATAATAATAATAATTGTGAGAATGACTAAGCTGTGATTTTATAATTAGTCTGTTAAAAGTCTCTACATTATGTACACAAATGATTGTTAATTATTTACATATTTCTGCCATAATTATTGTTATGTAGATGTAAAATTTATTTGTTAATTTTCTAAGATTATTATTGTTTAAACGACTGTACTGTGATTTTATAATTAGTCTGTTAAAAGTCTGACTCAACATTATGTACATGTACACAAATTATTTACATATTATTTCTGCCATAATTATTGTTTTGTAGATGTAAAGTTTATTTGTTGATTTTCTAAAATTATTATTGTTTTAACAACTGTACTGTGATTGTGTAATTAGTCTGACTTTATAATGAACAAGTGCGAGTTGGACTCGCGTGAAGAGGGTTCCGTACGATGTTACCTATCACGTTTTTTTTTAAATCTGACCCAAATTGGTACGCACAATATTGAGTGATTTACCATGTTATTTCATGGACTTCTTATAGCGAAAATTACCTCCCATATACAGATATGGACTTCTTATAGGTTTTCCTATAATCTATAAGTAGAAAACTAAATTCTGTATTTAAAAAAAAAAATTAGGTTCAGTAGTTTCGGAGATAAGGGGGGGAATGGTCAAATTTCGTCTATTTTCTTGAATAACTTGGAAACTATTAATTTTAAAGTTACAAAAAAAATATATTTAAGATTGTCTCAACAAGACCTTTCATTTGATATGTCACACGATGCAGTTTTCAAATATTTTTTTTTAATTTTCCCCTTCCACCCCAAAAATTACCTCCCATATACAGATATGGACTTCTTATAGGTTATCCTATAATTTATAAGTAGAAAACTAATTCCTGTATTTTTTTCAAAATTTTAGGTTCAGTAGTTTCGGGGATAAGGGGGGGGAAATAATAATAATAATAATATTCCACAACTATCACACAACGCCATCTAGTCCCAAGCTAAGCAGAGCTTGTGTTATGGGTACTAGACAACTGATAAACATACTTATATATTTCTAAATACATACATATTATAGATAAATTACACCCAGACACAGAACAAATGATCGTGCTCATCACACAAACATTTGTCCTGGGTGGGAATCGAACCCACGACCTCCGGCATAGCAGTCAGGGTCACTAACCACTAGACCAACAGGCTTCGTCTGTTTTTTTTAATAACTTGGAAACCATTAATTTTAAAATTACGAAAAAAATACTTTTAAGTTTGTCTCAACAATACCTTTCATTTGATATGTCACACGATGCACTTTTCAAATTTTTTTTTAAAATTTTCCCCTACCTCCCCCAAAAATTACCTCCCATACACAGATATGGACTTCTTATAGGTTATCCTATAATCTATAAGTAGAAAACTAATTCCAGTATTTTTTTCAAAATTTTAGGTTCAGTAGTTTCGGAGATAAGGGGGGGGGAATGGTCAAGCTTCGTCTATTTTTTTTTAATAACTTCGAAACCATTTATTTTAAAATTACAAAAAAAATACTTTTAAGTTTGTCTCAACAATACCTTTCATTTGATATGTCACACGATGCAGTTTTCAAATATTTTTTTTTAAATTTTCCCCTTCCCCCCCCAAAAATTACCTCCCATATACAGATATGGACTTCTTATAGGTTATCCTATAATCTATAAGTAGAAAACTAATTTCTGTATTTTTTTCAAAATTTTAGGTTCATTAGTTTCGGAGATAAGGGGGAGGGGAATGGTCAAATTTCGTCTATTTTCTTGAATAACTTGGAAACTATTTCTTTTAAAATTACAATAAAAATATATTTAAGATTGTCTCAACAAGAACTTTCATTTGGTATGTCACACGATGCAGATTTCAAATATTTTTTTTTAATTTTCCCCTTCCCCCCCAAAAATTACCTCCCATATACAGATATGGACTTCTTATAGGTTTTCCTATAATCTATAAGTTTTTTTTTTTTTTTTTTTTAACCTTTCTTCTTCCATTTACCATCAGCCTACAAGCTATAATTAAATTTGTTGATCAATTTTAAAAGATTTGGAGATTAAGCACATCCTATGATGCGATATCTCATTTAGTATATAGCTTCAGATTAAAGCCAGTGTTGTTCTTCTTAACCGGGATATACAAGTATCAGTTTCCATGAGTGATTTAGCCAGCTGGTTTTTATGACGTTCTAGTCTTTCTTGGTAGGCTTTACAGGACCTTTCTATTTGCTCTTTGACAGTAGGCATTTCTAAATAATCGTGTACTTCACTGTTTCTTGTGAACCATGGGGCACTTGCCAAGGTTTTTAAGGCTTTCTTTTGGAAGCGTTGAAGTATTTCTATGTTTGAATGACTTGCGGATCCCCAGAGTTCAATGCCATACGTCCACACTGGTTTTATTATGCTTTTATATATTAGAAGCTTGTTCTCCAGACTCAGTGAGGACTGCCTTCCTGTTAGCCAGTTCAGTTCTCTGAATTTTTTATTTGCCTGTTCTCTTTTGGCTTTGATGTGGTCTCTCCAGGTTAATTTATTATCTAGGTGCATTCCTAAATATTTCACTGACTGTTGTTCAGGAAGAACAGTTGCATCGAGTTTCACCGGTGGGCATTTTCCTCTTTTAAGTGTGAATGTCACTTGAGTGGATTTTGAAGCACTGGCTCTTATTCTCCATTTTTTAAGCCAGATTCCAATTTCGTCCAGTTGTCTTTGGAGTTTTATAGATGCTGTGTTCGGATCTTTGTGGCATGAGAGTACTGCAGTGTCATCAGCGTAAGTCGCAATCGTTGCCTCCTCTGAATAGGGTAAGTCAGCGGTGTATACTGTATACAATATTGGGCCCAACACTGACCCCTGAGGAACTCCAGCTTCTATATTGCAAATAGATGAGAAAGAATCTCCAGTCTTTACTTGGAACATGCGGTCCTGTAGGTAAGATTTTAGAATCATGTATGCTGTATTTGGCAAGCACAGTTTTAATTTATAAAGTAGGCCTTTATGCCAGACACGGTCAAAAGCCTGTTGAACGTCTAAAAATACGGCAGAGCAGTATTCCTTTCTCTCTAGTGTTTGGCGGATTGTGTGTGCCACTCGATGGATTTGCTCTATAGTACCGTGATGCTCGCGGAATCCGAACTGATGATTTGGCACCACCTTTTGTTGTTCAAGCACTGGGAGGAGTCGTTGGAGAAGTAGCTTCTCAAAAAGCTTGGACAATACCGGGAGAAGGCTTATTGGTATATAAGAGGTGATTTCTGATGCAGGTTTTCCAGGTTTGGCAATCATATGTATGATGGAAATTTTCCATAGACGTGGAAAATATTGTACTCTTAGCATTGCGTTAAACAGGACTGTTAGCAAAACCATCCCCTTTTTCGGTAGCTGTTTGAGTACCTCTGCCGTTATAAGGTCAAAACCCGGCGCTTTTTTTTGTTTTAGATTCAAAATAGATTTTCTCACTTCAGCTGGTGTTATCAATTTTAAGGGCAGCGACATCTGTTGGTCACTATTTACAACTTCATCAATGTGTTCTTCATTGCACATAGGATCAGGGTCATTGGGTTTAAATGAGTCTTTTAGAAACGTGGCGAATAGCTCTGCTTTATCTGAAGATTTTCTTGACCAATTGCCATCTGGTCGTCTCAGCGGTGGAATATGTTTATGCGGCCTTTTCAGAGTTTTAGTCATCTTCCAGAGGGAGTAATCTTCAGCTTTATAAGGAGAGAGAGTTTTCAGCTTATCTTGCAAAGTTTTGTTCTCGTTTTCTCTTAGCATCCGCTTTAGATCCTTCTGCGCGTTGTTGAGGGCTCTTTTATCCCACTGATTTCTACTTCTATGCCATTGGCGCCTTAGTCTTCTCTTTAGAGCTATCTTTTGTTTAATTTCCCAAGTTATATTGTATGGGACCGTACCAAGTCAATCTCACACTTTGTCTGCAGTTCGCAGAGCTAAAAACAATGATAACAAACAATATAAAAATATTACACAAACACTTACCGAATGTTCTGCGCAGTGGAAGCTTACAAGGGGCCAAGTTCGGTTTTGTGTGTGTGTATATGGGGTGTGTAGAATTGTTCAGTGATGCGTGAGTAGTGTACAAACCAAACGTTTGACCATCAAACGGCGTTCAGCTCTCTGCTGCAACGCGTGGTCAGCAAATTCACCAAGCTCCACCAAGACACATTCAAATTGTCTTTACACAAAATAGGTTTGCACAGAATGTAAATGTCCAATTTACACTATAGTTCATCCCGGTTAACAATACAAATGGGGATTTTCAATAGTTCAACACATTAAGTTCACATGCGAAGATTTTTCCTAACCTTACAACCGGCATGCTCGCCAAGTTCGCAAAATACTGGATTTATACTAGTTATCGCCCGAAAACAATATCAATCAGTTCGGGTTACAATTAATATCTTCAAAACCGTCAAGGATGCGAAAAGATTGCAGTTAATTCCCGATATTTTAATTTGTTATTCAAGAGCCGGTGCGACAATTCAACCAGGTTATCAAGTCGGCACAGACAACAAACTGTCATCTCTCATGTGTCAAACGTCAAACTTCAAAAAACGCGTTTCGTTTCGCGTGGTATTAAACATTTACCCCCCTCGGACGGGAATTCCCGTCCGCTAATCAATTGGCAGTCTTGACAAAGTTGCGACCGCTCTCTTCATAACCGATCCGTCCACCAAAACCTCAGCAAAACGAGGGACCCCGTCGGTGCCAGCCACCAAATTGAGAATGCGCCCCCTGCGCCAATACAAAGGCTTAAGGTTGGCATCCTTAATCAGGACGAGGTCTCCAGCTTTGGGCGGATGCGTTTTATCAGTCCACTTGACGCGCTGCTGGAGAATGTGCAAGTATTCTAAGCTCCAACGCTTCCAAAAGCTCTGAGAGAGCTGTTGCACCAACTGAAACCGCGATAGCCTATTTTGGCTCACATCGACAAACGGGTACTCGGGCAGAGCGGCAAGTGGCTGTCCAATCAAGAAATGGCCCGGGGTAAGAGCCTCCAAATCGTTCGGGTCCGAAGAGAGCGGGCACAATGGACGCGAATTTAGTACAGCTTCAATGCGGCAAAATACCGTAGCTAGTTCTTCAAATGTGAGAACAGTGTCCCCCAACAATCTCCGCCAGAGTCCCTTTGCCGCTTTCACCGCGGCCTCAAATATACCGCCCCAATGGGGGCAGGCTGGCGGGTCAAACAACCAAGTGATCCCTCGACGGGCCAATTTGTTACCAATGTCAACCTGGCTCTCATTAAGGAAGTCATACACTTCTTTCAAATAGTTACTTGTACCCTTGTAGTTAGTACCGCAATCAGACCTGATCAAAGAAGGTAACCCACGGCGAGACGTAAATCTATCCAAAGTCGCCACAAAGGCCTCAGTCGAGAGGGAGGATACCAGCTCTAAGTGCACTGCCTTAGTTGACAGACAGACAAACACGCACAAATAAGCCTTGACAATTTTACGATTGCGAAAGGTAGACGCCTTTATCGAAAAGGGACCAGCAAAGTCCGTTCCGACGCCTGCAAAGGGCCTCGCCTCATTAACACGATCAGCAGGCAAGTCTCCCATCTGGGGCTGCATCGTTGGGGCTTTAGTCCGATAGCACGGTATGCAACGGAAGACAATACTACGAATGGTACGACGAGCCGACAAAATCCAAAACTCTCGCTGCAGAATGGCCAACAGCGCATTGCAACCGGCATGCGAGTTCTTAATGTGACGATCAGTCACCAACAATTTAATCAAATGGCCCTCCTTGGGCAACAAAGGGGGGTGACGGACCCCATAAGGAAGGCTAGAGTGCCTCAACCGTCCTCCAACACGCAAAAGACCTGTTTCATCCAAAAAGGGGTTCAACTTACTAACGGCTCCCGACAACTTAACTCTACCGGACTTCAAGGTCTCGATCTCCTTCTCAAAGTGTACGGCCTGCACAGAACGAACCCACAGGAGGAGTGACTCCTGTCGCTCTTGAGGAGAGAGAACCGGTGACAGGCGCTTGTCCCCTGGATTCCTAGCATTGTGACCAAAACGCCTGATCCACGAGGTAACGTTCAACAATTTGTCGAGGGAGCTGTATCGATTCAACAAAAGATCCGGATCAAACGGAGGGTCCTTCGTCCCAACAGCGAGCACCTTAAGCCCGGGCAAAGGATCCGACATCAAAACTGGCGTTCGAGGCCAATCATCCTCGGGGCGAGTCAGCCAGTCCGGTCCCCACCAAAGGGTGTGATCAATCAAGCGGGGGGCCATGCACCCACGTGAGGCTACGTCGCCGGGGTTCAAGTCTCCAGGCACGTGCCTCCAAATCAAAGGCGTTTCAGAATTCTGTATCTGTGACACTCGGTTCGCAACAAAGACCTCCAAGGAGTGGACGGACGTCTTCAACCAACACAAAACAATTTGACTGTCCGTCCAGGCGTAAGAATCCCGAATGTCTACAGATCCACCCAAAGTGCGAGCAACGTGGTTCAATAGACGCACAAGAAGTGCCGCCCCTGACAACTCTAGCTTAGGAATGGTCAATGCCGTCCGAAGGGGGGCCACCTTGCTCTTGGCCATGACCAGTGACAACTTCACCTGACCTGACGCGCTGACGGTGCGCAGATAAACAACAGCTGCATAACCGTGCGAAGACGCATCACAAAACCCATGAAGGGTAGCCGTATAGCTCCCAGGTGGGAGGATAGCGCGGGGCAACACGACATCATTGACCGCAGGGAGTGAGGAAACAAATTGAAGCCAATCTTCCAACAGGGTTTCCCGAAGTGGCTCGTCCCAACCAAGTTTTGCGGTCCAAAGGCGCTGGAGAAAACATTTCGCCCAAAACAATACCGGACATATCCAACCATTCGGATCAAAAGTTCTCGCGACCGTAGACAATACCAGTCGTTTAGTCCAAGTGTGAGGTGACTGCAAATCGACATCATAAGTAAAAGTGTCTTGGACTGGTCGGTACTGAACGCCGAGAACGGCCAACATAGCAGGGTTGTCAGCATTTTCAAACAAATGAGGATCTTGCTTATGATCCTCTTGCACGTCTTCCAATAGCGCTGGCGAGTTGGACACCCATTTACGCAACTCATAGCCAGCGGAAGCCAGAATTTGAACCAACTCGTCACGCAACAGGATAGCTTCCTCAACCGTGGAAGCCCCAGTGCAGACGTCATCAACATACAAGTCTGTTTTCAAGATGGCGGACGCCCGAGGGAACTTCAAGCGTTCTCGGTCCGCGAGCTCCCAAAGCGAACGAATAGCAACAAAAGGGCTCGATCGAAGGCCGTACGTATTCGTGTTGAGCTCGTAAACAATCATAGGGTCCCGCGGGTTCTCTCGCCACAGGATCAACTGATAACGTCTGTCATCCCGGTGAATAACCGTTTGCCGGAACATCATTTTGATGTCAGCCACAAAGACCACTTGATGACGACGAAAAGACGTGATGACGTCACAAAGGTCCCTCAACAATTTGGGGCCGGAGTGCAAGCAATCATTCAAAGAGACACCAGAGGAAGTCCGCGCAGACCCATCAAACACTGTGCGCAGCTTACCGGTGGATGCCTTGAGGACCGCGTGATGCGGCAGAAAGTAATGCTCAACTGAGCGCCAATCCAAATTTGACACCGACATGTGTCCCAAGTCTGCGTACTCACGCATGAAATCTAAATATTTCTGCCGCAACACCGGGTCCCTGGCCATACGGCGCTCCATCGCCAACAATCTCTTCTCGGCCATAGGTCTGGACTCGCCGAGAGGTGGTCGCACTGCAACAAAAGGCAACCGTGTCACGAGCCGACCGGAACGGAGTCGACCTGTGTTGTTCTGGTAGAACAACTCGCACTCCTCATGTTCCGGGTTCAAGCGGGCCACTTGCGGGGGCTCCTCAACCTCCCAAAACCTCTGAACAGCGTCAGAGAGAGCGGAGCCGGATGCCAACACAAAATCAGATTCAGGTGGAGGGGCAGCCTTCAACAAGGGGCCCATCACCGCAAAGCCAAAGATGGTCGAGACAGCCACCAAACCGTTCGGCTGCAAGACCTTCATGTTACCCAACAATATTCTCCCTAGTACATCGGAACCCAATAACAAATGCGCTGTACAGGGGGAATCAAACCGGGGGTCAGCCAATTTCATGCTTGACGTCAACCGGAGAGCATTCAAAGACAACTGACGTGCAGGATGACTTCCTAAAATCTCAGGCATAACAAGGGCCGGAGCACCAATTTTAGGGTAGAGACAGCTCACAGGAGTGAGCTCAAACCAAGTTTTTCCCTCAACAGTGGTGACAGCCGTTTCGCCCACTCCCCGAATCCTGCCTGAAAAGTCAGACACATTCAGGCCCACCTGCCCCGCTAACCATGATGACAAAAGGCAACCCTGGGCTCCCGTGTCCAAAATAGCACGGACCACAACAGAGTCACCCAGGGGCCCCCAGACCTTGACCGATGCCGTTGGCAACAAAACCGTCTCGATCTGGCGGGATGCTGTAGCGGGGCAGGCGCCAATTTCCTAGCAATGCCTGGGCGGCGACCGATCGCCACACCCAGGCTGGGGTCTATCCCGATGCGGATAGTAGTCAAATGGTTCCTCCGCGCGGTGTCCCGAGCCGCGCGCCATCGCTGGAAGGGCATATCCCACCGGATGCCTGAATGGCGGGGGGCGCGACTCCAAACGGGGACGTTCCGCCAACGGAGGGGAGGGAAGGCGGTGCTGGTCCGGCCAATGTCGCCCACCAGCAGCTGCATAATCGCCTCCACGAGGGGAGGACAATCGGCGGTCACGCGGCTCCCGATCAACTGGCGCGGGGGGTGGAGTGCGGCGTTCAAAATTGCGGGCCCCTCCTCGGTTCTGAACCGGCGAGCGAGGAGCCCGGTGCTCATCTCTATTGTACCCCCCCGTGCGCGAACCCTCTCCAGAAGCTGGTCTGCTAGAGCGGTTCGCGTTGGCACACAAAATCTCCAAATGGGCCCCTCCACAAATTCTACACGGGCGAGGCTTGGGGCAGTCTCGATGGAAGTGGGCTCCCAAACACGAGAAGCACAGGCGGCGTGCGTTGACAATTCGGCGGCGGGCACTCACGTGCAACTTCAAAAAAGCCGGGCAACTTGCCATGCCATGCCCCGTGTCCTTACAATAGTCGCAATCAATACGGCCCCGGGTGCCAGCAAAACGGGGGGCGGGGCGACTTTCTACAGTCCTAGTCCGGCCCTGGGCCCTCGGCCGAGAGGGCGGTTGGCTTGACCCCGTGGCACCACGAGCGTTGTCGAGGAAACGACACTCGTCCTCCAAAAATTTGACGAGGTCTTCAAAAGGGGGGAGATGGGTGGCACTATCCCCACCGTACTTCTGCTCAAAACGGGACCTCAAATCAGCTGGAAGCCGCAGCAGCACTATGTGCACCAAAAAATAGGACCAGTGGTCGACCGGCAACTCCAACCGTTTCAAGGCGTTGGTCGCTGCCAGCAATGGATTTAAAAGGTCAGCACGCAACGCTGACATCCTAGTGATGGCCGGCAACCCCAAAATCTGGCCAATGTGGACGTCAGCCAAACAACGTTTATTCTGATACCGCCGGGAGAGAAGTTCAAGAGCGGTAGAATAGGCTGAGTCGGTCACCGGCAAGTGTTGAACCAAGGCTCTGGCCTCACCTCCTAAGGCTGACAACAAATAAGCCAACTTCTGGGCCGGTCTGAGATCAGACCGCGAATCAACCAAACTTTCAAACAAGTTTCTGAAGCTTAACCAATGATCCAGGTGACCGTCAAAATGTGGGAGCTCCAGGGTAGGCAGTCTACCCAAAAGTCCAGGGGCTGCAACAACAGAGGTCTCTGTTTTGACCTGGGCAGGGTCCCGACTTTTCAAAATTTCCCGGGCACGCATACTTATTACGTCACCCAAGTCCAACATCTGGTCATAATCCGCAGCCACCCTATCACGGGCTGCTTGATCAAATACTTCCAAATCCACGTCCAAAATCAATTCATTGAAGCGAGCAAACAAGGTGTCAACCGCACTTAGTCTCGCATCCAACTTCTCATACCGGGCAAGCGTGGCCTCTTCCAGGTCTAGGCGCTCAGCGGCTGCCGCTGCAGAGGCAAACCATCTTAGCTGTGAGTTCAATCCACCAATGGTTTCCTTCACAGCTTTCAATGAAGCCATTACAACAAATATCAAACAAAACAAATTAAAATTCAATTAAATAATCCACAGGAATAGATTTCCCGGACCCAAACTACAATGTAGACCAACAAACAAACAAATGTACCTACCTATACAATGAACAACCAATTAATTATCAAAGTCACAGTCCATACTCTATGTCTAGGACGACCCAAAAGACCAGGGCTTGAAAACGTTACCAATTCACATTAAAAATAACGATAAATAACGGTATTTCCATAGAGATACTTGCATATCGGTATGATTTGGTAACGTTAATTAGTAGCATAACATTATAAGAACGTTAAAAATTGCGTTAAAAATTAACGGTATTTTTAACGTTATTGTGAAAATAGTGGTAACAAGTAAACGGTATATTTTGGTTATTTTATGCGACGTTGCCGTTTTCTCCACGGCCGCGCGGGCGCGGCACGGCGGCGCGGCGGCCGGCAGCGCGCGGCGCTCTGAGTGCTCTGACGCGCTGTTGCCATTTCGTTTGTCGTCTTCTCAACTCTCTCACGGCTGTCGCCGCTGTCGGACGCGCTTACAGAACACGCTCGCGCTCCGCGCTCGCGAATTATTTGTTCAATTTAGATAAGCTACTAAGTACAGCTGATTTAGTTTTTGTGTTTTGAGTAACGATAAGTTCAACATGGGGCGTAAGAAAACAAATGCCGTCTATAGATATTTTGAAATAAATGATGACAACACCTCAACTTGTTTAGTGCCAGAGTGTAGAAAAAAATTAAAGGTAAGTTTTAAAAAACTTAATTATTATCTGTAAGTACTTATGTAGCTCAGTACCGATTTTCTACCTAAATGGTCGATTGCATGGCGATTATAACAATCATAGGTACCTACCTATTTTGACCTCTTATTTTTAAAAAACACCCCGCACTAAACCAGTTATAGGTCCAAATGTTATTGCCATGTGGTCGACTGTAATTAGGTATAAAGATGTCATACAAGATTTCGTTTGAAGAATGAGATATTTTTGTATTCCTATCTTCTTTTTAAACTTATTGTAATAAAATAATGTTATTTCACAGTCAACCACTTCAATTGGTGCGACTGTCGCCGTCGGTCGGCTACTTACTAAGTGATGATGATGATGCGATCCGACCGATTTCGGCCAGGGCGATTGCTTCAGCTCCGTTATAATTGTCGCTCGTGTGCTCGCATGTGGCTGCGAGCACACGAGCGACAACTATAACGTTTAGGTACAAAATACTTAGTAAGTAAAGATTGGATACATTGTATCCAATCTTTACTTACTAAGTATTTTGTACCTAAACTAAATCTTAGGGCCAAAACACATTTACACACATTACGACGTCCTTTGTTATTATTCTAAGACGACCGACGTCATAAAAAACTACGACGTCTAGGCACGTCCAGGGTCGAACGCCGCTACACAGTGGTTGAAAAACCCGAATTAAGCAAATTACTTATAATTTCTAGCTAAGTCAGCCTTTCTGATTAATAGGTATGTGTATAATAGACAGTCAGTCCCGCGAGTCCCGCTCGTACCTACCACTCATACACAAATACCTACATGTGTTTTGTTTTGGCCCTTAGTTGGTTTGCGTGCGTCTCGCTCAGTCGATATCTACACAGTGTGTAAGTAACGTGTTTCTATGCGTTTCAACTACTAGTACCTTTAAGATGGTCTTGGCGCAATATAGTGTTATCAATTACGTTTAACAAAAAATACCTACTTTTTCAATAATTTTTATTATCGTTATTATCTTGTTAGTGCTATTTTAATATGATTATTGTTTATATAAGAAAGAAAATAAAAGGAAGATTATAAGAAAACGTGCATGAAGTTACAATACAGCGTCAAGGTCATCCTATTATTAGTTGAAACATAGTACCTATATTTCACCAGCTTGGCAAATTGGCACTTACTTCATATACCTCCTTGCCTGTATTTTACATGTGCATGTATGTACATGCGAATACGCTACTATTTTCTGTCTTCTCAACGTACCTAACGTAAATTTAATTTGTGCTTTGAGTTTGCATTTGGGTTGCGTAGCAATAACATTGTGCTAGTGCAGGTGAACATCCTGATGTTCGTTGGTTGCGGTACCTACTATCCTATATTTAATTCGTGTTTAGATAATTCCAACCGTTCGTTATGGGATATTCAAATAAAAACCGGCCAAGTGCGAGTTGGACTCGCCCATGAAGGGTTTCGTAGTAGCAAGCATAGATTAGGGATATAATTTTATTGGGATTAGTAGGAAGTAATATACACAAACAATAAAAATAACTTTGTTTTTCATAGTGTTTGTATGAATGGCAAAGTTATATTTCCGGTTTTTGAAAATGTACTATATCTCAAAAACTGCTAACTATATCTCATCCAAACCAATTTTCGTTGGAAGTTTTTGTTGAGGTCTACATTATAATTTTTTTTAACCCCTGTAACTTCTAAAATACACACATTTTACCACTTTGGAAGTGTCTCTCGCGCAAACTGTTCAGTTTAGAAAAAAATGATATTAGTAACCTCAATATCATTTTTAAAGACCTATCCATAGATACCCCACACGTATGGGTTTAAGACGATCTCCGGCCACCGTAGGCGCGGGCATGCGGGCGGCGAATAAAGGGCAACTCGCTGCCCGACCATGGACCATGCCCGGGTCGACGAAGCGTTGTGTTCCATGCGCGCCTCAAAGAGCGTCAGCATAATGACGGGGCCCCCCTCTAGAGGGCCAAAGCCTGCCGGGGTCGCGGGACTTCTCATTACCGTGACCCCGGAACACTAAGGGCTAATAAGGACACCGTGGATTTTAGTCAGTACAAGTCTGACAGTCCCTGCCGCCCTGCCCGGGGTGGGAGGGACTCATTTGATGATTTTACCACGCAAAAAAAAACGGGCGGACTGTAGTTTTAAAGTAACATGTTAAAAAAATGAGATTCGCTTGGAACCCTTTGCATACGAATCCGTCTCGCACCTGGCTGGTTATTATTTGAATTTCCCGTTACTGCTGGCGCTGTTTTAAACTGTATCACTAAAAGAACCCGAGACGACAAAAATGCTGTTTTCTCTGTGTTCTTAATTCTTTATTTGCCAGTTTGTTTTGCATGTTTTTCTTTTCTATTGCAGACGCGGCATGGCGCAAATTTGCTAAAACATTTAAAGCACATGCATAAAGATATACATAAAGAAATCGTAGAAATTAATAATAGTCGTCAAAATCCCGATATGGCTACTAAGCCAACTACTGTATCTGACACTGTGCTTAAGGAATGCACCGATTTGGTAGCCATTCATGGTCGTCCCTTTTCAATGGTTAACGATAAAGCTTTCCAAAATTTACTATCTATGATACCCGGAAATACCAGCACTATTAACGCTATTAATATTAAAGAAAATGTGAGCTTTTTGGCTACAAAAATGAGAGATGAATTAGCATTTACGTTACAAGATAAAATTATATCGCTAAAAATAGACATCGCTTCGCTTGCAACGAGAAGTTTTATGGGGATTAATTGTCAATATTCAATGGAGGGGCAGCTTGTCTTAAGAAATTTAGGAGTGATCGAAATATTTCAGCGCCATACTTCAGAGCACCTCAAAGATCTACTGGTGTACAACCTTCAGCGGTTCCGTATTGACACGGAAATTAATAAAAAAATTTATTGCATTACAACTGATAATGGCGCTAACATGATTAAAATGACCAAACTCCTTAACGATATGGACAATTATGTTATCCTTGACAGGAACATTATAGAAGCCGGCCCCAGCTCCAGCCAATATGAAAATGAAAACGCAGATACATTTAATGATTGTGACTCAGACTTTGAACATTCTGATTTTTATTTTGAAGTTGACGAAGCATATACTGCACAAATAACAAATGTACTCAGAGCGCAGTTTACTCGTATTACTGGCGAAAATGTTGAGTATAAAATTGGTATAGTAAGATGTGCCGCACATACTCTTCAGTTAGCGCTACATGATGCTTGTGATGATGTAGCTTTTTCTAATCTAATTTCGAGTTGTAGAGAAGTTGTACGACGCTTGCGGACACCACAGTTTGTGAGAATTATTAGAGAACATAACAAAAATGTACCTAAATTAGACTGCTCTACCCGATGGCATTCGGTAACTGACATGGTAGAAAGTTTGCTATCGCTGAGAGATGTATGTGCAACTGATGTCCGGCTTCATTTACCTGACTCAACATGGGATGCTTTGACAGAAATCCTCAAATCGTTGACACCTGCAAAACAGTTGACAAAAAAACTACAGGAGGAACAACTGACAGTCGGAGATTTTTATCTGGCATGGATGATGTGCCAATTCCAGTTAACCAAAATAAAAACCAGACTGTCCGAAAACATAATAAAATCTATGAAAGAAAGGCAAAAACTTCTATTTGAAAATGATGTTTTTATTAATGGAATGTTTTTAGATCCAAGAGTAAATTCAGTGTTGACATCTGTACAACAGAAAAAAGCAAAAGAAAACTTAATCCTACAATACTTAACACATTTTGAATCGGAACAGATAAACAAAGAAAATAACATTAGTAACAGTAACATCAATAGTACAACAACAAATGACTATTCTGAAGCGCAGATTGAACTAGATGATTTCTTAAATGCAAGTTACATAAATAGACACGATGATTTAATGGATTTGTTAGACTTGGATAGAAATGACCGTAACGTGCTGAACAGTTTACAGGAATCTTTTGATCTCTTTTTAAAAGAGCCACTTCTTCAGTCTACAGAAAGTGTCTTGACGTACTGGGAAAGGTCACGTTATAAATTTCCTCTTTTGTACAAATTATCTACCATCGTATTAGCTGCACCAATGACTCAAGTTAGTGTAGAAAGGTTATTTTCTTCACTTAAGTTTGTATTATCTAATTACAGATACTCCATGAAAGACGACGTCATTGAAGATCTACTATTCATACGTAGTAATAATATTTTCAAAAAGTAGTTTTTAATAGAAAGCTCCAAGTTATTATTCAAGTAATTATTTTTTTTAAAAGACTGGCGAATACCTTCGGACCGTCTTTATAAGTGGTGCATTTATTGTATTTTTATATCCGTAATGATCAGGTACATAAAAAAAATCATTTATTATTGATTCAAGGTTTTATTTTTAATTAAGTAATCATAATTCAACATTATAGATTAATGTATCGCTTTGAAGTCCGAAATATATAGTTTTGTACTTAAAATTGTCTTTGATTTATTTATTATATGTATTCCTATACCTTTTCCGTAAATTTAATAATCACTAGTAAATACTTTTATAGTTCACTCTTATTATTATTGTAAAATATTTGATTAAAAAAATAATAATTTTAATTGATATGAATGTAACATATCAATCTAGATATGTCTAACTGCCTATGTTATACGTGACTATATATTATATGTCCCAAAAGTATAGTACAGTTGGAGACCTGAGATAGATAATTCCTAGTCTACATTCCGTCGGTTTAGGTAGTTAACTAAATGTAAACAATCTTGGCAGGTCTTCTAATGTAAAAGTTGGCTAAAAAATTTTTCTAAAAATGTTTACAATTAGATATTTACCTAAATCAAAGTTAGGTAATAAACTAAATTTAAATAATCTATGTATGTCTTTTATACGACTTTCTTGAAATAAAAAAGAATCCTAGATTGTTTACGTTTAGTTAACTACCTAAACCGACGGGCCTAGACGATTTTCCTTAGTTTAATTTATAACAGTTTCTGACATATAAGACACTAGCTTTTGCCCGCAGCTTCGCCTGTGTACATAAAATATAGCCTATGTCACTCAGGAATAAAGCAGCTATCTATCGGTGTTATTTTTTTTGCAATCGGACCAGTTCTTTCAGAGACTACTTACCTTCTACAAACAAAAAAATATAAAAACAAACTTTACCTCTTTATCTATCTATCTTCTATCTAAATACATATAACTCAAAAGTGACTGATATAGTGATCTATCAACGCACAGCCCAAACCACTGGACGGATCGGGCTGAAATTTGGCATGCAGGTAGATGTTATGACATGTACGTCAGGATTGAGGAGCCACATCAGATTTTTAAAATCTGATTTCACCATTATTTAGCAGCAATGTAGCTGATTTTGCAGCACAAATTCTAGATTTAGCAGCAAAATATATCACTAGTTATATTAATGCAAAAGTGGCTCCTCAATCTAAACGTTTGAATTGAGGAGCCACCTTGGATCTCGGTAAGTAATAGATGCACATTGTTGAAACTTTTGCAGCATTTAGCAGCAATTGTGCATATTATTGTCTAAAAATTTGGCTACTGTAGCGCTAAAATCAAAGAAAATACAATAGTTTTAGTGTGGCTCTTCAATCTAGACGGAATATATTAATTGATCGCTCACATCCAATATAATTTCAGCTCTTGCGTGAGTAAGATTGAAGAGCCACACTAAAACTATTGTATTTTCTTTGATTTTAGCGCTACAGTAGCCAAATTTTTAGACAATAATATGCACAATTGCTGCTAAATGCTGCAAAACTTTCAACAATGTGCATCTATTACTTACCGAGATCCAAGGTGGCTCCTCAATTCAAACATTTAGATTGAGGAGCCACTTTTGCATTAATATAACTAGTGATATATTTTGCTGCTAAATCTAGAATTTGTGCTGCAAAATCAGCTACATTGCTGCTAAATAACGGTGAAATCAGATTTTAAAAATCTAATGTGGCTCCTCAATCCTGACGTACATGTTATGACGTAGGCATCGGCTAAGAAAGGATTTTGATAAATTCCACCCCTAAAGGGATAAAATAGGGGATGAAAGTTTGTATAAATCTTCTTAGATTTTCGACTGATTACGCGAGCGAAGCGGCGGGCAAAAGCTAGTTAATTATATTCGTGTAGATTTTTGTGTTCAGTAATGTCGATAGCATAGATGCAGGCCAAATTTTTTTCTCACTTTTCTGGATACATGATTAGACAAACAAAATCATCACCTTTGTCCTCAGATGTGAACGCGGTGAAACAAAGAAGTAATCCCGCGTAACAAATAATATAAGATTTTATAAAATCATTGAAGGCTAAAGCAAAAAAATAGATATTTTTTGTTTCGTTCAATGCTAGGTATTAAAAAAATAAAAACAATCATAACTAGAAAACTACGAGAAATCGTAGAACATACATAGGGGTCATTCAGGATTATTGGGGCCTTCTATCTCTGGGCTTCAACTTACCATACTTTGTAGGATACCCTCAATGATATTATAGTAAACAGATATGTTATGAGCCCAGAAAACATCCTGATTGGGACGTATTGCTTTTAGTCTGTTTCTCGCACTACTACGAGTGACACGTTGCGCGCTGCTACTTAATTACCATCCAAAATGCCATTGTGTGTATTTAGAAATTGTTCCAATTATGATACCAAAGTTAATAAAACACAAGGGATCTCTCATAACACACGTAAGTACGCAATATACTTCGATTTATTAATATTTCAATTATTTTCGTAATATTATATTTGTTCTATCTCTCTCTCTATCTATCTCTGTCGTGATGCCAACGTGCGGTGATTGGTGGCTTGAATAATGTTTGTTTACATTCACGCGCAATTGACAACATCTAGCTGTCACTTTTTTTCTTATTGGTTTTATCAAATTATCCTTTTTACTTGTAGTGAAATGTAATGTGTGAATAAAAAAGTGTGTATGTGTGCTGCCGCTCGGCGCGTAACAGTTTTTTCTGTTGTTTTGTAAGTGTATAACATATCTGTATATTAGAATATCATTGGATACCCTGTATATTCTAACATAATTATGAACAAGAAAAAACAAAGTTATTTTCTACTCTCTCATAACATAATTTTAAGTAACGATAGCTGATCACCATAAGTCGTATAGAATAGTCGACTCTGTACTACCTACTTTAAATTATTGTGAGTTTAATCAATACCAATCAGTTACGTTATGCTACACTGTAATCGTAGATATTGTAAATTTAATTATTTTTCTCCGAGTCTGATAAATCTATCTCACTAGAATGACAATTTCTGATAGAGTCTACAAAATGTAAAATTTTCGTATAAACACGTGTCCGCATGCAGGGTTGGATAAACTGTAATTCTGCTTGTAGTAGGCGTGAAAAATTCTCATTTCTCCCATCATTACCAACACAGTTATTAAATATGACACAGTCTGAACAGGTCTTCTCGGAGGTGCATTCTTTAACCGTTTTTGGATTTTTTTTGGTCTCACATTTACTTTCTCTAACCATTCCAGCTACTTCTTTGTTCTCACCTGTAATCGTATCTTCTTGCTTGATTTTTTTCTGCATTTTCGTCCGTATTTCAGATTTAAGTGCCGCGTCTATTTCGAATTGCTTATTCCAGTCACATGTAAATACGTCAGGTGACATGTTTCGCTTTGCTGAAATAAAACCAAATACAACATTATTTTTAGTATAAATGCGAAACCTGAATATAGTTTGTTCAGAATCAGTAACTTAATCAGTAATCAGTAACCGAATTGAGAACCTCCTCCTTTCTTTGAAGTCGGTTAAAAATACTAGATACGTGTTATATTAAAACTAATGTTGTATAATTAGGTATTTGCTAGGTACGCTTAAGGTGATGACAAGAGCTAATGTACCTCTCGCTCGCACGTTTCGACATTTTGAAAGATATAAAATCACTGATCCCATTTTTGAAAAATTGCAATCAACCATTTTGTGTGCAATCACATTGCACAGTTTAGTAAAAAAAAAAAAACATTTTAATCGATACAAGTTTACCTACTCAAAAGTTTGCTTAAGTACTAAAACTAGTAAAGCAAACTTTTGAGTAGGTAAACTTGTATCGATTAAAATGTTTTTTTTTTTTACTAAACTGTGCAATGTGATTGCACACAAAATGGTTGATTGCAATTTTTCAAAAATGGGATCAGTGATTTTATATCTTTCAAAATGTCGAAACGTGCGAGCGAGAGGTACATTAGCTCTTGTCATCGCCTTAACGTAGAAAAAAATTACAAAATATTCAATAACCATTTTATTGAACTTACCCATTTTGAGGCTAAAGAAAAGGCTTCAGTCAGATTCGCTTTTTTACGATTGCACGTTACGAGTGGAAAGCAACATTCACAAGAACAAGCACAGCTCAGAATAGAAAAGAGAATTAAACACGCAAATAGTCGTACGGCACAGTCTTAGCGTCGCTGGCGTCGCTGCCTGTCTGACGCTCTTGCGATTGAACGAGAGCGACGGTAACAAAACTAACTCATAACGATAAAATTTACGATAGCGTAGATTTTAACGTTACATATGTTTAACGATAAAATGTGCCAGATATAACGTTAAATATTGTAACGTTATTTATTAGATAACGATATCTGCATGAAAAGGCTGTAACGATACCATATTTTTAACGGTATTTCAAGCCCTGCAAAAGACAAAGAATTAATTAAAGTCACAGTCCATACCCTATATCTATGGAACCAAACAAGCCTAAACTTATTTTGAATTATTACAGGTTCAAATAATACCTTGTACCTCTCAAATGTAAATAATGCAATGCAATGACATGTGCTGTAATGTATTTTGTCTATACAACAACAAATTATCATGAAATTAACAAATTAACCTTAAAAGGTCCACCATCCAAATAGTGACAAATAATTCTTATTGTCAGAACAAACAGCAAAAGGGGCACAATATATTATAATATGTATTCAATCAAGCCCAAATAGGTAGCAACAACAAGGGCCGTAACATTAGGTAATTAATTTGATTTAATTATGTTCAAGTATTGGCCGCTGACAATTGGCAACAAATTAGATTTTAATGTGGTCTTTAAACCACGCTCTGCTACCAAATTGTATGGGACCGTACCAAGTCAATCTCACACTTTGTCTGCAGTTCGCAGAGCTAAAAACAATGATAACAAACAATATAAAAATATTACACAAACACTTACCGAATGTTCTGCGCAGTGGAAGCTTACAAGGGGCCAAGTTCGGTTTTGTGTGTGTGTATATGGGGTGTGTAGAATTGTTCAGTGATGCGTGAGTAGTGTACAAACCAAACGTTTGACCATCAAACGGCGTTCAGCTCTCTGCTGCAACGCGTGGTCAGCAAATTCACCAAGCTCCACCAAGACACATTCAAATTGTCTTTACACAAAATAGGTTTGCACAGAATGTAAATGTCCAATTTACACTATAGTTCATCCCGGTTAACAATACAAATGGGGATTTTCAATAGTTCAACACATTAAGTTCACATGCGAAGATTTTTCCTAACCTTACAACCGGCATGCTCGCCAAGTTCGCAAAATACTGGATTTATACTAGTTATCGCCCGAAAACAATATCAATCAGTTCGGGTTACAATTAATATCTTCAAAACCGTCAAGGATGCGAAAAGATTGCAGTTAATTCCCGATATTTTAATTTGTTATTCAAGAGCCGGTGCGACAATTCAACCAGGTTATCAAGTCGGCACAGACAACAAACTGTCATCTCTCATGTGTCAAACGTCAAACTTCAAAAAACGCGTTTCGTTTCGCGTGGTATTAAACATATATCTTGGGATTTTTCCGTGTACTGCACGTATGGTGTGGATAGCCACGCTGCCTTTTGGATTAAATTAGTGACATACCAAGCTGTGTTCTCTATATCATCTTCGGTTTTGAGTGGGATTGACAAGTTAATATTTTGGTCAATATATTCTCGAAAAGACTCCCAGTCAGTCTTACCATTATATAGAGTTTCAATTGGTTCCCTCAGAATGACAGTTGTACTAAGAGTGCAGATTATGGGCGTATGGTCAGATGTGCCATCCAGACAAGATTCAACTTTTGTGTATGTTTCCGACAGTCCTTTGGTTATGAAAAAGTCAATGAGATCCGGGGTTTTGTTGGGGTCTGTGGGCCAGTAAGTTGGTTCCCCCGTCGAAAGCGCGCAGAGTGAGTTTTGATCTATCGATTTTTTCAGTTCTCGACCTCTCGTAGTAGTGAGCCTGGAACCCCAATGAGTGTTTTTAGCGTTCCAATCTCCTCCGGTAATAAATCTACCTCCAAGTTTGTGAAAGAAGTCGGAAAACATTTGTTCATCTACTTTATGACGGGGTGGACAGTACACGGCAGCAACTGTAAGAGATCCTTGCCAATCATCAATCGAAATTATTGCAGCTTGCAAATATGTGTTTTTGATATTAACAAGGGAGTGTTGCTTTATATTTTCTTTAATTATGACTGCAGATCCTGCGTGTGACGTTCCGTCCGGATGGTTACTATAATATACATTATAGCCATTAATTTTAATGATTTTTTGGTCATTTAGATGTGTCTCTGAGATTATAAAAAAGTTTTTAAAAAAAATCAAAGGGTAAAATAACGCACCAAAAAACTTTTCTTTCGGAAGTCGGTGGCTTTGCTTTTATATTTCATTGACTTTTTTGCCACCGACTTCCGAAAGAAAAGTTTTTCGGTAGGTTATTTTACCCTTTTTCGTGGTTGTTTTTTTAGAAGTCGGTTAGATTTTTTTTAAAAACTTTTTTATTTTATCCTTTTCAGTTTAAATATTCAACCCAAATTCTTGTCAAATACATAATTTTCTTACATATGCACTAGAATTTTACTATCCGTAGCACCGGTTATAACATCGCTCATGTCCCCAATAAGCAAGAACACCAAAATAAATGTTTTTTTTATGGGACCAAATGGCAGGTATACTGCATCGAACAATAACCCATATGGGTGCAAAGTTCTCATCAGTATAAATGAATTAAGTCCAAATACAAGATACCTGCTATAAACCGTTGAGGAGTTCCCTGAACTGTTCTTCGTCTTCATCATCAGAACCCTAATGACAGTTACAAACCATCTAGGTGTAAAGTTCTCATCAATATAAATGAATTAAGTCCAAACACAAGGTAGCTACTGTAAACCGTTGAGGAATTCCCTGAACTGTCCTTCGTCTTCGTCATCAGACCCCTAATAACAGTTACAACTCATCTAGGTGTAAAGTTCTTATCAAAACAAATTAATCAAGCTCAAACACAAGATAGCTGCTGTGAATCGTTGAGGAGTTCCCTCGACTGTCTCTCGGCTCCATCATCAGATATACTCCAGACCTTTATTAAATTGTAGTGCTTTGAAATACTTAATGATAAAAATAATTTACTAAGTCAATCGATGCCTACTCCTTACTGTTAAGGAGTTGTACCTTCCATCATCAGCTCAGCTACATGAGATGATGGTTACCATACGCAAGTCCTTAAATTACTTCATAATATTTGCGAAAAACGGTGCGTCGGCCTATAAAATTTGAGGGTTTCCCTTGATTTCTCCTGGATCCAATCATCACATATTGAAATGGTGACAATGGGACCACACGGGAAGCACCAGCTTTCAAACAAAAAAAGAATCATGAAAATCGGTTCACCCAGTCGCAAGTTATGAGGTAACAAACATAAAAAAAAAAATACAGTCGAATTGATAACCTCCTCCTTTTTTGAAGTCGGTTAAAAAGGATGTCGATTTTATTGTGATTGAGGAACAATTCAACTTCTAGCTTATTGGGAGCTAAGCCATTTATTTTCCATGTCGCAAAGCGTAGAAATTTCATTTTTGTTGTTTGGCAATAAGTGTTGTTAGCAAACCCATTAGGGTGCCCATTTGCTGTATAAGTACGTCTATTTTCTCTGATTGCTTGATAATAACTTGTTCTTATAATATATTTGTTGGCTGAGGCTGTGATTCCTCTGTTCTTCTATCCCTGTTTCTAACAGTTTTGGAGAATGTCATGTTATTGTGAGGGTTATGTGCGTTATTAACTTCAGTCTTGTCATCTATAGTATGTTTTGGATACCTTTGTGGCTTGAGTGGAGGGAATTCTTCTAACACTGGCGGAACAGACTGCTTATTAGTATTTTTAAAATCCGATGTGGCTTTACGGTGTACCATTTGAGTAATTTTTCGTGCTCGTATCTCTCTGTAGACCTGACATCCCTTATAATTAGCTGGGTGATCACCAGAGCAGAGTGTGCAAGTAGCTGGTGTATTTCTATCCTTCTTAGGACAGTCTATAGTTTTGTGTCCTTCTGCGCATTTAACACAACGATAGGGGCGCATGCAGTTGTTTTTTGTGTGCCCATATTGTTGGCATCTACTGCATTGGGGTATTTCGTTGGATTTTCTTGGATCTTCAATTCTAACTCTGGTATGATAGATATATTCTATATTCTTTAGCTCTTTGTTATTTGGGCTGGGTTCTACATTTACAAAGAACATATTCAATGGTTTCTTGTTCTTTCTGGATATTGCACATATTATTTCGCCTCTTACTTTATTGTTAGTTTTTTCTATTTTAGCTGTTTTAGGCGTAGTATGGTGTAGGTTTTTGACTACAATTCTACAGCACTTATTTTCCTTTTGTGTAAAAGTATGACCGATAAGACCATTGCTTCGAATGTGCTCTATTAACTGTTTATAAATTTCACTTGATTGCGTTACAATTCTAAGTTGATCTCTATTGATAATTTTGTATGAGTAGGTACCACTAGGCACACATTTATTCAGCAATTCAGTTAACTTCGAAAGATCTTCTATGCCATAGAGGATAATTGGTGGTGGCTTATGTACCTTCTTAGTTGGGGTTGCCTGTCTGTAAATTTTTGTGTCTTCTGTGGAATCCTCAGTTAGATCTATAGGCAGGCCGCTGAATCTATTTGATACGTCGGGTGCATCCACATTTGAAGAGCTGATGTGTCTTTTGGTGTTTGATGGACCAATAGTCATTCTCTTTCTTTTAGAATTACGTTGAGTAGGGGCTCTTTGCCACTTGGGGTGACTGCCTTGGTTTCAATTCGAGGGGGGGACAGGTTTCTCCTGTCGCATGCAGTACTCCCCAGCGAAGAAGATCTAGGTCGTTGAACGAATAGGCTTGGATGAAAAGCCTGTTGAATATATTTTTTATTAGTATTGCTTCCAGTAGCATTTACCATGACAGGGGCCTGGTTGCTCGTTCCTGCACAGTCTTCGGTAACTAATTTCTCACTTACAGGCCCGGGTACCTGTAAGCGCCGGGTGTTAGCCGGATCGCATGACAAAACAACATTATCATTTTCCATATTTTCATAATAAAGAGGTGGGATATACTGATAATACTTTCCCAAGGTATTATAGTCACTCTTTTAGAGGGGATTTAATCCCTCAAGGATTGTGATTACCCAAAGTCAGGTTAGTTGACCGCCGCCTGTTGCTCGGCGTTACTGCTCATTTAGCACCACCCGGGGGGCACGTATAGGATGGGCCTAGGAAAAGGTGGTAAATCCTATGGACGCGAGCAGCTCTACCCCCCTATAATTTATAAGTAGAAAACTAATTACTGTATTTTTTTCAAAATTTTAGGTTCAGTAGTTTCGGAGATAAGAGGGGAGGGGGGATGGTCAAATTTCGTCTATTTTCTTGAACAACTTGGAAAATATTTATTTTAAAATTACAAAAAAAATACATTTAAAATTGTCTCAACAAGACATTTCATTTGATATGTCACACGATGCAGTTTTCAAAACTTTTTTTTTCATTTTCCCCTTCCCCCTCAAAAATTACCTCCCACATACAGATTTCATCTATTCACGTCACACCTCTGTGCTTGGGTCACAGGAATTGATATGTGTACCAAATTTCAACCCAATCGGTCTAGTAGATTCGGAGATAATTGACTGTAAGCGACAGACAGACGGACACACGAGTGATCCTATAAGGGTTCCGTTTTTGTATTTGGACGTACGGAACCCTAAAAAGTGTGTCACGAGTAGCTATTTGTGCTACATTGTTTTACAAAGTGTAATAACTACAAATGTATAGATATATATTTATTGAATGTTGTTTACCATGTACCTACCTAATAAATAAAACAATTTTATAGTTTGTAACAATTTATTAAAATTCTAAGAAAAGTAATTATTAATTATATTTTGTTGTTTCTGTCTCCCTAGATTTAAATAAATATTGCCTCCTGTTGTGGGTAGAGGGTCTACATTAATTATGCCTAATTCTCTTTCTTCAGGCATATCAGTAAGCTCAAAATTGTGGGCTATACACAAATTGTGTAGCACACAGCAGGCGTTAATTATTTTAGTGGCCTTATTAGGTGTATAATGTAAAACCTTGTCCTTTATAAGACATCTAAATCTTCCCTTTAGCACTCCATTACAGCGCTCGATAGTGGATCGCGTTTTCTTTAGTGCTTCATTGTAGAGAAACGCAGGCGTATTCGTATCTTCGTCATTCTCCTCCAAGTTTAATATGGGTGTTAGACACCATGGCCTCAAGGGATAACCGCTATCACCTGAAAATATATTGCATTTGTAATGAATTAAAGCCTAGCAGAATAATAGTTGGTAAAAATATGTATAATTAGTAGGTATAGAACAAAACCTGTATTACAATTTTATTATCTCACCAAGTTTTGAGTTAAATTTGATAAGATAGGTAGTAGTATAGTACATACCCAATAAGTGATAGTTGGTATATCCAGCATTATGGAGATTATGTAGTAAAGGCAATACTGCAGAGTTGCTCCAGATATAGGAATCGTGTGGACTGCCTGGGAATAGTGCATTCACATTCAAAGTTTTCAATTTGGAATCACAAATCTGTAAAATAAATATCTGATTAAGTATAAAGCGGCTACAGCAGTCTGATTAAGTATAATATTTCTTAACTTTTTTGTCAACTTTATTGATATCTAATTAATACAAACCAGCTGTGTGTTAATGGAGTGAAAGTTTTTCCTATTTACATAGCTTCTCTCATCATGCGTAGTTCCTGGAGGAGGCACAATTGCAACATGTGTGCAGTCGATGCATCCTATCACTCCGGGAAACCCATAGCAGTTGTAAATGCTAAAAAGATAACAATACATTAATTCTACACAGTTATGAAAATTAGATGAGCGCTTGGGTATTGAACAAGAATATATATGTCTTACTCTAAGGCTATTGTTTGAAGCTCTTGCAACGTTCTTGGAAATCTCACCCATTCGTGAAAAATGTTTGGATGGTTCAACGCCTCCACAACATCACTTATGCAACGGGAGGTTGTTGCCTGGGACACATTTATTTTATTTAAGTTCCCGGTTGGAGTTTGGTAACTCCCAGTACCCAAAAAATGTAAAGTGCATAGGACCTGAAATAATATAACCAAGTGTTAGGTAGGAAGATATATGATAAAGTTCTTTATTTTAAAATAAAAATAGCTAAGTCATACAAAAAAAAACAATTCTAATAAAATCGGTTATAATAATTACTGTGCACTCAACAAATACCTACTTTTTTGCACTCTAAAAATTCCATTGTACATTATAGAATAGAACGAATTTGGTGCACATAAGTAATTTAGGTATTTTAGGGTGTGCAATTAGTAATTTTGGTGGGTAAGGTGAGTTTAGTGAACAAATATACATGACTATAATAAAATTATGAAGCGGACAATTATTTACCTTCGTTTTCAGGTCTATTTTCGTGGTATCTTGAATTACAGGAGCCAATATTATCTACTAGAATCCTTATTAGATCTTTATTTAATCTGAAGTTTTTAATGACTTCTGTTTCGCTTAGGTCGTAAATATCGACGGCGGGATAATTGCGCTGTTGTCGCCGTGTATTGGCCAGTTGCTCGCCACTTTCCAACAACTCCGAGATAAAAATTCTAATAAACTCGTCCATCTTTCAGTGGTTTCAAGTCCGTCTGATAATTACGCAAAGGTCGTCGTTTCAAGAAAACACAAATCAAAGAGTTTATATCGAATTCGAATTTCCAGTAGGTACCTACAAGGTATGAGTCTTTTTTTTTTTTTTTTTTTTTATGTGTAATGGGTTTGCTCTTGACCTTAGTCTAGGACAAGAGTGACTAAGACAAGGTCGACGATGGAGCGAGCTTACCCAGAAGAAGCCTGTTTACTCTAACTTTGAAGAGATTAGGGTTGTATGCGTTTGGAAACACAGACGCAGGCAGAGAGTTCCACTCCTTCGCTGTCCGCATTATAAAAGACGTTTGGAAACGCTTAGTGCGAATTGATGGTATGGCAATAAGGTAAGGATGTTAATTTGCCGTGCGTCTAGATGTTCGATGATAGAAAGGGGCTGGTGGGATGAGGTCGTGGAGTTCTTGGGCACACTCTCCGAAGTACAATCTGTAAAAGACCGACAGGCAGTCGTTCCTATTTTATTTAAAAACGAAAGAAAAGAAACCAATACAATCCAAAACTCAACGTAGGTATTCACTCAGAAATGACGGATCTCTACAATCGACATGACATCTCTACTACTCAGAAGTACTCGACATGAACTCTAACGTTAGCCTTCGACAAATGTCGAATTCGACATTCCCAGAAAAGCAACTTTTAAAATTTATCGAAAAAATGACGTCATTAGAAATTTTTGTCGAGTTCGACACCATCTCTAAAACCGAGAATTGGCCCCCAGAACTTTACCTTAACGAGGCCCGCAAACCGCTTCCTTGATTTATTATCAATTTTTACGAACTTATAACTATTTAACAATGCATATTCTTATCTAAATAACAATGGATTACGTGTTGCTTCATACCGTTGTAATCCTCATGAAATTATCTATCTCCTGACATAATGTCTTTGACTGTATCTGAAACGACTGAAAAGTTAAAGCGAGTTAAAGGAAAAAGTTATTTAATTAAAATTTCATTTTCAAAGGCCATTATCTCAGGCGTTTTAGCAGTAATCCCATGGACTTAGGTCACGTTAGGTAGCCTGGCTAACAGCCTAACGTGATCTAACATTTATATCGATACATCTATATATTTCAGGAGTCTAGGGCCTGAATAATGAAAGTCAAGAAAAAATAATCTTTATTAACGGAATAAATTGCATACAGGACATCTTACAGCGTCAAATAAGTGAGTTTTCGAAAGAATTATGACTCTAAAAGTTAGGTCCAGGCCTAGGTCTCAGTCTAGGCTACCTGGATACATCAAAAACAAAACTATATTATGACTATAAACCCACTCAATTGAAGCTACAAAATGCACTGTACTTACGGTTTACAACGAATTCTTAACTGCTAGGTTCTATTTAATCACTTTATATACACTATTTTCACATAACTATATAACTCACTTAGTTATTTATCACTATGTACCGACACCAGCAGACCAACCCACACGAATCCGTCAAACTTGCCAAGCGAATATCGATAAATAAGGTTGAAAATCTGTTGCAAGAATTTGACAGATCGAGGTAGGTTGATGTGCAGGGTCTGTGCAACACTTAGGTTTTTAATGATGACGCTTCGTCGCGAACATTTCTCCCGCCGTGCAGCGCTGCGATGGCTCAGCGCGACGTCGGCGCGGCGCTGCATCACCCCGGTGAGCGACGACCGCTGCCATGCCGCCCTCCGCCGCGATGCCCTCTGCCCAGACTTTTTGACTTCTGGATTACTTAGGTAGTGGGACGAGCTTCTTCACCGGACGCTTTAGGGTGCCGCCGACAGTGCGCACCTCAGCTGTGCGGACTTCTCCGTCGGCCCCGGGGAACACGGCGATAACGCGGCCTCGCGGCCATGTGTTGCGAGGCAGCTGGCCGTCTGCGATGAGGACTGGGTTGTTGACTTGCAGAACAGGTCCCCGTCCGTGCGCCTCCCGCCGGTTTTGGAGTTCAGGCAGGTATTCTCGTACCCAGCGACGCCAAAACATGTCGGCGAGTATCTGTGAGCGTCGCCAAAGCTTCTTACTGTCTATGTCGTGCTCGGTGAACACGCCGGGTGATGGTAGTCTAGCTGAACCACCGAGTAGGAAGTGGTTCGGCGTTATTGACTCGTCGTCTTCGCTATCGACTGAGACGTGTGTCAGGGGCCGGCTGTTTACTGTGTACTCTGCCTCACACAGCAGTGTGGACAACACTTCTTCTTGTGGGTGTTTCTCTGTGAGTACAGTGTACAGCGCGGACTTCACGCAGCGAACGAGGCGCTCCCAGGCGCCCCCCATGAATGGCGCGGACGGCGTGATGAAGCGTGATGCCCCGTCGACTGGCCTCCTCGGCGAAGGCGTCTCGCAGCTCCTTGTCAGCTCCGTGCATGTTGGTTCCGTTGTCAGAGTAGATCTCGGTGGGGCAGCCTCGACGAGCAGCGAAACGGCGCAGCGCTAGTATAGCGGAGTCCGCGCTCAGGCTGGCGGCGACTTCGAGGTGCACGGCTCTTGCCGTGAGGCATGTGAACAGAGCCACATACCGCTTCTGATGCTGACGACCGACGGTGACGGACAGGGGACCGAAGTAGTCGAGCCCGGTGAATGTGAACGGCCTCTGATGATGAGCTAGGCGCGTTCTCGGATGGTCGCCTGTGGAGGGCACGTTGGGTCGCGCTTTCCGAATGCGACACGGCAAGCAGCGTGCAATCACTGTCTTCACGCTCGGTCTCAGTTTCATGACCCAGTAATGTTGACGTATCTCGTTGATTGTTAGCTCCGTCCCACTGTGCTGCAGGTTGCGGTGGGTCCAGTCGATGTATAACTGTGTAATGCGATGATCTCCGTGTATTATCGGCGGTCACTTGACAGTTTCGTCTATGTCACAGGAGGCTGCTATCCGACTTCTTAATCGTATGACGTTGTCCACGACTTCTATTTGCAGAGAACGTAGCCGGCTATCTTGACTTATCTGTTTATTGCTTCGTAGGTCCGCTATTTCCTTTGAAAACGCCTCTTCTTGTATGACGCGTACGAGTATGTTTTCGGCCTGGCGAATAAATGTAGTTTCTATTATAATTCTTGTAGTGGAGCGTTGACGAGTTGTTGCAGACAACTTTTTGACAGGCGTTAATATTTTCCTTTTATTTTTCCAATCTGGATCCTTTTTTGTGTTTTTTCGTGTTCTCTTGTAGAACTTCTTCACTGAAGGTCCACGGCAAAGAGATATGAAGCGTAGAACGTACGCGGTCGCGCGTAATAATCGCTCCCACTTCGAAAATCGTACTGGGTCGGGTATTGCTTCTGAGAGCCGCGGCTTAGCGGTATTTTCTTCGACGACGGTGAGCGTTCTTTCTTCTCCTGTTTGTTCTGTGATTAGCGGTTTCTCTGACGGCCATGACGCTGGGTCTTGATACAGGAACTTAGGGCCGCAATACCACTCGTGTTTTGAGTCAAAGTGGTGCGGCACGTCACGAGTAGCTGCGTCGGCGATGTTTAGCTTCGTGGGTATCCATCGCCAGTCCTCGACTTTACTGTATTCTTCAATGGCCGCTATGCGGTGAGCGATGAACGGTTTGTACGCTCGTGCCCCTCTCTTGATCCAGGTGAGTACAGTCTTAGGCCCGTATTACAGAACGCACCTCAATACTCAAGTGTTACTTAAAACTAGATTCAACCAATCAAATGGCTTGAATCTAGTTTTAAGTAATGCTTGATTATTGAGTGACGTTCTGTAATACGGGCCTTACTGTCTGACCAGTACGTAGTTAAAGCGGGCTTGAGTCGGTGCTCGTGGATCACAGCTGCGGCCAAGCGAGTTCCCATGACCGCGGCCTGTAGCTCGAGGCGCGGTATCGAATGCAGCTTGAGTGGTGCCACCTTCGCCTTTGCCATGACGAGGCTGACGCAGGTCTCGCCGCTCGGTGCTGTAGCTCGCCAGTATACTGCAGCTGCGTAGGCCATCTCGCTAGCGTCGGTGAATACGTGCACTTGAAGCTCTGCAGCGTCACTGTAACCCGGGTAACATCTGGGTATGTTGATGTTCCTGAGCTTCTCGAGCTGTAGTATCCAGCTCCTCCATTGGGCCGCCAGGTCTTCGTCGATTTGTTGATCCCAGTCTATGCTTCGCCTCCATGCTTCTTGAAGAATTTGTTTGGCTCGAATTGTGACAGGTGAAGCGAGGCCAAGCGGGTCGTACAGTAACATGAAGATCTTTAGCGCCTCTCTTTTAGTGGGCGCTGCCTTTTCTAGGACGCCACTCAGTAGGCGAGCGAGGGTAAAGTTGAAACCCAGCTCGTCTGTGCTCGGTCTCCATATCAGGCCGAGTATCTTCTCTATGTTTTCTGTGTTGCCGATGTTGACAATTTCGGTGTGGTCCTGTGACGGTTCTATGTTTTCTATGACTTCTGTGCTGTTCGACACCCATTTTTTTATATCAAAACGCGCCTGTTGATGTATGTTTTTTACTGTTGTTCTATGCGCGTTGCTTCTTCGACTGTCCTGTAGCAATCGAGGTAGTCGTCCATATAGTGATTTTCTATGATTGCTTCGGATGCTCTACGTAGTGTCTCTTTGCGTTCCAATTCTTCGCGAATATAGCGGTGCACGGTGAGCTCGCTGCGCCGAATATGATGGACGTCATGTGATATTCGTCCGGAGCTCCATCACGTCTATCGCCTCGCCACAGGTAGCGGAGCGCGTCTCTGTCTTCTCTTCGTACTTTGACTTGCATGAACATCTCCGCTATGTCTCCGGAGATAGCTATGCGGTGTCGGCGGAATCTCATCATGACGCCGGGCAGCGACTGTAGTAGGTCTGGCCCCGTAAGGAGATAGTCGTTGAGTGACATTCCTCTTGACTTGGCGGCAGCGTCGTGTACTATTCGAAACTTCTCTGGCTTCATCGGGTTGTAGACGTCGAAGTGGGGTAGGTACCAGGTTCTTCCCGGTGTGCTGGACTTGGGTGCTTTTTCAGCGTATCCCTTCTTGAGAAGCGACTCCATCTGTTCTGTATATTTTTCTCGTAGTGTGGGATTGCTATCGAGTTTCTTTTCTGTTGAGATGAGCCTCTTCATTGCGGTTCCGTAGCTTCAGAGCGGTTTCTATGTGGCCATCTTCTAATTGTTTCGTGTGACGATTCAGTATGTCTTCTGCCTTCTTCTCAGGATCAGAGTCTGGGCGCCGTGGATTGATGATTCACATGCGAAGAATTCACGCAGCTGTTGCTCGATTTCGTCGTCCGTCGTCGAGAGTTTGTTGACATAGTGCACCTTCTGACCCAGTGTTCTGGTGTGCGCGCCGTGGAGAGTCCAGCCCATCGGAGTGAGTGACGCGATAGGCTGGTGCTTGGGTCCTCTTCGAATTTCGGTGGCCAGCAGCAGGTGCCAGTTGTCCTGGCCGATGAGAATCTTTGGTGCGCCGGCGTCGTAGATCAGCTGTTGTTTGAGGTCATCTAGGTGCTCGCAGTGTGCGATATCTTCTTCGGTGATTGTCTGCGGTGTGAGATGAAGTTCAGGTATGGTGCGCGCTCTGAATGGCACCCTATTCTGCAGCCGGCTTGCGAGTGTGGCGGTGATTCTTCTTGAACAAGGAGTGTCGATCGTTGTGTTACCGATCGCACCTATCTTCAGCGGATCGACGCGGCCCTCCACCCCAATTTGCTTTGCGATGTCTTCGTCGATGAGTGAAACGGTTGACCCGTCGTCGAGGAGAGCATAGGTGGAGGCTTCTCCCGCCGGTCCGATGACCCGGACCGGTACTATCTTCAAGTAAGCTTGACTCGACGTCGCTCGGGAACTGGCCACTGTTTCTTTTGACTCTGACTTCTGTGTTGAGACGGCGGGCTTCTCGACTTCCTCTGCAGCAGGCTTCTTGTCATAATGAAGAAGCTGATGGTGCGTGGCTCTACACCTCTTGATGTCACACCTCTTCTTTTGACATGTGTGACCGGTACGACGAATTCTCAGGCAGCGGAAACACAGGCTATGTTTCTTCGCTAGCTCCCATCTCTTGTCGCTTGAGGCTTCTTTGAACTTCTTGCAGTCAGACGAATAGTGACCCTCCTTGTCACAGAGCCGGCATTTGTTTACCGGTTTCTCAACAGCTGTATGAGTTCTCGGCGCGACGCGCCTAGTTGAAGGAGCGTCGGTGGCGGCGATGTTCTCGGGTGGAGCGGAGGCGCTGCAGAACCGGGCTTGCTCGGTGACGAAGTCGCTGAAGAGTGACAGGTCTGGCAGCGATTGGTACTTCTCGGTGTAGATTCTGTACCACTGTACGCGCAGGGAGTTCGGCATCTTCTCGGTGAGTGCGCGCACCAGTTCTGCGTTGATGAGGTAATGTTCTTTCTTCAGTGCGCGCAGAGTGACGACACCGCTTCTGACCCGGCTCGCGAACATGCAGATGTCTTTAGGTGCTTCGCCGCAGCGTGGTAGTCCTCGCAGTCGTTCTGTTTCGGCTTGAGCTATTGAGTCTGGTCGGCCGAACTGTAGTTCCAACTCCTTCATGATGTCATCAGGTCTGGCGTGCCCGATGAGCTCCGAGCTGACTGTCTCGAGTGCTCGTCCATGCAGGCTTCTTCTGAGTCTCGCTGTATTCTCGACGTCGTTGAAATATCTTCGAGTTGTTTCGTAAATGGCTCGAAATGACAGCCATTCTGTATGCGCCCCGCTGAAGTTCGGTAGTGTCATGATGACCTTCGACGCCGAAGGGTTGTTCGATGTCCATTGTTCTGTCTTCTTGTCGGCGAGCGACGCTATAGCGGACGTGAGCTCCGTTATAAACGGACGAAGCTCCATATTCCCCTTGGTGTCTTCTTTTTTCGGCTTCGGTGTTGATTCGATGCGATTGTTCACTTCTTTCACTTTTAAATTCGATGAGGGTACTTGCGTCTGGAGGTCCACTATATTGTCGATGTTCGCAGTCGGGGGCACCGGCTCGCGGCACCGGCTCGCGGCACCTATTGTTCGCTATATCCCCTTCGGCGACGTTGTCCTCCCTCGGCGGCTCAGGTTCGGGTGCCTCTTCGAGCCAGGAATGCACGTACTCGTCGTTTGAATTTCTATCTTCTAAATATTCGTTGTCCGATTCTTCTTCGGCCCTCTGAAGTGCTAACTGTGCAAGTTCCAACTTAATCTTCAATAAGTCTTCACGTGCTTTCAAAATTTTTCTTGTTGACCGCGTCGTCCTATTCGTAGTCGACGGCGGCGATAGGCTATGTTCGTTACGGGCGTCACCCCGGGTAGTCATCGGTACGGCACGGCTATTCGACGGCTTCATCGTTCTACCTGAGGCTGCTCCATCAAATCTGGTTCCCTTCCTGGATCTGGCTGTGGTGGGTAGATTGAAATTTTCATAATCTTCAATGTGGGTACGCGTAGAACGCGTAGAAAATTCTTCAGTGCGGGCAGGCGCAGAATCTTCAATATGGGTAGGCGCAGAATCTTCAATGTGGGTAGGCGCAGAAAAATCTTCACCCCCCCGCGGGCGTGGGGGGGCAGCCGCTGCTCGTTGCCCTCGGTGGTGGTGGACGGTGATCGTGGAGGCACGTCGTGACGGATGACTGCAGCTTTAGGTTCTCCCATTTCCACTGTGAATGCTTCAGGCGCCTTCCCTTGGGATCGTGTAGTCGACATGCTTGATTTCGGTTGCGACGATAAGTCTTCAGGTTTCAGGAATCTTCAAAAATATCCGGGTCGACAGGACCAGCAGATGTGCCGGACGGACGAAATCGCTCGGACACTATGGTTGAGGATTGCCCGGAGCGCGTTGACGTCCTGCACCTATAGGTTCCAGGTATTTCTGCTATAACCCGAAGTCTTGTGTAGCAGGGACTGTAGAACGAGGTTTCTTGGTGCGGAGTAAATAAAACGACTAATTCTTCATAACTTTTCAGAAAGTGGGTTGCTTGAGTCTTCAGGAGAGAGAGAGAGAGAAGATAGTGCCGTACCGTTGACTACAATTTGACCAAAATTTCGTGTTACTATCGTACCCCAGAACTTTACCTTAACGAGGCCCGCAAACCGCTTCCTTGATTTATTATCAATTTTTACGAACTTATAACTATTTAACAATGCATATTCTTATCTAAATAACAATGGATTACGTGTTGCTTCATACCGTTGTAATCCTCATGAAATTATCTATCTCCTGACATAATGTCTTTGACTGTATCTGAAACGACTGAAAAGTTAAAGCGAGTTAAAGGAAAAAGTTATTTAATTAAAATTTCATTTTCAAAGGCCATTATCTCAGGCGTTTTAGCAGTAATCCCATGGACTTAGGTCACGTTAGGTAGCCTGGCTAACAGCCTAACGTGATCTAACATTTATATCGATACATCTATATATTTCAGGAGTCTAGGGCCTGAATAATGAAAGTCAAGAAAAAATAATCTTTATTAACGGAATAAATTGCATACAGGACACCTTACAGCGTCAAATAAGTGAGTTTTCGAAAGAATTATGACTCTAAAAGTTAGGTCCAGGCCTAGGTCTCAGTCTAGGCTACCTGGATACATCAAAAACAAAACTATATTATGACTATAAACCCACTCAATTGAAGCTACAAAATGCACTGTACTTACGGTTTACAACGAATTCTTAACTGCTAGGTTCTATTTAAACACTTTATATACACTATTTTTACATAACTATATAACTCACTTAGTTATTTATCACTATGTACCGACACCAGCAGACCAACCCACACGAATCCGTCAAACTTGCCAAGCGAATATCGATAAAAAAGGTTGAAAATCTATTGCAAGAATTTGACAGATCGAGGTAGGTTGATGTGCAGGGTCTGTGCAACACTTAGGCTTAGGTTTTTAATGATGACGCTTCGTCGCGAACACATATAGTTGGCCGTGGGAAAAACAGTTGGACCTTAGGTTGACATCAGCTTCCTTCAGGGTCTGTCCTTGGAACTTATTTATGGTTATCGCGAAGTAGGCGGTTACCGGGAAATGTGTGCGTTTGAACTGGAAAGGGAAATTGTTGGGGATGAGTGGTATTCGCGGTATCAATGTAGTCTCCTCTGAGTCACACCCGGTGAGAATTTCTGTGTAATGCAGGCTCTAAGGGGGAGGGGCCCGTCATTGCGCTGACACTTTTGGAGGCGCGCGTGGAACACAACGCGCCTTCGACCCGGGCCTGGTCCACGGTCAGAAAGCGAGTCGCCCATTACTCGCCGCCCGCATGCCCGCGCCTACGGTGGTCGGAGATCGTCTAGCGATGTCCAGGGCGCGTCTACCACTGCAGCTGGGTTGTGAGGTGGACGCTGACCTCTCCCTCATGCATCCCGCCTCCTCCTTCGCTGGCATGACTGCTTCTTAGGACGCGACTGCTTCCCACTCCGTCTCGCCCCGCAGCATGGCCTCGACCAATGCCGGGCGCGAGAGGTCTCCGCCTATCGCCGTCGTGAGGACACGGCGGTGCTCTGCCCAAGCGGTGCAGTCCTGCACCGTGTGCTCCGGGCGATTCTCGCAGTGGTGTCACCCAGGCGTTTCTTCCTTCCCTATCCGACACAGGTACCTCTCGAAACTTCCGTGTTCGGTGAGGACCTGCGTCAGGCGGTAGGTCTGGACGCCGTAACGCCTATCCAGCCACTCCTTAAAGAGAGGTCTTACCGCTGCGATTGGGGCGTGCCCGGACCTCGGTTGTGACAGTCGCTCCGTCCAAACTGCCCAGGAGCGCGCGGGAGCTCTACCCGCCGCGCCTCGACTTGTTGAGGCAGCGGGGTTTCGCCACGCGCCAGACGCGCTAGAGCGAAGTCGCCTCCAGACCCCAGGGCAAAACGGTTACATTACAATCCTGAAACATCTTTGCTTTGTCACAGTTTCGTAACACCGAACACGTTGGTGTTTCAGTATTGTCTAGGTCGATTGTGATTTTAAACATAGTGTCTATTGTTAAAACAAAAATAAATTACGCATCTTTCTTTGTTAGCGACATACTGCCGCGCGAGCTTCATAACGATTGTATGCAGCTTCGCAAGTGCGGAGACGAAAACGCGTATCGTCTTAATTTAAAATTAGTATCGTTTTTCTTTATTTACAAAAAGTATAGTGTGGCTATTATTTGATAGAGACAAAAAAAAACAGATAAGAATCGAACCTGGAACTCGACCATCCGCTAAACCATGCACTCCGCTGCCAAATTCTTCAAAATAGGGCCCAGGCGCAAAATGTTCCTTTCGCAAAATGTCCACAGCTAGCAAAATGTTCCTTTCGCAAAATGTCCACAGGTAGCAAAATGTTCCTTTCGCGGAATGTACCTTTCGCGGAATGTCCCATTTCGCGAAATGTTCCTTTCGCAAAATGTACCTTTCGCAGAATTTACCCTTTCCTCAAACACGCATGTATAGTAATCGCTATGTATGTCATGAATGAATTGAATCAATCGAATTGAACTTGACGACAATGCATATTTCATCCCAAATTATTCTCTGCGATTCTTTAAATCAACATATGTTTTTTATTTATGAACCGATTCTCATCAAATAAATACTAAAAACTGCGCCCAGTTTAGCAGAATACATTAGATTAAAACCGCAATCAAATCCTTTCAGCCGTTTTGTAGTTTATCGTAAACAGACATAAAGAACAATTTTTTTTTACTTTTTTGTATTTATTGCTCTTCTTTGATCGCCCCGTTTCAATTTTCGGTAAAAATATCCAATGTACAGACACTCGGGTTCTACTGCTTTATTATCTGTATAGATAGTGAAGCTAGGCTCTTGGTGTCCCACATCAGGCATCTTCAATCTTATACATCAACAGAGAGTGCGAATCACGCTGAACAACTCTTACTAAGACGTCATTCCTATATATACGTATGTTATGGAAAGAAAGAAAGAAAAAGCTTTATTGGACTCACACAGGACAGAACAACAACATTACATGAAAAACAAGGAGGTAAAAATTAAATAAAAGAAACTTAAACAATTAAAATAAAATAGCCAATTTTCGTCCTGTACGAGGCCAAAAGGCCCCTATCTCAGCATGAGCTGTGACATTTAGAAAAAAAAGTCACAGCGCTGGTTTTCTGATAGGGCCCAAAAGTATGGTGTAGCTGGGCTCTTGGTGTACTACATCAGGTGTTCCAGATCTTCAATTTTTATACGGCAACAGAGAGTGCTTATCAGGTTGAACAACTCTTGCTAAGACGTCATTCCTGTATATGTTATAGTTTCACTGGGCTCTTGGTGTTGTGACTGTTCATAAATTACCCTAGGCTGATAAAATTTTCGTTTTTCTTAAAATACATAAATATAGTGGAAAATATGAGGATGGTGCCCCCGAAGGGGCTGCGATAGAGCCCCGCTCGCCGCTCTTTCGCCGTGGCGCACGTCCAATGACATACTGCGGCCTCCGCCGGGACAGAGAGGACTGAACTCTCAGCAAAGGGGAGGGGACCACAGTACGTTAGTGCTGAGAGTTCTCAGTTATATAACATACATGAATAACATCAAATCAGATAAAACAAACCAATAAGGATTATGAAGCTAATAAGACAAGAGGACAGCAAAGATAATAATATATAAATGTGATAGGGAACCGTTACGGTTGCGCTTAACTAAGTTACGTTAACAAGTTACTTTTGTTTAACTCTAACCCATTTCTATGGCATGTAATCCGGTTACAATAACTGCCCAAGTACGCGACCGCTAGGCCTAAGCGCATAGCTCCACTAAGGACACTGCTACGAATCCTAACAGATCACGCTCCCTATGCACTATTCTGCATGTCCTACCCAACACCTAAGACAAAGATCTGAGAAGTTCATCTGTCATTGAGGAAGACACGTTTCCGTTTATTTACCTACACACGCGTACTATTGTTATACCCTTACGGCTCTAACCCATTGGCAATCACAACAAACAACTTGCGCAAGCGCTTCGTAGAATCAGTCTATAGCAGATCATTTACGTTTGTATTGCTGAACGCCGAAGTGGATAATATCGTCACTTCTCATTTCGTATTTACGCGCCCCCCCAGTCGTAATTGCGTGTCTGGCTAATATAATAGTGTCGAATCGACAATGTTGGGCACTTTGGCCATAGTTGGTCTTAGCGGGACACGTTTGTCAGACCCTAGCGTTCTCTTGGAACGGAGCTATCAAATCATAGGAGATACAGTACATACTTGGTGGTGCCTACCCCAACTAGAAATGTGCATCCATCAACCAACACGCAAAGTCTCTGAGCAAGACTGCAGGAAACAGTAACCATCACCAGTATTTGGTTAATTGGCAAAATATTATATATTGCGTGTCATTATCGCTTATACTTGTCACCGGCACAGTTATATTATCACCGCATTGGCTGGTGATAATATAAATGGCATAATCGAACTATGGACGCAGTTCTACCTCTGATTTGTGGAACTTCAGATAAAAGTCGAATATCGTCAGGAGTCAGATGAGTCATTGTACAGAGTATTAGACGAATGCGCGGGGTGCATGTAGAGTGTTGACAGAGGCGTTCTCCGTGTCATTATAACCAAACACCAATGATATATCACTGCTAGGTTATGGGATAAGGAATCAGAACATGTACTGAAATAAATGATTAATAACAGCCACCCAGCGCCTTCAGCAAACTGCTACATTAAAGTTAATTATAATTAACACTTACCAAGAGAATTAGTCTGCAATTTGCTTACAAACTACTGTTCAAATGCCACCTGCTTGACCTCCAGCATCGGGCCGCCTTCTGGATTCACCTTCTCGCGTTCCACTGACTACTAGCACTCGATTTACTTTAACTACTAATCTTTGACTTAATCAAACAAATACAGTAATTTTGCGCCCGTTCTCTTGGCCAGTGCCAACCGAATATCTTGTTCTTACGTCCCGAGTCCGCCCGTGTGTCCCTCGAGACGCTCCAAGATCCACTGTCCTGAATCCCCACGTCGCACCCACAGCTCTCTACCTGATAACCGTCTTCGCGGCGTTCCCACACTCTCACCCGAATCGCCCTTGTTTTTGCACAGCCCCGACTCCAATTGTTTTACAAGGGTCGTTTTGGACATTTCGTGAAACTTAATTACAAACACGTGTGCTGATAAACTAAGTGTGGGATCGTTTCTTTAGATTTCTTTTAAAATATCAGTTTTCGTCTGTCAATAGTTTTTAAAATAAAGGATTTATGCTTTTCAAAGCAATTGAATAGTTTTTTGATTTACTTCTCCAAAATAAGCATGAGCGCTGCGTTATTTATTGGCCGTCGGGTAATAAAGTAGAGGTTTAATGGGTTTCCCAGTGGACCACGTGCACGTGGTGATTTAAAATAAATAACTTATTTTGTTATAAAAAACAAGGGTACGTGACGGACAGTCCCAGTGTCCCACATCAGGTGTTCTAGATCTTCAATTTTTATACGCCAACAGAGAGTGCTCATCAGGCTGCACAACTTTGCTAAGACGTCATTCCTATATATGTTATAGTGTAGCTGGGCTCTTGGTGTTCCACATCAGGTGTTCCACATCAGGTGTTCCACAGCAGGTGTTCTAGATCTTCAATTTTTATACGTCAACAGAGAGTGCTCATCAGGCTGCACAACTTTGCTAAGACGTCATTCCTATATATGTTATAGTGTAGCTGGGCTCTTGGTGTTCCACATCAGGTGTTCCACATCAGATGTTCCACATCAGGTGTTCCACATCAGGTGTTCTAGATCTTCAATTTTTATACGTCAACAGAGAGTGCTCATCAGGCTGAACAACTTTGCTAAGACGACATTCCTATATATGTTATAGTGTAGCTGGGCTCTTGGTGTTTCACATCAGGTGTTCTGGATCTTCAAATTTATTCTCTCAGCAGAAAATACTTATCACGTGGAATAATATTTGCAATGGCACCATTTTTGTATCTCTTACAGTTAAGCTGGTCTGTTGCGGTTCTGCACCAGGTGTTCAAGATTTCAAGATAAATTATAGCCTATATGTTGGTCAGACTTAATACCTATACAACCAAAAAAGAATCATTCAAATCCGTCCAGTACTTTTTGAGTTTATCCCGGACATACCTACAGACAAACAGACAAACAGACAAAAATTCTAAAAACTATATTTTTTACTTCGGTATCGATTGTAGATCACACCCCAAGTATTCTTTAAAAAAAATATTCAATTTACAGTTTTCACTTTCCTACCATTTTATTTTATGTATAGATATAGATATAGAAGATAGATATAGATTGATTTTGTGTGGGTATTACATATTCGGTTGTGTTGGTCTTTTTCTTTAAGTTTCCTATCTGTGGTGATTTTGATTCCATTCTTTTTCTTTTGGTTTGAGGTATTCGGTATTGTTGCCAGAGGCCTTACCACGAGCTCTTAATGCGATTCAGTTTAGGCTGTGGGAAAGAAACAGAGCTATACAAGTCGTCTAGCGCCATCTCTTTCTCACAGCCTAAACTGGATCGCGTTAAGAGTTCATGGTAGGCCACCAGGTGTTCTTCTCTTTGTCATTCGATTCAGGAATTGTTTCATGGGCATTTATTACTTCTGGTATTTCACCTACAGAGTTTCTTCGTGTTATTGTGAACATGCTCTTGTGAAAAGTTTGTTGGATCATAGTTGGGTTTGTTTTGTTTTTTGGGTTTTCATTCGTTTTGTTCCCACGAGTATTGGACGAAATAACAAGTCACTTAGGTGTGACGCCATTCCCTAAGAAGGCATATACAACTACGTTTGCCAGGTCCGTAGAGGTCGGCGCTAATGCTGTTCATCCATACAGCCATGCATCCAGTTGGCGAGTTTCCCACCATTGGATTTGGGTAATTTTCGAAGAGGTTTTTCTTCCTCGCAGTCCAGGCAATGAAGCCAAGATCCCGCTCTTGAGTGATTTACGGGTTAGGAAAAGTAGAACTAGAGAAAAATAGTTCTCGAGATTTGTTTGAGTTATTCTATTAATCATTTGTTTAAAACTTATGTTATGATAACAATGGTTAGTACAACTATGGCTAGTCAAATATGAACGCGCAAGACTTGTTTAAAAAAATCATCATCATCATCATCAGCCGGAAAACGTCCACTGCTGAACATAGGCCTCCCCCTTAGACCGCCACGCCAAACGACAATTCGCCACTTGCATCCATCGGTTGCCCGTTTAAAAAAATATATTTATTTAATTAAATACACGTGAGCTCAGCATGAGCATTATAACAAGAGGAACACTTAAATCTAAGTTACAGGAGCTTATATACTAACGGGAGGTTTTGTATGTGTGTCTGTGTGCTGGACCTCGCAATAGTCCAGGAAGTCAACAGGAAGACGTCCGTATGTCAAATCATACTTGAAACTGTTTTGGCAATCATTACTTGCTAATTTATAACGTACAAATATTTACAGCTTCTTAGAACTGATGGGTGGTATGACGTGATCCTAGTTTACGAATACAGTTCGGGGTAGTGGTTGGCCATACATAACTCCTCCCTCCGTAAGTGCAAAATCACCATCCGAAGGTGCATCACGAGGTTGATGATTTTGTTTAAGCTTACGCAGTAATATATTTCTAAAGCGGTACAATATCACTAAAATCAGTACAAAAAGTAAAATAATGTAAATTACAATAGTTTCTATGCTAACACTGTGCACATTCACAAAATGACTTTTACTGTTTTTTACTTCACTGTTGTCCTTTAATGCGTGCCTTAAATTTGGAAAATCTACAATTCCTATCAATTGTAGATTTTCCAAATCAATCTCGTCTAGACTGATAGTTTCACGTAGTCTGGTGTCCTTTGGTGTTATAATACTAGGCAGATGTATTGATGGTGAGCTAGAAAAGACAACTTCTCCTGTTTGAAGACGGCGTTTTCTTAACATGATTGTCCCAAGTTTTACTTCACAAGCATTGTTAAGGGTTAAAATGTATGTGCCCATGATGTCGTGCTGGCTCATGTCGTCGTTGCAGTTTTCTGTCAGGAATGTAGGAAAAGCTGCAAAAATAATCCAAGAGTCCGGATGTATGGACTTTATTTTAATGTCAGATGCGTTGACGGAAAGAGGCAGGCACGATGTTATCTTCATAGAAAACGTCATCAAATCTTTCATGCATTTATTTTCTTCCTCCGGAGACACGTCGCTTTCGTAACAAAGGAACTTTCCTCCGTCTATTTCTCTGCAAGGCTGGGAGAGCGATACTATTTTCGACCCTTTCGCAAGGATATGGGAATGTCTAGGGGTAATTAGGAAAGATAGATAAAGGTGGGGATTATACATAGGAAAAGGATGTAGGGTGTAATAATTGTAGACATCTAATTGGACTTTTGGTACTGACATAATAAAAGTTATTTGTTTGCCCTTTACATAAGCTTTGATGTCGATACAATGTTCAATATTAACTAAGTTTTCATTAGTAACAGGAAATACTAATTTATCTGTTTTTCGATGTCTTTAAGAATATTAATTAATTCAGTGGTATCTAATATAGATTGATGTAATACATTAACTCTGCTAAATGCTAATGCTGTCTCCACTTCGTCTAAACGGATTAATAATATTTGAAAGTTATGAGTTAACATGTTATAAGTATTTAAGACAAGGTTTTTACTCGTTTGGAATTGAGTTTTATTTAAAATTTCTTCTACTTCTTTAATAGTTTTCTCGAGTATTATAAAGTTGTTTCTAGTTGAGTTAGTGATATTAACGAATGTGTCAACCATTTCGGAAACTAAAGTAACTTTATTCATGATTATATCTTGTTGCAATTGTAAACTGTTTATCCAATAGCTTTAATTATAGATCCAATAGGATTGATAAGTCCCCTTTTTATTGATTCTTGGAATTAATTGATTGTAACGTTCTATAGTTATGTTCATTATATATTGGGTTTGCAACTCGGCATCAACAAGACTACCATCTAAAACGTACATACCTAATTTATCCTTCATATAGTTATAAATATCGTTATATTTTTCTATGTTATATTCTATATTTCTATGAACTAAATTTAAGTCTAGTCTCTTGATTATATGCCAATTATAGAGGCTTAGTGATGCTTATCCTTCTTTATCGGGAAGGATTCCAGGATTGTCTTCAATCCGTTGAAGTTGAAGGCCCAGGCTGAGGGCTGCTTGCATCGTTACCACCAGGACGAACCTGCGAAGGACGCTTAATGTCTTTAACGGGATTTTTTTTAGTTTTACGAGCTTTATTCTGAACAGCTACCGTATTTCTTTTGACTTTACCTATAACTGTTGCCTTTTGGTATATAGGGTTATCCTTGCTACGTCTGGTATTAACTCCTTTCATATAGATTTTATCGTCTATTTTAATATCGAATTGTTTTTCACCGCCGCGTTTTTCCTTGGTTTTTTCTTTGGACTGTATAATTTTATCAGTTAAATAATGATATAGATATTTAGTACGCTTAACATGGTTCTTTACTAGCTGTTGAGTGTAGCTCTTATTAAAGTCTACTGCAAAGGTACTTGAAGCGTCGGTATGTCCGAAGACTACTTCAAACGATGTCAAACCAGTGGCTGAATGAATAGACTGATTGTATGACATTATAGCATACATCATGACAGATGCAGCATCGGTTATTTTCCTCTCATACTTTGCTAGTCTATAAATTTCTATAATAGTAGAATGGAATCTTTCTACTAATCCCATAGAATTTGGGTTATGAGGCGTACCTATGTGTAAATCTATCTTGTAAATTACTAGCATTTCCTTTAATAGGTTATTATTACATTCTGACCCTGGGTCTGCACTAATTCTTGATGGTACGCCGTATGTGGCAAAATATTTTATTAGTGCCCTTAAAACTTCCGGTGTAGACCTATTAGGTACTTCAATTGCTTGGCCTAGCTTACTGAATGCGTCTATGATTGTAAGGAAATAGGCTCCTTCTATTGAAAAAATATGTCTATGAATACTTCTTGAAAAGGTTTTGTTTGAGTTAGTTGAAGTTCGGGTTTTATTGGTTTTCTATCATACTTCATTTGCTTACAAAGTTTACATGAGTTGATAATACAAGTTACGGTATGTTCTAAATTGTTCCAGTAGTATGTTCTTTTTAAATGGGCTATGGTTTCTTTGATACCACGATGGCATGTTTTTCCAACATGATACGTGAGGACTATTTCCCGTTGTTCATTTTCGTCTTCAACGTAAATAACTCTTTCGGTGCACTCGTATAATTATGTTTATTGCATCCTTTTTAAATAGGGTAGTAATAATGTTTGAAAATTCTGACTTTTGACTGGCCTGTTGGTCTAGTGGTTAGTGACCCTGACTGCTATGCCGGAGGTCGTGGGTTCAATTCCCACCCAGGACAAATGTTGTGTGATGAGCACGATCATTTGTTCTGTGTCTGGGTGTAATTTATCTATAATATGTATGTATTTAGAAATATATAAGTATGTTTATCAGTTGTCTAGTACCCATAACACAAGCTCTGCTTAGCTTGGGACTAGATGGCGTTGTGTGATAGTTGTGGAATATTATTATTATTATTATTATTATTTATTATTCTTTACGGTGGCGTTCGTCTTCAAAGTAGATATAGTATTTTATTTTAGGGCGGATATATTCTTTTAAAAATTCTTTTATTAATTCTGGTTTATCTATTGGCACGTATACTTCGAAAACCTTTTGCTTATCTCGAGATAGATTTTTAACACTATACTCATTTCTATGCCAAGTGTATACTAGTATCTGATTTGGTTTCGTATCTATGGCTTCCTTTAATATTGGGATACCAGACGAGTCTGTATTTTCTTCTGAATGGACTGTTACTAAAGAAGGAGAGTCTGCTCTTTCAGATGCTGTGACTGTTTTGCTTCCTACTGATTGTACTGGATAAGGTGACTTAGGTCTGTTTTTAGAGTTACTTGATGAAATTTTACTATCATCTTCGTCTGATGAAATGATGATAGTCTTTGAACTATCGGTGTTCACTATCATTGAGGCGTCGTCTAAAACATTAACTTCAATTCTAGATAATGCATCTGCGTTTCTGTTTTGTTTACCAGGTTTATATTTAATTTCGTAATCATATTTAGAGAGTCTGAGTCTCCATCTCGTGAGTCTACTTCCCGGCTCTTTAATTGAGTTTAACCATACCAATGGTCTATGATCACTTAGTATCGTGAACTTTTTACCATATTATAAATAAGGTCTGAAATGTTTGCATGCCCAAACGACTGCTAGTAGTTCTTTTTCTATAGCGCTGTAGCGCGTTTCGGCGTCGTTAAGAGTTCTACTCGCGAAAGCTATCGGCTTATCGCTACCAATAATTGGACCTTGAGATAGGACTGCTCCTAATGCAAAGTTAGATGCATCCGTTGTTATAAGGAAGGGTTTTTCAAAATCTGGGAATTGTAATAGTGGTGCATTGGTGAGTAATTCTTTGCACTTTTCGAATGCGTTTACGAACTCTTGAGTTATGTTGACTTAATTTCTCTTTTTAAGGCAGTTTGTCATAGGTTGCGTTATTTTAGAGAAATCTTTTATGAATTTGCGATAGTATCCTACTAAACCTAGGAAACTTCTTATTTTTGTTGGTGTTCTAGGCAAAGGAAATTGTAACACAGCTTTAATTTTATCATTGTTTGGTTTAAGACCGTCTTTAGTTATTGTGTGTCCCAAATATAATACTTCTTTCTTGAGAAATTCGCATTTATCAAGGGTTACTTTGAGATTCGTTTGTCTAAGCCTATCAAATATTTTTCTAAGCTTATGGATGTGCTCTTGGAGGCTGGTTGAATAAACTATTATAATATCATTTAAATATACAAGACAATGTATGCCTTGTAGTCCACGGAGTACATTATCCATTGCTCGTTGGAAAGTAGCTGGGGCTGTCTTTAAACCAAAGGGCATACGAGTAAATTCGTAATGTCCTGACAGTGTTGTGAATGCAGTTTTTGGTTGGTCCTCTTTTTCTACTTCTATCTGATGATAGCCACTAGCTGGCTCTATCGTCGTGAAATAAGATACTTTTCCTAGCCTATCGAACAAGTCTGTGATGTTTGGTAATGGGTATTTATCATCTATCGTTATCTCGTTGAGTCGTCTATAGTCTATAACCATGCGATACTTCTGTTCACCTAAGGCGTCCATATTCTTGGGAACTAGATGTGCAGGGGCACTCCAAAGTGAGTGTGATTCTGTGATTACTCTATTTTCTAGAAGTTTATCTACTTGATTCTGTATTTCCTTATTTTGACTAACGGGGTGTCTATATGGGCGTATGTAAATAGGATCTTCGTTCTTTGTACGAATCTTATGTTTTACTTGGTTAGTAAAGGATAGAGGTACGTGTTCACAATGAAAGATATCTTTATACTCTGTACAAAGGTTAGTTATTAATGATTTTTTTCTTCTAAGTTTAGGTGGTCAAGCCGTAATTTACTTAGGTTTTCATCTAACAGTTCTTCTAAATCAGAGCTGTGGTTTAAATTATTAACTAGGCAGTTATCTGTTAAATCGTGTTCTACACTATGAACTTTAAATGGATTTTTAAACGTTATAGTCATCTTAGTGTCGGTAGTATTCTGGATAACAGTTTGGGCTAAGGAGTCTACGCAGTTAACTAATGCGTCAGGCATACGAACTCCTTTTTTTTTTTTTTTAGGGAGGCAAAATCATCAAATGAGTCCTCCCGCCCTGGGTGGGGCGGGAGGGACTGTCAGACTAAAATCCACCCGTGTTCCGTCGGATGCCCTTTACGTTCCGGGGCCACGGTATCCTGGATTAAGAAAAATCCGCAACCCCGGCAGGCATTTGGCCCCATAAGGGGCCCCGTCGGTGACGCGTGAAACACGACGCGCCACCAACCCGGGCTTGGTCCTTGGTCGGACGGCGAGCATACCCATTACTCACCGTCCGCAAGCCCGCTCCGCCGCTGTGCCCTCTGCTGTTCAGAGGGACACGCGTTGGAGCGTCCACCCGACAGGCTATTTGCATACGGGCAAAGAAACCCCTTAGGCACACAGTGCCTAAGGAGAGTTTTTGCCCGCATCCCAGGGTGCACCGGCCCGAAAAACTGGTCTTCCCCCCGGACGTATCGGAGAGGGAACTCCAGTCCACGGGCGCACGTGGAGGTTTCCTGTCTTAGCACCCCAGGCATACGAACTCCTGGGCAGAATTCTATGTGATTTAAAATTGCATTTCCATTGTCCCATATTGTTGGCACTTTAACGCGTGTTTCCGATCTCGGTGAAATTATTATCTGATAAGATGGGTTATATAAAATGGGAATTTCTGTTGTATTTGTTCTTAATACCTGATTTTTCATGTCTATAGTAGCTTCTAGTTCTTTCAATAAATCTGATCCGATAAGGCCGTTATAATTATGCTTTGTCTCAATATAAATATAAAATTTATGATGAATATCGGTGTTAAAAGTGTCCGTTAAGGGAATGAATGCTACTTCGCTATGCTTGCTACGTCCATGTGTACTGATTACTTCAAATGGTTCCCGAATCTTGCAATACTGGAAGTACTGGTCGGCTAGTTCAGCGTTAATAAAAGATCGTGTACTACCTGTGTCTATTAGAAATATTGCTTCCATTTCTGGTAAATAGATGTGTGGTAGTCTAAGACCACTATAATTTAAATTTATTACTTCTGTTTCGGGTCTGGTTGATCTGTTGTCGAGGCTTCTATCTGAAAATTTTACAGTTCGTTTTCACCTTGAACACGATGATTTGTGTGTCTATTAACGATCACTGTTCGCGACTTTACTAATCCGACCCGGCTGCGCCAGTCAAACATGAACGCGCAAGACTTGTTTAAAAAAATATATTTATTTAATTAAATACACTTGAGCTCAGCATGAGCATTATATTATGAGGAACACTTACATCTAAGTTACAGGAGCTTATATACTAACGGGAGGTTTTTTATGTGTGTGTCTGTGTGCTGGACCTCGCAATAGTCCAGGAAGTCAACAGGAAGACGTCCGTATGTCAAATCATACTTGAAACTGTTTTGGCAATCATTACTTGCTAATTTATAACGTACAAATATTTACAGCTTCTTAGAACTGATGGGTTGTATGACGTGATCCTAGTTTACGAATACAGTTCGGGGTAGTGGTTGGCCATACATAACTGGCTATAGTTTTGTAATATTTTTCCAAAGCCTGACCCTAACTCATCACTAAAAAGTATAGTTTTACTCTTTTGTTTATTTTATTTATTTAACTATTTATGTACACACAATTAATTTACAGGAAATTAAATTATAATGCTAAAGTACAAAGGTACTGCTTATTTCTTTAGTTATTTCTGCCAGCAGACCCTCTACAGGAGAAATGAGAAAGAAATGTAGACAATAGTGTGTAACAAGAATAAAAAGCTTAATGTCTATGTGAATATCTTAACCTAAGTTTATAACATAAAGTAATATTACTACAAAAGCAAATACATACCAAATACTATAATATATAAATATACAAATACACATATAAATAAATATATGTCGCAGAATCAACACAGAAGCACAACAATTTAGAATAACGCCATCTATTATCATGCTGCGGAATCAAAACAGAAACACAATTTGGAATCTCTATTGATTATTGTCAATTTAGAATAACGCCATCTATTATCGTGCCGTAGAATCAAAACAGAAACACAATTTGGAATCTCTATTGATTATTGTTAATTTAGAATAACGCCATCTGTTATCGTTGGCGTGGAATCAAAACAGAAACGCAATTTAGAATCTTTATTGATTATTGTTAATTTAGAATAACGCCATCTATCTCTCATAGGAGGAACTATGAAGTTAGATTTGACAGATAACGTTTAGGAATGCCAAGTTATTACACTTGGGGATGCTTAGCGTGAAGTAATGGCAACACCGAGCGAATAGTCGAGTTGAATATCGATTCAGAAGTTTAATCAGGTATTCGACGTTGACAGGTACTGACGTTGACAGATATGTTGGCAAACCTGTGTGGGGTAGGCCACTTGGACGGACAGTTGAGTGAAGTGAACACTTTGAATCGGTCCGTCAAGCTGTGTAGACATCTTGGTCACGCCACGTCGTCCACGATAAACTTCCCGCGTTCCTAAGTTTTTAATCGAGCCATATCTCGGACATCCTTGATTATTTTATATTCAGTATGTGTTAGCAAGTAATTAAAAGTGTTAACGAAGGTTTTGTGAATGTTATTTCCGAAATCGCGCCCCTTCTGATATCGATTCTTCGACATATATATATCACAGAAGAGAGGAAAAGTAATGCTCTTTCACTCTAAGTTTAAATAGTGAAATGGATTTTAGATCACGAATGCTTGGCGGAAGTGAGTTCCACAATCTTACAGCATGAACGGAGAAGGAGTAGGAATAGTAGCTGGATTTATGAGGATGGGATTTAAGGAGGGATCTAAGGTGAGATCTACAGGGTACGTCGCTAGGACGGGCGTAAGAAAACGTTCACGAAGGTAAGATGGATAGGAAGGATTGTGAAGGATGTTGAATAGGAGGCAAAGGATACGAGTGTTCCTGCGAAGACGGATTGGGAGCCACTTGAGTTCCTTGCGAAGGTGAGAGACATGATCAAATTTACGAAGACCGAAAATAAACCGAATGCACAAATTTTGCAAGCGCTCAAGTTTGTTTAATAGCTCCTCAGTAGCATCCAAGTAGCAGGCATCGGCATAATCAATAATCGGCTGAATAAGTGTATGCGCTAAAGAAATTTTCGTCTTAAGAGGTAGGACAGTCTGGAGACGCTTTAGTGAGTGTAAAGAAAAGTAAACCTTACGACTGACCTCGTTCACCTGAGCGCGCCACGATAGATTGGAATCAATTAAAACACCCAAATCCTTGGCGGTTTCTGCGTAATCGATGCGTACACCATTGAGGTATACAGGTGCTAAAGACGCCACAACAGCCGCACTACGAACAAAGCGGCTGCCTATGATCATGGCCTGAGATTTAGTAGGGTTAATTTGCAAACCGAATGCCTTAGCCCACTCACTTATACAACTCAGGTCATGATTCATTGCAGCAATTGCGGAATCAGCATCTGCTACAGAAAAATGCCGGTACAGCTGCAAATCATCTACATAAAGATGGAAACTAGAAGAGATTACCTTAGTAACCATATTAATAAAAATAGAAAAAAGATGTGGAGAGAGAACGCCACCCTGAGGCACACCCTCAGTGAGATTACACCAATCAGAAAAAGTTTCGTCAAGGCGAACACACTGCGAGCGTCCCCGAAGGTAAGAGTCGAACCAGGCAAGAGAGGAAGAGGAGAAATTCATGGATTTAAGAATGCCTAGCAAAATATCAAAGTCCACAGAATTAAAAGCACTACTGAAGTCAAGCAAAACAAGAATAGTTAGTGATTTACCCTTCATAGCCCAGCGGATATCGTCAGTAACTTTCAAAAGTGCAGTTACGGTGCTATGACCCGAGCGGAAACCAGATTGGAAAGGGGAAATTAGAGAATTTGACGCCAAGAAAAATGTGAGTTGTCTATGAACTAATTGCTCGCAGACTTTAGAGAGAAATGGGAGAATAGAAATAGGTCTGAAGTGAGATAGCGAAGAAGGATTGTTAGATTTAGGTAAAGAAATAATATGAGCCTGCTTCCATGCCGAAGGAAAACAGCTACTGGAAAAGGAATGATTAAATAAATGAGTGAGAACAGGAAGTAATGAAGGAAGGATGAGAGAAACCATTCTCGAGCAAAACTTATCATTACCAACTGCAGAAGATGAAATTGCAAGCACTGATTTCTTTACGTCATCCTCAGACACATTACATAGACTAAAAGGAGAACATGGTGGCAACGGCAACCTAGAGAGGTTCTCCAGTGTCGCCGCTTTGACACATGTATCAAGAGAGAAGGGAAGGGAAGAGAAATGTTTGTTAAGGTCATTGAGATAGATTATAGAATCAGGCGTTACTTTGCGGAAATCCATGACATTAAATGTTATGAAAAATATCTAGTTTTAATTCCGCTACAAAAATCCAGGCTTCATGCAGGATGCAGTCCCACCCTCCCGCCCTCATGCATATGCACATGAAGCAAAGGTCCCACCCACCCGCCCACATACATATGCATACGTGCAAGAAAAATGGAAAAAACATGCCATGCAATCAAACCTATACTCGACACGTGTTTCGCCCCTCCACGGGGCATCCTCAAGAGATGTTGACTCGACAAGCGCTCGGCCTCGAATGAGCCAGATTGACAGCTATCGCCTCTTTATATAGCGTCGTGATGACGCAATAACAACGTTCGATACAAACGTCACAAAGACGTCTGTATCGATCTACCTGTAATCATACTTAAAAGAGGTGATGTAATTAAGTTTGTTTGTTCATTCAACAGTGTATAGTTATTATTATTATTATGTTTGGAGATTTCTAACTGCTCCAACACACACAACCGGAAACTTTTATCACAAACATGGAGAATATTATACGTGTTATTGTCGCTCAAGGAATGGCCGGTATCGATTAAATGTTTTGCGAAATGTGAATTATCTGGATGGCCATTCCTGTAAGCGGCAACATGCTCCTTATATCTAACCTCGAAATTACGGCCTGTCTGTCCTACATAGACCCCGTTGCAATCATTGCATACTAATTTATAAATACCGGATTTTTTTGAATTTTCTAATTTATCTTTACAGTTACAAAGATTACGTAAGTTGTGATCTGATCGAAAAGCAACGAAAACATTGTGTTTTTTAAGGATATTCGCGATTTTATCGGAAATGGGGTCTATGTAAAAAAAATCCGGTATTTATAAATTAGTATCCAATGATTGCAACGGGGTCTATGTAGGACAGACAGGCCGTAATTTCGAGGTTAGATATAAGGAGCATGTTGCCGCTTACAGGAATGGCCATCCAGATAAATCACATTTCGCAAAACATTTAATCGATACCGGCCATTCCTTGAGCGACAATAACACGTATAATATTCTCCATGTTTGTGATAAAAGTTTCCGGTTGTGTGTGTTGGAGCAGTTAGAAATCTCCAAACATAATAATAATAATAACTATACACTGTTGAATGAACAAACAAACTTAATTACATCACCTCTTTTAAGTATGATTACAGGTAGATCGATACAGACGTCTTTGTGACGTTTGTATCGAACGTTGTTATTGCGTCATCACGACGCTATATAAAGAGGCGATAGCTGTCAATCTGGCTCATTCGAGGCCGAGCGCTTGTCGAGTCAACATCTCCTGAGGATGCCCCGTGGAGGGGCGAAACACGTGTCGAGTATAGGTTTGATTGCATGGCATGTTTTTTCCATTTTTCTTGCACGTATGCATATGTATGTGGGCGGGTGGGTGGGACCTTTGCTTCATGTGCATTTGCATGAGGGCGGGAGGGTGGGACTGCATCCTGCATGAAGCCTGGATTTTTGTAGCTGAATTAAAACTAGATATTTTTCATAACATTTAAGGTCATTGAGGTTCACATCCTGGCACTGGTTGGAAGGTGATTTGCCAATGCCTACAGACTTTAAGAATTTCCAGACATCAGAAGAACTGCGATTGTTGAGTTGGTCACGGAAATAGCGTCTCTTGGCATCTTGACACAGATGACTGCAGCGATTACGCAGCAATTTGTAATAAAAGAGATTCAGATCAGAAGGTCTGCGCTTGAATCTACTCTTAGCTTTATCCCTGCGTGCCATAAGCTCTTTAATTTCGATGGATATCCATGGTGCTGGATTATGTCTAACTTAGACTCGTCTTAATGGTGCATGCCGATCATACAAGTCGAGAACTTTATCGTTAAAATAATTCACCTTGTCATCGATACAAACCATCTCGACCAAAGGTGACCAGTCGAGATTATCGGCATCAGACTGCAATGTCTCCCGATCGATAGCTTTGTAATTTTGCAGAAATAATAATTGGGGCTTACGCTTAGGAACACGGATGCGATATGAAAGATATATAAGGTCGTGATAGGAAAAGGTAGCAGTGAGTTGTCCATGAAATAAAACATTATTAGGAGAGGAAACAATCATGAGATCAAGGAAAGAAGGTGAACAATTAGGAAAATAGTGAGTTGCAACTCACTATTTTCCTAATTGTTCACCTTGAGAGTGGTAAAACTTGAAGATTAAAAGACGATAAGACTGAAAGGAGTTTAAGGGAACGGGAGTCATTTTTAATCAAACAGGTATTAAAATTGCCCATTAAAATAACGTGTTCGTACAAGGGACACAGGTCGCTAAGAGCAAAATCGAGGGAATCGAAATAGTCAATAATATGTAGATTCGGACTATAAAGCACAGCTAATAAAACCTTAGTATGAGAGACAGAAATTTCCACAAACAAATATTCAGCCGATCCAGAGTACTGTGAAGGAGATGAATTAATAACCCGGAAAGGTAAATCAGCACGCAAATACATAGCAACACCTCCTCCACCTTTGCCAGTTCTATCATTTCGGATCAAAACGAAGCCAGGCAGAGAGTAATGAGTTGAGAGGAGAGAAGGCTTCAAAAAAGATTCCGAAATCAATAGAGCAGCCAGGTGAGCACTGCTAAATGATGCCAGAATATCAGAATAGTGACCAGGAACACTCTGAGCATTGATGTATGCTATATGCAGATTCTTAGGATCACTAGAGAAAAGAGAAGAAAGTTTATCATGCAAAGTAAGAGGTAAGGTGGAATCACTGTCCGCACTAACAAAACTATCAGAGGAAGAGCAAGAGAAGAAGCTGTCATTAAAATCAGCTAAATTATCCATGAAATATATAAAATACAATAAATAATTGATCTAAATAAAAAAATAATTATTATACTAACAAAGTACACAATAACGGTTTTCTTAACATACGAAAACCACCCCAACCCGCTATATATTGGCAGAAATTTCAAATAAAACTTAAACATTTAAACCAGTTTCACATTAACAAAGCAACTTACAATCAAAAATAAAGTAACACTAAACAGATAATTATTACATACCTACAGCAAACGATGAACAGTAGGAAGAACGAAACGCGACGAATGACAGATGGGAAGTAATGAGATGACATTGACAGCTGTCCACAACTGTCATCAGTGTCATCTAGTCAGCATTTCGTCAAAAACAACGCAAGTTTATTAAAAACAAAACTAAATACATAATTATCAAAAAAAAAGATGTAGGTACCGGCACTGATAAAATAAAAAAGTTAAAAAGTTGAGTGTTAACGGATATAGAACAAACAAAACCACGGACAAAACGAATCCAAGGCGACCAAAGTGCGACAAGGTCATGTTTATAGTCTAAAACAAAACAACCTATGATCTACTACTTGCGCAAACGCGTTCTCCTGAATCTCCTGGCTGGAGTATCCGATGCTACGACATTTGGAGATCCAAGGTCATCCACAGGCACAGAATCTTCGGCGTCGACAGCAGTTCTAGGAAATTTGTCAATGAGATGGTGAAGATCGTTAGCCGTTTCGATTTTGTGACGAGATTTGTCCGGACATATCAATACAATTTTGCCCTCCATGGACCAGCAATTTGTCATTCCGAAATGTTTACGAGCGGCTGTAAACACTCGGTGCCTAGCTTGGGTTAAGAACTCGGAGATGGTTATTCCAGTGCCCTTCAGCGTCTTCTTGCTCTCAAAACGAGTTGTCGGTGCTCCATTTTGAAGAATCGTACGAGAATGGGACGGGCCTTCTGCTGTGAGAATCCGAGTCGATGACATACATGGACAGAATTGTTGTCTCCATTCACCTCAGTCAAATTAAGTTTCTCGGCAAATATGTTTTTGATAACAGCATGTAAATTTTCACCATGCTGCTCCGGAACACCATGGAACAGCAGGACCTTTCTACGCATGGCAGTTTCATGTCGATCATAACCGGCAGCAAGCAGCTCAATTTGAGTTTTCAAAGCGGAGAGAGCTTTACAGACAAATAGCTTAAATTCAGAAAACTCACGTGCAATAACTGCAATGTCAGATGAAGCAGGTGTGGAAGAAGAAGTTGCTAGCTTCAGTTTCGCTTCATATTCCTCCATCCGTGTGCCAAACAACTCTTGAAGGTTATCCAGGCTAGCAGCAAGTTTAGTGTCCATGGTGCAGTGCAGTGATGGTGAACTCAGGCAGGTGATATAAGCTTGATAATAATAGATAGCAAGTGTGGGGGGTTATACTAATGAATGAATCAGATTATTTCATTTAAAAAACAAAATAACTATTTTAAATTAATTATTCAATTACAGCTAACGAAAAAAGATGTTGTTGGTATGTCTACCCACAAATTTTCTTTCTGCTTTCTTTATTTTCTTTCTTTGCTGGAAGAGCTGACAACTTAAGTTGTGGCTGAGGGGGAGGTGGTTTGTTGACACAGCTGCAAGGGAGATTATTTGTCAGTGACTCATATCTCTCTGCATTGTACTTCACCAAGTCCAGCAATTCCCCGGCCTCAAACAGACGGTCACTTAACTGTTCCTGTGATTTTTCATATTTTTCAAAAATGTCCTTCAGCAAGCATTCCTTAAATCATTTTGGAGGAGCGGAGTATCAATATCATATTTTTCCCTGCATTGATCTAATTCTGTGCCGTGGGATACCGGCAGAGTAGAATATTATCCCCCTTCGTACCAGGTGTCGTAAGAGCCTGAGGTATCAGAACCGAGTAATGGCGGTATAACCATTCAAATTCACCTTGGGAGTCCAGTGAGTCAAAAGCGTGTCAATCAAGTTCCGTATTTTTAATTCAAATTCACGTTAAAAACCAAGAAACCCATACAGTGCAATATACCGTGACGTGCCTTGTCAAAAAACCAAAGTGATAGTGATATCAGAACTAAATTATCTTCACGGGTTGTCGATTAAAACACAAAACATTAATCAAAACTTCAAATAACGGACACATAGGAAAAAACACTGTGTCGGTTAATTGGAAAGGACCGCGATCTATGTTATTCTGTGTCGCTCAGTATCACTGAGTCATACGCGACGACCGGCCGGAGCGTTGGCCCCGCCCACTACACACCGTGTTGCACAGTGCCCAGTAGCTGGAAAAGATCGCGTTCTGTGCGCTACTGTGTCAAACGCTCCATCTACTTGCACCGATCTTGTGACCGTGATCGCCCAGTTAACAAACCTCAAAACAATACCAAACATAAACAACAATGTCGGCACTGCAGCGCACACCTCCACCTGCGTCTTTAAGTCATTCGCAGTCTGAATCCGACTTAAACAGCGCCTTGCAAGAAAGTGACTCCTCCGTTACAAAAACGAGGCGTAGCAATAAACGCCTGCGTTATAACAAGCTCCATTCACCCAGAGATGAGGCGCAGGAGGATCTGAAGTATGAAATAATGGCGATGTTAAATGATTGAAAGACGGAATTTGACACGAAACTAACTGATATTTTCACAAAGCAAAATAATCTTATATCCATACTCTCCGCCGACATATCCGAATTAAAGATACAAAATCTAAATATGCAAAAATCATTGGAAGACGCTGTTAAGTCAATGAAATTTATCAACAAGCAGTACGAAGACATCAAAGCAAGGGTCGAAAAATTGGACGATGAACACTTGACTCAGCGTAAGTGTATTCAAAACCTGGAAAGAAAGTTATTAGATGTTAATTTAAAAACCAGATCATCTAGTATAGAAATAAGAAATATCCCAATGGTAGAAAATGAAACTTGTACTGACCTTACTAATGTGGTATGCAAGATTGGCCAGATTATTGGATCGGCGACAACAGCATCAGATCTTCGGAATATCTACCGCATACCAGGTAAGCCTGATTCCATTCGCCCAATCGTTGCTGAGTTCCAAACCGTACAGTTAAAACTAAAAACTATAGCCGCAGTGAGAACATTCAACAACAACAGTACGTCTACAGAAAACAAGCTCAACACAGAAATTATTGGTATCTCTGGCAAACGACAGCCAGTATTTGTTAGTGATCATCTCCCGGCAAGCTCAAAGAAACTCTTTCACCTATCTAAGGAGTTTGCAAAACAAAACGGCTATTTTGTTGGTCTTCGAATGGCAACATATTTCTCTGCAAGGCACAAGGAGAAAAACAACTGCTGATCTCGTCGGAACAATCCCTACAGGACATACGCAGGAGTCTTTGACTATTAATCTGTCTCAAGTACTGGTTGTTTTTAGTTTTGTTTTTAGTTTTAATACATCTTATTCATGTTAACCAAAAGAATGTAATATATTCCGCTAATTCGCTGATAAAACGTTGTAAGTTTTACTGTTTTGGTTTCTGTGTTCTTCAGGGAAATAAAGCGACTCTTCCTGGTATAATGACTTATAATTGATTTTATATGCTTCTAATTACAAATAATATTTGTGTGGAAAAAACCGTTATGAATTTAAATCGTCGTCAGTTAGAATACAAATGCAAACGACAAGAAGTTTATCCAGAGTCCCCTCGTCAAGGGAGTTGCGGAGTTTATATAGCTGCGGACAGCGCCATCTCGTCCGTCCCTCCGGAACTAGTGTGTGGTATTGATATTTTGTTGGGAAGGCTGCGCGCACTCATGTGTGCACGCCGTTGCGTCGTCCCGTCACTAGGTGGCGGTGAGTGTCGTAAACACTTACACAAAACGAATAACTCGCTCTCACACTAAAAAATACACCCCAACTCATTTCCTCACTCACTCACTCCACCACTCATCTCTACTGCACCTACCTTATTCACACTCTCACACCCATGTACTCGCACCACACATCATGTTCCTAACAGATCTTAAGAAAAATACATATAAGAATGACAGTGCTCACAAACACAAAACGTACGGTTGTTACCCCGGTATTGATTATGTTATCTTTTCAAATGGCAAATCAAGATCATATTAATAATATAAATTCCGAACTTGACTCGGCCTACTCTAGACGGTTATGTATCTCATTACACCAAAAAGATACTTAACCAAAATGACGGTATTATTATTTTTACCAGCATGAAACTAACGTGTCTGGTTTACGAACCAGCTTTCAAAAATGCAAATTGCATGGTTTGTCAAATAGGAGAGAAATTAGAAATTGTTGCTATCTATCGCCCCCCTTCTTTTAAGACTAGAATTAACCACAATAACTTCTTAGACAGCTTAAATACCATATACACTGGACTAAAAACCACCACGCACGTCCTCGTTGGTGATATTAACATCGACATCTGTAGCATGACTAAAGACCCCATTGCTGATGAATACCTTACCTTTAATGCATCCCATGGTTTTTTCCCTACGCACACACTTCCCACTAGGATAAAAACATGTCTGGACCACATACTACTAAAATCTGAACTTCCTTCTACAACACTTGTACTAGAATCAAATATAACCGACCACCTGCCTGTTGCATTGTTTATAGGAAACGCGTGTCCTAACCGCAAGTACAATAACGTTAAAACTCGTATTGATTATCAGCAAATAAAACTGGACATAGAAAACACAAGCTTCAATACTCTTCTAGAAATAGAAGACGCTAACACCGCAACCAACAGTTTTATTTCATCAATCTCATCAATTATTAATAAACACACGCAAACAGTACTTGTGCCTAATAAGGACAAGATCCTAAAGCCGTGGATCACGCCGGGCCTCCTGCGCTGTATTAAAAATCGGGATAAGTTACATATTAAAGCAAAAAAATCTCCAGATAACATGACATTCAAAGTAACATTTACACGATATAGGAACTTTACCAATCAACTCCTTCGCAAACTTAAAATCGCTTATGAGAAAAGTCAATTGGATAAGGCAGGCAATGACCCTAAAGCCCTCTGGAAGGTTATCAAAGAGATAACTAAGACTCAAAAACTCAAAGACAATCCTTTGGAATTACTTCAAATATCAGACAGCCCAAAATCATCTGCTGACCTTGTCTGTCGCTTTTTCACTGACGTCGGTAAAAATCTAGCCAATAACATCCTTCTCTCTCGAACCACATCTACAGAGGACCCTGCCCCCCCGAACCTCCTGCTTCAGTCTGTTCCGAAAACTATCTACCCCATTCGCTCGCTATTCTGGAAGTAGATGAAGCGGACATTGAAACCACCATCCTACAGCTGCGGCCAGATTGTGCTACTGGGTGGGATGGAATTCCGTCTTCCCTCCTCAGAGATTGCCGACGAACGCTGATCCCTCCTATAGTGCACATCCTGTAATCGTTCCATTATAACTGGCGTATTCCCAGATGCTATGAAAAGAGCCATTGTGCACCCAATTCACAGACACTGCGTCAGTAATTACAGGCCCATATCGATACTGTCAGCCTTATCAAAGATCTTGTGTGTCGCGAGCGAGCGAGAGCGTGGTCGTGTTTCTGGTTGTCTATTATTATTGTAAATATAATTTACTACTAAATCTAAATGAGTGTTAAATGTAACGGCTGTAATGCCGAAATAAGTGATAGTGGATACATAAAGTGTTCACTAGAACAATGTAAGAAATTATATCATCTGGAGTGTCTTGTATCAACTAAGGAGAAAGTTGAAACTTTTACACAAGAGCATAAAATTAATTGGAAGTGCCCAGAATGTGCGTGCAAAACCCCGAGAAGTAATAATTCGGAAACACCAGTTCGAGTCATGTCATTAAAGAATCCAACGGTTAGTCCTTGCAATTATGTAAACATGGAACGCGGTAGTCGACGTCATACAAAGGAAGAAATTGTGATGGACAGTGAGAAACAGCTGATAGAAGAACTTCGTATGTTTCGCCAAGAAATGAATACCCGGATGGAACAACAAATGAATGAGTATATTATCTTAAAAAACAAGTTTGATAATGCCGAAAAAGAATTACGAGAAATCAGGAAAATAATGGAGGTAGTGAGAGAAAAGGACAGTGAGTTGAATGCATTACAGTGTGAAATAAAAAAAGTAACAGAGAGGAATGTATATTTAGAAGCTAGACTAAACAGTGCGAGATCCCCAAAGGACAATAATCTGGAAGAAGAAGGAAGTAAACAACCATTGATATCGTTTGCGAATGTTGTTAAAGAAAAACAAAAGCAGGTAATCAGTAAAAATATTCATAGGAAGGAAAGTGGGGCCACGAAAGCGACTGTTAATCCAGGGAACAGTAATAATAATGAACAAGAAAGAATCGACCCGAAAAGTATAGTTGTGAATATGTCTGAAAAAAATACAGAAGCAGAGGAATTATCATCTCCAAAGGAAGGTAACTGGATAACAGTAAATAAGAGGAAGAGTAGATACCCAAATACTGAAGTAAAAAAAGGTGGGAGCACGAGTGCAGTAGACATAAAGGGAACTGAACGTAAAAAGTTTTTGCATGTATGGCGCCTTTGTAAGGAAACTACAGTAGAAAACCTGGAAAAATACGTGAAAAAGATATGTGGATCGTTAGTACCAGTCACGGTAGAAGCCATAAAACATAAGACAGAAAGGGATTATGCTTCTTTTGTCATTGGTGTACCTGAAAGCAGTTATGACACCTTATGTAAATCTGAAAATTGGGCAGTGAATATCGAATTCTGTGAATGGGTGTGGTTTCGTAGAACAACCAAAAAACCATAAAAAAACCAGCACAGATATTACGATTTACTACCAAAACGCGAGAGGTTTGCGAACAAAATTGGAAGAGTTCTATGCAGGTGTATCATCTTCAGAAGCTGATTTGTTCGCCATTACCGAAACAGGCTGTAACAAATCCATGCATGACGCAGAAATAGTGCCACCTGGATATACAATACTGCGCTGCGATCGAGCTGACGGCCGAAAGCAAGGCGGCGCGTTTCTCGTGGCCACACCGCGTTTAGAACTGCGGCGAGTGCCCGGCCCGAGTGACGTCAACATAGACGAAAAGGTGTTCGAACTGGTTTGTGCTACGGTTTATTTACAAAGTAGACTTTTATTTTTGTTGTGTATTACTTACATTCCGCCAAACAGTTGTGAGAATGAGTACATGATTTTGTTTGGGATTATAGAACAGCTGTGTAGTAAATATAGTGATATAGTCGTAATCGGCGACTTCAATATGTATTCCTGTCCGATAAACGTGTGTAATTATTTTGAATACTTTCTATCATATTGTGGATTTACTCAGTGCAACACGATCGTTAATTGTAATAATCGATGTTTGGATTTAGTGTTAAGTACGCTTCCTAAGGATGGGAGTGTAAATGTGCGCGAGGCAGGGGCGCCTCTTGTGCCTGTGGATGCCTACCATCCGCCGCTCGATGTGTTAGTCGAGCTACGGGCGCGTCGGGTTCCAGGTTCATTCGCGTACGAGTCGACTTCTGCTTCTGTACCCGCAGGTTGGAATTTTAATAAAGCTGATTTTTTTACTTTATACTCATCAATAGCGGAAATAGATTGGACAGATATTTATGATCTTGATTTAGAGAGGAGTTTAAATTACTTTTATGAAACTATTAACGCGACTATAGATGACTGTGTTCCCAAAAAACAGCGAAGTCGTGTAAGCTCGAAGTATGTTTACCCCGAGTTTTACACTGCTGAAATAATTCGCAACATTCGTGATAAGGCTATACATCACAAACGGTACAAAGCAAGTAAGAGCCAGGATGATTACGAGGCGTTTGCTCTGTGTAGGGCTAAAGTAAAACGGTTGATCAAATTAGCACAAGAGCAACATAGCAACAGGGTTCAAAATCAGCTGCAGAAAGACCCAAAATCATTTTGGAAATATGTAAAGTCCAAAAGGGGTAGTCGAAATCCACAAAGGATTTTAAAAAATGGGGAGGTTTTGTCCGGTGAGCAATGTGTAAAAGAGTTTGCCAAGTACTTTCACTCTGTCTATAGCACGAAACAGCCAGAGTTGAATGTGGCCGCAGCAATAGAAGGGGCGGGTGGTGAGAATGGTGCGGCGAGAATTCATCTGCAGGAACTACAGTTGAAGGATGTGCAAAGTGCGCTTGAACAGCTTAAACCGAAGAGGTCTGCGGGACCGGACGGTATTCCGCCTTACATTTTCAGAGACTGTAGATCTATGCTGGCTGAACCGTTGCTCCATATATTCAATATGTGCCTGAAGACAGCCTCGTTTCCAGATAGATGGAAAACCACTCGTGTCGTGCCCATACCGAAAGGAGGTATAGGTAACGATAACGTTAGTGGCTACAGACCTATTGCAGTACTGTCATCGCCGGCTAAAGTGCTAGAGGGCGCTATTCATAACAGCATTTTTATGCAAGTGAGAGCGCAACTCTCAGATGCACAGCACGGGTTTCGACCAATGAGGAGCACCACCAGTAATTTGCTGAGCTACATGGCTCATGTGCTGCCGATTGTGGACGGTGGGGGTCAAGCTGACGCTGCTTACTTCGACTTTAAAAAAGCATTCGACCTAGTCGATAATGACATCTTGCTCAAAAAGTTAGCAGCTGTTGGTTTCACTCCGCACCTACTTCATTTCTTTGCCAGTTACATGAGGGATAGGCAGCAATACGTAGAGTACGAGGGACACCTGTCAGAGCCGTACTTTACGTGGTCTGGTGTTAGCCAAGGCAGTAACCTCGGGCCTCTGCAATTTATTATTATGATAAACGATTTGCCTAAAGTCGTTAAGGATGCAAATTGTTTATTATTTGCAGACGATCTTAAGTTATCCCTGGCAGTGAGGGGTGATGATGACTGTGCACGCTTACAGAAGGCCATAGATAGTGTAGTTATTTGGAGCAAGGCAAACTTTCTGCAATTTAACATCCAAAAATGTGTCACAATCACTTTCTCGCGTGCACGTAGTCCTATTGTTCACGAGTACAACATTGATGGGATCCCGATGACCAGGGTTACAGAGGTTAGGGACTTAGGAGTTAGTCTTAGCGCGGGGCTTGCGTTTCGTGGTCATGTTGAAAAGTGTTGTAAAAAGGCCTACAGAAATTTAGGGTTTCTTTTGCGTACTGTTCGTGGTTTCACAAATATTACGGCGATTGTCACTTTATACAACACCTTGGTGAGAAGCCAATTAGAATGCAACGCAGTCATCTGGGCTCCACATGAGACTAAATATAGTCTCATGTTGGAGCGAATACAAAATAAGTTTGTAAGATTTTTATATTTGAGGCTCTACGGAGTATATCCTTTTTACCCGCTTATGTATCCAACCTTGTTTATATTAGGCATGGTTGGGTACAACGAGCTGAGAGTTAGGCGTGAGTTTGCACTTGTCTCATATATATTTAAATTAATTAGAGGCAAAACTCATAACGCCGACATTTTAGAATTAGTGTGTCTGAGTGTACCAGACAGATATGTGTGGCGGCGACGGCGGCCGCAGCTGCTGGCTGTACCTCGTGGCCGCACAAATCTGTTAAATGAGGCGCCTCTGACGCGGGCACTTCGCACTCTTAACCTCGTAGCAGAGGAGATAGACGTTTTTGCGTGTACTCGGAGTGAATTCACAAGGATGACATTGCATGTAATAAGTTTTAGAAAATAAGTTGTTACTATTAAGTTTGCTTCACTATTGCATTGGGTTATATACCTGTAATAATAGTTGTAAGTGGTTATAAATAAATAAATAAATAAATCTTAGAAAAAATTCTGTACAAATCACTCAAAAATTTTTTAAATTGCTTTAAAGTCTTAGCTGACAACCAGTACGGATTCAGATCAGGTGTCTCTACAGAGGACGCAGTGATGGATCTGACAGAACAAGTAGTGGAAAACCTGGACAAAAGAAATAGATGCCTATGCATATATTTCGATCTATCCAAGGCATTCGATACGGTTTCGGTTCCCGTTCTCTTGTCGAAACTGGAACAAATAGGAGTACGAGGCACTGTCTTGAATATATTTAAAGACTATCTCTCTCAGCGTAAGCAATATGTCAAAATAGGCGATTGTCTAAGCGAGGAACGCACAACTCTCTCTGGTGTCCCACAGGGGAGTATTTTGGGGCCCCTGTTGTTTTTGGTATATGTAAATGACCTGTGTACAATGTCACTTCCACACACTAAAATTTTTACATATGCTGACGATACAGCAGTCTTTGTTTGGGGACAAAATTGGCAGGTGGTCAAGGACAGAGCCAAAAGCTCCCTTTCCAAAATAATGATCTGGCTCAAACAAAATCTCCTTACACTAAACCTGGATAAAACACATTTCCTACCTTTTTCTCTGAGACCCAACACTAAACCCTCACCCGACTTTTCAATAACAGCTCATACTTGCAAATCTCAACAAAATTGTACCTGCCAGGTTATCTCTCGGGTAGAAACGGCTAAATATTTGGGAGTGCTCATGGATGATGGACTGAGGTAGGACAGGCAGATTAACGCGATCATTGCCAGAACCAGGCGACTTATACATGTGTTTAGGACACTAAGAGACTCGGCAACACTGGAAAATCTAAAACTAGTCTACTTAGCCCTTTGTCAGTCCATTATCCAATACTGCATAACAGTATGGGGAGGTGCAGCGAAGACCTACCTGCTGAGTTTGGAGAGAGCACAGAGAGCTGTGCTCAAGGTTATGACAAAGAAACCGTACCGGTTCCCCACTTCAGAACTATTCTCAGACCTTAAAGTTCTTACTGTCCGCCAACTCTATGTGCTCAAATCCATCCAGAAAAAACAAAGAAATGTTCCCTTACCCGACCCAAGAAAGCGAAGCAAGTCCTCCATATGCCCAACTGTACCCTGCCGGACCTCATTTGCCAAACACCAATATAACAGCTTAAGCAGTAAACTTTATAATCTCGCAAATAAAAAGTTAAATATAGCTAAAATGTGCCGGCAGGAAATGAAAAAGAAAGTTGCAAACTGGCTCCAAAAGATGGACTATCAGTAGACTGAAAGTCTATTCACATACACAATATAATATTCATTCATTCATATTCAGAGTAAATGAAATATGATTCGGAGTAAAATATAATATGACTTTGGAATGGTCATACAAACTGTCATCCATTCTTACCTTTTCTCAACCTTACACGTATTCCAAGGTGCGAACCAAGACAGACACCCTCCAAAATCCACACACACACATTCACTCTTCAACATATACATACAATTCCACACAAGATATACAAACACAAATGTTTCTTTAGCATTTACCTTTTTCTTTTTTTCTTTTGTAGTTTCTGTAACTCCCTTATATTTTATATTTTAAGTTTATATGTAAATTACCTTCATTTGTACCCAACTTAACAAAAAAAAAAAAAAAAATTTTGACCGTAGTGGTCAAATTTTTTTTGTGTCACCAACCAGCTGGCAATAACTTTGACTGTCAACGTCAACACCGAGGGGTGTTGACGTTGTTAAATTGCTGTCTAATTGGATCTTGAACCCATGGTTGAACGCTGATACCCAAAATACAGGTCCAGGCCTAGTTTGGGGATCAGGACTAGATTTGTCGCAATACATGAGTGTGCTATATTAAGACTTGCTTGTAAAATATGTATTTATTCTGTGTCTAATAAAATATTTTATTTTTTATTTTTATTTTTTATTTATTCTAACTGACGTAGCTAAAATGACACAGGGCGAGGATGGGCAGCAGCATCCTCGTCGCGAAGCTACGTCTCTGCAATCGCCACCACGCCTGCCCAGCGTGGCGATTATGGGCAAAACCCCCCTTAAAATGACTGACACCGAAAAGACCAGGCCCCCAGTTCCCGGCAGCTCCGCTATTCCTGGTTACGGTAGCGGCCACGGTAACGGCGGAGTAGGGGGTGCGAAGAATCACCGGCAGACGCCCGGCTACCACCCCAAACGAAAACTGGCCTTGATAACACACAATATACGTACTTTGAGGGTAGACGAGAAAATTGTTGAGCTGGAAGAGGAACTGAGTAGGTTACACTGGGATATAGTGGGGTTAGCTGAAGTGCGTAGAGAGAGCGAGGACACGATAACCCTAAAATCAGGTAACCTACTCTACTACCGGGAGGGACCATCTGTCTCAAGGTGGTGTCGGCTTTCTCGTCCACAAGTCCGTCGTTAACAACATAATTACCATCGAAAGTGTTTCGAGCAGGGTCGTATACCTAATACTCAGAGTATCCAAGAGATACTCGCTGAAGGTCATTCAGGTGTACGCACCGACCTCGTCACACCCAGATGATGAAGTGGAAACTATGTATGAGGACGTCAGTTAGAGCCATACATACGTCCGAAACCCACTTCACTGTTGTAATGGGGGACTTCAACGCAAAGCTGGGCAGTAGAAGCGATGATGAGCTGAAGGTGGGGCAATTTGGATATGGGCAACGGAACCCCCGGGGACAGAGACTAGCTGATTTCCTCGAGAAAGAGGGACTCTTTATGATGAACTCTTTCTTTCAGAAGCCGCCTCACAGGAAATGGACCTGGATAAGTCCCGATGGTTCCACGAGAAATGAGATAGACTTTATCATGACCAACAAGAAACGAATATTCAATGATGTCTCAGTAATTCACAGGATAAAAACCGGAAGCGATCACCGAATGGTCAGAGGCACGTTGAATATTAACGTAAAACTTGAAAGGTCCAATCTGATAAAGTCCACGCTCCGACCTACTCGCGCCTCTATCCAAAACCCTGAACGCTTTCAACTCGAGTTATCTAACCGCTTGCCTTGCATTAATACTCTAACCATGAAAACAAGGTCACATAGCGATTTCTTTACCGAAATTGTTCTATTTCATGTAGTTTTGCATGAAAACCTGTTACTAACCTGTACAAAGTCAATTCAGGCTGATTTTTCTTTTTTCTGGCATGACAAGACACAATGGAACATCCAGGCATGTTGAATTACTGTTTCTTAATGGTAACACGCACTTTTAAAAGAAAACACTCCGTAATTTACTCAAAAATCTAAATTCAACAAAACGTAAACAACTGTTTGACAGCAGAACTACCACGAAACTCGGCACATAAAATGGCGAAATGGGCACGTTTCTGTAACTGTGGGAAATATCCCAACAAAATATTCCATTTTGAGCAACAACCGAAATATTGTTGTCTCTTTTGTCAAATATGATTACTGCATTAGAAAGAAAAAGACAAACCAATATTTCACTCTCTGTCTCATGTTTGACTCATATTTGTATAAGCAAAATGTATGTATAGAACATCGGGGCGTCTCCATATAATTTTATCTCAATGCAATCATCACATCATTCGCGTAAGGCGAACGAAACAAAAAAAAAAATCATCATTCGCTTCGTTCGTTGTCTTTGCGGCGCGGTAGGTTAGTGGTGGTTAGTGGATATTTTCTGTTGTGTTTTCGTGTGCTGTATTTATTATTATTCGATCTGTGATCTAACGACTTTGGCTACGTATAAAGGATTCTGACGGATATTGCTATAATTGCGTAATCCTTCTATAGGATTACAGTATTGATTACAGCAAATAGAAGACGAAGGCATTCTTTCAGATTATTCAGCAATGGGTTGAACCTCAAGTGGTAAGTAGTTTATTTCATTACAAGTCCATTTTTGCTGGACTCTACTTCATTATTATTCTTATATCAGTATGATAACTCTCATGATTAAGCCGATTAATTACAGAGTTAAAAAGCATTGAGCAATAATTAAGCAGTCAGGATAGCTTACATTGTATAAAGGCATACTAATTATCATCTTAATGTGATCACTATACCGGCAAGCCATAATAAATAATAACACATGTAATTCAGAAAGACAGTTGGATAATGAGTTTGGAGGGCATTAGTTTTGTAAAAATAGTCTTCTCACTATTGTACTGGCTAGTATTAAAGTAGTTGTAGCAAATACAATGTTCTGGCCTAGTCTCTCTAAACTCCATGTACCTATATTATTTATTGCCGAGGACTGTAAGTAACAAACTAATATTGTTGTAGGTCAACAGTTCTCATCGCATTTGCAAAGGATGCAGGGACTTAGTGATCAATCCTTTGGGCATAGACGAGCAGCTTTCATCGTCAACAACTGGACATCGTCAAGTCTGTGTCAACTGTGTATGTTCAGTGTTGTGTGCTAGATCTCATTTATTGCGTACTGACACTGAACGAGAAAGAAGGATTCATACAGTCATTTGTGAATGGATTTTACCTCATACTGTAAGTGTTTATTGGGATTAGTTGCTTTTTATTTTTATACTTTTAGATGGTAATGTATATTATTATAAGCCTGCAAGTCTGACAACCAGTCTTACAAACTATTGTATGCCTCACATGGTGGAGCAGTGCAAGAGCAAAACAACCTTTAGAACAACTTTTTAAACCGCTGTCTCACAAAGATCTTTGACTTTGACTGGAAGTCGGTCTTGGGGTTGAACTTCGTAGTTGGGAAAAGGTTAGGCAAACGAGGATGGTGAGGTATAGTCAGACAGCAGTGTTGGGCATTTTGTAATCTAACAACTGATTAGTAACTGCGATTACATTTTGTAGTTAGTAATCATAACTAACTACTAACTACATTAAGTAATCGAAAAATGTAGTTAGATTTCTAACTACAAAGAACAGTAGGTTGCTGTTGTCATGTGATGTCCATAATATGGTACCTATATAAGCTGCGCAAGGCATCAAGAGAATGTAATACCGCCTGCACAGTTTTTAGACAATATTTAAATTGTTTTATGATGATGTGGATGATGAATAAATCATTAAAAGAGAAAGTGTTTTTATTCATACTCCCTTTGCCTTTCCTCTTCCTTACCTCTAGAATCTAGTTGGAAGGCGTCTTCTTCTTCAATGTGTCCTACAATAAATTCAGGTTAACTCTAGTCAATAATATAGTCAAATAGTTATTTTCTTGAAGTATTACGTGATAGCTCAGTGTATAACTGTAGGTTAGAGGTTGTTTTTATACAAACCAATATCATCCTATATTTTCTTTCTCCCATGGAGCAGTCGTAAATAAATTAGTTTTTTTTTAATGGTATTAGTGTATAAACAAAATAATGCAGTAATTGTTACTGTAACATCAGGCCCAACTTTCTAGGAATTTTCGCCCGTCTCCTTTGGACACTACATTCACAAAAGAATGCGTTTATCAGAGTTATTTGAGTTTAATGAGAAAGCATTGTTAAAATCTGAAACCGGAGATTTTGATTTAAAAACACCAGGACTGAGAGGAATAAGTTCTCCAGTAGAAGCAGACGATGCTGTGAACAAGGATTATGTCGATCGATTGAATGCTAATATGCTTAAAGAGTGTAATAATAATTATGATTGGAAAATTGCGTTCTCAAATCATTAAAGATGCAAAGGTTACCTACAGTTGAAGCTACTTTAAAAGCGAGGATACTTGAGGTTTCAACTCATTTGCAAGATAAGTTTTATACTAAAGCAGAGGTAGATAAATTACTTCAAAAAACTCCGTAATGGTAAAACAGCAAATTGTAAATGAAATACACAAAGCGGCACGAAGAAATTTCCTTCGACGTTCTGTTATTCTGAAAGGAATCCATGACTTATGGCAAGCAGACTTGATGGACATGCAAAACCTGAAAAAATATAACAAAGGTTACAATTTCATCTTAGTGGTGATTGACTGCTTCTCAAAGTAGGTACCTATGCCTGGGTTGAACCGTTAAAATCGAAAAATAAATTTGATGTTACTCGTGCATTCGAACATATACTGCTACGTAGTCGTAATCATCCCGTTAACTTACAAACTGATATGGGGACAGAATTTTATAACACCACTTTTCAAACGCTTATGAAAAAGCACAACATTAACCATTACTCGTCATTTTCTACTAAAAAGCATCAATTGTGGATGTGGAGAGACTGATTAGAACTATAAAAAATAAATTATATAAATATTTTAGTCTCAATGGAAACTACAAGTGGTTAGGTCTACCACTGGAAGATACATTGAAAACATATAACAACACAAAACATCGCACTATTCAATTTAAACCAGCTGATGTGAATAAATGTAATGAACAAGTAATCAAAGAAAATATAAAAAAATAAACAAACATGATTTAGTTCAGTGGAAGCCTAAATTCAAAGTTGGTGATTGTGTCCGTATTAGTAAATACAAACATAATTTTGAGAAAGGTTACACTCCTAATTGGTCAACGGAATTATTTACTATAAAAAAGGTAAATAAAACCTTACCAGTGACATATCACATAGAAGATCAACGAAAGCAAAACATATTAGGAGCTTTTTATGAACAAGAACTGCAAATATCTAATCATCCTTTTTTTTTTTTAGCGTGGTAAAATCATCAAATGAGTCCTCCCACCCAGGGCAGGGTGGAAGGGACTGTCAGACTTGTACTGACTAAAATCCACGGTGTCCTTCAGTAGCCCTTTGTGTTCCGGGGTCACGGTAATGAGATAAGTCCCGCAACCCGGGCAGGCTTTGGCCCTCTAGAGGGGGGCCCCGTCATCATGCTGACACTCTTTGAGGCGCGCGTGGAACACAACGCACCGTCGACCCGGGCATGGTCCATGGACGGGTGGCGGGTTGCCCATTACTCGCCGCCCGCATGCCCGCGCCTACGGTGGCCGGAGATCGCGACGTCCGACGCCGCGGGCGTCTACCACTGCGGCTGGGGCGGAGGGAGGACGCTGTCCTCTCTCTCTCGCGGCCCGCCTCCTCCTTCGCGAGCATAACTGCTTCGCAGAAGGAGGCGACCGCTTCCCACTCCGTCTCGCCCCGCAGCATGGCCTCGACCAGTGCCGGGCGCGAGAGGTCTCCGCCTATCGCTGCCGTGAGGACACGGCGGTGCTCTGCCCAAGCGGGGCAGTCCTGCACCGTATGCTCCACCGTGTCCCACGGGCGATCTTCGCAGTGGTGACACCCATGCGTTTCTTCCCTCCCTATCAGACACAGGAACCTCCCGAAACTTCCGTGTCCGGTGAGGACCTGCGTCATGCGGAAGGTCAGGACGCCGTGACGCCTATCCAGCCACTCCTCAAAGAGGGGTCTTACCGCCACTCAGGGCAGTATGGAGGGGTCGTCCCCTTCATACTGCCCTGAGATCGCGCCGGAGCTCTTCCCGCCGCGCCTCGACTTCTCGGGGCAGCGGGGTTACACCCCGGCGCTGCGCCTCCACGCGCCACTCATAGACGCGCTGGAGGGCAGTCGCCTCCAGATCCCAGGGCAGCAATCCGGCAAGGACGTTGGCTGATTCGCCGGCGATCGTGCGGTATCCCCGGATCATCCGGATAGCCATGACCCTCTGGCATGCGACCAACTTTAGTGGTCGCGTCCGGATGCTCAGGGCCCACACGGGGGCCCCGTAGAGGGCCATGGACCGCACGATACCGGCGTACAGCCTACGGCAGGAGGCGTTTGGCCCGCCGAGATTGGGCAGGAGTCGCCTGAGGGCGGCTGCTGCCCGATTCAGCCTTGGGGCCAAACTCAGGAAATGCTCCCTGAAGTTCCACCGGCTGTCGAGGACGAGTCCCAGGTACTTCATCGTCCTCCCGACGCCGATGCGAACCCCCTCCACCGTTATGTGGGACTCAGACCGTGGCGCGTTAACGCGGCCATGAAAACACATGGCCTCCGTTTTGTGCAGCGCCACTTCGAGCCCCAGCTGCCGGATCCTTTCGACGACTGTCGCAACCGCTTGCGTCGCCTTGTCGGCCGCCGCCTGGTGCGACTCTCCCTCCGCCAGGACGAGCGTGTCGTCAGCGTAACATATTACGCTGACGCCGTCAGGGAGGTCGCCGCGCAGCACCCAGTCGTATCCGATGTTCCACAGGGGCGGCCCCAGGACCGATCCCTGTGGAACACCGCACGACATCTCTCGCCGGTTCCACTCTCCCCGGTGACCGGGGTAGATGACGGCCCTGTCCGTCGAGTAGTCCTCGACTATACGACGGAGGTAGGTCGGCACCCGGTGATACCGGAGTGCCTCCCTGATGCAACTCCAGGGCAGGGTGTTGAAGGCGTTGGAGATGTCCAAAGACACCGCCAAGACGACCCTGCCCCGGGCGACCGCATCCCCCGTCGTGAGGGCTCTCACGCGCATGATGGCGTCCACCGTCGAGCGCCCCCTGCGGAAGCCAAACTGGCTCTCCGCAAGATCCGGACCCACCCGATTCAGGTGCCCGACGAGGCGGTCTGCAATTACTTTTTCAAAGAGCTTGCCCACCTCGTCGAGCAGCACGATGGGCCGGAATGCGGACGGAGACTCCGCAGGGCGCCCGGGCTTCTGGATCAGGACCAGTTTCCCCGTCTTCCAACGAAGCGGGAACTGGCCCCTCTCCAGGCATGCGCTAAAGAGCCCCCCCAGTCGAGGCCCGAGAGTCCCCGAGGCCAGGACCCAGGCTTTCCCTGGCAGGCCGTCGGGTCCTGGGGCGGTATTTTTGGCCTTGAGCCGCTGTACCGCCACTCTCATGTCTACCTCGGTGACCTCCGGAGTGTCGTAGACGTCGTCGTCGCTGTGGTCCGCGTTTGCGCCAGTTTCGCCGTCAGATTCCGTCGGAGACGGAGCTATGGGCGGGGGAATATGCTCCCCTCGCGATGGGAACAGGGCGCTCACCACGTCCTCCACGAACTGAGGCTGGAGACTCTGCGTCAACGGGGGAGCCCAGGGGCGGAGCTTTTCACGCACCCACTTGTAGGGGCGGCCCCATGGGTTCCCGTCCAGAGTCCCCAGCATCTCCTCGCGGGCCAATTCCTTGGCCCGCCAGATCTCGTCGCGGAGGACGGTCTTCGCTGCCCTGTAGCCCTCGTACAGCTCCGCCTCCACGGCCGCCGCATCCGGAGGTCGGGTGCGGCGCCTGCGGTATCTGGTGTACCGGCGTCGCGCGGCAACGCACGCCTCGCGCAGCGCTGTTAGCTCGCGCGACCACCAGTACAGCTGACGCCGGGCGCGTCCTTGCCGGACTCGGGGCATGGCCATGTCGCAGATCTCCGACATGGCCTCCCGGAACCACTCCGCCTCGTCGTTTATGTCGGCAAGCCTGTCCGGTGGTGACACCCAGGCCTGCACGATCGAGGCTTCCAGGAATAGCTCCCGGTCCAGCTGCTTCAGCGCCCATCGCGGACCACTTGGGTTCCGTCCACTTGGAACCAGCGCGTCTGAGGTCTGGGCGGAGACGTCGAACCGGATATACCGGTGGTCGGAGTAGGTCTCCACCTCCTCCACAACGCGCCAGTCAGTGACGCGCGGCGACAGGGCGGCGCTGGCGAACGTAATGTCCACCACCGACTCGCCCGAATACCGCACGCACGTGGGGACAGAACCCCGGTTCTCGATCACCAGGCCCTGCGCCCGGGCCCAGTGCTCGAGCATCCTACCCCGCGTATAGTCCCTGGACCGGGAACCCCAAGCCGGACTTTTGGCATTGAAGTCCCCGAGGACGAGTGCGGGGAGGGAACCGAGGGCGACGACGACGTCTCCCAGCTCCGTTATAGTCTTGGAACTCGGCGAGAGATCGGTTCGGGGAGAAATAAACGCCAACCACGGCGATCTCCCCGAACCGTGCCGCGACGATCCCGCGCCCTCTCTCGACGCGATCGAGGGGCGGGGTACCGGCGGCGGCCGACGAGATGAGGGTCACCGAGCCGTCCAGGTCCGCCACCCAGTCATTTCTGGGCACGACAAAGTACGGCTCGGCGACCACGGCGACGTTGATCGACCACTGCGCCATGCTCTGGAGCAAGAGATCCTGAGCAGCGGCGCAGTGGCTGATGTTCGCCTGGAGGAAGCGCAATGGAGACATTAATCTGAATCCATTGCAGCCTCCTCCAGGGCCCCCTGCGAGGGCGCAGCCACGGCGGCGGCGGCGGCGGCTGCGGCAGCGGGAGTGGCGGCGGCGGCGGCGGCGGCAGTGTCGGTGGCGGCGACGGTGACGGCGGTGGCAGAGGGCCTACCTCTGCACCTGGCCTTGGTGGGTGGGGCGCAGGATTTGCCCCCAGCCCGGTGATCGGCCGGCTCGCCAGCCGCCTCACATGCGAAGCAGTGAGGCGGGGCAGAGCACGAGCCGGCCTTGTGACCGGGCTGACCGCAGCGGAAGCAACTATCGCTGCGGTCAACCTCCGAGGTGCAGACGCATGCCGCGTGGTTGCCCACTTGGCAGCGGTAACACCTCAGGGGTCTGGGTTCCAGGATCTTCACCTGCGCAGACACCCAACCAACCAGGAGCCTTCGGCCCTCCTGGATCTTTTTGGCCGCAATAACGGGGCAGCTGACCGTGATGGTTAGCAGCCCCGCAAAGCCAGGACGCATGGCGCCCGCCCTCACCTCCTCTGAGGAGCACCCCCCAGTCCTGGCAACGGCGGCCACCACGTCCTCCGCCGTCACAGAGTCATCCAGACCCAAGATGCGCATGTCTGCGCGCTTGGTGGGTCTGGAGACTCGGGCCTCCTCCGCATTTAAGGACGCTCTGAGCCGTTCGGCCAGAGCGTCAGCGGTGGGGCCACTGGCCGCGCCGGGGAGCTCCAACATCCGAGCCCCTCACTCTCACTTCCCTTTGTGCAACTGCGCTGTGTAGATGTGATTTGAATCGTGCCGTTGATAATTACGTTTCTCGTGTCTCGTTATCAATTACCGGCTCGTGAATTGTTCTAGCTGTGTGCCTTTGTGCTTATAGTGGTGGTATTGTAAGTTTTTAAGTGTTATTACGCGTATTTCATTGGTAAATATAGTTTTAAATTAGTTAACAGCGCTCGGTAAGTAATTTTTATTTTTTGGTTGTGGGGGTACCTCGGAAGGAATAATAAATATTTTGTTGTTTCGTCTTGTTTTTACGATCTGATTTAAATCTTTTTGTAGTTTTGATTTAAAAATGTTGTCCAGTAATGATGATCCACCGGACGGGGGCGGAAAAAACACTTCACGATGCGTAACTAAACCTCCCAGGTCACCGACCTCCGCTTACGCTAAACGCTTGTTTACCGAAATGTCTCCGTCTTATCTAACGCCGGAGGATAACGCAAAACGGCTACATTTGACCGATTCTGTTGAGAAATCGCCGTTATCAATAAATAATGTCAGTAATTCAAACGAAGACTATTGCGATTTAGTTACTCAGGCGTCTGCATACCTGTCTAAAATAAACGAAGGTCGTTTATTTTAGACAGGTGAATGATCAGGGTTCTCGTATTAATGTAGCCAATAAATCCGCGATTATGGACATGACACAGCGGATTACGTCCATTGTTTCTTTGTTAGCCATACGGTCATCTTCTAATGAAACGAAGTTAGCCAATATCGAGCGCGAATTGGACAAAGTTAATTTAAATAATAATGTCAGCCTTGTAAAAACAAATTCCAATAAACTTTCTTATTCAGATTCTCTGAAACTTCGTCTGCCGAAGGTCGCTCCAGTGATGGAGTCGAGACCACCGCTGCCGTGTGTAATAGCATACCCCTCCAACGAAAGGTCAGCTGAATTCGCAACTTCCTCAGCCACTAAAGAAGCGCTTAAAAAAGCGATTAAGCCAAGTGACGACGGATTTCAAATTGTAGGCATGAAAAAAATCGCGAAATCTGGCGTTGTATTACGTGTCGCTAATGACAGTCAAATAAGTAAACTTGAATCGGTTGATGCTATTAAGACCGCCGGGTTAAGACTTGAAAAACCGAAAGGCCGCAGGCCACGTTTGTTAATTAAAGACGTCCCATCCTCAATGGACGACAAACCTTTTTTGCACGCGTTGTACCGTCAAAATATCAAAGACGAATTGGTAATTAGTGAAGAAGAATTTATTAAGTCGACAAAAATTATACGTAGACGTGTATTAGACAATGGTCGGAAGTGGGTAGGCATCGAAATCGACAACGCCATTCGAAAGTATTTAATTAGTACCAAAGAGAAGCTTTTTATTGACTTCGCGACTTGCCGATTTTTTGATGATATCGATGTAGTTCGTTGTTTACATTGCCAACAGTTCGGTCACGTAAAAAAATACTGCGTAAATAAATCGCCTACCTGTGCTAACTGTTCTGAAGCACATGAAACAAAAGAATGCCCGCATAAGGATAATTTAAATTTTACACCGGTATGTGTGGCGTGTAAACGTTTTAAAAAACCGTTTGACCATCGGTGCGGGTCTCAACAGTGTACCACCTATAAAGTCAGCCTCGAACAATTAATACGCAACACTAATTACTAATAAAATGGATAGTTTAATAATAGGACAATTAAACCTTCACAATGATAGGGTGGCGACTTCTGAATTGGACAAATTAATTATCGATTACAAATTAGACATTGTACTGGTTCAAGAACAATACCAAAACACGCGCTTACGTCACAAGGTAGTTCAGTTAGATAGTAAGGCACGAGCCGGAATTTACGTGTCGCGTTCTTCTAACTTTACAGTAACGTCTTTACGTAATCTCATGACGCCTCACTGTGCAGTTGCGGAAGTCTCATCCGCTACTTTTAAAGTTTACGTTGTCAGCTGCTATTTTCAATATTCAGACCCTGTTGGTCCTCACATACATAACCTCCGTCACGTCTTGCGGTCCCTCGCGGGCTGCAAAGTTATCGTAGGCGCAGATGTTAATGCGTCTTCGTCCCTGTGGTATGGCAAAGTCCGGTCCACGGATTACGTACGGCGTTGCGCTGTTGAAGACTTCATTGCTGAAATGAACCTTACTATTCATAACACCCCCGATGCACCACCTACTTTTTGCAGCCAAATGGGCGAATCTTGTATTGACGTCACACTTTCTAGTGCAGACGTACGCTTGGATAGGTGGCGTGTCCTACCGGACGCGTCTTGCAGTGATCATCGCTTGATCGTGTACGAATTTGTTCCGGATTCTACTCATGGTTCTTCACATGTAATTGGTAACTTTAGGTATAAAAGTAAGGGTGCTAATTGGGAATGCTTTAGATCGCTTTTTGCGTGTCATGCCAAGGATTTCACTCGTGATGGGCTGTCAGCTGAAGAAAGTGCTGAAATTATGTCAGACACCTTCACTTACTGTGCTGACATTGCCATTGGTCGCGGACCTATGACCAGTGTACGCAGATGTGATTGGTGGTGTGACTACCTAACCGAACAGCGTAAAATCTATCGTCGAGCGCGTAAACATCTAAATAAGCTTAAAAAACGTCAAGTCACCGGAGACTGACTAACCTCTGCTTTAAATACATTTAGAGTTGCCAGGTCCCGTTACAGAGCTTCGGTTGAAAAATCTAAGGCTAATTTGTTGCGTAAAGTAGTGGATAAATTAGAAAAAGAAGGTCCGTGGTCTCCTTTATATCATGAATTTAAAGCTAATCGATCGGTCGACCTCGCGTATGTTCAGAATATTAAAGTAAATAATAAACACACCACCGGTATTGAAGAAACAACGGAAGTTTTATTAAATAGTCTTATCCCTGATGATTCACCTGTTAATGATAATGACTACCACCAACAGATTAGAGCATGGGCTACAGTTCCGCCTAAATCACCAGCGTCAGACCTTCCATCCACTGACGAATTCATTAATGTTGTTAGGAGACTGCCCCTTAACAAATCATCAGGTGAAGATAAAATATCTAATCGTATGATAAAGGAAGCGTGTAAAACAGCGAGTGACGCGATATTAACTGTTTACAATCGGTGTATTGCTGAAGGTGTTTTTCCTCGTATATGGAGACATGGCTTTATACGAATAATACCTAAAAGCGGCGACAAGCCACCAGATGACCCTAAGTCTTACCGGCCCATAACATTATTACCATCTTTGGGAAAGCTCCTGGAGCGTCTTATCGTCCCACGATTGTTACCGGACGGGCCCAAATTCCATAAAAACCAATTCGGTTTTACTATCGGCAAATCAACCGTTGACGCGGCACTTTCTGTTAGAAAAATAGTTAATACCTCCGAGCACAAGTACGTAGTTGGAATCTTTCTAGATATTTCCGGGGCTTTTGATAACGCATGGTGGCCAATGCTACTACTTAAGATAAAAGCTCGTGGTTGCTATAATAATATATTTAGTCTTCTTTGTTCGTACTTTTCTAATGGTTCCGCGAAACTTAAACTCGGACATCATTCCGTATCGAAACCTCTTACCATGGGCTGTCCTCAAGGTTCGGTTATCGGTCCTCATTTATGGAATATAGGCTTCGATGATTTCCTCGCGATTCCACTTCCAAGCGGTTGTTCTTTAACTGGTTATGCGGACGATGGCCTTCTGCTCATTCAGTCAAGCACTCGTGCTGGCCTCGAGAATCTGGCTGACACTTGCCTACGATTAATATCTCAGTGGGGCGATCGAAACCGTCTGACGTTTGCACCACAAAAAACATATCAGCTTATTTTAAAAGGTGAACTTAAATCGTGGCCTAGTATTAAATTCAATAATGTTCCCGTGAAGAGAAAGCAATCGGTGTGCTATCTTGGTTTAGTCTTAGAGAGGAATTTCACTTTCATAGAACATATAAAAACAGTTGGTGAAAAAGCTAAAAATAACTTTTATGCCCTAACGAGAATATCTAAGTCTACTTGGGGTTTGTCATTTTTAACCTTAAAAACTATTTATGGGGCTACTTACTTGGGTTGTTTGTGCTACGGAGCACCTGTTTGGGCCGATAGGGCCACCATAGGGGCGGCACGGCGTAAATTGCTTCAAAGCCAGCGCTTGGCTTTGTTATTCTTAAGTAAAGCGTATAGGACCGTCAGTACTGAAGCTTTACCGGTACTTGCTGGTGTTCTTCCAGTAGATCTTGAAGTGCAGCGACGTGCTGCAATGTATTTTTCCGCACGGGAGACCACTGACGCTGATTTCCTGCCGCAACGTGACCGTGATAAGATATCTAGATTATTTAAACCCCAGAGCGACGTCTGGGAGGAACTTTTATCCGAATGGCAAAATAGGTGGGATAATTCTCCCAAGGGGCGGCACCTCCACCAGTTCTTCCCATCCGTTCGTGAGCGGCTGGCTAGGACGTGGTTGGAGGTGGACAGAGTAGGGCGTAGTTAACTACTTTTTGTAATCTGATTACTAACTACGATTAAAAGTAGTTAACTACATGTAATCGTAACTACATGTAGTTAGATTACTTTTGGCAAAAGTAATCATAACTACATGTAGTTACGATTACATGTAGTTAGATTACTTTTGCCAAAAGTAATCTAACTACATGTAGTTACGATTACATGTAGTTAACTACTTTTAATCGTAACTACATGTAGTTAACTACTTTTAATCGTAGTTAGTAATCAGATTACAAAAAAGTAACTACTTTTGCCAAAAGTAATCTATCTACCTGTTTTTTTTTAGCGAAGTAAAATCATCAAGTGAGTCCTCCCACACACGGCAGGGCAGGAGGGACTGTCAGACTTGTACTGACTAAAATCCACGGCGTCCTTCAATAGCCCTTTACGTTCCGGGGTCAAGGTTCTTGTTTAGTCCCGCGACCTCGGCAGGGTATAACCCTCTAAAGGGGGTCCCGTCATTGTGCTGACACTCTTTGAGGCGCGCGTGGAACACAACGCCCCATGGGATTAAGGGTGCGTTTGCAATTCGGACAAAATTATGCTGTTTTTCGGTACATATTCTGGCTGAACTGAATCAAATGAAATAAAACTTATCTATCTATACATATAATAAAATTGTAGAAAAGTGGTGTCTGTACAATGGAAATATATAAAAAAAGTAGCAGGGGTTGTTATATCGATGCCGAATCCGAAATTATAATTACCTAATATTTTTTCTGTTTGTTTGTTTGCGCACGCTCATCTTCGAAAGTACTGGACGGATGTGATTGATTTTTTTTTGTTGTATAGGTATTAAGTCTGGACAACATAATAGGCTATAATTTATCTTGGAAACTTGAACACCTGATGCAGAACTGCAATAGACCAGCTGAGAGAAGAGATACAAAAATAGCGCCATGGCAAAAATTGTTCCACGTGATGAGCATTTTCTGCTGGGAGAAAGGTCATCATCCTCATGCACGACTCACTAATCTCACTATTAAAGTCGTACCGCCGTCATACGAAAAGATAAAATCTAAACAAACGAAATAGCCGATATTCGACATTAATTTAACTACTGAAGGTCGGAAATGGATTACTTAATTTTGCGTCTCTAAGAAAATTTTTATACTTGAAAGAAAAGTGCCGACAAAGTGCGCGGACGCCGACAAGCGCCGACCGGCGCGGCGCGCCGCGCGTACAAAGGGCACAAAGGCGCCGCTTACCTTCATACGAAAATGAACATTTACAATAAAAGAAATAATAGATTTTCGACATTAAAGTAAAAAGCATAAGGACGGAAATGTATTACTTCATTTTGCGTCACTATGGACATTTTGGTTTGCGCGTGCTTTCTCAAAAGAAGCCGCAATTCGGTACTTGTAGCACAGTGAATAATCTAAGACAGTATTTCAAGTAGGCATACCTCGTTGCAGAAATAACTAGTAGAGCTGTCACTCTTAATGTTTTTGAATTTGAAATTTATAACTTTAGTGTTCTGTAGTGATCAAACAATCGAGTTGATATTACTAGTTTGCAACATACATAAATAAACTTACGCCTTTTTCCCATGAGGATAGGCAGAAACAACAGAACGCCACCTGCTACGATACGTTACACACAAAACATTTTTTGTTTTCTGTAGTGAATTAGTGATAGACAATCGAGTTGAAATAACTAATTTACAAATAAAATTTAAATAGGCATAATCTCAAGGCATCGGTTAATATCAGTAAAAGACGGTAGGTACCTAGTTTAAAACACGAAACAGTTTAATTATCACACAGCAATTTTTACAATATCCTCCTCGAGAACCATGATAACGACACCCATGACGAAAAACATGATAATTTTTGCAGCCACCGTCTTGGATTTACACTTTAACAGCACTATCGGCTTCAACACCCTCGAAAACCATGAGGCCCACTATCGGCATCGGCACGCCTCGGCATTTTAGGTGATAAAAAGCGTTATACATTAACTTCATGGCAATAAAGTAGAAATTGCCTATGCATTAGCCTCAAGCATACCTAAGCGGTATTTTTGTTACTACGATCATATATCATGGAAATTTCTACTTTGTTGCTATGAAGTTAATGTCTATAATGCTTTTTATCACCTAAAATGCCGAGGCGTGCCGATGCCGATAGTGGGCGCCGGGCCTAAGGAGAAATTTGTACCAGCCCAGCCGTCATGTTGGATTTAAAAATAAATTCATGAATTTATTATGATCGATTACACGGACTTTTAATTTGATATCGATTAAAACAATAAATCATTCGCGTCGATGCGCATGTTTGTGCGAGTGTGCCGTTTCGACCGATTAGTACGTAGTTTCCTTACTGTTCATATTGTTCTGTGGTCGTAGGTAACTAGTACTCATAACATTTCTTTTGCATTGCCGAATTTAACGGATTTTTGTCAGTCTTTATGGCAGTGTGTTCGATTACGTCTAATAGTGTGTACGTCCGTTTGCCACTTCGTAATTTAACAACGCTATTGCGTGCGCGCCGCTCTTATTTTATTGTATTGTATACATTTTTTTTTTAAATAAAAATGTTTATTTACAAATTTTAATATTAGTAGATCTAAAAAAAACAGGTAGGGTAGGTTTATTACACGTTTACATAAATATATTACCAACTAACGATAAAATTTCTTATTTATAAAAATATTTAACTCTTACTACTCCTCAATATATTTAATAGTTGAGTACCTATGTCGTTGGCATCCATTCATCTTCTCGTCGTTGTGTTCTAACCACTTGTGCCCATTTTTTTTTTCATTAATCCGTCTTTAGGAAATCTAACACAAAATAGAAATTAATGTTGAAAGTCAAATGTTGTTGATATTGTTGTTGTTTGTTGTGTTGTTGTTGTTGTGTTTACCTACTATGGATAATAATTATTAAATACCAGTGGTGAAAAATAATATTGTAACCCCATATGGCATGGCCGTACGACCCCAACATCCTCTAGCATCGTTCGAACTGACAACACCGCGCGCCATTTTTTGTACTCTCTGCCACTCATACATGCAACGAACTATTTGTCTCGTTCGTGTAGGTGGCAAAGCGGCAACAGCGCGACAGTAATTTTTGAGTAAAATAAAATTTATGATTTTCCGTTTTAAATAGATTATACGGTACTTACAAATGAAAAGACACATCCTTCTTGCTTTTTACAGCCGCCCCAGTATAAGTATTGCACTTTCTGAACACACAACTAGGCATTTTTGTTTATTTTCATACACCAAACTCCCGCTTAAACGTAGTACGTTCGCATCGCGGCCAGACACAGGACGGAGACGGACTGAGTTCACTCAAGCTGATCAGCTTGTGTTCGTATCGCCGCGCAGACGTCGCGTCGGTAAAACGCTATTGTACCTCAGATTATAATTATCACTTCTCGTACCCCAAACGCATCGGGCACGGCGCGATCGTGGCGGTAAGACCCCTCCTTGAGGAGTGGCTAGAAAGACGTCACGGCGTCCTCACCTTCCGCTTGACACAGGTCCTTACCGGACACGGATGTTTCGGGAGGTTCCTTTGTCTTATTGGAAAGGAAGAAACGTCTAGGTATCACCACTGCGAGGATCAAACGGAGGACGCGGTCGAGCACAGGGCAGAATAGTGCACGACTGCCCCGCCTGGACAGAGCACCACCGTGTTCCACGGAGGCGATAGGCTGCAACCTCTCGCGCCCGGCATTGGCCTCGCTCGGCCATGCTGCGGGGCGAGACGGAATGGGAAGCGGTCGCCTCCTTCTACGAAGCAGTCATGCTAGCAAAGGAGGAGGCGGGACGCGTGAGGGAGAGGACAGCCTCAACCTCACAACCAAGCCGCCGCGGGTGGTGCCCACGTCAAGGAGTGATTTCCGGCCACCGTAGGCGCGGGCGTTCGGACGGCGAGTAATGGGTAACTCGACGTCCGATCATGGACCATGCCCGGCGAGTCGTGTTCCACGCGCGCCTCAAAGAGTGTCAGCACAATGACGGGATCCCCTTTAGAGGACTATACCCTGCCGAGGTCGCGGGACTAAACTAAAACAGGAACCGTGACCCCGGAACGTAAAGGGCTATTGAAGGACACCGTGGATTTTAGTCAGTACAAGTCTGACAGTCCCTCCTGCCCTGCCCTGGGTGGGAGGACTCACTTGATGATTTTACTTCCCTAAAAAAAGAAAAAATGTAGTTAGATTACTTTTGGCAAAAGTAGTTAATTTTTTGTAATCTGATTACTAACTACGATTAAAAGTAGTTAACTACATGTAGTTACGATTAAAAGTAGTTAACTACATGTAATCGTAACTACATGTAGTTAGATTACTTTTGGCAAAAGTAATCAAACTACTAACTACATTTTGTAGTTAGTAATCTAACTACATTTTTCGATTACTTAATGTAGTTAGTAATCATGATTACTAACTACAAAATGTAATCGTAGTTATTAATCAGTAGTTAGATTACAAAATGCCCAACTCTGGAGGTGGATCACTGTGTTGCCCAATTTCTCACGGGACATGGTAACTTTAAAAGTAAATTGTTTTCCTTTAAGCTTGTTCCCTCGCCTTTTTGTCAATGTTCGTCACCTGACTGTGAATATGAACAATCAGCACATCATATTCTTTGGGAGTGTATTCTTTGGCAGAACGAACGCAATATTATGTTGGATACTGTTCAGACTACATCTGGAGTCATTTATTATACGGACCTTGTGGAAACTCGAACAAACTTCCGTGCGTTCAAGCGTTTTTGCCATACCTATTATTGGAATCAAATCGACACCTGCAATTTAAAACATCGTAACTCACTTTTTAGCGAAATTGAGTTATAAACACAGCCTAACTAATAAAAAAATGCTCTATCGTTTGCGCTCACCCTCGTAACCCAATTCACTACCGTTATGATTTTAGCCAGCGTAAAAAAATTGTAACTAGTCATCCACTGACAGTGATAAAAAGGTATCTTTAGTTACATACACTTGCCCGTGGTAAGTTTTAATAATTTTACAAAACAATAAGTGTAACTTAGGATGCAATTTTTTTCGGTAAGATTTCTTACATAAAATATGAAATATTTCATCAACTTTCATTGTAAATTGAGTTACAATGTTGAATTATTCTTAAAAATATAATTATATTTTCAAATAAAACATTGACTTGTCTTTTGCGAACACTTTGGAGCCATGGTTTCGCTGTGTGGTCTCTTTAACACGATTCGTATTAAAGAGACGCAGATCGTGTTGCAAGGACTTAGATATACGTCTGTTGAGCTGCCTATATGACTTCGTGTCATCGGAAGACTGCAACTGTAGCAAGCGTCGTTCAGCCATGAGGTTTAAGGTTTGCTCGGTCAATTTCTGAGGTCTATCTTTACGGCAGTATCTAAAAAACTTAGGCCCTGCCGTGCGGACAGTTTCCACTAGCCCATCCTTGATCTCGTCCACTCAAGCTAAGTTCTCAAGGCAAGCAAAGCGATTAGAGAGCTCGAGTTGAAAGCTTTCGGGGTTTTGAATGTGGGGCCGAGTAGGTAGGAGCGTAGACTTCATCAGGCTGGACCTTTCAAGTTTAACATTGATATTCAGCGAGCCTCTTACGATTCGTTGATCACTACCGGTTTTTACCCTATTAATCACAGAGACATCACTGAATATCCGTTTCTTGTCGGTCATGAAGAAGTCTATCTCGTTTCTTGTAAAACCATTGGGACTCAACCAGGACCATTTCCTGTGAGGCGGCTTCTGGAAGAAAGAGTTCATCATGAAGAGTTCCTCTTTCTCCAGAAAGTCGGCCAGCCTCTGTCCCCTAGGGTTCCGTTGCTCATACCGAAATTGCCCCACTATCAACTCATCACCGCTTTTCTTGCCCAACTTTGCGTTAAAGTCCCCCATAACAATAGTGAACTGGGTTTTGGAACTAATGTATGGCCATACTTACGTCCTCATACATAGTCTCCACTTCATCATCGGAGTGTGACGAGGTCGGTGCGTATACCTGAATGCCCTTCAGCGAATATCTTTTGGATATTCTGAGTATTAGGTATACCACCCTGCTCGACACACTGTTGATGGTTATTATGTTGTTTACGAGGGACTTGTGAACGAGAAACCCGACACCACCTTGGGACTGTTGGTCGCCCTCCCGGTAGTAGAGCAAGTTACCAGACTTCAGGGTTACGGTGTCCTTCCTCTCTCTACGGATTTCGCATAACCCTATAATGTCCAAGTGTAACTTGCTCAGCTCCTCTTCCAGCTCGCAGATCTTTTCGTCAGTCCTCAATGTGCGTATGTTGTGAGTTACCAGAACCAGTCGTCGTGGGGGTGGGTAGCCGGATCTCTTCCGGAGATTCTTCGCACCCCTTGCTCCGCCGTTACCTTGACCGCTACCCGCGCCAGGGATAGCGAAGCTGCCGGGGACTGGGGGCCTGGTTTCTGTGGTTTTAATCATTATTAGGGGGCAATTTGCCTTAAATCGCCACGCTTGGCAGGCGGGTTGGCGATCGCAGTGAGGATGTGCAGTACACGGAGGACGCTGCTGCCGACCTCCGGTTTGTCCCTTAGTAGCCTCTTACGCACCCACGGGATGATTTGGGGAAACACAATTCTAAGCCGGCGCCCCACGGCGTAGCCGTGGTACTTCGTAAGCAAGCCATCGCTCTGTCACAATTTGTGACAGAGCGATGGCTTGCTTTATCCTCTTATTGTACTCGTATTTGGATTTGCTTTTTTGTATTTGGATATAAGTGGAGGAAATTGTGTTTTGTGCCTCACTCACAAAAGACAATTTTTCCCCCTTTATCCAAATACATTAAAAGACTAATGGGAACTGTGTGTCCTCAAAAAGTTGATTAAAATATTTTAAAAATATGTTTACATTACTTTTCTTTGTAAAACTTACAAGCTTTGTGAACCTAATTGTAAAGGCTGATTAGCTTATGCTTAATTTCGATATTTTATAATTATAATAATAAAAACATTGTTAATTATTTCATTTTTTTATTTTTATGGTAACTCCAATAATCGAAAAAAAAAAATATTGTGCATTGTAACTCAGACTTACAATTATTTTTTCGGTGAACATAGTTATAATTGTACTAATTTGCATTGTATGTCTGAGTTACAATAGTAATTTGGTAAATCGTTTTTCGTGAAATATCATTGTAAGTCACAAAAATATATGAAATACATAAGTAAACAACGTATTAGTCATACTGGAATGTAGATTATACCTTTTTACTTGTATTTACAAAGTTGGAGGTCCCTAGGACTTATAGGAACAGAGTAAGAATTTTTTAAATCTTTGATTCGCTCTACTGAAAAGTAGGGAAAAATGAGTTACGATGTTTTAAATTGCAGGTGTCGAAATATAGCAGCTCACAATTTAGGACCCATTAATATTAGTAGTCATTTTTACCCGTGGTGCAAGGCAACTGGGCTTCTCCCAGTTGTAATGTCCCTTTGTGCCTATTGGCCTTGCTTTGTTCTGTCTCCTGCTTGCATGGAGGGAAGTGGAAACATATTTTTCCTACTCCTCCACTATTCTTTTCTGATTAATTTCGTGCAGGATCCAAGACAGGTAAATTCATTCTCCGGGACACGTCGAGCTTCATTGTCTTGGCGCTTTTCTGGTGGTTGCCACTGTTGATTCTGGCTCTCAGGAGTTGCAGTGGTTTGGGAATAGTGTGGTGGGTTTGTCCCAAAAAAAAATCCGAGCCCCCGTTGCGGTGACCCGCAAACGGAGGCCACCAGCGATGCCGAGCTCCTCGAGGTTTACCGCCTCCCTCGCCTTCGCGAGCACGTCGCGGTACGACACGCCCTTCTTGACCGCGTCCGGCTGCAGTGTAATTACCACAGCCGCGGTCTTTGGGGCGCGCAATCGCGCCGCGACGTCGCGCTCTTTGCGCCGCCGCCGTCTCTTCCTCCGCCTCGAGGACCTGGCCGCCTTTTTAGCCTTCCTCTTCTCTCCGGCCACTTGCCAATCGGCGCCGGCCGGAGGAGTTTGCTGAGGAGGCTGTGGAGGCGGCCGGTTCTCGGCCTGTGCCTTCTTTGCGGCCGTCCGAGCTGGCCTCGCAGGCGTCGAGGTCGGAGGCGGCTGTGACTTCGACGGGCCCGGCCGGAGCCGTCCTCGCCCCCGAAGGGGCTGCCCCGACCGGGGCCGTCCGCACCGGGTCCGTCCTCGCCCGAGGCGGCTTCGTCGTCGGAGGAGGATTGGACGCGGCCGCGGCCGCGTATGAAGACGCCAGCGGGGGCCTCAGCACGCGGCTCTCCAGCACGGAGAACTGCCGCTCAAAGGCGGCCAGCTCCTGCCGCACCAGGGTGAGAACTGGGTTCTCCCCCGGCGCAGGCCGGCCATTCTCATTGGGGCTCCCCGGTGGTGCCTCCCGACGTCCGGCCGCCTGCAGGCCGGCCAGTTCCTCCCTTAGGGCAGCGTTCTCCTTTTGGAGAGCCCCCATAGCGGCGGTCAGGCGGGTGACCTCCGTCCGCAGGTCGGACATATCGTCCCTTGCGGACGGAGACTCGCCGTATATGCGCGCCGCCGCCACGATGGAGGTCATGGCGTCAGCGATCGCGTCCTCGCGCGTTTTCTTTCTTCTCTTCATGGAAACCACGCGCATCGCGGCCGCCACGACCTCCTTTAGTTTGGCCTCGTTCGAGGCCAGACTAGTGTTGGGCTCTCCAAGGGAGGGCCCCCTCCCCGAAGTCTTGCCTCGGCCTTTACCCCGCGCGCTTGTGGGGATTTTACGGGCCGAGGCAAGCAATTCCTCCGACGACGATATGTCGCCCCTCGCCCTTCGACGCTTCAGGAATTCAGACCTTCGGTCCGAGTCTCCCCCGTCCTTCTCCGCGCTCCGAGAAGCTGAGCTCCGGTAGCTAGCAGCGTCCGACGCAGAGTCGGACTCCGACCCGAGCATCAGCGTCGTCTCCTCATTCGGAGCGGCACCCTGTGCCCGCTCTACGTTTGGTGCCGGTGAGGAGGACTTGCTGGGCAAGTCCAGCGACTCCTCCTCACAGGCACGTGAGCCACCCTGGCTCTCTGCGGCGACTGCCGGTGTATCGGGGGTTTTTTTCAAAATGCTTTTCATAATTGTTCCCACGAGTAAATAAAGTTCCAACCAACCAACCAATATAATAAGGGGTTCGCACTAACGGCTGATTTTCCCCACAGCTACCCGTCAACCAAGCTGTCAACCTCCCTCGCGGTGCGCCGCCGCTTGGAGGTTCGGGGTAATTTTTTATAGAGGTTTTCTTCCTCGCGGCCCGGGCGGTTAAGCCAAGGCCCTCGACCCCCGTCGAAAGTCATAGACATGATCATGACAATCTTCGGGGCTACGAGAATAGTGGTGGCAAGAGGAGGCGGAAGTGCAAGACCTCCTCCCGCCTGCCCGACGGCAGGGTAAGTGCACGCCGGGCCCGCTCTTACTCTCACCACTGTGTCCTCTGCTAAGCAGAGGGGCACGTGGTGGGGCGACGTGACAGGACATTGGCATACGGGCAAGAAGACCCCTTGCGGGGAGTTCTTGTCCGTACCCCGGGGCGCACCGTCCCGAGAAATTGGGCTTCCCCCCGGACGTATCCGGAAACTTCCAGTCCTCGGGCACTCGAGGAGGTTTCCTGTCCTTAGCACCCCATCTAATCATCCTGATGTTTATTTAATAGAAAAGGTTTTGAAAAAGAAAGGAAATAAATTGTATGTCAAATGGTTAGGTCTAAACAGTGCAGAAAACAGTTGGATTGAAAAAGCTGCAGTAATGGACTAAGATATTATAATATATAACCATTTTTCATTTGAAATCATATCATTAGAATTTGAGTAATGCAAGGGGGTGGACTAGTTAACAGTATAATTAATAATCTACCATTCGAAGTTCATTTGCCTGGATACAATTATTGCGGACCAGGAACCAAACTTCGCAAACGCTTAGCGCGAGGTGATCGAGGTATAAATAAGCTAGATGAAGCTTGTATGCAACACGATATTGCGTATACAAATCATACAGACTTATCAAATCGCCACAAAGCCGATTTACAACTACTTAACATGGCCAAACAAAGACTTAAATCAAAAGATGCAGGGAAAGGTGAAAAACCGAGCTCTTGGATAGTGAACAAAGTTATGAAAGCGAAAATAAAGTCTGGATCCGGCATTAAAACGTTTAAAAACTTAGTTTCTAAAATAAAATCGAAAATTAAGAAACTCAAATGCAGCGATAATAAGACTTTAATAAAAGCAGCTTACTTGACAGCAAAAAAATTATTTCCAAACAATCGTCATCGGATCCGATTACCCCGAGTAATACCCATACCAAAGACTGGAGGAGTTCTACCTTCAATTCCAATTTTCGCTGGTTTATCGGCTTTAGGAACTTTAGCTGGTGGTGCAGCTGGCATTGCAAAGACCGTCAATGATTACAAAGCAAACAAACAATATTTGCAAGAAACAGAACGACACAATAAAGCTATGGAGGCTTTAAAGTTAGGCAAGGGTTTATACATTAAACCATATAAAAGCGGCAAAGGATTGTTTATAACATCTTCAAAAAACTGAAAAATATGCTACCCAGTCGCCCTCTAAGTAATGTAGACATTCGAAAGTTTTCAAGAGACATCCCATATTTTCGTGGGGTATACATGAAGGATCGACTACCTCGGAAGCCGAAACGCATTGAATGTGGTATCGTTAACTTGGATGATTCTAAGAACAAAGGAACCCATTGGGTAGCTTATGCTAAAGTATACAATCACTGTGAATACTTTGATAGCTATGGAAATTTAAAACCTCCCATGGAATTGATGCAATATTTCAAAAAATGTAATGTGTTTTATAACTACACAAGATATCAAAAATTTAACGCTGTCAATTGTGGTCATTTATGTTTAAATTATTTGAGGACTTTTTGGAATAAAAATGTATTATAAAATATATGTTTTTCTTTTATTTCAATTATTTACAAGATGTCGTTCACTTTGTCAGTAACTGGAGACTCGTCAGTGTTAACTACATACTATCCTAATACGTTGCAACTAGATGGAGAGTATGAGTGTGCTTTATTGCACTTTTCAACATTTAATTCTATTCCAAACATTGATAAAAGTAATAATAAATTCTATTATGGCTTTAATGAAGTTATTGAAATACCAGAGGGCACTTGAATTACAAGATATTGGCGATTATTTAAAATCCGAAATAAAAAATGCAACAATCCAACTACGGTGCAATAATAATACTTTAAAAACTACAATATTCTGTACAAAAGACATTAATTTTATCAAAGAAGACTCTTTTGGAAAACTATTAGGATTTAACAAACAAATCTTGAAAGCAAATAAATTGCATGTGTCACAGTCTCCAGTCAACATTCTACCTACGACCGTAGTCAGGATTGAATGTGATATTGTAAGCGGTTCATATGTGAACCGTGAACCAAGTCATATTATTCACGAATTTGCACTTAATGTGCCACCTGGATACAGGATCATCGAAATCCCGAAGAACGCAATATACTTTCCAATCAATCAAAACAACATAAGCTGTATACATATCAGGTTGTTAGATATAAACAAACGATTAATCAATTTACGTGGTGAAGAAGTGCAGGTATATCTACATCTTGGAAGAAAAAAATGATTGATTACAATAAAAATGTGTCTCAACAAGTAAAGAATATCAGTATTGCTCAAGCTACCTATCAAATAAGACCTCTATCTAAGAAGATAGGAAATAAGAAGAAAATAAAATTAACAAAAAACAATAAAGCATTTCTTAGAGCGATTGGATTGCTAAAATGAACATCTTAGACGTTTTATCAGCTCCGACCTTTGATAATACTATAGAAGGAATCGAACTTCATTCTTACAAACCCTATGTAACGAGTTTCAACAGGAACGATGAAATCCGCATACCCATCAATCAACAGGACTTATACATATTACCATCAGCTAGCACCCTATGTTTGGAAGGAACTGTAATCGTAAGCAAAAAAGATTCGAAAGACAAAGCCACTAGTGTTAATTTCACGAACAATACTCTACTCTACTTGTTCCAAGTCATTAGGTATACCGACGGCCGGGCACGCCGCAATCGCGGCGGTAAGACCCCTCTTTGAGGAGTGGCTGGATAGGAGTCACGGCGTCCTGACCTACCGCATGACGCAGGTCCTCACCGGACACGGAAGTTTCGGGAGGTACCTGTGTCTAAGGAGAAAGGAGGAAACGCCTGGGTGTCACCACTGCGAAGATCGCCCGGAGGACACAGTAGAGCATACGGTGCAAGACTGCCCAGCTTGGGCAGAGCACCGACGTGTCCTCACGGCGGCGATAGGTGGAGACCTCTCGCGCCCGGCATTGGTTGCGGCCATGCTGCGGGGCGAGACGGAGTGGGAAGCGGTCGCCTCCTTCTGCGAAGCAGTAATGCTCGCGAAGGAGGAGGCGGGCCGCGTGAGAGAGAGGACAGTGTCCTCCCTCCGCCCCAACCGCAGTGGTGGACGCCCACGGCGACGGACGTCGCAAGACAATCTCCGGCCACCGTAGGCGCGGGCATGCGGGCGGCGAGTAAAGGGCAACTCGCTGCCCGACCATGGACCATGCCCGGGTCGACGGCGCGTTGTGTTCCACGCGCGCCTCAAAGAGCGTCAGCAAGATGACGGGGCCCCCCTCTAGAGGGCCAAAGCCTGCCGGGGTCGCGGGACTTATCTCATTACCGTGACCCCGGAACATAAAGGGCTATCGAAGGACACCGTGGATTTTAGTCAGTACAAGTCTGACAGTCCCTCCCGCCCTGCCCGGGGTGGGAGGACTCATTTGATGATTTTACCACGATAAAAAAAAAAAAAAAGTCATTAGGTATGAGCTAAATGGAGTGAAGATTGATAAAATAAAAAATGCTGGTAGGTATAACAACAACTATGAAATCACTAATTTCAATGAACGAAAGTGAATCAAAAACGTCTAATGCTTGGGGGTGGAATATTGATGGCATAAAAAATATTGATGGAGGAAGATTTTCAGCTTCTATACCACTTCGTAACCTCCTTGGTTTTGCTGAAGATTTAAAAAAAGTTGTAATAAATAGTAGACATGAACTGATATTGTTACGAAGTAATACTAATTTGAACGCTGTAAAACTTAATACTGGCGAAGTAGTAGATGATGTTCAGATCAACAAAATCATAATTATGGCGCGTACCGCATGTTAAAGTATCAGACAAAGAAAAAATTGGTTTGTTAAAAGTATTAGAAAAAGATCGTCCACTTCAAATGATATACAGAAATTGGGATCTGTACGAATATCCAGCTTTACCTAAAACTACAAAACATACCTGGTCTATCAAAACTTCATCTCAAATAGAAAAACCAAGGTACATTATTATCGGACTACAGACAAATAGGAAAAGCAATGCAAGTTCGGACATGTCTCAATTCAATCACTGTCATGTTCGAAACGTTAGAGTATATCTCAATTCAACTTATTTTCCCTATGAAAACTTAAATGATGTGAGTTTTGCTAATAACAGAATCGCTTTATTACACGAGCAATACACCAGATTTCAACAGTCGTATTACGGACGTCGTCCGGAGCCCATATTAAACGAAAAACAGTTTAGAGATTTAGCACCGCTGTTTGTCATTGATTGCTCTAGACAAGCGGATAATCTAAAGACCGGTCCGGTTGTAGATGTGAGAGTTGAAATTGAGAGTGATTCAGAGATACCAGATCAAACTTCAGCATACTGTCTCATTCTGAACGATTGCATTGTTGAATACAAACCATTAAGTAACACTGTTAAGAAGATATCATGAAGACGGATACTATTATAGTGGAACTCCAAGGATTTAAAGATTCTATAAATAATTTTACTGTCAAAGAATTGACCATTGCGAGTCAGGATCATACACAGACGTTCTTGGTAAAACCACCATATTCATTCCATTACCCAACACAAGAAGAAAAAAAACATGTGAGGTGGCTAGAAAGAAATCGAGGAATTTACTGGAGCGAGGGCTACATAGACTACAAAGAGTTTCAACGCGTTATTTTACCATACTTAGAAAATAAAAAAAAATATCACGAAGGGTTTGGAAAAGATTAAGTGGATTAAAGAGTTATGTACAAACTGTGAAGTGATCGACATAGGTGAGAAGGGATGTCCAAATTTTTCAGAATTAAAAAGAAAGTTTTGTAAAAATGAAAATGATTTTAATTGTGTGAATCATAAAATGCATTGTACATTGAAAAATGCTGTCTGTATAAGGAAATGGTATTTTTATAATAATATGTCTGTATTTAATTTGTTTTAATGATTATTGTGTTTAACGTTTAATAAAAATGTCTATCTACTCAAGTGTTTTATTTAATACAATCACCTACATAACAAACTTTAAATTAGCTGGAGCAAAATAAGTCATGTAAATAGGCAAATTTAATTTCAAGTACCTAATAATTTACAACAATATTTTTATATCAATTAATGAGAACTGGGAATGAATGGTTAGCTAAACATTATTTTACTACAGTTAATTTGAAGTTCAAGCAATGTAATGTAAAATAAAACATACGTAATATAAATTACAAAAATATGTTTTTATTTACTCTTTATATTATTTACAAATATGTAATTAATTCTTAATTCTTTTTCTTAATTCTATTTACCTAGTTGCTGCATGAATTACAAAAAAACTATAATACCTATTTGATAGTTATTTTATTTACATTCATCATTTAAGTACTTATTTATAAGATTGATATTAAATGAATCTAGAATAGAAAAGGAATTATTTATATAAATGTGAATTATAAATTTAAACTTACTTATAGTTATTTTGTATTTAGTTATTTTTATTCATTAACACGTAAACATTTATTTATCTATTTACAAAGGGGTTTGCAACTTTTAGTACGGACCTTGGCATCAATTTTTTTTTAATTCGCCAGTGATGAAACTTTGGGCATAATTAGACTACTACCTAAGAAGTTCATAGAAAAAAAAATAACTTTCTAAACCGTAACCAACCAGAGATATGGCGGTTTGAATTTTGTTCCAATCTGGAGTTATTTTTTGTAGGAATCCATAGATTTTTTGACGTACTAGCTTTTGCCCGCGGCTTTGCCCACCCATACCGGAATTATGTATAGCCCATTACCGTGTCTAGAGACCCATCTATCTCTGTATCAAAATTCATCAACATCGGTTCAGCAGTTTTGACGTAAAAACGGATTAGACTTATAGACTTAATTTCGTATTTGTAATAGTAGTAGGATAATGAGGAATAATGAGTGGTTTATTTATAATAATGTTAAGACGCGGACTGACTACGATTTTAATCGCTTATGACCGCGTAAACTATTGTCACCACTATGGAGCGTCAATAAGATTGAAAATTGAAAAAATGACATTTGTGTTGAAATGTGACGTAAGCTGCGAATGGGCATTTATTTTACTGCTTTTCTTTAGATTATTTAAAATATAGACATAAAATTAAATAATGGTTCGGTTAAAGTTTTAAAAAAATGGAAAACCTACTAAATTCTTAAAAAAAAAACTGTTGTTATCGCTGGAAATACAGAGATCTTCGACGTCAAAGTTTATTTTTGTGCTACAACTTCCCAATTTTTATTGGGAATATCAAACTCTTATTTATTATTCTGTTCGGTTTAAATTCTTCTTTATACCCTTCTCTGTTCACTGTATTTTTCGCGTTGCTTATTTTTATTACATTACGTCATACTCGACGTTCTAAGAAACCAATTTTTGGGAATATGAGATACGACCGCGCCTTAAGAAGATCTTATCTTTAAACCGACTTCAAAAAAGGAGGAGGTTCACAATTCGTAGGAATATTTTTTTTATATATATTCCCAGATTTCTCAATGACGCCTGGAGCGATTTGGGTAATTCTTCTTTTGTTTGAAAAGGTATCTTAACAGTCAGCAATCTAACGGGGCCCACTAAGAGTCAGCAATCTGACGGGGCCCACTAATAGTCAGCAATATGACGGGGCCCACTAAGAGTCAGCAATCTGACTGTGCCCCCTAAGAGTCAGCAATCTGACGAAGCCCCCTAAGAGTCAGCTATCTGACGGGGCCCACATTAGGGGGCTTTGTCAGATTGCTGACTCTTAGGGGGCTTTGTCAGATTGCTGACACTTAGTGGGCCCCGTCAGAATGCTGACTCTTAGTGGGCCCCGTCAGATTGCTGACTCTAAGTGGGCCCCGTCAGATTGCTGACTCTTAGGGGGCGTCTTCAGTATGCTGACTCTTAGGGGGCCCAGTCAGATTGCTGACTCTTAGGGGGCTCAGTCAGATTGCTGACTCTTAGGGGGCCCCGTCAGATTGTTGACTCTTAGTAGGCCCCGTCAGATTGCTGACTCTTAGTGGGCCCCATCAGATAGCTGACTCTTAGGGGGCTTTATCAGATTGCTGACTCTTAGGGGGCCTAGTCAGATTGCTGACTCTTAGTGGGCCCCGTCAGATTGCTGACTCTTAGTGGGCCCCGTCAGATTGCTGACTCTTAGTGGGCCCCGTCAGATAGCTGACTCTTAGGGGGCTTCGTCAGATTGCTGACTCTTAAGCAATCTGACGGGGCCCACTAAGAGTCAGCAATCTGACGAAGCCCCCTAAGAGTCAGCTATCTGACGGGGCCCACTAAGAGTCAGCAATCTGACGGGGCCCACTAAGAGTCAGCAATCTGACGGGGCCCACCAAGAGGCAGCAATCTGACGGGGCCGACTAAGAGTCAGCAATCTGACTAGGCCCCCTAAGAGTCAGCAATCTGAAAAAGCCCCCTAAGAGTCAGCTATCTGATGGGGCCCACTAAGAGTCAGCAATCTGACGGGGCCCACTATGAGTCAGCAATCTGACGGGGCCAACTAAGAGTCAGCAATCTGTCGAGGCCCACTTAGAGTCAGCAATCTGACGGGGCCCACTAAGAGTCAGGAATCTGACTGGGCCCCCTAAGAGTCAGCAATCTGACAAAGCTCCCTAAGAGTCAGCAATCTGACAAAGCCCCCTAAGAGTCAGCAATCTGACGAGGCCCACTTAGAGTCAGCAATCTGACGGGGCCCACTTAGAGTCAGCAATCTGACGGGGCCCACTAAGAGTCAGGAATCTGACTGGGCCCCCTAAGAGTCAGCAATCTGACAAAGCCCCCTAAGAGTCAGCAATCTGACAAAGCCCCCTAGGAGTCAGCAATCTGACAAAGCCCCCTAAGAGTCAGCAATCTGACAAAGCCCCCTAAGAGTCAGCAATCTGACAAAGCCCCCTAAGAGTCAGCAATCTGACGGGGCCCACTAAGAGGGCCAAAGCCTGCCGGGGTCGCGGGACTTGTCTCATTACCGTGACCCCGGAACATAAAGGGCTATTGAAGGAGGACCGTGGATTTTAGTCAGTACGAGTCTGTCAGTCTCTCCCACCCTGCCCTGGGTGGGAGGACTCATTTGATGATTTTACCACGCTAAAAAAAAATGTCTGTACCCACTATAACCTAAAATAACTTTTGAATGGACAAGTTATTATTGGAACTGAGTGGTGACTTGTTTCTCATTTTCTCGACTTTTTGTCATCGACTTCCAATAATAACTATTTTTTTTTCAAAAAGCTTTTTATTTTCTAAAAGATTTGTGTTTTCGTTTTGAAGTTGTAAGAAATTAAATGAGTTCTTCCTCTATGGCTGAAGCGGAAAGGATTGTCAGACTCGTACTAAAATCCACCCAGCGCAGGGCAGTTCCGTGGTCCCGACAGGTGCTTGGCTCTCGATATTTTTACGTTGTAAAATCATCCAATGAGTCCTCCCACCCGAGCAGAACGAGAGGGACAGTCAGACTTATACCGACTAAAATCCATGGTGTCCTTCAATAGCCCTTTACGTTCCGGGGCCACAGTTACCTGATAAGACGGTCCTACAACCCCAAAAGGGTTTGGCCCTCTGAGGGGGGCCCCGTCAGATTGCTGACAGCGCTTTGAGGCGCGCGTGGAACAAGACTCGCCGTCGACCCGGGCATGGTCCATGATCGGACGGCGAGTCGCGCGTTACTCGCCGTCCGCTGTCGTACGGTGGCCGAAAGTCGCTTCGCCACTTCCGATGCCGTCCGGCTGGATTGTGAGATTGAGGCTGCGCTCCCCTCACAGCGCCCGCCTCCTCCTTCGCTAGCATAACTGCTTCAAAGAAGAAGACGACCGCTTTCCATTCGGTGTCGCCTCGTAATAATGTCCTTCCTTGAGGACAGGGCGGTACTCCGCCCAAGCGGGGCAGTCCTGCACCGTATCCCCCATCGTGTCCTCCGAGCGATTCTCGCAGTAGTGACACCCAGACGTTTCTGCTTTCCCTATCAGACACAGAGACACAGTAACCTCCTGAAACTCCTGAACCTCGGTTGCGACAGTCGGTCCCTCTATACAGCCCTAAGATCGCGCCGGAGCTCTTCTCGCAGTGCCTCGACTTGTCGAGGCAGCGGAGATCCACCCCGGCGTTGCGCCTCCGCGCGCCATTCGTAGACGCGCCAGAGAGCCTTCGCCTCCAGATCCCAAGGTGGCAATCCGGCAATTAGGTTGGCCGATTCGCCGGCGATCGTGTGGTATACCCGGATCATCCAAATGTCTATGACCCTCTAGCACGCAGCCAGTTTTTCCGGTCGCGTCCGCATGCACAGGACCCACACGGGAGCCCCATTGAGGGCCATGGACCGTATGACAACGGCGTACCTACATCCTCCGGCAGGAGGTGTTTGGCCCGCCTAGATTGGGCAAGAGCTGCTTGAAGGCGGCCGCTGCTCGGTTCAGCTTGGAGGCCAAACGCAGGAAATGCTCCCTGAATTTCCACCGGCTTTCGAGGACGAGTCCCAGGTACTTCATCAACCCGACGCCGATATCAACCCCTCCCACTGTTATTTGGGACTCTGACCGTAGCACGTTGGAGATCTGCCCCGCTTGCACAGAGAGACGCTGTCCTTAGTTACTTACGGAGGCGATAGATGGTGGCGACCTTTCCCGCCTGGCATTGGTTGAGGCCATGCTGTGGGGTGAGATGAAATGAGAAGCAGGCACCTTCTTCTGCGAAGCAGTTATGCTAGTGAAGGAAGAGGCGAAATGCGTGAGGGAGAGGACAGACTCCACCCCAGCCGCAGCGGGAGACGCCTGAGGTGTTGAACGATGTGAAGCGATTTCCGGCCACTATAGGCGCGGGCATGCGGACGCCGAGTAATGTGTGAGTCGACGCGACGGGTCATATTCCACTTGGATCGGAAATGGAAGTCACGGTGGATTTTAGTCCGTACGAGTCTGACAGTCTCTTCTGCTTCACCCAGAACTCACTTTTTGTGTATTTATCAACGTTAGAAACAAGACAATTTTGTTTTATCCTTTTTAGTGGGTACAGGCGTAATATTATGTTGTGTGTTTACGTAAACAATGCATAGATATGCGATAGCAGCAATCGCAGATGACTTGCAGTCATTTATTGAAGAGTTTCTCCAAGATTCCGTCATGACCTTAGTAACCATAGGACCATCTGTTACGATACCCTTACAAACAAAAGAAGAATTACCCAAATCGGCCCAGGCGTCATTGAGAAACAAGGGAACATACATAAAAATAGTGACGACGAATTGTGAACCTCCTACTTTTTAAAAGTCGGTTAATATATCTTCATAACATTATAATAAACAAACCAATCATTATTCCTCGTTAACCTACTAGTATTACAAATACGAAATTAAGTCTATATGTCTGTTCCGTTTTTACGTCAAAACGGCTGAACCGATGTTGATGAATTTTGATACAGAGATAGATGGGTCTCTAGACACGGTAATGGGCTATACATAAAGGCGGTTGGGGTGGGCAAAGCCGGGGGCAAAAGCTAGTACGTCAATCTATGGATTCCTACAAAAAACAACAACAGATTAGAACAAAATACAAACCGCCATATCTCTGGTTGGTTACGGTTTAGAATTTTTTTATTATTTTTTACGGACTTCTTAGGTTGTGGTCTACTAATGACCAAAATTTCATTACTGGCAAAAGAAAAAAAAAAATGATGCCAAAAAGTTGCAAACCCCTTTGTGATGCATAATTATTATTCTTCATTAAGAAAGAAAATTATTTTACATTTAACATATTTACTAATGTACAAATTATAATATTGAATTATTTCATCTTTCTAACCTAAGCATACTTTATGATTTATTTATTTCAACATTAATTACAATAAAATTTACAACTATTTGATATTTTATTAAATAATTACACAATAACTTAGGAACTAATTTTAAATACAGAAAAAATAAGAAAAAATAACCTACCATAACTAATACCAAAACACTTAATAATATCACTAATAACAGTCATCACAGATTTTTTTGGAAATTTTGTTTATTAATGATTGTGTCTCTTCCATAACATAATCGGCTGGTTCACTCACTACGTATTGCGCACTCATAACTATCACATCATCATTGTCAGATTCTTGTTGATCACTAATGTTCACGACTTGTATCTGAATCAATCTCAGTCCTTTTTAGGGTTCCGTAGTCAACAAGGAACCCTTATAGTTTCGCCATGTCCGTCCGTCCGTCCGTCCGTCTGTCCGCAGCTTAGCTCAGAGACGCCCAGCACTAGAAAGCTGTAATTTGGTGTAAATATACAGATTTGTTGCGTCAAAAAAGTGGTAAAATAAAATCTCGTAAAATATTTTTTTTTAGGGTACCTCCTGTACACGTAAAGCGGGGATGTTTTTTTTTTTTCTCGCGTACCCCTTAGTGTGGGGTATCATTAAATAGGCCTTTAAAAAATATTGGTAGTTTCCATCAACAATTTTTAGGGTTCCGTAGTCAACAAGGAACCCTTATAGTTTCGCCATGTCCGTCCGTCCGTCCGTCCGTCTGTCCGCAGCTTAGCTCAGAGACGCCCAGCACTAGAAAGCTGTAATTTGGTGTAAATATACAGATTTGTTGCGTCAAAAAAGTGGTAAAATAAAATCTCGTAAAATATTTTTTTTTAGGGTACCTCCTGTACACGTAAAGCGGGGATGTTTTTTTTTTTTCTCGCGTACCCCTTAGTGTGGGGTATCATTAAATAGGCCTTTAAAAAATATTGGTAGTTTCCATCAACAATTTTTTGATAAAAAGATTCGTTTGTGAAATATTAAGCTTTAAAGTGCTAATTTTTGCCCTACTCGAGTGTCCCCCCCCTCTACCAGCTAAACGGTTATGTTTGGGGGTGTGAAAAAATTTACAATAGTAGTATATATAACGAAGTTTAAAAGAAAATTATCATGACTAAGTGGGCTTTACAAGTTTACGAGTAATAGTTGACCAACTTATAAAACGTACTGGGATAACATTTTCCTAAACAAAATGTATCGGAGAACAACTGCAAATGTAAGTTTGTCAACTTCATTTTTACAGCTATAATAGGTAGTGGAGTGGAGTGGAGCGGAGCGGAGTGGAGTGGAAGGGAGTGGAGCGGAGCGGAGCGGAGTGGAGTAGAGCGGAGTGGAGCGGAGTGGAGCGGAGTGGAGTGGGGTAGTGTGGGGTGGAGGGTCGAAAATCGCTTGAACCTTTTTAACAGGTTCATAGCAATTTTCGACGTGCCTTGACACCTCTCAAGTTTTTTTTTTTAATAAGTACGTCATAAATCGTAAACCTTTCAAAGTTGGAACCAACTACAAGAACTTTTATAGTATGTTATTACTTGCTGCTACGGAACCCTTTATGGGCGAGTCCGACTCGCTCTTGGCCGGTTTTTTTTTGATAAAAAGATTCGTTTGTGAAATATTAAGCTTTAAAGTGCTAATTTTTGCCCTACTCGAGTGTCCCCCCCCCTCTACCAGCTAAACGGTTATGTTTGGGGGTGTGAAAAAATTTACAATAGTAGTATATATAACGAAGTTTAAAAGAAAATTATCATGACTAAGTGGGCTTTACAAGTTTACGAGTAATAGTTGACCAACTTATAAAACGTACTGGGATAACATTTTCCTAAACAAAATGTATCGGAGAACAACTGCAAATGTAAGTTTGTCAACTTCATTTTTACAGCTATAATAGGTAGTGGAGTGGAGTGGAGCGGAGCGGAGTGGAGTGGAAGGGAGTGGAGCGGAGCGGAGCGGAGCGGAGCGGAGTGGAGTAGAGCGGAGTGGAGCGGAGTGGAGCGGAGTGGAGCGGAGTGGAGCGGAGTGGAGTGGGGTAGTGTGGGGTGGAGGGTCGAAAATCGCTTGAACCTTTTTAACAGGTTCATAGCAATTTTCGACGTGCCTTGACACCTCTCAAGTTTTTTTTTTTAATAAGTACGTCATAAATCGTAAACCTTTCAAAGTTGGAACCAACTACAAGAACTTTTATAGTATGTTATTACTTGCTGCTACGGAACCCTTTATGGGCGAGTCCGACTCGCTCTTGGCCGGTTTTTTTTTGATAAAAAGATTCGTTTGTGAAATATTAAGCTTTAAAGTGCTAATTTTTGCCCTACTCGAGTGTCCCCCCCCTCTACCAGCTAAACGGTTATGTTTGGGGGTGTGAAAAAATTTACAATAGTAGTATATATAACGAAGTTTAAAAGAAAATTATCATGACTAAGTGGGCTTTACAAGTTTACGAGTAATAGTTGACCAACTTATAAAACGTACTGGGATAACATTTTCCTAAACAAAATGTATCGGAGAACAACTGCAAATGTAAGTTTCTCAACTTCATTTTTACAGCTATAATAGGTAGTGGAGTGGAGTGGAGCGGAGCGGAGTGGAGTGGAAGGGAGTGGAGCGGAGCGGAGCGGAGCGGAGCGGAGTGGAGTAGAGCGGAGTGGAGCGGAGTGGAGCGGAGTGGAGCGGAGTGGAGCGGAGTGGAGCGGAGTGGAGTGGGGTAGTGTGGGGTGGAGGGTCGAAAATCGCTTGAACCTTTTTAACAGGTTCATAGCAATTTTCGACGTGCCTTGACACCTCTCAAGTTTTTTTTTTTAATAAGTACGTCATAAATCGTAAACTTTTCAAAGTTGGAACCAACTACAAGAACTTTTATAGTATGTTATTACTTGCTGCTACGGAACCCTTTATGGGCGAGTCCGACTCGCTCTTGGCCGGTTTTTTTCTTCTCATTGTTAATAACGTATGATTGACAATTGAACTTCTTCCGCTTTTGACCTTCCCGTTTTGCTCTTGGTTTTTTGTAAGTAGACCCTTGTTGCTCAGGTACAGTCGCCAGCACATCAAGTTACCCCACTTTGACCTTGAGCGCGTTATGAACACGAACAGCGAGAATCGTGCGAAAGAGATAAATGTATTTTTAGCTGTTCTTGCTTTTAATGTTTCGTGCTGCAGTGCGTGCGTGAGAATGTGTGCGTGTGCGCGTCGTAGTGTTGAATAAGATACTTTCTATGCGAAAAAACAAGTTAGCAGGTTGCGTACTTGAATGAAATCAAAATACTGGCATGGTAATAAAATAATTTGGCCGGACGGGGCGTCTGGCCTATATCAAACATCTATGTAATGTAGGAAAAGGGATGATTCCTGAGTTAAAAATTTGATTTTATTTAGTTCGTTAGATAAATTAGGTATTGAAAAATATTGGTAGGTATTTCTGTTATATAAAATCAATAAAATGTTACCTCACTTTCCGTTAAAAGTGCACCGAAATGTGATGTCAATCGAGTTTTCGATTTCGTTAATTATTTATAACGTCACAAGCCCCTACTCCCGAGCGTTTTATCTTTGTCAATATTCATTGATTTAAAAAAACCTAAATACGTGTTCAATATTTTTTTAAAATCTAACTGTCGACCTAATAGGTCTGAAGAGTTTGTTTCGTTGAACGCGCTAAGCTTAAGGAACTACTAGTTCGAGTGAAAAAATATTTTTGTGTTGTCTAATCCATTTATCGAGGAAAGCATAACAATATAACATCACGCTTTGGCTCATACGAGGGGAGCAGCAAAGAAAAATGTAGGAAAAGCGGGAAAAAATATTCCTTACTGAGAACTATCGTTGCGTGCGTTAACGGTTTTAGATACGCTAAACTCATATATGACGGAATTATGCCTCATTAAAAGTTTAAAAAAAGTCTGTAAAAGTATACCTAAGTGTATCTTTTAAGGTTAACTCACTGTAACCTTGTTCATGGAAATTAAATTGGTTTTGAAATAATGCATTATTTGCGAAAGTAATTTATAAACACGATATTAATCCTTATCCAAATCAATACGTTAATCATTACAGTAAGCATTTCATTTTGAACAAAATTGCCCATGATTTCAATTAATACTTACCTATCTTGGGAAATATCATAGTATCAAAATAATGCCGCAACAAAATGGGCAGGTCACAATCATAAATAAATTGAAAATCAATTTAGTTTGCCAGTTACAAGTATTGAAAAATATTGAACACGTATTTTTGTTTTTTTAAATCAATGAATATTGACAAAGATAAAACGCTCGGGAGTAGGGGTTTGTGACGTTATAAATAATTAACGCCTGCAACATAATTATACCGACGGAGTGACTTTTGTGATTTTTAGAAGCGTTGTATCTTCATCAATTTTGGTTTACTTAACAAAGGAATAAATACGTGTCAATAAATTTTTGATATTCTATATTTCGAATCAATTAAATTTTTTGAGTAAAATAGCCTATTGTGGCGGTAAGATCCCTCTTTGAGGAGTGGTTGGAGAGGCTTGGCGGCGACCTGACATTTCGCCCCTTATGCAAATCCTCACCGGACATGATTGTTTCGGGCAGGGCTCGGAAACGTTATTTAAAATAACGTTTTTAAAACGTTTTGAACAGTTCTTTGTACGTCATTTTGTTCGGAACGAAAACGAAATGAGAACGCTATTTCCGCAGGGTAAAAACCGGTTTATTCCGCAGGACGCAGCCGCGCACGGTGTGCGGCGACAAGCATGAACTTGTATATTTGGATCGGGTACCGCCTGGCGTAGAATGTTATAGGTATTTTGATTTCATTGCATCAGTCATTCCAATGCGCTTCTAACGTATTGATCGAGATTGTGTTGTGACTTGCGAGTGATTTCTTAATAAGACAGTGGTGTTTGTTTCTTGCTCACAAAATGGGACGAAAGAGAAAAACCTAATTTATTCATATTACATTTACAACGATGAAAGTGACAAATCAAAATGTCAGATGGAAGGTTGTCAGCAAGAAATACGAGTAAGTATCCATTAAATTTATTTGTTCTTATCTTATTGTAGATTGTAAATTTTTAGACTAGATAAATTAGTACTTACCCATTCACCCTCGGGCACGCCGCAACCGCGGCGGTAAGACCTCTCTTTGAGGAGTGGCTGGATAGGCGTCACGGCGTCCTGACCAACCACCTGACGCAGGACCTCACCGGACACGGAAGTTTTGGGAGGTACCTGTGTCGGATGGGGAAGGAAGAAACGCCTGGGTGTCACTATGCGAGGATCGCCCGGAGGATACAGTGGAGCATTCGGTGCAGGATTGCCCCGCTTGGGCAGAGCATCGCCATGTCTTCACGACGGCGATAGGCGGCGACCTCTCGCGCCCGGCATTGGTCGAGCGAGGCCATGCTGCGGGGCGAGATAGAGTGGTAAGCGGTCGCCTCCTTCTGCGAAGCAGTCATGCTAGCGAAGGAGGCGGGACGCGTGAGGGAGAGGACAGCGTCCACCTTATGACCCAGCCGCAGTGGTAGACGTCCACAGCGACGGACATCGCAGGAAGATCTCCGGCCAACAGGCGCGGGCATACGGTCGGCGAGTAATGGGCGACTCGCTGTCTCGCTGTGATCATGGACCATGCCCGGGTCGACGGCCCGTTGTGTTCCACGCGCTCCTCAGAGTGTCAGCACAATGACGGGGCCCCCCTTAGAGACCCAAAGCCTGCCGGGGTCGTGGGACTTACGAGCTACAGTGACCCCGGAACGTAAAGGGCTATTGAAGGACACCGTGGATTTTATTCAGTACAAGTCTGACAGTCCCTCCTGACCTGCCTTTTTTGATTGGAGGTAGTTGACAAAGGTAGACACAAAAAATATAGCTCTTGCATAAAAATCAAATTAATTTAAATTTAATAGATATTATACATAATTTTTTATGAATAACAGTTGATAATAGTTACTACCTGCCTGTTATGTGTTTTTCCTTAACTGAACTCATCACAAAACTAAAAACCAATGGAGTCACTAAAGGAGTCAATGTGCGAATTGATGGCACAATTCCATGACAGAATGGCAAAGTTTGAGGCTGATCTGTCAAATACATCACCCAATACTTCACCCAGTAGCAGTTCGGTCAACCTTGCAGCGGAGTTTGCAGCCTTCAAGAGGCTTATTTTGGATGTTCTTGACTGTCTTCAGCGTCAGATGGAGTCCCTTGCCAAGGATGTTGACGCACTGGAGATGAGGGGCCGCAGGAAAATGCTCCTTGTCCATGGCGTTACAGAGGTGAGCAAGGAAGAAACATCTCTTGTGGTTGCCGAAGTGCTTAGTGAAAAGCTTCAATTAGACACCTTCTCTGTGGCCACTATTCGTCGCTGCCACAGAATGGGCAGTCAGAGCGGTGCTGGAAAGCCTAGGCCCATACTGGTCAAATTTCAGGATGTGGATATCCGTGATAAGGTCTGGTTTGCCAAGACCAAACTGAAAGGTTCTGGTATTACCCTATCAGAATTTTTAACTAGATCGCGGCATCAGGTCTTCATGAAAGCTCGTGAGAAGTTCGGTGTCGCTAGCTGTTGGACCAAGCACGGCTGTATATACGTCCTGGGTGCTGATGGGAGCAAGCATCGAGTCACCAGTTTCAGTGAACTTAGTTCTATCGTTGTGCCAGAACTCGACGCTAGTAAGCAGGAGCGCCAACTAGATGATAAGCTAGTGCCCGAAAAACTAGCTGTAACACCTGCTTCAAGGCGGAATAGGAGAGCTGCTGCCAAGAAGTAAATAAACTCTTTTGCTGCGTCGTTCGGGTACAGGTTTCACATCTTTTTGTGAATTTATGTTTACCTTCTTCATAACTTTAGTTTATTATTTTAATTCTACCCTGTGTTTCTTGTTGCTCAATTTTCAAAGGAAAAAAAAAAGTTTTATTTACTGTCTGCTATTCTGACACTTGATTTCTGTCAAGTGTCAGTCAATAGTTACGTTCCATTTCACTTTTGAAAATGCTGTTGAATGAATAGTATTATTGTCTATGGAAACATAGATAATATATGCTTCAATTTCTGCTTGCTTCTTTTTTATTAATATTACTTTTTTACTTATTATTATTATTTTCTATTCTTTTTCCTTTTATGTTCCCTCGTTCTTCTGTGTTACTGTGAGCCTGTACCCGAATGACAAACTCGGTGATATTGTTTTTATTAACTTTTTTTTTTAAGTGTTGTTTTTAGTTCGTAATATTTAAAATTTGTTTTCAACGCATAACTGGCAGGTGGACATATTAGTTACCAACCCTACACTAATTTTATATATCTACACATTTATTTATACTTCTTCATTTTTTATTTATTTATTTTATTTATCTATTGTGTTTATAATGACTAACTTTAACGCGTTGAGTGACGATGACAGTTTTGTATCGGCTAGCAGTGATAACGATAGTTTCAGTAGTATACCGAATCTTGCTGACACACTTCAATCTCAATTTTCCGATGTTCCGAAAAATCTTAATGTTGTCCATATTAATGCCCAAAGTATTCCGGCCCACTATCATGATATGCTTGCGAATCTGGACTGTAAGAACATTCACGCAATCCTTGTTTCCGAATCTTGGCTGAAACCTTGCCTCCCATCCACATCCTACTCCTTGCCCGGATTCCAACTTATAAGAAATGATCGTACTAGCTGCGGCGGCGGTGGTGTTGCCATCTATCTACGCGCAAATATTTCCTTTTCAGTTATTAGTATGTCGGCACAGCCACCGCCGTCGAATGCTGGTGAGCATCTCTTCTTAGAAGTTGATCTTCACCATTCTAAGGTTTTGCTTGGTGTATATTACAGTCCTTCTTTACGTATTGAATACTTTTCATCGTTTGAAGGTCTCCTAGTAAACCTGGTGCCTTCTTACAAACACACAATTATTATGGGTGACTTCAATACCTGTCTCCTCAAAAATGATTCACGCTCTTCCTCACTCCAATCTATCTCCAACTCCTGTAATTTAACTCTTCTTCCATTAAGTGCAACTCACCATTTTCCTAACTGTACTCCTTCGCTCCTTGACCTTATTTTTGTTTCTTCTACACAATATGTCGCTAAGCATGGGCAATGTTCAGCTGACGCTTTCTCATACCATGATTTAATATTCCTGTCATACAAAATTCGCCCTCCCAAGTCTAAACCAAAAACAATTCTACAGCGCAGTTTTGGTGGTATGAACGTAGATAACCTTCGTGAGGATGCCGGCAACATTGACTGGTCTGATCTTCTCGATGCCGAGTCGATGGATGAAAAGGTAAATATTTTCAATTCTAGTCTGAACGAGCTTTATGATGTTCATGCACCAGTTCGCCTAGTAAAAATAAAGCATCTGCCAGCACCGTGGCTAACACCCGACTTGAAAGCCATATTGCAAAAGAAAGCGGCAGCAAAGTCTAAGTACAAGTGCAGACCTAGTTCCTTAGCCCGTGAAAAGTACGTAGCTATCCGCAATCGCAGCAATTTGGTGTGTAGGGATGCCCAACGCCGCCATATTCATGAATCAGTCGAAAACGGTGATCCAGCTAAAGTCTGGAAATTTCTCAGGTCAATGGGAGTTGGAAAGTCGCGTCAAGAATCTATTCCTAAAGATATAGATCTTGAATCACTAAATCAACATTTTTCCACCTCTTGTAATTTCAATGGTCCTGTTAAAGCCAAAACTCTTAATGATCTTTCAGAACTTCCTACTCCCGATTATTCTCCTTTTGTCTTGAATCAATTTGCTGCTTGTGATGTTAAGAAGAGTATACTTTCAATTACATCAAACGCTGTTGGTAGTGACTGTGTAAGCCGTAAGATGATACTCCCTATCCTCAACGAAATCCTTCCTATCATTTGCCATCTCCTTAATTATTCCGTATCGTCTGGTGTTTTTCCATCGTCTTGGAAAGAAGCCCAAATTACTCCTCTCCCTAAGAAGTGTAATCCAGTTTCCTTTTCTGAATTCCGTCCTATCTCCATTTTACCGTTCCTTTCCAAAGTCCTAGAACGCCTTATCCATAATCAGCTTAGTGCTTTCCTGTGTGAAAACCGACTCCTTAATCCCTATCAATCTGGGTTTCGTTCAGGGCATAGTACTACCACAGCACTTGTTAATATTACAGACGACATCCGATCGGGTATGGACAATGGGAATTTGACGGTCCTTTCTTTATTGGATTTCAGTAATGCTTTTAACACCGTCGATTTTGATGTCCTACTCGGCATACTTCGCTCTCTTAACATATCTCCAACGGCAATTGATTGGTTTCGTAGTTACCTGTGTGGCCGCCGACAGCGTATTTGTATTGATGGTGCCTCATCTTCTTGGTGCAATACTTCTGCCGGCGTACCGCAGGGGGGCGTTTTATCTCCTCTTCTTTTCGCTATATTCATAAATTCTATATCTAATGAACTTCTTTCATCCTACCACCTTTACGCTGACGATTTGCAAATTTATTCCCAAGCTCCCGTAGATGTTTTGTTTGAGGCGGTGAATGTGGTGAATAAAGACTTAGCTCGTATTTCTGAATGGAGTTCGGCTCATGGTTTAAAGGTTAACCCTGCAAAGACTCAAGTCATTGTTGTCGGCAGCTCTAGGCTGCGATCAAGAATTAACTGGACAACGCTACCCCAGATAGTTTTCGATGGAGCTACAATTCCTTATAGCGATTCAGTGAAAGACCTAGGAATTCACATTGACAAAGAATTGTCATGGGCTCCTCAATTGCAGGAAGTGAGTCGCAAATTGTTTGCATCTGCGGGGTCTTTACGCAGGTTGCGTAATTTCTTACCAACTGCCACTAAAACTGCGCTCGTACAATCCCTTCTGCTCCCGATCCTTGACTATGCTGATGTAAGTTACCCAGATCTCACTGAAGTGCAGCTAGATAAACTTGAGAGACTCCAAAATTTTTGTATCAGATTCATATTTGGTTTGCGCAAGTATGATCATGTTTCAGAGTTTCGCGTTAAGCTCAAGTGGCTGCCTATCCGTCTTCGCCGGAATACTCATATTTTATCATTATTGTACAATATCCTCTTTAATCCTTCAACGCCTTTCTATCTCAAAGAACGTTTTAAGTTCCTACATGACATACATTTAAGACACTTGAGGTCATCGGAGAATCTGAGACTTTTAATGCCTGCTCATTCCACCAAATATTTTGATCAGTCTTTTACAGTCCAAGCAATACGTTTGTGGAATGCATTACCAGTCTCGGTAAGACAAGCACAGTCACTCGTTACATTTAAAAGATTAGTTGTAAATCATTTTCTTTCACTCTGACATTTATATCTTTCCTTTCAAACTTTTCCTTTTTTTTTCTTTTTTTTATCTCTATCTATCTATTTTTTATCACTGTAGGCATGCTGCCTCTGTCACTTAATACTAAGGAATACATTATAAACACATTATATATATATATATGTATATATATAATTATATGTATTTATGATATATATCGGTATATATGTTATTTATTGAACTAGATATATATTTTATTATTTAAATATTGTTATTTATTTGACATATATATGTTCCTAAATAAATTATTTAGAAATACAGTGCGCCAGTGGCTACCTCCACCTTTTTAATTTAAGTTCGTACAGTCCATCCAAAGGTTGTCTGGAAGACATCGCTATTAGCGATAAGACCGCTATTGTAACCATAGAATTAGTAATGTTTATAATAGTTGTGTAACAATTTTGGTGTACAATAAAGTATATTCTATCTATCTATATTCTATCTGCCCTGCCCTGGGTGAGACACTCATTTGACGATTTCATGATGCTAAAAAAAGCATAAAGAAATGATTTGTATCGGTATCCTCCAACATTGCTTCGCACTAAAAAATACATTGTTAAGGGGAATGCTCCAACCAGCCCGCGAAATTCAAAATTTCTTGGGTTTTTTGCAATTTGCAGGCCAGTGCTAGGTTGTATGTTGATTAAAATATTGATCGCGCTTGTAAGACGTATGTAGTTACAGAACTATAATCAACAAAATCATCAATATAACGCTCTAAGTTCATAAAGCTTCAGGAATGACTTTTTATGTTTTTTTTTGTTCCTGAAGCTTTATGAACTTGGAGGGTCGTATTGGTGATTTCGATGATAATAATTCTGTAACTACATACGTCTTACAAGCGCGATCAATATTTTAATCAACATACAACCTAGCACTGGCCTGCAAATTGCAAAAAACCCACGAAATTTTGAATTTCGCGGGCTACCCTTGAGCATCAACCTTAAGTTCCGACATCCACGCGAACGAAGTCGCGGGCACAGCTAGTGTGCAATAAATGAAAACACTGGCAATACTCATCGTAATGAACAACTTTATGTATGGGACCAAATCTGAAATCTGCTATTCAGAACATTTTGACGACTTAGGCACACACAAAAATGTATGGGGTAATCGATTTTTTTTTCGCGATTTCAGATTTTGTCCCACACATAACATTGTTTCAATTAATTATTAAGGAATAAAATGAGGCTTTATTATTTATTATTATTATAACATTGTTTAATAAGATGAGTATTGGCAGTGTTTTCATTTATTTCACACTTTTTAGCGTGTTAAAATCATCAAATGGGTCCTACCGCCCAGGGCAGGGCGGGAGGGACTGTCAGACTTGTACTGACTAAAATCCACGGTGTCCTTCATTAGCCCTTTACGTTCCAGGGTCACGGTAATGGAATAAATCCCGCGACCCCGGCAGGCTTTGGCCCTCTAGAGGGGGGCCCCGTCATCTTGCTGACGCTCTTTGAGGCGCGCGTGGAACACAACGCGCCGTCGACCCGGGCATGGTCCATGGTCGAGCGGCGAGTTGCCCATTACTCGCCGCCCGCATGCCCGCGCCTACGGTGGCCGGAGATCGTTTTGCGACGTCCGACGCCGTGGGCGTCTACCACTGCGGCTGGGGCGTAGGGAGGACGCTGTCCTCTCTCTCTCACGGCCCGCCTCCTCCTTCGCGAGCATGACTGCTTCGCAGAAGGAGGCGACCGCTTCCCACTCCGTCTCACCCCGCAGCATGGCCTCGACCAATGCCGGGCGCGAGAGGTCTCTGCCTATCGCCTCCGTGAGGACACGGCGGTGTTCTGCCCAACTGGGGCAGTACTGCACCGTATGCTCTACTGTGTCCTCCGGGCGATCTTCGCAGTGGTGACACCCGGGTGTTTCTTCCCTCCTTAACCGACACAGGTACCTCCCGAAACTTCCGTGTCTGGTGAGGACCTGCGTCATCCGAAAGAAACTTGAACAATTAAAATAAAATAACCAATTTTCGTCCTGTACGAGGCCAAAAGGCCCCTATCTCAGCATGAGCTGTGACATTTAGAAAAAAAAGTCACAGCGCTGGTTTTCTGATAGGGCCCAAAAGTGATGTCACGGTTTTGGGGCCAAGCGCAGGAAGTGCTCCCTGAAGTTCCATCGGCTGTCGAGGACGAGTCCCAGGTACTTTATCGTCGACTCGATGCCGATGCGAACCCCTCCCACCGTTATGTGGGACTCTGTATGTGGCGCGTTCAGACGACCATGAAAAGACATTTTTTTTTTTATTTTTTTTTTAGGGTGGCAAAATTATCAAATGAGTCCTCCCGCCCTGGGTGGGGCGGGAGGGACTGTCAGACTCTTACTGACTAAAATCCACCCGTGTTCCGTCGGATGCCCTTTACGTTCCGGGGCCACGGTATCCTGGATTAAGAAAAATCCGCGACCCCGGCAGGCATTTGGCCCCATAAGGGGCCCCGTCGGTGACGCGTGAAACACGACGCGCCACCGACCCGGGCTTGGTCCTTGGTCGGACGGCGAGCATACCCATTACTCACCGTCCGCAAGCCCGCTCCGCCGCTGTGCCCTCTGCTGTTCAGAGGGACACGCGTTGGAGCGTCCACCCGACAGGCTATTTGCATACGGGCAAAGAAACCCCTTAGGCACACAGTGCCTAAGGAGAGTTTTTGCCCGCATCCCAGGGCGCACCGGCCCGAAAAACTGGTCTTCCCCCCGGACGTATCCGAGAGGGAACTCCAGTCCACGGGCGCACGTGGAGGTTTCCTGTCTTAGCACCCCACCATGAAAAGACATGGCCTCTGTTTTGTGGAGCGTCACTTCGAGTCCCAACTGCCGGATCCTACCAACGACTGTCGCGACCGCTTGCGTCGCCAGGTCGGCCGCCGCCTGGTGCGACTCTCCCTCCGCCAGGACGAGCGTGTCGTCGGCGTTACATATTACGCCGACGCCGTCAGGGAGGTCGCTGCGCAGCACATAGTCGTAACCGATGTTCCACAGGTGCGGCCCCAAGACCGAACCCTGTGGAACACCGCACGACATCTCTCGCCGGTTCCATTCTCCCCGGTGACCGGGGTAGATGACGGCTATATCCGTCAGATAATCCTCGACTATGCGACGGAGGTAGGTCGGCACCCGGTGATACCGGAGTGCCTCCCTGATGCAACTCCAGGGCAGGGTGTTGAAGGCGTTGGTGATGTCCAAAGACACCGCCATGACGACCCTGCCCCGGGCCACTGCATCCCCCGTCGTGAGGGCTCTCAAGCGCATGATGGCATCCACCGTCGAGCGCCCCCTGCGGAAGCCAAACTAGCTCTCCGCAAGGTTCGGACCCACCCGATTCAGGTGCCCGACGAGGCGGTCTGCAATAACTCTCTCAAAGAGCTTGCCCACCTCGTCGAGCAGCACGATGGGCCGGAATGCGGACGGAGAGTCCGCAGGGCGCTCGGGTTTCTGGATCAGGACCAGCTTCCCCGTCTTCCAACGAAGCGGGAACTGGCCCCTCTCCAGGCACGCGCTGAAGAGCCCCCCCAGTCGAGGCCCGAGAGTCCCGGAGGCCAGGACCCAGGCTTTTCCTGGCGGGCCGTCGGGTCCTGGGGCGGTACTTTTGGCCTTGAGCCGTTGTACCGCCACTCTCAAGTCTACCTCGGTCACCTCTGGAGCGTCGTAGACGTCGTCGTCGCCGCTGTGGTCCGCATTTGCGCCAGCTTCACCGTCAGGTTCCGTCGGAGGCGGAGCCATAGGCGGGGGAGTATGCTCCCCTTGCGATGGGAACAGGGCGCTCACCACTTCCTCCACGAACCGAGGTCGGAGACTCTGCGTCAACGGGGGAGCCCAGGGGCGGAGCTTCTGTCTCGCCCACTTCTAGGGCCGGCCCCATGGGTCCCCGTTCAGAGACTCCAGCATCTCCTTGCGGGTCAATTCCTTGGCCCGCCAGATCTCGTCGCGATTAATTATCCTTACTGTATATTAAATGCGCGATATGCGAACGTGGGCTTTAACTAGAGCAAATAAGTAGGTATGTATTTCTAAGGGTAATTACGTGTTGTTATATCCTTATTTTCAATAAAAAATGGTTGAGTGTCTGGTACACCGGTAATTGGATTCACATCTGAAATAAATTTCATATGATTAATATACCATTTTACCATTGTACATAGTTACATGATGGTAAATTGCTTACTACCTTAAGCATAATACCTAATAGTTTTATGCCTAAGGCATTAAGCCCACTTTGCACTCTTTTGTGTGCAAAAACCATTGAATAAATAAATAAAAACTTATAAAAGCATAAATCATATATCTGTACCCTGTACTGTACTGTACTTACTTACCAGAACCATCCATGCTTACACTTCCCCTAACTATTTATCTAGGTACTCGTGCTCACAGAAGAACAGTCACAGACTCACAGATATTTTTACTTGAAACGACAAAGCCGCGCGGCCGTGAAATATCAACTGAATGAAATTTGTAATATTCGTAGTTTCATACATGTTGTCTGTTGAACCCAAAAATAACAAAAAACGGTTTTAAAACGCTTATTAACCAAAAACAGTTTAAATTACAATTGTTCTTCAAAAACGTTTTTTATAATGTTCTGTTCCAACGTAAACGAAACAAATCGTTTCTTAGGTATTTAAGACGAAAACGTTTCGAAAAATATACCGTTTTCCGAGCCCTGGTTTCGGGAAGTCAGGGATTTAGCGGCAGGCGAGTTGAATGGGGAGCAGTAAGAAAGCGTCAGGGAAAGGCCTCACGCTCCAGCCACCGTGCACCGCCGAAAACGCCGTCGGACACCGCGGGGCAAATTACGGCCACCATAGGTACTGACTTGCGGACGGCGAGTAATGGATAGCTCGCCACCCGACGAAAGACGCGGCCCGAGTCGTCGTCGCGTTGTGTTCCACGCGCTCCCCAAGGGAACTGACGGGGTCTCCATAGGGCCAAACGCCAAACGTGGGCAGAAGCTGCTAATAAATAAAAACCTATGACTACCCATGTTTTAAAAATAAAAATCTATTCTATTCTATGGCCAGATATGGAGTATAACAGACAAAAAAGAAAAAAGTTTATTTCGTGTTTTCGTTTAATATTATCGATTTATTTTTACTTTAGTTATAAAAATATTTTCGGGGGAACCATTCCTCATTTCCCACTAATAATAACGTGATATAAGAAAAACGAAAATTTTATCAGCCTAGGGTAATTTATGAACAGTGTATAAGTGGTTCCTCTCTCAAGAGCCCTGACCATCGCCCGTAGCTCGGATGCAGTTCGCGATGCTGATGGGTAGTAGCCATCAGCATCGTGATTTCCGTCATGGCATATAATATTATGTGTCGGTTTTACTGCCTAAGCGCGCATGTTTCACATCAATTTAATTTATCAGAGAAGGACATAGGATAGGTTCCTACGAGAACGCGTGTGAAACCGCGGGATAAATCTATACCTACTATTATAATAAAATAAAGCTGCAGAGTTTGTTTTTCTTTGGTTTAACGTGCTAATCACAGAAACCACTGGTTCGTATTGAAAAATTCGTTAATTGTTGAATAGCCCATTCATCATTCATTCAGGAAGGCTACGCAGGGGAAGGCTACGGAGGCTATAACAACACAGGTTCTATAACAACACGCTACGACCAGAATGAGCGCAGCATCAATTAAAAATGTTTAAAATGAAATGCGCAATAACAACCCTTATCTTTTTATTTTTAAACATTTAATTTATTTTATACAAAACTTAAAAACAAATACTTAAAATTAAAATATAAAACTATACCATTATATTAAAAGAAATATATTTATTTTTTACAAGCTTGTAGTTTTATTTTTAACAGTTTATTATACAGTTAAGATTGCCAAGAAAAATTAAATGCTGCTTTAATTAAAAAAATAAAACTATACCAAAACTACTAGATTATATTTATTTTTACAAGCTTGTAGTTTTATTTTTAACACATGAATTATACAGTTAAGGTTGCCAAGCAGAGTTAAATGCTGTCGCCAAACAAAGGTAAGCTTTTACCTGGTTTAGTATAACTTGACTGGGCTGTAAAAGGCCCGGCGCCCACTGGTGGCATGGCACGACAAGGGATTTTTCTAATATTTGCAGATGAATTCAAATCTTATCTAACACTGTTAATCACTCACATTTCATTATATGGCACAGCCTGCTTTCGTAGCCTTCGGTACACGTTCTGGCTTGCCGTGTCATACCGAAATGTGTACGCTAAACATAATAGAATAAGATCTCAAATAATTTGCGTTTACTAAAATCCCATATAGGTCCATGCCGCCAGTAGGTGACGGCCGTAACTTAAATAATAATTATCACCAGCAATAGTAAAGAAAAAATCTCAAGAAAATAACAATGGTGCAAAAAGAAGTTTAACATGTTTTACAGTATACATTATTTTATTATCTATAACATTATTTGAAGAATTATCCATACTAGTATTATAAATGCGAAAGAAACTGTCTATTTGTCACGCCTACACGGTGAAACCGCTGGCCAATTGTGATACAAATTATGGAGATAGTTTATTTAAAGCCTGGGGAAGGACATGGAGGAAGCCAGTTTATTATGACACAACATCAACAAGCGACATGTCTGCCGTCTTACCCAAATCGAGCAATGGAAGATTTTTTTGGCGTTTCAGAAACAGTGGTTGAATACAATACCGAAATAAATTTCATTTGATAAATAAAATAACAACAATATGAAAAGAATTGTAAACTTATTACGACGAAGGTTTGTGACAATGGATGGATGAGGATAGGTTTCTACGGAAGAGCAGTTGAATGAAGTGCATTAAGTATATACTTGTGCCATCGGAGTTCGTCATCTGATAAATTCAGACTACGACACTATACGCCGTGCACTCAGTGTCCGACACCGAGTGTCTTTGTGCGGCCTATAGTATGGTAGATTAAACTTAAAACCAAGTTTACTCGGATCTTATTAGTTCATAATTATGCCATGACCTATAAAAGAGCCCGAACTTGACCTCAGAAATACGCAACAAGATTGGCCTTTAGCCCGATCCGCACACAACAGTTCGGCACAGTGCCGACGCTATCCGTACTCATCAGTGACAGTGACGTTCAGTGATCACTGAATATCACTGAACGGCACTGTTACTGATGAGTACGGATAACGTCGACAAAATGTATGCGACAATATCATATTTCACTGACACTGATCGATACGCTACTGATCGGCACGTGTCGGCACCGTGCCGGCACTGTTGTGTGCGGATCGGCATTTAGTTGGTAAAAAATATCAAAGGAGCGTAACGCGTTGCCAAGACATTATAATTATTAAATAATAATATTATATATATATATATTATGTTGATAACATATTATGATGCTTAATAAAACTCCAATAGCTTTGGATACTGTAAAATTGAAAAAAAAACAAATAGAAGACAAATAAAATTCGAAACCATAACAGTTACGAAAAAACTTTGTTGGGGTCTAGCTCTTTTTTTTGTTAACAATTTTGACATATGTATTTAATTTTTTGGTCAAGTGTGAGTTGTCCAAAAAAATTAATGAAAGTTTTTCTTTCTAAAAATTAAATTATCCTTATATCAAACTTATTCAAACATTTAAAAAATTGTATTTTTTCGTTCTTATAAATTGTATGAAAAAATATTCAATGAAATTATCCTAGCATGAAACGAGAGTCGAATAAAACTAAAAAAAAATACCAATTTCACCTATTTTTGTGGACAACTCACACTTGACCAAAAAATTAAATTAAAAATGACAAAGTTTTTTCGAATCTCTAATGGAAAGACCCTACACACAGGGTGAATTGTCGAACTTGGCATGGATGGCTATATCCGAAACTTGTGGATATCGAAAAATACTGAAAGGCACCTCGAGGCCGATTTTGACGAAAACTGAAACTGCAAAATTTAATTTTTGAAAAATTAATATTCCTGGCCAGGAATCAAAACTGTTGATTTGAAGAAAAAAACACATGCTGTATTATTAAATCATTCGATGTGTCGCTTACTAGGATCAAATTCTGAGAAGTAATAATGTATACGTTGCCGCTAGGATTGGTTTCTGGCTAAGATTATAGATTTTTAAAATCGAATGTTCCAGTTTTAGTTTTCATCAAAATCGGCTTCGAGACTCCTTTTATTATTTTTCGCTGTTCCTCATAGTTTCGGATTTGGTCATCCACGGCCAGTTGGACAATTCACCCTGTATACTGGGTCTTTCCATAAGGGAATAGGTATTTGATATTTGGTCGGACCTCCTTGCGCATCTAATACAGCGTCCAGCCTATCCTTCATGCCGACTACCATATTCCAGCACGTGTCCGTGCCACGGAAATGCTCCCATGTAGTATGGGCTTCTCGCCGCAAGTTTTCATTGTTGCGGATTTCTGAGGTATCCTAATCGAGAACCATGAGACCCCATAAATTCTCGATTGGGTTTAGGTCAGGGCTCTTTGCTGGCCATGGCAGGCATATGACATCCTCCTGTGCCGCGAGCCACCCCTGCACCACTCTGCAGGTGTGGACGCGGCAGTTGTCTTGGCACAAGTATATAATGCCCTCTGGATAGTGCAGGCGCACGGTGGGGATCATTACGTCGCGTAATATTTCGACGTACTGAGCCCCAGTCATGCGCCCGCTAACCTCCACCAGTTCACCCGGTCCCATTGAGCTCATCCATCCCCAAAAATTTAAGGAGATTCTTCCACTTGCCCGGTTTGGTAACGTATTCATTTCAACATAACGCTCGTTGCTGTTACGCCATAATATTTTTCTTCCATCCAAATCCGACCGGAAGCTTTTTTCGTCTACAAAAATGACGATATTGTTTGCCCAGTCAAAATTATAATATTCCAGGCAAAAACTTACTCTTGCGTCCTTATGCGCCTGGTTCATTAGGATCTTCTTGGCAGGGCGGCAACATTTCTTTCCGGCGTCCTTGAGACGCCTCCGTACGGTATCCATTGAAATCTAAAACAAAGGAAAAATTCTCAATTTCAATTCTTACATTATATTTTTAATTACATATTACAAAATGTACGGGCCAACTTTACTACAATATGAGTATGGAACAGTTATAAAAAATACGTGTGGCACTCGGGGACTGCCGCGGTAAAGCTATTGCATAGCATTTTTTATCAACTTATGCAATTATAATTATTTATTTATTTTATTTATTACTCTACCAATTACGATATGGTCAGCCACGTCAATCAAGTGAAACGTCAAGAAAAAAATTCATTCATTCAAATTTTATTCATTCACGTTGATATGACTCGGCTAAAAAAGATAGAATCAGTTATTAGCAGTTAGCTGCTAGTACGCATACGTCTAGGCACGCACACAAACACCGTGCCGAAGTCTGCCGAACTGAAACGACGTTAGACGATGCACGGCTTTCAACGCCGCACCGCTGTGTCGGTCGGAGTGGGGGTGTTAGGTTTATTTTCGTTACGGAATTTCTTGATTCGGTCGCCGCGCTCGAAGCCCTCGATAAAAACTATGCAATAGCTTAAAATTATTCCTCAAAATATAACCAACCCGCACTGGGCCCGCGTGGTGGATTATAGCCCACTCCCTCTCACAGAGACGAGGCCTGTGTCCCAGCAGTGAGAACATTATAAGCTGTTGATGATGATGATAAACATACACAAATAAACAATCCGATGACTTGAGACCTTTGTTGAGATAGGTGCTAACTGCTAATAGTAATATTGCACTGAGTCCAATACAGACGTATTGATGTTATTAGCGGTTGTAATTAAGAGGTATCGCTAGATTCTACAGGCCGCTCGGCGCGCATAAAACTGACTATATAAAAAAAATGAATAAGGAAGGGTGACATGTGTGACAAGGTATACATGGACTCACATTGTATGAAGTTGAGGACACTCTTGTGCTTAGGAACGGGTCGGCAGAGTGTGCCGCGACCATAGCCGTATCCTCTGCCGCCGTTGTGGCTCTCGCGTACAGTTGGCGGTGGTGCGCTTCAAGTGTTCCGCTTTCATCCCACCGCCGAAGCCAGAAGTAAACTGTTTTTTTCTGGAACGAAACTAATAGCTATAGTTTATTTGCACATTATTACCTAAACATAAATGACTCCCTACAAAAATTGCTATCTTATTGGGTCTTACTTATAAAAACTTGTGTTGCTTAGCTACCGATTAAATATCACCTGTCCTTGTCATTTCTATTTCAATGAATAGAGATGGCAAGTGACCTAAGAGCTATTTAAGATAAGTAACGTCTAATCAATGTTTATAAGTAAGGGGGATTATTATTAAATTATTAATTACACACAAACATCACTAAAAAAATACCTTAACTCTGTAATCTTTCATCAAACAAAAAGAAGTGCGTATTTGCGTAGCTAGGTGTTTACTTTAAAATCCAACCAGTAGCAACTTAAAAAAAAATAACAATAGCGCTTAAAACAGCGCGCAGCGTTAAAAATTTACAATACCGGGAACTCAATTAGGAAGGAACAAAAGAAACATTCCTAGAATTCCTACCGAGACAGATAAAGCGCTTGAAACAGCGCGCTAATTCTAGGAATTTCTCTTTTGTTCAGGAACAAAAGAGAAATTCCTAGAATTAGCGCGCAAGATTCCTAGAAGTAATACCGAGCGACAGGTAGCCTATCTTATCTTATATTCCTAGAATTCCTGTCGGTAAGAATTCTAGGAATATAAGATAGCGAGACATAGACATTTTATGGGTGTTTGTCGTATTTCGTGCATATTCCATAGAGGAAGAAGGAAACGTCTGGGTGTCACCACTGCGAGGATCGCCCGGAGAACACGGTGGAGCATACGGTCCAGGACTGCCCCGCTTGGGCAGAGCACCGCCATGTCCTCACGACGGCGATAGGCGGTGACCTCTCGCGCCCGGCATTAGTCGAGGCCATGCTGCGGGGCGAGACGGAGTGGGAAGCGGCCGCGTTCTTCTGCGAAGCAGTCATGCTCGCGAAGAAGGAGGCGCGCCGCGTGAGGGAGAGGACAGCGTCCTCCCTCTACCCCAGCCGCAGTAGTAGACGCCCACGGCGACGGACGTCGCCAGGCGGTCTACGGCCACCGTAAGCGCGAGCATGCGGGTGGCGAGTAATGGGCGACTCGCTGTCCGACCATGGACCATGCCCGGGTCGACGGCGCGTTGTGTTGTGGTCCACGCGCGCCTCAATGAGTGTCAGCATTATGACGGGGCCCCTTTATACACATAGAGGGCCAAAGCGTGCCGAGGTCGCGGGACTAACGAATTACCGTGACCCCGGAACGTAAAGAGCTATTGAAGGACACCGTGGATATTAGTGTAGTGTAGACAAACTGATTCCCCGATGTTCACCCCGCTACGGATTGATTTTTGAAATATAAGTAAATACGCATCCTTCATTCGATTGAGAGATTATTTATGCCCAGTTTTGAGTTTATCGAAGCAAGCAGTAAATTCCTTCCCTTAAAACTGAATCACCCCTTTTCACCAATTTAGGGGGTGATTTTCGAAAAACCCAAAAACACGTGTTTGATTATTTTTGATCTAATTTGTATAAACTGAGTTTCAAATTTATCGGTTAGCGCGTTATGATTTTCACATACAAAATTTAACATCGTCTAGATTACAGAGGGTAGTTTTAAAAAACTAATAATGCCCATCTTTTTTATTTACATAGACTCATATTCGTTCTAAGTTTCAAGTTTATAAACCTAAGGGATAAGAGTTTACATTCAAAGGCTTTCACCCCTTTTCACCCCCTTATAGGTGGATTTTCGCAAAATCCCTTCTTAGTGCGAACCTACATATTAAATTGCAACTACCGACCAAAATTCAGGTTATACGTTTAGCGGTTAAAGATCCTCCCCTTTAAACTTGAATACCCCTTTTCACTAACTTGGGGGGTGATTTTCGAAAAATCCAAAAACACGTATTTAATTATTTCTGATCTAGTATATAAATACTGATTTTCCCATTAATGAACTCACGCGTTATGATTTTCCCATACAAACTTTAGCAACGCCTTGATTACCAATGGAGGGTAGTTTAAAAAAAAATAGTGCCTTTCAATAGTTTGTAATATTTACTTGTGTCCTTATTCGTGGCAAGTTTCAAATTTATAAACCCAAGGAATAAGATTTTTTACTGCGTTTAGCGGTTTCGGCTGTAGTCGAGTCTTAATTAAAAACCCTGTTCTTTTATATATATAGTTATATATAGATAAATTAATAAAGGTAATTGATCTGGACGTGTAATATGCACAAAAATGGAGAAACACCCATGCTCGTAGGATACGGTAGGCGTAAAGTTGTTAAAATATTAATGTTCAAGGCTTATCCGCCACTAAAAGCAGCATACGAATATTCAATTAAATTGGTTAAAATTATAATCAATAAATATATTACTCACCGTTATGCCCGTCTGCCGACAAATATCTATTATCCGGCATCCACTCAAACGGAGCGCTATTATGCGCTCCCTTTCAATTCGCGTCAACTGAGGCGCCATTATAATAATAAAATTAAATTAATCACTACGGTTCACTTTGACAAAATACCGGCCTGCTACCTGCTAGACGATTTTTTATTGACTAGCGTAATGGATCACGGAACACGGAAGAACAAACGTTCGTTAAATTTCGCTAAGGCTCGGGACTAGGAGGTGTGGCCTATTTCTAGTGACACATGAACTGATTGGCTACTAATTGTTAGTATGCGCAACCATTGGGTAAATTACGGAACGATGAAAATTCCACCAATCATGCCAAAGATACTTTCTTTCTAACATGCTATGTTGCGTCGTAATTATAGATATGTATAGGGTTTAGCTTGACGTGCTGGCGACTGTACATGCCAACTCAAACTTGGAGTCGGGAAGCCTTGCCCGTATTGCGAAAAGACTAGGTCAGGGGAATCACACATTTCTGATGATCTGAAACAAACAAAATAGTCATTAATATTATTTAATTTTATAACAAAAAAGGAAATTTATAAAGATACACAGAACAGAATATACTTACGAATTATTTGCTTTGAACCGATGTGTCCACTCCAACAAGTGACTGCGTAATGTAATGACAGACTATCAATATTGCTTATGATACCGCATTTACACATTCGCACGAATAGCGAGGCGAATGACGAGGCGAATAACGAACTTACCGTTCACACATTCGTGTTCGTTATTCGCCTCGTCATTCGCTTCGCTATTCGTGAGTTCGCGTCGAGAGCGGTTTTTTGAACGCGAATCAAAGGACACGAATAGCGACGCGAACTGACCGTTCACACATTCGCGTGCATTCAGTTGACAGCTAGCATCCGTCGCGAAAGTACGTCAATATGTGTGACTGGAGTGAAGCGCGGACCCTTGAATTTTTAGAGTTATTCCAAAAGGAGGAACTCATTTGGAATCCTAAACACAAATACCACAAAAATAATTTAAAAATAAATGATGCCTGGAATAGAATTTCTAGCAAAATGGGACTGCCAGTGTGTAGTCTAAAATTAAAGAAAAATTCCCTTATCCTGGACATACATACAGATAGACAAAAATTCTAAAAACTATATTTTTGGCTTCGGTATCTATTAAAGATCACACCACTTAGTATTTATAAAAAAAAATCAATGTACCGTTTTGACTTTCCTACCATTTATGATAATATGTATAGGTATTGATAATTATGTAACATGAAGAAATTACAATGACTTGTTACAATCTAAATTATTATTTTTTGAAACATTTTTGCATTCTAATCATTTAATTTACAACTCAATTTCAAACAGGACATTATTTTTCGAGAATCTTAACAAATTTAAATTAGGAATGTGTCCATATTTCAAAATAATAAATGAGCAACATTATTATAATTTTAATTTTTTGTTAAGATAATTTAGTGCGAATTTTGTTAAGAACTAAGGATCTATTAAATTAGTATTGTTTAATTATATTGTCCAAGATAAAAGAGTATCTTGGTAGGCATTATGAAGATGTTTTTACAAATTATTGAAAAGTTTTAATTCATTCTAAACTTGATTTTTTTACGTCATGGTGGATGCACTTTAGAAAATATGTCGTTGTTTTTTAAAGTGCCAATTTTTTTTTTGTAAAATAGATCATTTATAATGAAAAGCATTAGGTATAGCAGTAAACAGTCATGTTCATTTTTCGAAGAATTCAGTATCTCATTCAGTCGTTTCGTCATTTTTATTTGGACAAAAGTAGTCGGAAAGTTAGTATTTTAGGCAGTAGACCTAACATTTTGAGTAAGGACGATACTTCTTTTTGTCGGAGCTTTTATTACTATCCATATAAACTTATTAGTGCCGTGAATCATATTTTGATCAAATTACAACTTGTCACTGATAATCGAATTACAAAAAAACACATGAAAATTTGAATTTCGTGGGCTACTACGGAGAAATCATTTATAGTACTTATGTACATTGTTCTATTGCGGTGACATGCTATCATCAACCATCGTCTGCGTCGACGGTTTTTCTTTACTTTTTTTACGCAGGGTTTCCAAATAATTGTATAAACTCATTAAATGAGGCGCGCATGCTGCAATATTGTTGTCACGTCCTCCATGTTCGTGTGCGAATGCCAAAATGAAACATCCCGCGAATGTGTAAACAGCAGTTCGCAACAGCATTCGTGCACGAATCGCACGAATGATTCGACGAATGTTTCGGCGAATGACGAGGCGAATAGCGAGGCGAATGTGTAAATGCGGTATGATGGATGAATATTCTAGTGTAACCACGTCTGTACAGTACAATTGAATTCGACAAGTTTGAACCTGTACCCTTGTAGACAGCGCGAACACCTGATAAGTGTCTTATTTCTCAATGCAGCGCGCCAGTGCCGGCGCGTGCTTAGTCATCAGGAATTGTATTAGATTTTATAATAATACATACGTATTATTTTGCTTAGTACTTGCCACGGGGGGTCAAGTCTGTAAGTAGCTAAAGCTGGGTCCACACGGCACAGACTTTAGTCTGCGCAGCGTGTCTGTACAGACTTAAGTCTGTGTCAATGGGACGTGTGGACGTGAAATCTCAAGTCTGTGACGATATCTGTGCATCTTTGTTCTTGGTATCAAAAAGTCGGCGCAGACATGCGTGTTTGCGCAGACTACTGCATTGTGTGGACGCATATTCAGACTTGTGGGTCAACTTACGACAACTTTAGTTGTTTATGAATTCATAGTTTGCTTTGTTTTTATTACTAAAATGAACGATTTAAATAAAATATTCGAGAGAATTCTTAGTTGAATTTATAGATCTATACAAGTCCCTTCCAGCTGTATGGAAAATTAAGTCCAAAGAGTACAGTAATAGGGATATGATGAACCAGGCCTATGAGATATTAGTAAGAAAATACATACATTTGTGTCTTTTTTTAACAATAATGGAGTAACAAGGGATAACAATTCGTTATAAGTGGCCAAATCCATTCTAAAGTTATTTCTAAAATCACCTTCTTCGCTAGTTGCCAATTCCTTCAGTAAAGTTGTATGCGAGTACATTTGTCTCTTTGATAACCACTTTTTCGACCATTTATAGCGCTTGGTATGTGTTTTTCCTAAAAAAACCGTATGGGGAGCTAGTTGTAGTAAAAGACGCCGTCGATTGATATCTGCCATTGCAGCCATCCGCACACCACGAGAGTTAAAGAACAACTAACATGTCTGTATCGTGTGGACGATATGAGTCGCACATACTTTTGTCCGTGCAACAGTCTGCGCAGCGCAAGTCTGCACCGTCTAGACCCAGCTTAATGCAAACGTCGGGCAAAAGGAACGAAACAGAGACAACGATATACGCTAGACAGAGAAATCACTATTGGTGCTTTGCTTGACCAGACTAGAACATTTCTACCATGTTAGTAGAATTATTTTGTTATTAAATAGCGATTAATGACCCCATTTCTAAAAAAAATCATTATTTATTATAGGGATAAAATTCATGTGCTGAGTACATCTTTGACTGCTTTTTTATTATTATAAAAAATAGTTTTTTTAAGAAGGATTTATTACTTTTACTCTGGCAACAACACCTGAAAAAAACAAATATGGTGGCTCATCGGACGCGATAGACATCGTATTTAATGTTTTTCTCATGGTTTTTCTAACTTTGTGCTAACTTTGTGCCTGAGGATTCTTACGAGATAGAGACTCATTTTTTTTGTATTTTTAGCTGCTGTGTTTTTGTTTTGTGTGCCTGCTGGACACTTACGAGATAGAGACTCATTTTTATTGTGTTTATTCTTTGTGCCTGGACAATTTTACGAGAAAAAGACTCATTTCCTTTATTTTGTGTACGTGTGTCTGTGCATTATTTGTTAAAATGTCACGCCATACGCGCTATGAACTTAGAAGGAAATGTGCTAAGTGTAACATCACTGCAGCAGAAGATAGAAACTTGAGTTTCCACAGATTTCCTCTACCTGGTAGACATACAATGCTAAAGTAAGTAATTAAACTATTCTCAATTTTGATTACTTTTAGAGATGGGTAACTAGCCGAAATTTCAATAGCTTAACTAACCGGCTATTTGTGGTGTAATAGCCAGCTAGCTAGCCAGCTATTTGGCTACTTGGCTATTGAACAATAGCGTTTAGTAACTAGCGGCGCAACGAAGCGGCGCCGGTGTAGCTAGGTAGGACTTAAATAATGCAACATCAACTGCCCGATCTGAATTCGATCCTAAATCAAAAAGAAATGATTTCCTCTCTGAGGTCACAATAACCAAAATACTAATTATCAATTTTTTATTTATTTTAAACCTGACGCTAATTAACCAGCTTTCTAATCATCGTATTTCATAAGTTCGTTCATTAAACGAACGAAATTACTAAGTATAATGCTCTTTCTTTGTCTAATCTATTTTGTCAATATTGTGAGAAAAAGATCGACGATATCAATGAAGATCGTACACGCGTAGCGCAGTGAGCGCGCACACAGCTATCGGCTATTTTGGCTACTCTAGCTACCCGGCTACCGAATACCGGGACGGCTATAAAACGTAGTCAGTTAGCTATACTCCGTGGCGGCTACGCGGCTACGCGGTTACGAGCGGCTACGCGGCTATATCTTAACCTGTCAGTTATCTAGCCAACCAGTAGCCGATAGCTAGCTATCGTGTTGACGGATATCATAGCCGTGGCTATTTTGCTCATAGCCGGTATTTGGCTAGTTATGGCTATAGCTACCCATCGCTAATTACTTTCTCCCTGACCTTACTTACCTACCTAGTACTTTTTTTTTTATCGTGGTAAAATCATCAAATGAGTCCTCCCACCCCGGGCAGGGCGGGAGGGACTGTCAGACTTGTACTGACTAAAATCCACGGTGTCCTTCAATAGCCCTTTATGTTCCGGGGTCACGGTAATGGTATAAGTCCCGCGACCCCGGCAGGCTTTGGCCTTCTAGAGAGGGGGCCCCGTCATTATGCTGACGCTCTTTGAGGCGCGCGTGGAACACAACGCGCCGTCGACCCGGGCATGGTCCATGGTCGGGCAGCGAGTTGCCCTTTACTCGCCGCCCGCATGCCCGCGCCTACGGTGGCCGGAGATCGTCTTGCGACGTCCGTCGCCGTGGGCGTCCACCACTGCGGGTGGGGCGGAGGGAGGACACTGTCCTCTCTCTCACGCGGCCCGCCTCCTCCTTCGCGAGCATGACTGCTTCGCAGAAGGAGGCGAACGCTTCCCACTCCGTCTCGCCCCGCAGCATGGCCGCGACCAATGCCGGGCGCGAGAGGTCTCCGCCTATCGCCGCCGTGAGGACACGTCGGTGCTCTGCCCAAGCAGGGCAGTCTTGCACCGTATGCTCTACTGTGTCCTCCGGGCGATCTTCGCAGTGGTGACACCCAGGCGTTTCCTCCTTTCTCCTTAGACACAGGTACCTCCCGAAACTTCCGTGTCCGGTGAGGACCTGCGTCATGCGGTAGGTCAGGACGCCGTGACGCCTATCCAGCCACTCCTCAAAGAGGGGTCTTACCGCCGCGATTGCGGCGTGCCCAACCTACCTAGTACTTTACCTAAAATTTACAATGAAACAAAGATCAACTTTATCTTGTACGGGACTACAGAGTCCTGAAACATCAATGTTTTGTTGAAAATTACATTTATATTAACATTCTACATCTTTCAAATATTTGAAAAGTGGTCACTGTAATACTGAATCAGTCACAATTAGTTAAAATCTAGTTCAAAATGCATAGATGAAGTTAGAGTTACACTGTGATCAAAGTGTAGTATTAGATAAAAATCTTTTTCAATAATTTCAGGGCACGTGTATGGGCTGAATACTGTTTCCCTACTGGAGAGTGGTCAACTGAGAAATCACTAAGAGACTTGCACTCGCAACACAAGATGTTATGCAGTAAACACTTTGATGACTCCTCATTTACTAGCAGTGCTAGAATAAGACTGAACAATTATGCCATCCCAATTGGAACACAGGACTTAATGGTCAAGTTTCGCCAGGAACAATGTGCAACCACAAGTGGAAGTGAACAAGATACTAATTTCTCGGTTGATAAACCTCAAGTAAGTTAACATTAGACATGTGCAAAACAGTGCACCACGAAGTGATGTCATATGGCATTACATTTCGTGCCGAGTAATATTACATTACACCATTACTTCAAACATCACGCGTGATGTTATGATGTAGCGCCATGCGGTAGAACACCATCGCGCGTTCTAATGTAATGCAATGTTCTAGTGTAATAGGACATGTTATTGAAATAGTAACATAGCAGCAAGTGATACGATGTTGTTCGCGTGTCATTATGATGATTCATAACATGAAAGAAATTAAATGAGCAATAATGTGATTTTATTAATATGATTTAAATATAAAAATTGCACAAAGTTGAGTATTTACTGTGGTATTTACCTACGACCGTACAACGGGGGGTGGTGTCAAGGAAATAATATTTCCTTGACACCACCACCACCATAAATATTATAAGTATAAAAGGTTTATATTTAAAACCCTGTATCCAATAAAATTAGAATTCTAAATAACATACTAAGTCACCTGACCGGGCGGCGGCGGGCGAAATACGAAATCGCACGCGCCTAGTTCCGGACTTACGATATAAACCGAACATTGCCGATGCGATGCGTTCGGGAGTAATCGGGAGGGCTCGGTTCGAGCGAGTCCGAGTCATGTCGCGAGCTACTGCGCTGCTACCGCGCGCGTAATGTTTAATGTGATGTTGTGATGCTTATTTTAGTCGAGTAATGTGTGATGTTACAGTACGCGCTCGGGTGATATTACGCGTGATGCATCACTCGCATTACTTACACATGTCTAGTTAACATTAATTGCTATATTACTCTACGATCCATCAATCTTAAAGCTTGAAAATATGTGATTGGAATTTATAAGCCCATTTCATCATAGACCTCATCAATTCCCATCAGGCATGATTAAGGTCAAGAGTGGACTTGTACCAGTAGTAATAAAAGCAGTTAACTCTATGTCTACCTTAGTAATGTTATAAAGCAAAATTTAAACATCTCTCAATTTCATAAAATGGTTTTCATAAGCAACTTTAAGTTATGACATTTGAAACATCCTGATAATTTAAATGTAGAAACTGATCATCACCTTGGCTCACAAAAATCTTATTGTAATTTTTAGGTGCTACTAACAACGGAAACTTCATTACCTGTTCAGGAGCCAACCGCAGCCAACCCTACTACATCTTCACCTGTTCAGGTGCCAACTATAAGTAAACCAACTACTGATAGCCAGAAGGTTTGTAGTATACCAATTTTCACTAACATAAAACAATAACCCCCTTTTTAATAAACATGGACTAAAGTTATGCCAGGTTAATCTTCGGATTAACCATACATTTTTAAGGATTAACCTTAATAATATAATAATAATAATATAATAATAATTTATTCAGCATTCAAAGTGGTACAATACAATAAAAGTGTCTATAAAATAATTTTACGACTAAAAAGTTCGATAACCTTGGCATAACTTTAGTCCACGTTATTTATAAGGGGGTTAATGAAAAATAAAACCTGTGATTTACTTATTGATTCATTTCATATTTTCAGATGCTAAAGACCAAAGGGATTTTGAGGGAGCTGGATTTAAGCAAGTCAGTAGAGTTGACCCCTAAAAAACTCAAACTTTACAAAAAATGTAGGAGAAATTTGAGTGAAATTATGAGACTAAGAAAAAAAATTAAGAAACAACAACGTACCCTCTTCAAACAATTAACTACAGATAGAAATGTGAAAAGTCTCATAGATAAAAATATATCAGGGCCATTTTGCATTATTGTTGCAAAGTCAACTTCAAAATACTCCCAGAAAACTGACTGGACGGAGATGGAGTATAGATGACAAAGTTATGGCTTTAAGCATCTACAAAAGGTCTACTGGCTGCTATAGACTGCTGAGGCGACTTTTTTGTCTACCAAGCGAAGGTACATTAAAAGCCTTACTAAACAAAATACCGATGAAATGCGGTATAAATAGGCAAATTTTCGAAACAATTAAAGGAATTACTGGTAATCGGGAACCAGAAGAAAATCTGTGCATGTTGGCATTCGACGAAATGTCTATTCGGAAAAATTTACAATATAATGGTAAACAAGACATTATTGATGGTTATCAAGATCATGGGAATCAAGGCAGAACTATGGAGCCAGCCACACATGCATTGCTTTTTTATGGCTATTGGAATCAGAAAGAATTGGAAGCAACCTTTAGCTTTCTACTTTTCTGGTGACTGTGTTACAGCCGATAGATTATCTGTTCTTATAAAAGAAGTAAGTATGTAATATAATAGACTTAAGAAAAAAATTAAACCATTACATGTATACTTACTTAAAATATTTATGTTATATACATATATTTTTTGCATTTACAGGTGCTTGATGCAAGCTTCCAAGCTGGGTTGAATGTTGCTGCTACTGTATCAGATAACTTTGGTGTGAACATCAAAGCATTAAACTCTCTCGGTTCCTCAGTAGCTCAACCGTATTTTGACTTTAAAGGCCATGAAATTGTCACAATTATGGACCCACCTCACCTAATCAAATGCTTCAGGAATAATTTGCTGAAAAAAGAAAACTGTTTTGGTTGCATCCGCAGCAATTGTGGATGCAACCCAAACCCAAACACCCTACAATTTGTTGCAGCTCTCAAAACCTCCATTATAAACAATTTATTGCATAGCAGTAAAAATAAGAACTGCAAAGATGATAACAATGTCATATTAAATGATTTAAAATCTTTTTTAACTCAAGAAAACCCTAACAAAGAAACTAATGTAGCTGTTGAAACATTTGATGTAACAGAACAGAAGGTGTAGAAGTATCTAATACTGTAATACCTCAGTGTTCTGGTGAACTGCAAGCTTGCGCATATGTATGTGGTTTCATGATAAAAAAATTAGGACCCATTTGTCATCAGTGCAAAATCACATTGCTTGCAGACCAGAACACTGAGGTAAGTCATTTATTCACAAGTTTTAAAGAATACAATTCTATGCGCAACAGTCTACATTATGTTAATATTTTTTTTACTGAGACAGTGGAGATAGCTGCAACAATTGTTAATAAATTTTTAGATGAGCATGGGTGTAAAACGAATATAAAAAGTGAACTTATAAAAATTTTAAAGAGAAAATTAAATTTCGAATGGTTACTTGGTTGTAATGATCATCATTATGATAAAAATAAAATGCATATAATAATTTCAACCATATGTATAAGCCTAAAACGACACTGTATTTAAAAAAATAGACAGTTTATCGACGAAGCTTCGAGAAAAGCCATGAATCTATATACATATTATAATAAAATAGTAGGGAAGTGAAAACTGTACATTGAATATTTTTTTAAAGGAATACTTGGGGTGTGATCTACAATCGATACCGAAGCCAAAAATATAGTTTTTAGAATTTTTGTCTGTTTGTCTGTATGTATGTCCGGGATAAACTCAAAAAGTGCTGGACGGATTTGAATGATTCTTTTTTTGTTGTATAGGTATTAAGTCTGGCCAACATATAGGCTATAATTTATCTTGAAATCTTGAACACCTGGTGCAGAACCGCAACAGACCAGCTAAAGTGTAAGAGATACAAAAATGGTGCCATTGCAAAAATTGTTCCACGTGATGAGTATTTTCTGCTGAGAGCATAAATTTGAAGATCTGGAACATCTGATGTGGAACACCAAGAGCCCAGCTACACTATAACATATATAGGAATGACGTCTTAGTAAGAGTTGTTCAGCGTGATGAGCACTCTCTGTTGATGTATAAGATTGAAGATGCCTTATGTGGGACACCAAGAGCCCAGCTTCACTATCTATACATAATATATAATATATGTATAATAAAGCAGTAGAACCCGAGTGTCTGTACATTGGATTTTTACCGAAAATTGAAACGGGGCGATCAAAGAAGAGCAATAAAACACAAAAAAAAATTGTCTGTCTGTCTGTCTTTCTGTCTGTCTGTCTGTCTGTCTGTTTGCGTTCCAAAACGGCTGACAGGATTTGATTAATGCGGTTTTCACTAATGTATTCTGCTAAACTGGGCGCAGTTTTTAGTGTTTGTTTGATGAGAATCGGTTCACAAATAAAAAATATATGTTGATTTAAAGAATCGCAGAGAATAATTTGGGATGAAATATGCATTGTCGTCAAGTTCAATTCGATTGACGTAAGTATGTATTCTTCATTTGTTTATCATGTCATTCATGACATAATAGCAACTACTATTTTGAAGAATTTGCCAGCGGAGTGCGTGGTTTAGCGGATGGTTGAGTTCCAGGTTCGATTCTTATCCTGTAAAAAACGTTTTGTTTTGGTTTTTATTTTCATCTTTTTTTTATCTATATCAAATAATAGCCACATTATACTTTTTGTAAATAAAGAAAAACGATACTAATTTTAAATTAAGACGAAAACGCGTACCGCACTTGCGAAGCTGCATACAATCGTTATGAAGCTCGTGCGGCAGTATGTCAGGGTCATGTTTAAAATCCCAATCGACCTAGACAATACTGAAACACCAACGTGTTCGGTGTCACGAAACTGTGAGAAAGCAAAGGTGTTTCAGGATTATAATGTAACTGTTTTTCCCTGGGATCTGGAGGCGACGGCGCTCCAGCGCGTCTGGCGCGTGGAGGCGAAACCCCGCTGCCTCGACAAGTCGAGGCGCGGCGGGTAGAGCTCCCTCGCGCTCCTGGGCAGTTTGGACGGAGCGACTGTCGCAACCGAGGTCCGGGCACGCTCCAATCGCAGCGGTAAGACCTCTCTTTAAGGAGTGGATGGATAGGCGTCACGGCGTCCAGACCTACCGCCTGACGCAGGTCCTCACCGGACACGGAAGTTTCGGGAGTTACCTGTGTCGGATAGGGAAGGAAGAAACGCCTGAGTGTCACCACTGCGAGAATCGCCCGGAGGACACGGTGGAGCATTGAGTGCAGGATTGCCCCCCTTGGGCAGAGCACCGCTGTGTCCTCATGACGGCGATAGGCGGAGTCCTCTCGCGCCCGCTATTGGTCGAGCCCCATGCTGCGGGACGAGACGGAGTGGGAAGCAGTCGCCTTCTACGAAGCAGTCATGCTAGCGAAGGTGGAGGCGGGATGCATTAGGGAGAGGACAGCGTTCACCTCACAACCCAGCTGCAGTGGTAGACGCCCACGGCCACGGACATCGCTAGACGATCTCCGACCACCGTAGGCGCGGGCATGCGGGCGGCGAGTAATGGGCGACTTGCTGTCTGACCGTGGACCAGGCCCGGGTCGTTGTGTTCCACGCGCGCCTCCAAGAGTGTCAGCGCAATGACGGGCCCCTCCCCCTTAGAGCCTGCATTACACAGAAATTTAAGCGAAGCTGAAATTCTCACCGGGTGTGACTCAGAGGAGACTGCATTGATACCGCGAATACCACTCATCCCCAACAATTTCCCTTTCCAGTTCAAACGCACACAATTCCCGGTAACCGCCTACTTCGGGATGACCATAAATAAGTCCCAAGGACAGACCCTGAAGGAAGCTGATGTCAACCTAAGGTCCAACTGTTTTTCCCACGGCCAACTATATGTCACAAATGCTCACGTGTCAGTAACCGCACCGTAGCACCAGAAGGAAAAACTACCAATGTCGTACATAAAGTGTTTTGTCTGGAAGTTTTCATTTCCATTTTTTATTTATAAAATTTAATTAATTTTTAGTATTTTTATTTTTTACGAAATATACTTTTTACTGTCTGACGTGAATCTCATTAAAATGTCTCTAATTTACACCCTTTTTTTTTTTTTGCGTGGTAAAATCATCAAATGAGTCCTCCCACCCCGGGCAGGGCGGGAGGGACTGTCAGACTTGTACTGACTAAAATCCACGGTGTCCTTCAATAGCCCTTTATGTTCCGGGGTCACGGTAATGAGATAAGTCCCGCGACCCCGGCAGGCTTTGGCCCTCTAGAGAGGGGGCCCCGTCATTATGCTGACGCTCTTTGAGGCGCGCGTGGAACACAACGCGCCGTCGACCCGGGCATGGTCCATGGTCGGGCAGCGAGTTGCCCTTTACTCGCCGCCCGCGCCTACGGTGGCCGGAGATCGTCTTGCGACGTCCGTCGCCGTGGGCGTCCACCACTGCGGGTGGGGCGGAGGGAGGACACTGTCCTCTCTCTCACGCGGCCTGCCTCCTCCTTCGCGAGCATGACTGCTTCGCAGAAGGAGGCGACCGCTTCCCACTCCGTCTCGCCCCGCAGCATGGCCGCGACCAATGCCGGGCGCGAGAGGTCTCCGCCTATCGCCGCCGTGAGGACACGTCGGTGCTCTGCCCAAGCGGGGCAGTCTTGCACCGTATGCTCTACTGTGTCCTCCGGGCGATCTTCGCAGTGGTGACACCCAGGCGTTTCCTCCTTTCTCCTCAGACACAGGTACCTCCCGAAACTTCCGTGTCCGGTGAGGACCTGCGTCATGCGGTAGGTTAGGACGCCGTTAATTTACACCCTTGATAACAAACTAGTGGGAAATAAGGCACCCTCACTTTCTCAAAAAATTAAAAAGAGAATATTGGTATAGGTGGGTGCCATAAAACCAAATACTACGCGGACGAAGTCGCGGGCAACAGCTAGTCGAAAAATAAAAATTTTGAAAAACGCTTATAACTTCGTTTTATTTAAAATATTTTTCCATAAAAATGTATGTATCACGAAAACAAACCGAAATTCTGGTATTTTTAATTTAAATACCGGATTTTCGCTTTGTTTTCATGATACATCGCCAGAAAATAAAATAAAAAAATAATCATCAGTTTTAAAATCTGGCGCGAAAAGTAGTTTCACGGATCAACTACTGGCGCGCTAGTGTCGCAAGCTGTTGGCATTTTTTTAGTATGAAGTCTTCGTTCTCCCCGTTAGGGTATATATGTTCTGTGGTACTTGCTTTATTACTGTTAACCAATTGCAAGTTTCAACAAGTTTATGCTTTTTATGATAAATGATAAATGATAAATGATATTTATTCAGTAAATTGGTTTTGGCAAACTCTTTTACACGTCAAAAGACACTATTTTACACTAGATGAGGCCGGTGTTTCGTACCTGACTACTCTGAGAAGAAACATCCGAAACAAACTCAGAGGTCACAGTCTCTTTTAAAGTCCAGACAATTTTGTATTGATCAAATTATATGAGAACCATGCAGGTGTCTGAGGTGGTCTTTTGAAGAAAGAACCACACAGATTTGAGTGGACCTGTCCAGTCAGTGCAAGCATGTGTCAGTTACCGTGTAGCTCAACTCATAACACAAGGAGCTCAACGAAACGACGAACAATACCAAAGAAAGGACATTTGGGTAGGCCGCATAAATAACTCAAACTGTCAGACAGTAAAATTAACTCCAAGAAAATAATAAAAAAGTAGACTAAAAATGTAACCCACATATGTTCTCATATTCACACGCTAGTAAAAACACAAATAAAAAAAAAGACAAAATTAAAATTACAAGGTAATTCATGTCAACAAAATAAATAACATAAAAACATAAAAAAACAAATGACATAGAAAATGTCAAAATGTGTAAAAATATTGGTATATAGCTTGTAATAGCACATAGAATGCAAGTAGAATGTTTTATCGGGTAGGTATAGAAATTAAACACATATTTGAATGGAATAGTAAATAAATAAAATAAAATAAAAATAAAAAAGCCTTATATTTCTTACTAAAACTAAAAAAAACATAAATGTAAACAAAAAAAAATATTTTTATGTAAAAAAAAAAACTTATCCACTATGTTAAAAAAAATATTAATGTAACTATGGCGGAAGTAAGAACCCCTCGTTCTCGAAGGTGAAGGCCTCCTCTAGAGATTTCCATTTGTCTCTATCTTTCGCTGTCTCCATCCAGTTTTCGCCAGCCACTTTAATAATGTCGTCAGCCCACCGAGCAGCCGGTCTGCCTCTCATCCTGACGCCTGGTGGTCCCTTCCAAGATGTTATTTTGTGAGTCCATCGACTGTCTGTTAGTCTGGCTATATGACCAGCCCAGCGCCATTTCAGTTTTTTGATGTGATAAAGGGCATCCGTAACCTTTGTTTTTTTTCTTATATTTGTGTGTGCAATCTTTTGAATTTTTTTTAATTTTTAATATGCTTCTCTCCATACCTCTTTGACATGATCTGATTTTCGATTTAGTTCGGTATGTTAGCTTCCAAGTTTGGCTGGCATAGGTTAATGAAGGCAGTATACAGGTATCCATAACTTTTTGCTTAACGCTGATTGCCATGTCGCTTTTCATAATTTCTTTTAGGCTCCAAAATTTTTTCCAAGCATTCGAAATTCTCCTGTCTATTTCATGTTCATTTCTATCTTTATGGAAAGAAATCTGTTTACCTAGATATATATAGCTGTCGACATATTCAAGTGCTTCATTTTCTAGATATACAGGGTGTTTTATAAAGTTTGACATAATATTGGTTTTACTGCGGTTAATTTCTAAACCTACCAGTTGACTTGCGGTGTGAAGGGTGTTTATCATTGACTGCAGCTCGGTTGTATTTTCTGAAAGCAAAACAATGTCGTCGGCGAATCTTAGGTGACTTATGTAGTGGCTATTTATATTTAGACCGACCCTTTCCCAATTCAATCGTCCAATTACTTGTTGTAGTACAGCTATAAATATTGTTGGGGAGATGACATCTCCCTGTCTCACTCCTCTTCTGATAGGAATGGAAGATCCAGTTTTCTCCAGTCTAATCCTACTGTTGCAGTTTTGATACAAATTTTTTAGAACTTTCAGATATGCTGAATCAATATTTTGTGATTGTAGAGCCTCCCACATTGAGTGATGAAACAGAGAATCGAATGCTTTTTGGTAGTCGATAAATACTAGGTAGAGCGGCCTGTGAAATTCTTGATATTTATCTATGAGCATTTCAATAGAGTGGATATGGTCTACAGTAGAAAATCCTCTTCTGAACCCTGCCTGCTCTACAGGTTGGTGCATTTCTATAGTGTTTCTGATTCTCTGTTCCAGAATTGATGAGAATAATTTGTATATTGATGACAGCAGACTTATTGGTCGGTAGTTACCGATATTGTTTAGGTCTCCTTTTTTATACAGTAGGATAATGTCAGAGTCCGTCCATTGTTTCGGTACACTTGCTGATTTTATGACCAAATTAAAAAGCTGTGTTACTGGACCCACTAAGTGGAAACTTCCTAGTTTTAGTGCTTCGTTGGTTATTTTATCAGGTCCTGGGCTTTTTTCAAGTTTCAGTTTTGCAATTCCCTTCATTACTTCAGCTTCATCAATGTCCTGTATGTCTGAAGATGGCATTTTTGGAGTACTAGTCATTGGCTGTTTGTTATCACATTGGTATAAATTTCGGTAGAAGTTTGTTGCGATTTGAAGTATTTCGTTTCTCTTGCAAGTTGATTTATTGGAAGATTTTAACCCTTCTATCCAAGTTTTATGTGAACTCAATTCCTTGTAGGCTCTCTTTAAGCTGCCAGACTTCAATACATGTGTTTCAATAGTTTTCATACGATGGGTGTTGTAATCACGTTGTATGTATTTGCTGGTAAGTTTGTAGAGAGCTTTAAGCTCGTTTTTCATGCTTCGTGTTTTTGGTTTAATTTTTTGAAGATATTGCCGTCTTGACATTAACTTTCTCGTACTTTCAGAAAGAATACTATAATGTTTTGCAGGGTTATGAGCTATTTTGAGACTGCTATCAATTGCAGACACAACGGTATCGTTAAGTTCTTGCACTGTACAGCATTTTTTCCAAGTAGTATGTTCTAAACAGTCTTTAAGTGCTTCCTTGTATGTTTGTATTTCTTCTTCATTTTTCAATGTATTTTTACTATTAATTCCGTAGCTTTTTCTATTTTTCTTCAAGGGCTGCAGCTTAAAAGTCGCTCTTACCAGTCTATGATCACTAGGATAGTTGACAGTAATCACTTGCACATCGTGAGCGTGTTTTTGGAGATTTGTTAGTATGTAGTCCAATTCGTTTTTTATCATGCCATTCGGTGATCTCCAGGTCCATCTCTTACTGGTTTTCTTTTTAAAAAAGGTATTTAAAATTACCATTTCGTTTTCACGTGCAAATTGAATAAGTCTATTGCCTCTACTATTTCTACTGCCATACCCAAAGTTTTTCATTACCAGGTTTTCTTCTCGTTTAGGTTGTCCAATTTTGGCGTTAAAATCGCCCATAACGATTACATTATTATGTGACATTTTCAACGCTTTGTCGACAGTGGTGTAAAAAAGTTCAATTGTTTTATCGCTCGCTGATTCTGTTGGGGCATAGCATTGTATTACACTTATTTCAATGTTTTCGATTTTTATCAAAAGTAGAGCGACACGTTCTGACAGTCCTTTGAAACTGAATAGTACCTAAATTTTATTTCATAAAACTAATTAAGGATACAATTATCTTAGAATTAAGGATCAATAATAACTAAAGTATTACTAAGTAATAAGTAAGTTGGGTGTAATTAATTACAAATGTAGAAAGCCATAAATTACAAGTACATACCTAGTATCATTTAGGGATTACATTAATAAAGTTGTATTACCCCAGGCTAAAGTAGATACCTTATCAGCGCATAGCAACCGTTTATCGTCAATACCTACTTGAAAGAGCTACTTTATTTACAACCTGAGTAAATATTTCATGTTTTATAGACTTAAATAGTATTTTTTTTTTTGCGAATGACATCGCAATTATACAAAACATTTTATAATCTAACATATTTAAATTTGCTATTACATTTTTTCTTGTGCCTTTTGCTTTTTTATTGTTTTATTTAAAGTTTTAATACAATACAATTTTGAGCGCAGTCCAACGAACTCTTGGATAATTTTACCACCCATTTCGTCCTTAAACAGACCTGGAATCTTCTTATTAATAATTGGCAGGTTAAATTCGTTGTTTAAATCGTAGTTGCTTGTAATATTTTAGAAAACGGACCTTGAAATCTTTATACACGTCATTACTCTGCACATTGTTATGTGGTTGTTTGGGAATGAAAGATACTTCTTGATGTACAGGGTTTAATTGTAATCAGACATACAATTAGCGATGGGTAGCTATAGCCATAACTAGCCAAATACCGGCTATGAGCAAAATAGCCACGGCTATGATGTCCGTCAACACAATAGCTAGCTATCGGCTACTGGTTGGCTAGATAACTGACAGGTTAAGATATAGCCGCGTAGCCGCTCGTAACCGCGTAGCCGCTCGTAGCCGCGTAGCCGCCACGGAGTATAGCTAACTGACTACGTTTTATAGCCGTCCCGGTATTCGGTAGCCGGGTAGCTAGAGTAGCCAAAATAGCCGATGGCTGTGCCCCGAGTGCAGAAGAAAGCTGCCCAAGAGTGTTGGGGGCGCCACACACGTCAGAGACGGTGATCTTTCTGCTCTTCCCTCAGCTGCGCAGGCGTCAGCGTCATCAACTCCAGCAGTGGATGTTGTGGGATCAGCTTTGTCGGCGGCGGCGGTTTCGTCGGTAGCTGCACCTGCGGCTGCTGCACGGGGCAGTATGGTTGAATCTCCTGTCGCGGTGCCTCAGGACAAGCCTTCTAAGGCGGTGCCACCTGCTAAGGTACTGTCCCGGGCTGGAAGTGAACAGGGGACAGACGGCGAACCCTCATCCCTGGAAACCCAGCTTACTCTCCGGGAAGAAATCAGGCTTTTCCGCTCCGAGCTACGTGAGGTCAGAGACGAGGTCAGAGAATTTCGTCGAGAAATGACTGGTCTTCAAGCGTCGTTGGGGGTCTGTAGCGAGCGGATCGACAAATTGGAGGGCTGAATTGAGGACCTGGAAACCAGGCAAAGCGCTGCTCTGCCTGACGCCAGGGTGAGGCAGTTGGAGCAGATGGTGACGAGGCTGCAGTCCGAACTCGACGACCGCGAGCAGGACCTGCTTAGCTCTGACCTGGAGATTGCAAACATCCCTGAGGTTCCGGGTGAGAACGTGCTGCACACCGTAGGACTGGTGGCGGCGAAGCTGGGTGTGTCACTGGATGAGCGGGATATAGTGTACGCGCAACGGGTGGGCCTTAGATCTGACCGTGAGCCGCAGTCATCGGGTGCGGAGAGCCCATCAGGAGGAGCGGGGGCGGTACAGGCGCGAGCTAGGCGCATCGTGGTGCGCCTGACCAGGCGCGGGCTGCGCGACGACCTGCTGAAAAGCGCACGTGTGCGCCGCGGAGCCACCACTGCCGATCTCGGCCTCCCCGCGCCCTCGCGTCGCTTCTTCCTCAATGAGAGGCTCACAAGGAAGAACAGGCAGCTATTTTTCCATGTACGTGAGGCGGGCAGCCGACTCGGGTGGAAGTACACGTGGACGAGATCCGGACGCATACTGGCCAAGCAGGCCGAGGGCAGACCCACTCATTGCATTCGCACGGAGGAGGACTTTTCCCGGGTTTTTGGCTGTGAAATGCTTGCTGGTAGTCAGGTGTAACATTTCTGTATGTGTGTCACATGTTAGCCTACATGTTTTCCTTTTATCTAGAACTAAGAAATTTGTAATTTTTACGTTTTGTGCTTATCCGTTTTTAAGCTTGTTCCGTGTGAGGCCAGATCTCTTCCTGTCTTGGTATATGCTGGCTCTGCTCTGGGGCCCTAATGCCCGATGTTTCTTTTCATTTTATCTATCGGTTAATCATGAACATCCTTATTGCATTAATTATTCTATGTACATTTTTATACATTATTATCTATATTATTATTCTACTGTGGTTCATACAATCAATTATTTAAATCACATATAGTGTATTCACGGAGACGAGTTAGTATAGCGTCTTCTCTATCGCACATTATCATACAAATGACAAAGACAAAAAAAAACTTTTTTAGGGTTAGTGGGCGTTAACAATACTTTAGAAATGTAAATGTGCGTTCACACTGCGCTTCTTAAAAGTTCGCTTAGTTTATTCCTGCGGCTTCGTCTGTCGTCTAAATTGAGAGACATTTATTTGATAGATTTTTTATGGGTACCTACTTTTTTAAATATCTGATGGATATGAAGGAAAGAAATAAAATCGAGAGTTAATGATTAGATTTTCTTTAATTATAATATCTACCTATACAATATTATTTTTGTGAATTATTAATTATGAATCTTTCAGTCATTGCTTCCACATTTCTGTCCATGGCATCCATTTTGGGCTCAACTATTTCTGTGACATGCTAATAATGACAATAATTAGTCTTTTGCCTTTTCCTGTAACGAGAATACAAAACATGTTATAAAACACGTGTTTCAACAATGAGAATATGACAATAACTTAATGATAATAATCACAATGGATGTAACGCACCTGGGCCAGTTTACTATACAAAAATTGGGAAAAAGTATTTTATTATGATAATGCTCATTTATGACAAAAGAACAATGTTCGATATCCGCCATTATCGCACTATTTCAGTTCACAATGAAAAGTCCTTTTCAGAAGCCGCCAAGTCGTCAAGAAAGCAATCAATCATAAAATCCAATACACCAGCCGGTTCACAAGTTGAGCATACAGTCACAAGTAAGAGCACGTCTGCACAGTACGGGAAGTATGAGTAGACTAAAAAGTACTCGTACTGTGTACACCGCCTTAGCGTTTATCACTGACCAATCGCAGTTAAAAAATTGTGTGAGTGAGATAGCGCTCTACTAACTCGTCTCCGTGAATACACTATAGTAATTCAGATCAATACACTATTTACAATACTACTTACAAAAGTTACAAATGAACAAGACTAAAAATCTAAAAGTTGGTTTTTTTAATGCTGGGTCACTGGGATCACGCCATGACGAGTTTCTCATAGCCATGGAAAGTATCAGGGTGGACATCATGGCCATAAATGAGACCTGGCTCAGGCAGGGAGAGGAGGGCCGTGCTCCGTCAGTACCGGGCTACCGCCTGCGGCACGTGCCGCGCCCGGCCTGCGTGCGCGGCGGGCGGGGGGGGCGGCGTGGGCTTCTACCTGCGCCGCGGAGTGCGCGCGCGCGCTCTGCCGCACCCGCCGGGGTCACAAGTCGAGCAGATGTGGCTAAGACTTAACATCAACTCACATTCGGTCATTGTTGGCACTGCATACAGACCGCCGTGGCTTGATGTCAATGTTTTTCTGGATGCGATCACGGATTCTCTTTCCTCTTTTGGCAATGCAGACAAGGTTCTCCTGGTGGGCGATTTCAACATTAATGTTTTAAACACCTCTGATAACAAAACTAAGCTGCTAAATAACTTCTTACATTGCTGCAAGCTCAGACAAATAATAACTAAGCCCACTCATTTTACAGACCACAGCGAAACTTTAATAGATGTGGCTTGCACTGACGCCCGAGTGTGTGGACACTCAGTTTCACACATACCTGAACTAAGTCAGCACGCAATTATAAGTATCGAACTGAACTTTAAAGTAGAGAAGCCTGTCCCGCAATGGATAACATATAGGCCGCTCAAAGATGTCCTCCCTGGGGGGGTATTACAACGTCTTAAATCCAGGCTTATTTCGGCGAGTGAAAGTGACAGAGCTATACAAGTCGTCTAGCGCCATCTCGTTCACTCACTGGAATAAGCCTCGTTTTAAGACGTTGTAATACCCCCCCTGAACTTTTTAATGACGACTTAAATAAAATTGACTGGGAACATATTGAAAGTCTCCAAGACGTGAACTCAATGGTGGAATTGTTTAACCAATACATTTTGGCACTGTTTGATTTGCATGCACCTATTAAAAGAGTCTTAATAAGGGAAAAGTCACTTCCCTGGATAACCTACACTGTAAGGGGAATGATAAAGCTGCGTGACAAGTGCAATGTAAAGTTTAAAGCTTCTAAATCAGATACTCATAAGAAATCTTATACAGAGTTAAAATACCTGGTAAGAACGGCAATTGAGAATGAGAAGTGTGCATATTTTAAAACATATATTAATAACAACATTACACAGCCTAAGAAGTTATGGAGTCATATAAAGTCTACAATTACCAACACAAAAAAGTCAGAACACAGTTTGCCTCACTTCTGCAACAACCCTGATACTATTAACCAGCACTTTCTAGATGTTCCGGGCAGTGGAGAGGTTGATACTGCAGATCTATTATATTTTCAACAGCATCGGCACAGTGACAGTAATTTCCAGCTTGAGCCAGTTCAGGAGGAAGCAGTGCTGAGAGTTCTGCGTAGTCTCAGATCCAATGCGCAGGGCTCTGACCGGATCTCTTTGGAGATGCTGTTGTTGACACTTCCTCGTACTCTTGCTGTCATTACCGCTATTGTCAACAGATCAATCATAACTTCTACCTTCCCTGATCTGTGGAAAAGGGCAATTGTTAGACCTCTCCCTAAAGTGAATAATCCCACCAGTGTGAGGGATCTCCGCCCAATCAGCTTGCTCCCTTGTCTATCCAAAATATTGGAAAGGGTTGTCTCTAACCAGCTTAGATCTTATCTGGAGCACCATGCTATTTTACCCGAGTTTCAATCTGGTTTTCGCAGGGGCCACAGCACAACAACAGCTTTACTGGATGTAGTTCGGAACATTCATGAAGCCAGAGACAAGGGTATGGGAACTCTCTTTGTCCTACTAGATTTTTCTCGAGCTTTTGACTCTATTAATACTTCTCTTCTACTCGCAAAGTTATCTTATTATGGTTTTAACATTGAAACAGTAAAATGGTTCGAGAGTTACCTTACTGATCGATCACAATTTGTCCAAGTGTCTGGTGACAATGGTGATAATGTGTCTTCTAGTCCACAGCACGTGAAAAGGGGTGTGCCGCAGGGATCGATCCTTGGCCCACTTCTCTTTATCTTATACAGTGCTGACATTATCAAAATAATGTTTGATCAACACCAAGTTCCATCTATATGCTGATGATCTTCAGATGTACCTCTCCTTCTGCGCCCGGGATGCTGCGGAAACAGTAAGACTCATTAATGAAGATCTTAAAAGAATCTCTGATTGGTCTGGGAGAAACTCCCTGGTTCTGAATCCAACCAAGTCAAAGTATATTGTGATGGGGTCCAGGGATTTTCTGAGTAAAATGCTCACTAGTAACCTGGATCTTAGGATTGACGGCTCTGCTATAGAGCGGGTTCTGGAAGCTCGTAACCTAGGTGTAGTTTTTGACGGACAATTAAATTTTGAAACTCACATTCTGGAAGCCGTGCGCAACTGCTTCTACCGACTCAAGCTTCTGTATCGTGTCCGTCCCTACATAAGTGTGGATATGCGAGTTATGCTTTATGAGTCACTTGTATTATCCAAGCTGAACTACGCTGACACTGTGTATGGGGCGTGCATTCTCGGTAGAAGTCAGAAGTTAATCCAGCGGGTACAGAATGCCTGTGCAAGGTTTTGTTTCAATGTGCCGCCCAGAACCCATATCACTCCTTTTTTGAATGAGGGTAATTTGATGAGAATGTCAGCGCGGCGAAAGCTTCACCTGGCTACCCTACTATTTGGCATAATTCTCACAAAAAAACCAGATTATTTGTTTAAAAAACTGTCTTGGTCGCGCGACTATAATCAAATAAAAACCAGAACATCATCGTACCTGATGTTGGCCTCCTCCCACAGAACTGCCGCTTTTCGTGGTTGTTTTAAATTCGCCGCCAGTCGCTGCTGGAATGACCTCCCACCACCTATTCGTGCTCTAAAATCAGTTGGTACTTTTAGGATCAATTTTAAACGATACTTACTCCAACAGCAACAAAACACCAATTAATAACTCACGGTGTTTTGCACGCAGTTCTCAATGGTGACTGGGGCGTCATATTTGAAGCGGATAACTGGGAGCGTGATCACTATTTATGGATTATTCGTACAATCTAGCGACTGTTACTCCTCAACTCCTTGATGCATTATTTGTCTTTCTCCTCTTGTATGTTTTTACGCCCAGCTTGGTAATAATAATTTATTATTTTAAGTCCATAATATTAAGTAGGTAACACTTTCACTTTTGTTACACACAGTTATAATTTTTAGACCACTTAACTTAATATTGTTTTTGTTTTAGTTTTTCAGTTGACATATGACTTGTCTGCGCCCGCGTCTCTGACTTGTCGGTGTTGTCAGCCTTTAGACACACATGGAATTTATTATACTTAATTTATTTATATCTGTTATTCGTTATTTATTTATTTATAACACTGTTTATTTATGTACGTATCTGACCGTGACATCACTTTGGGCCCTACCAGAAAACCAGCGCTGTGACAATTAAATGTCGCAGCACATGCTGAGGTAGGAGCCTTTTGGCCTCACACAGGACTAAATTGTATTTTTATTTATTTTTATGTTTTGTGTGGTTTTACCTTTTGTTTTTTTTTTGTTTTATGTAATTTTATTTTGTTTTTATTCATGTAATTTTGTTTGTTCTGTCCTGTGTGTTCCAAATAAAACTCTTTTCTTTCTTTCTTTCTTCAATAGCCAAGTAGCCAAATAGCTGGCTAGCTAGCTGGCTATTACACCACAAATAGCCGGTTAGTTAAGCTATTGAAATTTCGGCTAGTTACCCATCTCTACATACAATAGATACAGTACAGTGTTCACAGACGGGGCTAATACAGAGTGCAGTGACGGACTGAACCCGGACCACAGATTATATATCATAGACAATTAATAGTGAGGTGGATGCTTACTATATTACTTATTAGTGATGTTACAACATCCCCCCTGTTGAGTTCTAATTGGACGAGTGTGATACGTGACTTCGAAAAGTGTAACACCTAATATCACGTCCCCGTAAGTTTACGAATACGAAACACTTAACAACGAATGCACGCTACCACGAAAAACTTAACGCCGTAGCCATGCAATCTCGAATAACTAAACCTCTAAAAATCATCGTAAAAAGTATTTATTCATATATTATAACAATCAACTAAATAAAGAAAAAAACTTTTTGAAAAAAAGGGAACCGACTTCAAAACCAAACACAAAAAAGTGTAAAATAACTTTTCTTTCGGAAGTCGGTGGCTTTGTTTTTTATTTCATTGACTGTGGCCACCGACTTCCGAAAGAAAAGTTATTTTACACTTTTTTGTGTTTGGTTTTGAAGTCGGTTCCCTTTTTTCAAAAAGTTTTTTTTTACCCTTTTTAGTTTAGAAATACAACAAAAATCTTCATATAATCGGCGTCTTTGAAAATCTACAATCCTAGTAAGCAACAAAAACGGATCTGTACGGGCAACTTCACAAGATATCCATTATTTTTATATACTAAAACCTTCCCCAGAATGTAACAAATACTTTTCTGAAAACCGCATCAAAATCGGTTCAGCCAAACGCGAGATAATCGCGGACAAACATGCAATCCTCTCTAAAAATCTACAACCCAAGTAAGCAAAAAAACGGATCCACGCGGGCAACGTCACGGGATATCCATTAGTATTATATACTAAAACCTTCTCCAGAATGTGATGAACACTTTCCTGAAAACCGCATCAAAATCGGTACAGCCAAACGCGAGATAATCGCGGACAAACATACATACATACATACATACAGGTCGAACTGAGAACCTACTTTTTTTTTGAAGTCGGTTAAAAAAAAAAGTAATAATTATGTGTGAATCAACTAAATATTAAATCGTTTTTCCATGACAATAAAATCAACCAAATCGAACATTAAAAAACAAAGTAAAAAAACAGTTAACGTTCAAAATAGCACAAGTATGCAAGACCATCTAAAAATGTGGTTAAGTCCATTGTTTCTTTTGTTTCCAAATGTTTTTTAATTTTTTCTTCCCTTTTTTCTTTTTTCTTAGCTCTTTCGGTTTCTTGAGACTGTGAGTTTAATTTTTCAACTATTAATTCTGTATGTTTCTGTTCTTTGTTTAATTCGTCAATTGTCTTGTATAGGTTCCATTTTTTTCTACCCAATAAGGTGTTCCAGCGGTGGTGCCATGATTCCACCTCATTTTTTGTGATTGGAACAGTGGTCCCTATCGAGCTATTTAACGACCAGATGTCAGGCGGAAACAATGGAGGCACTTTTTGCAAGATTGTCTTTAATGTTTCAAGGTTTTGAGTAGTCCTTTTCTCATAAGTACCATTGACGTAGTATTTGGAAAACCAGTGAGTGACTTTCACTGCATCCTTGGGTAATACTTTTTCTTTTAGTATTTCAAAAGCCTCAGGTATCTCATCTGGCTTTAAAAAGGCTAACGCGGCCAAATGACGCATTTTGTGAGCAAAAGATGTGGACTCTGAGTATTGTTTGGAGATACCAGTAGACTGGATACGCTTTCAAATATTTTGAGCCAGATGGAAGTAACAACACTTGTGTTTAGTTTCAGGAAACACTTGTTTCACCGCATTTATTGACGCCTTCTCAAAGTCAGTAATTACTACGTCAGGTTGCAAATTGGTTCCAAAATGAGATGCTCGCGACTTGAGAAGCTCAAAAAATAAGTAATAAATTCTCTCAGTTTTGTTGGACAGGAGCCCAAACACCAATGGTACCACCTTTTGCGCGGTATCGTGCACTCCAATTAATCCGTGCACCGTATAAATTTGATAAAAAACTGTTGGACAGGTACGAAATGTACCATCTAGGATCCAAAATGGTGACAGCTGGAGAAGTCTTATATTTTCTGACGTACCAAACAATAAAATACAATCTTTTTCAGTACTGTAGTGAGCCAGCAGAAAATTACTGTATTTGTCTGGAATGGCTAGATTATGGAGCTTTTTTGGAGATGTAGGAACACCATTCATTCTTGCTCTATTTACCACCATTCTCATCGCATTTATACTGGGTAAGTTCCACTAGGAATATCTTGAATCGCCGCCTGTATTACCTGTGCCGGTCCATCCATACTATGCTTCGCTCGTCTTCGCAATCTAGCTCTCAATTTTAAGTCATCTATTACTTCTGGTTCAGGACTGTGACAATGCTCATTATTATATTTTATTATTTCCTCAACCCCGCTGTTGTTTTCCTGCAAAAAAATACTGATATTAATACAACTACAATACAAAATTATGAAACCGGACTACTTTTACAGAACACTTAATATATTTATTCACTAGATTTTGCCCGCGGCTTCCCTCGCGTTAATTTAGAATTTGACTATTAATCACTTAATACACTACCAAAGTATCTTTAATAATAAAATTCGACCTTGATTCGAAAGACACGTGGCGCCATCTAAGAACGTTATTGTTGTTTTCTTCGGCAACAGTACCTATTTATTTCGGGATGAAAGGTTCACCACACCATGCCACGTGTTTTCCGCTCCGACCCGAATTGATTGTAACATTCTAAATTAATGCGAGCGAAGCCACGGGCAAAAAATAGTACTTACTTAATAAATACTTCTTACCTCAGTTATTATTCGCGAACCACAACAGTATGCCCACTTTTTAACACACTGCCAATAACGTTTTGTATTCACACGTCTGTCCAAAGTAAATAAATAGCCTTCGTGTAGCAGTTGTCTTTTATTATTTTTTGATAAAAGAAATTGCAAGTGCGCCATCATCACTGTCTGCAAATCACTTAGCAAGTATTATAAGAACGGGTAATATACCTAATATTTTTTCCATGTACCCTCTTAGGAAAAATATAATTATTAAATCAACCAAATTTTGATTGAGTGACACCACAGGTGACACATAATTTTATTATTACCTTTTTTTTCTCTATTGTTATAAAATATGAATAAATACTTTTTACGATGACTTTTAGAGGTTTAGTTGGGGTGCTAAGGACAGGAAACCTCCTCGAGTGCCCGAGGACTGGAAGTTCCTTTCCGGATACGTCCGGGGGGAAGCCCAGTTTCTCGGGACGGTGCGCCCCGGGGTACGGACAAGAACTCCCCGCAAGGGGTCTTCTTGCCCGTATGCCAATGTCCTGTCACGTCGCTCCACCGCGTGTCCCTCTGATCAGCAGAGGGCACAGTGGTTTTGGAGTAAGAGCGGGCTCGGCGTGCACTTACCCTGCCGTCGGGCAGGCAGGAGGAGGCCTTGCACTTCCGCCTCCTCTTGCCACCGCTATTCTCGTAGCCCCGAAGATTGTCATGATCATGTCTATGACTTTCGACGGGGGTCGAGGGCCTTGGCTTAACCGCCCGGGCCGCGAGGAAGAATACCTCTATAAAAAATTACCCCGAACCTCCAAGCGGCGGCGCACCGCGAGGGAGGTTGACAGCTTGGTTGACGGGTAGCTGTGGGGAAAATCAGCCGTTAGTGCGAACCCCTATTTTTTGGTTGGATGGTTGGAACAATTTTTTACTCGTGGGAACAAAATGCATAGTCTTTTCAAAAAAACCCCCAAAACCCCGGCAGTCGCCGCAGCGAGCCAAGGTGGCTCACGTGCCCGTGAGGTGGAGTCGCTGGACTTGTCCAGCACGTCCGCCTCACCGGCACCGAATATCGAGCGGGCACAGAGTGCCGCTCCGAGTGAGGAGATGGCGCTGATGCTCGGGTCGGAGTCCGACTCGGCATCAGACGTCACGAGCTTCCAGAGCATAGCCTCTGGAAGCGTAGCGAGGAGTGAGAGGGGAGCGGACAGGAGGAGCGAGTTCCTCAAACGCTCCCGGGAGGACGTATCATCGTCCGAGGAAGGGTTTGTCTCGGCCCGTAAAATCCCCACGAGCGTGCGGGGTAAAGGCCGAGGCAAGACCTCGGGGAGGGGGCCCTCCTTTGGAGAGCCCAACACTAGTCTGGCCTCGGACGAGGCCAGACTAACGGAGGTTGTGGCGGCCGCGATGCGCGTCGTCGCGCAAAAAAGGAGGAAAAAAACGCGCGAGGACGCGATCGCCGAGGCCATGACCTCCATCGTGGCGGCGGCGCGCACATACGGCCAGTCTCCGTCTGCAAGGGACGATATGTCAGATCTGCGGACGGAGGTCACCCGTTTGACTGCCGCCATGGGGGCTCTCGAAAGAGAGAACGCCGCCCTGAAGGCGGACCTGGCCGGCCTTCAAGCGGCCGGCGGTCGGGGAGTGCCACCGGGGGGCGCTAAGGAGAAAGGCCGGCCCGCATCGGAGGAGAACTCAGTTCTCACCCTGGTGCGGCAGGAGCTGGCCGCCTTTCAGCAGCGGTTCTCCGTATTGGAGAGCCGTGTGCTACGACCCCCGCTGGCGACATCGTATGCGGCTGCGGCCGCAACCAAACCTCCCCCGACGGCGAGGCCGCCACAGGCGAAGACGGCCCCGGTGGAGAAGGCCCCTGCGAGGGCAAAGACGGCCCCAGCCAAGACTGGCCAGGTTAAACCGGGCCCGTCAAAGCCGCCTCCGACCCCGACACCTGCGGGGCCGGCACAGGCGGCCAATAAGAAGAAGGCCCAGGCCGGGAGCCAGCCGTCCCAGCAGCCTCCTCCGAAAACTCCTCCGGCCGACGCCGATTGGCAAGTGGCCGGGGAGAAGAGGAAGGCTGCCAGTGCGGCTAGATCAAAAAGGAGGAGAGAGAGGCGGCGGCGGCGCAAAGAGCGCGACGTCGCGGCGCGATTGCGCGCCCCAAAGACCGCGGCTGTGGTGATCACACTGCAGCCGGACGCGGTCAAGAGGGGCGTCTCGTACCGCGACGTGCTCGCGAAGGCGCGGGAGGCGGTGAACCTCGCGGAGCTCGGCATCGCCGGGGGCCTCCGTCTACGGGTCACCGCAACGGGGGCTCGGATGTTGGAGCTCCCCGGCGCGGCCAGTGGCCCCACCGCTGACGCTCTGGCCGAACGGCTCAGAGCGTCCTTAAATGCGGAGGAGGCCCGAGTGTCCAGACCCACCAAGCGCGCAGACGTGCGCATATTGGGTCTGGACGACTCCGTGACGGCGGAGGACGTTGTGGCTGCTGTTGCCAGGACTGGGGGGTGCCCTGCCGATCAGGTGAGGGCGGGTGCCCTGCGTCCTGACTTCGCGGGGTTGCAAACCACCACGGTTAGCTGCCCCGTGTCGGCGGCCAAAAAGCTACAGGAGGGCCGAAGGCTCCTGGTTGGTTGGGTGTCTGCGCAGGTGAAAGTCCTGGAGCCCAGACCCCTGAGGTGCTTCCGCTGCCAAGTGGGCAACCACGTGGCATGCAATTGCACCTCGGAGGTAGACCGCAGCGATAGGTGCTTCCGCTGCGGTCAGCCCGGTCACAAGGCCGGCTCGTGCTCTGCCCCGCCTCACTGCTTCGCATGTGAGGCGGCTGGCAAGCCGGCCGATCACCGGGCTGGGGGCAAGTCCTGCGCCCCACCCACCAAAGCCAGGCGCAGAGGTAGGCCCTCTGCCGCCGCCGTCACCGCCACCGCCGCCGCCGCCGCCGCTCCCGCTGCCGCCGCCGCCGCCGTGGCTCAACCCTCGGAGAGGGTCCTGGAGGAGGCTGCAATGGATTCAGATTAATGTCTCCATTGCGCTTCCTCCAGGCGAACATCAACCACTGCGCCGCTGCTCAGGATCTCTTGCTCCAGAGCATGGCGCAGTGGTTGATCAACGTCGCCGTGGTCGCCGAGCCGTATTTTGTCCTGCCCAGGAATGACTGGGTGGCGGACCTGGACGGCTCGGTGACCCTAATTTCGTCGGCCGCCGCCGGTACCCCGCCCCTCGATCGCGTCGAGAGAGGGCGCGGGATCGTCGCAGCACGGTTCGGGGAGATCGCCGTTGTAGGCGTTTATTTCTCCCCGAATCGATCTCTCGCCGAGTTCCAAGACTCCCTAACGGAGCTGGGAGATGTCGTCGTCGCCCTCGGTTCCCTCCCCGCGCTCGTCCTTGGGGACTTCAACGCCAAAAGTCCGGCTTGGGGTTCCCGGTCCAGGGACTATACGCGGGGTAGGATACTCGAGCGCTGGGCCCGTGCACAGGGCCTGGTAATCGAGAACCGGGGTTCTGTCCCCACGTGCGTGCGGTTTATGGGCGAATCGGTGGTGGACGTTACGTTCGCCACCGCCGACCTGTCGCCGCGCGTTACCGGCTGGCGCGTTGTGGAGGAGGTGGAGACTTATTCCGACCACCGGTATATCCGGTTCGACGTCTCCGCCCAGACCTCAGACGCGCCGGTTCCAAGTGGACGGAACCCAAGTGGTCCGCGATGGGCGCTGAAGCAGCTGGACCGGGAGCTATTCCTGGAAGCCTCGATCGTGCAGGCCTGGGTGTCACCACCGGACAGGCCTGCCGACATAAACGACGAGGCCGAGTGGTTCCGGGAGGCCATGTCGGAGATCTGTGACGTGGCCATGCCCCGGGTCCGGCAAGGACGCGCCCGGCGTCAGTTGTACTGGTGGTCGCGCGAGCTTGCAGCGCTGCGCGAAGCGTGCGTTGCCGCGCGCCGCCGGTACACCAGATTCCGCAGGCGCCGCACCCGACCTCCGGATGCGGCGACTGTAGAGGCGGAGCTATATGAGGGCTACAGGGCAGCGAAGACCGCCCTCCGCGACGAGATCTGGCGGGCCAAGGAATTGGCCCGCGAGGAGATGCTGGGGACTCTGGACGGGGACCCATGGGGCCGCCCCTACAAGTGGGTGCGAGAAAAGCTCCGCCCCTGGGCTCCCCCGTTGACGCAGAGCCTCCAGCCTCAGTTCGTGGAGGACGTGGTGAGCGCCCTGTTCCCATCGCGAGGGGAGCACACTCCCCCGCCCATGGCTCCGTCTCCGACGGAATCTGACGATGAAGCTGACGCAAACGCGGATCGCAGCGACGACGACATCTACGACGCTCCGGAGGTGACCGAGGTAGACTTGAGAGTGGCGGTACAACGGCTCAAAGCCAAAAATACCGCCCCAGGACCCGACGGCCTGCCAGGAAAAGCCTGGGTCCTGGCCTGGGGGACTCTCGGGCCTCGACTGGGGGGGCTCTTAAGCGCATGCTTGGAGAGGGGCCGGTTCCCGCTTCGTTGGAAGACAGGGAAACTGGTCCTCATCCGGAAGCACGGGCGCCCTGCGGACTCTCCGTCCGCATTCCGGCCCATCGTGCTGCTCGACGAGGTGGGCAAGCTCTTTGAAAGAGTCATTGCAGACCGCCTCGTCGGGCACCTGAATCGGGTGGGCCCGAACCTTGCGGAGAGCCAGTTTGGCTTCCGCAGGGGGCGCTCGACGGTGGACGCCATCATGCGCGTGAGAGCCCTCACGACGGGGGATGCAGTAGCCCGGGGCAGGGTCGTCTTGGCGGTGTCTTTGGACATCACCAATGCCTTTAACACCCTGCCCTGGAGTTGCATCAGGGAGGCACTCCGGTATCACCGGGTGCCGACCTACCTCCGTCGCATAGTCGAGGACTACCTGACGGACAGAGCCGTCATCTACCCCGGTCACCGGGGAGAGTGGAACCGGCGAGAGATATCGTGCGGTGTCCCACAGGGATCGGTCTTGGGACCGCCCCTGTGGAACATCGGATACGATTGGGTGCTGCGCGGCGACCTCCCTGACGGCGTCAGCGTAATATGTTACGCTGACGACACGCTCGTCCTGGCGGAGGGAGAGTCGCACCAGGCGGCGGCCGACCTGGCGACGCAAGCGGTAGCGACAGTCGTCGAGAGGATCCGGCAGCTGGGACTCGAAGTGGCGCTGCACAAAACGGAGGCCATGTGTTTTCATGGCCGCGTTAACGCGCCACGGTCCGAGTCCCACATAACGGTGGAGGGGGTTCGCATCGGCGTCGGGAGGACGATGAAGTACCTAGGACTCGTCCTCGACAGCCGGTGGAACTTCAGGGAGCATTTCCTGAGTTTGGCCCCAAAGCTGAACCGGGCAGCAGCCGCCCTCAGGCGACTCCTGCCTAATCTCAGCGGGCCAAACGCCTCCTGCCGTAGGCTGTACGCCGGTGTCGTGCGGTCCATGGCCCTCTACGGGGCCCCCGTGTGGGCCCTGAGCATCCGGACGCGACCACTAAAGTTGGTCGCATGCCAGAGGGTCATGGCTATCCGGATGATCCGGGGATACCGCACGATCGCCGGCGAATCGGCCAACCTGCTTGCCGGATTACTGCCCTGGGATCTGGAGGCGACTGCCCTCCAGCGCGTCTATGAGTGGCGCGTGGAGGCGCAGCGCCGGGGTGTATCGCCGCTGCCTCGAGAAGTCGAGGCGCGGCGGGAAGAGCTCCGGCGCGATCTCAGGGCAGTATGGAGAGCACGACTGTCGCTACCGACGGCCGGGCACGCCGCAATCGCGGCGGTAAGACCCCTCTTTGAGGAGTGGCTGGATAGGAGTCACGGCGTCCTGACCTACCGCATGACGCAGGTCCTCACCGGACACGGAAGTTTCGGGAGGTACCTGTGTCTAAGGAGAAAGGAGGAAACGCCTGGGTGTCACCACTGCGAAGATCGCCCGGAGGACACAGTAGAGCATACGGTGCAAGACTGCCCCGCTTGGGCAGAGCACCGACGTGTCCTCACGGCGGCGATAGGCGGAGACCTCTCGCGCCCGGCATTGGTTGCGGCCATGCTGCGGGGCGAGACGGAGTGGGAAGCGGTCGCCTCCTTCTGCGAAGCAGTAATGCTTGCGAAGGAGGAGGCGGGCCGCGCGAGAGAGAGGGCAATGTCCTCCCTCCGCCCCACCCGCGGTGGTTGGCGCCCACGGCGTCGGACGTCGCAAGACGATCTCCGGCCACCGTAGGCGCGGGCATGCGGGCGGCGAGTAAAGGGCAACTCGCAGCCCGACCATGGACCATGCCCGGGTCGACGGCGCGTTGTGTTCCACGCGCGCCTCAAAGAGCGTCAGCGTAATGACGGGGCCCCCTCTGTAGAGGGCCAAAGCCTGCCGGGGTCGCGGGACTTATACCATTACCGTGACCCCGGAACATAAAGGGCTATTGAAGGACACCGTGGACTTTAGTCAGTACAAGTCTGACAGTCCCTCCCGCCCTGCCCGGGGTGGGAGGACTCATTTGATGATTTTACCACGCAAAAAAAAAAAAAAAAAAAAAAAAGTCCATAATATTAAGTAGGTAACACTTTCACTTTTGTTACACACAGTTATAATTTTTAGACCACTTAACTTAATATTGTTTTTGTTTTAGTTTTTCAGTTGACATATGACTTGTCTGCGCCCGCGTCTCTGACTTGTCGGTGTTGTCAGCCTTTAGACACACATGGAATTTATTATACTTAATTTATTTATATCTGTTATTCGTTATTTATTTATTTATAACACTGTTTATTTATGTACGTATCTGACCGTGACATCACTTTGGGCCCTACCAGAAAACCAGCGCTGTGACAATTAAATGTCGCAGCACATGCTGAGGTAGGAGCCTTTTGGCCTCACACAGGACTAAATTGTATTTTTATTTATTTTTATGTTTTGTGTGGTTTTACCTTTTGTTTTTTTTTTGTTTTATGTAATTTTATTTTGTTTTTATTCATGTAATTTTGTTTGTTCTGTCCTGTGTGTTCCAAATAAAACTCTTTTCTTTCTTTCTTTCTTCAATAGCCAAGTAGCCAAATAGCTGGCTAGCTAGCTGGCTATTACACCACAAATAGCCGGTTAGTTAAGCTATTGAAATTTCGGCTAGTTACCCATCTCTACATACAATAGATACAGTACAGTGTTCACAGACGGGGCTAATACAGAGTGCAGTGACGGACTGAACCCGGACCACAGATTATATATCATAGACAATTAATAGTGAGGTGGATGCTTACTATATTACTTATTAGTGATGTTACAACATCCCCCCTGTTGAGTTCTAATTGGACGAGTGTGATACGTGACTTCGAAAAGTGTAACACCTAATATCACGTCCCCGTAAGTTTACGAATACGAAACACTTAACAACGAATGCACGCTACCACGAAAAACTTAACGCCGTAGCCATGCAATCTCGAATAACTAAACCTCTAAAAATCATCGTAAAAAGTATTTATTCATATATTATAACAATCAACTAAATAAAGAAAAAAACTTTTTGAAAAAAAGGGAACCGACTTCAAAACCAAACACAAAAAAGTGTAAAATAACTTTTCTTTCGGAAGTCGGTGGCTTTGTTTTTTATTTCATTGACTGTGGCCACCGACTTCCGAAAGAAAAGTTATTTTACACTTTTTTGTGTTTGGTTTTGAAGTCGGTTCCCTTTTTTCAAAAAGTTTTTTTTTACCCTTTTTAGTTTAGAAATACAACAAAAATCTTCATATAATCGGCGTCTTTGAAAATCTACAATCCTAGTAAGCAACAAAAACGGATCTGTACGGGCAACTTCACAAGATATCCATTATTTTTATATACTAAAACCTTCCCCAGAATGTAACAAATACTTTTCTGAAAACCGCATCAAAATCGGTTCAGCCAAACGCGAGATAATCGCGGACAAACATGCAATCCTCTCTAAAAATCTACAACCCAAGTAAGCAAAAAAACGGATCCACGCGGGCAACGTCACGGGATATCCATTAGTATTATATACTAAAACCTTCTCCAGAATGTGATGAACACTTTCCTGAAAACCGCATCAAAATCGGTACAGCCAAACGCGAGATAATCGCGGACAAACATACATACATACATACATACAGGTCGAACTGAGAACCTACTTTTTTTTTGAAGTCGGTTAAAAAAAAAAGTAATAATTATGTGTGAATCAACTAAATATTAAATCGTTTTTCCATGACAATAAAATCAACCAAATCGAACATTAAAAAACAAAGTAAAAAAACAGTTAACGTTCAAAATAGCACAAGTATGCAAGACCATCTAAAAATGTGGTTAAGTCCATTGTTTCTTTTGTTTCCAAATGTTTTTTAATTTTTTCTTCCCTTTTTTTCTTAGCTCTTTCGGTTTCTTGAGACTGTGAGTTTAATTTTTCAACTATTAATTCTGTATGTTTCTGTTCTTTGTTTAATTCGTCAATTGTCTTGTATAGGTTCCATTTTTTTCTACCCAATAAGGTGTTCCAGCGGTGGTGCCATGATTCCACCTCATTTTTTGTGATTGGAACAGTGGTCCCTATCGAGCTATTTAACGACCAGATGTCAGGCGGAAACAATGGAGGCACTTTTTGCAAGATTGTCTTTAATGTTTCAAGGTTTTGAGTAGTCCTTTTCTCATAAGTACCATTGACGTAGTATTTGGAAAACCAGTGAGTGACTTTCACTGCATCCTTGGGTAATACTTTTTCTTTTAGTATTTCAAAAGCCTCAGGTATCTCATCTGGCTTTAAAAAGGCTAACGCGGCCAAATGACGCATTTTGTGAGCAAAAGATGTGGACTCTGAGTATTGTTTGGAGATACCAGTAGACTGGATACGCTTTCAAATATTTTGAGCCAGATGGAAGTAACAACACTTGTGTTTAGTTTCAGGAAACACTTGTTTCACCGCATTTATTGACGCCTTCTCAAAGTCAGTAATTACTACGTCAGGTTGCAAATTGGTTCCAAAATGAGATGCTCGCGACTTGAGAAGCTCAAAAAATAAGTAATAAATTCTCTCAGTTTTGTTGGACAGGAGCCCAAACACCAATGGTACCACCTTTTGCGCGGTATCGTGCACTCCAATTAATCCGTGCACCGTATAAATTTGATAAAAAACTGTTGGACAGGTACGAAATGTACCATCTAGGATCCAAAATGGTGACAGCTGGAGAAGTCTTATATTTTCTGACGTACCAAACAATAAAATACAATCTTTTTCAGTACTGTAGTGAGCCAGCAGAAAATTACTGTATTTGTCTGGAATGGCTAGATTATGGAGCTTTTTTGGAGATGTAGGAACACCATTCATTCTTGCTCTATTTACCACCATTCTCATCGCATTTATACTGGGTAAGTTCCACTAGGAATATCTTGAATCGCCGCCTGTATTACCTGTGCCGGTCCATCCATACTATGCTTCGCTCGTCTTCGCAATCTAGCTCTCAATTTTAAGTCATCTATTACTTCTGGTTCAGGACTGTGACAATGCTCATTATTATATTTTATTATTTCCTCAACCCCGCTGTTGTTTTCCTGCAAAAAAATACTGATATTAATACAACTACAATACAAAATTATGAAACCGGACTACTTTTACAGAACACTTAATATATTTATTCACTAGATTTTGCCCGCGGCTTCCCTCGCGTTAATTTAGAATTTGACTATTAATCACTTAATACACTACCAAAGTATCTTTAATAATAAAATTCGACCTTGATTCGAAAGACACGTGGCGCCATCTAAGAACGTTATTGTTGTTTTCTTCGGCAACAGTACCTATTTATTTCGGGATGAAAGGTTCACCACACCATGCCACGTGTTTTCCGCTCCGACTCGAATTGATTGTAACATTCTAAATTAATGCGAGCGAAGCCACGGGCAAAAAATAGTACTTACTTAATAAATACTTCTTACCTCAGTTATTATTCGCGAACCACAACAGTATGCCCACTTTTTAACACACTGCCAATAACGTTTTGTATTCACACGTCTGTCCAAAGTAAATAAATAGCCTTCGTGTAGCAGTTGTCTTTTATTATTTTTTGATAAAAGAAATTGCAAGTGCGCCATCATCACTGTCTGCAAATCACTTAGCAAGTATTATAAGAACGGGTAATATACCTAATATTTTTTCCATGTACCCTCTTAGGAAAAATATAATTATTAAATCAACCAAATTTTGATTGAGTGACACCACAGGTGACACATAATTTTATTATTACCTTTTTTTTCTCTATTGTTATAAAATATGAATAAATACTTTTTACGATGACTTTTAGAGGTTTAGTTATTCGAGATTGCATGGCTACGGCGTTAAGTTTTTCGAGGTAGCGTGCATTCGTTGTTAAGTGTTTCGAAAAAGTGAATATTAGTGATTTTGTTATTCGAGATCGCATTGTTACGGCGGTAAGTTTTTCGTGGTAGCGTGCATTTGTTGTTAAGTGTTTCGTATTCGTAAACTTACGGGGACGTGATATTAGGTGTTACACTTTTCGAAGTCACGTATCACACTCCTAATTGGACCCCTGACAAATAATTAAAAGATATATTATGCTATGCAACTATACAATGACAAGATACTTAAAGATACTTATAGTTAGACTTATTTAACATTCTTATTTATGACAGTATATATTATTTATGACATAGCAACTTAGTTAATCTATTTCATCTGTTAACCTTCTAGTAGGTTTTACAATGCGACCTGACTTTGTTGTTACACTTGAGGATTTTTGAGATGAGGAATCTTGTTGCCTAGACGACTCCTGTCTGTCACCTTCCTCTCTCCCCTGTGACGAGTTGGATTGCATAGGAGGGTTTGAAAAATTATGAGAATACTTATGTCTTAAGTGAATTCTATTCCTCCTATACCTAACACCATGGACATCCTCAACAACATATGACCTATTATCTGACATTCTTTGTTTAAAAATAGCTTGTTCCCAGTCACTTTTAGGATTTCTCTTAAAATAGACATGATCATTATAATATAATATTGACAAAGGCTTTTTATTTCTATCATAATACTTTGTTTTATTTTCATTATTTTTCTTAACTGACTCTTTATAATCCTTAAAAGTTACTACTTTTGGTTTTAATCTTTTGTATGACACTGGGATGTTATCTCTTAAGTTTCTAGACATGAGCAATTGTGCTGGTGATGACAAATTATTTTTAGGTGTATTTCTATATTGTAATAAAGATATGTATGGATCTGATTTGTTTTCTTTACATTTCTTTAACATATTTTTTATGATTTTGACTGAGCTTTCTGCTTGACCATTCGACTGTGAATGATATGGACTAGTAACAATATGCTCTATGTCCCATTCTAACATAATTTTTTTAAATTCAATTGACTGAAAAGGAGGTCCACCATCTGACACTAACGACAATGGTATTCCATGACGGGCAAAAATAGACTTTAAATGAGTGATAACGTTTTGAGATGTACTGTTTTTATTTAATAAAGCAATTTCTATGTATTTTGAGTAATAATCGGTGACAATTAAATAAACTAAATTATCAAAATGCATTAAATCAATACCGACTTGATGCCATGGATATTTACATATTTCAAAATTTTGTAGTGGTTCCTTTTGATTGCATGGTTTGAATTTTGCACATACAAGACATTGTTCTACTAAATTCTTTATATCACTTGACATATTTGGCCAATACAAAGATTCTTTTGCCAATTTTAAACATTTATTTATACCTTGGTGACCTTTGTGAATCTTGTCTAACATTTCTTTATACATAGACTGAGGCACTATTAATTTCGAACCTTTGAAAACTAAATCTTTAATGACATGGATTTCTCCTTGAATATTCCAAAATGGTTTTACCAATGGACTGACATGTTTTTTGCTTTTTGGCCAACCTTCATTATAATATTTTTTCAATAATTGCAAGGATTCATCAACTTTGGTTTCCTTTGCTAATTTTGTGCTGTATTCTTTTGTGATTGCTAAATTAGAATACATTAAATTGACATGACAAGACATTTGTGATTCATTTTCAGGTATATAATGGTCTTTTAAAGCTGCTCTTGACAATGTATCTGATATATACATTTCTTTACCTGGGACATGTATGACTTCTAAATCATATTTCTGTAAAGTTAACATCATATTACGCTGTAATCTAGCTGGTACATCATGTAATGGTTTTTTAAATAAATAGACTAATGGTTTATGATCAGTATGTACTGTGACTCTATTACCATATACATATTGGTGAAATTTTTCACAACCAAATTGAATAGCTAGTAGCTCCTTTTCGATTTGAGCATATCTTTCCTGGGTTTCAGTCAAAGTTTTTGAACTGTATGCAATAGGTTTGTTTTTCTGTAAAATGACTGCACCTAAAGCTGACTTTGACGAATCGACTGACAAGACTAATGGAATCTTGGGATTATAATGAGCTAAAACTGGTGAGTTAGTAATCTCATCTTTCAGTTTTTTAAGACATTGACTATGATTCTCATCCCAAGTCCAGACTGAATCTTTTTTCAAAAGATTTCTTAATATTTGAGTTTTTTCTGACAAGTTACTTATAAAAGGTCCTAAATAATTAATCATACCTAGTATTCTCTGTAACTCTTTGACATTTTTTGGTGTGGGCATATTGACAATGGCTTTGACTTTCTCTTTGTCTGCCCTTGCACCATCTTTACTGAAGACATAACCCAAAAAACAGACTTCTGAGACTAAAAATTTACATTTTGACTTGTTAAACTTTAAGTTAACTTGACGTGCTCTTTGCATAACTTTATGTAATCTTTCATTATGTACTGACTCATTCGGCCCATAAACTAAAATATCGTCTATGAAAATTAAGACTCCTTCTATATCACCAAATAAATTCATCATAACTCTTTGAAATATTTCAGATGAGGCATTTATGCCGTAAGGTAATCTTAAATACTTATATCTACCAAATGGTGTTTGAAAAGTACATAATTTAGAACTGTATTCATCCAGACGTAGCATCCAAAATCCAGAGAATGCATCCAAATGAGAAAAACATACAGCTCCTTCAAGCTGAGACCTAATCTCATCAATTGACTTTAATGGATAAAATTCTCTCATAATGTTCTTGTTTAAATTTCTAGGATCTAGACAAATTCATAGCTGACCTGAACTTTTTACAGTTACGACGACTGAGTTAACCTTCCTGTAGGTTTTGTAACCTTGACAATGACTTTCATAGCCTCCATGCGATCCAACTCCTCACGTAGCTTCTTTAGTAAAGCAAATGGAACTTTCCTTGGAGGATCCACGCATGGTACTGCATCAGGCTTGAGTTTAAGATGACAGACTGGAGGTAGACACCCAAGACCCTGAAAAACATCATTATATTGTGTAAGAATTTGTTTACAAAAGTTTTGTTTGGATACTGAAAAGACGCGATTTAATATACCTAACTTTTCACAAGTTGGTAGACCAAGAACATTTGGACAATCTAATTTAGCTATTACAAACATTACTTCTGAGTGATTGACTAAAGATTTGTTGGGTGACTGTATAAACTGACTGTTGTATGTCTGACTGCTATTTCTGTGATGATGACACTGTGTGTGTTGTAATCCCTCAGACTTGTGACCATAATATTCTTCATTGAGATGTTGACATTTTTTATTTTGACTATTTGACTGGACTATTTGACTTTGAAATTTTTTATTTTGACTACATCTCTCAGATATGTGACTAATCTCATCACCGAGATCTACATATCTCTCAGAATAATTGTCACTATTCTCATCACAGAGATAATAATATGAATGGGGATTTTGACTGACTGATCTCTCAGACATGTGACTGTTTTCATCACTGAGATCTACACAATGAATTTTGGATCTCTCAGATTTGTCACTGGTTTCATCACAGAGATAATATGAATGGGGAAATTGACTATTATGTCTCTCAGAATATGAGTCACTTTTTTCCTCATTGGGATATGACTGTGACTGCCTTGTCCCCATCTGTGAACCACTGCGACTGTGTGAGTAGTTGAGAATTGGGGGTTCTGCATCACTTGCTCGCTGCGCTCGACAAGTGATGCAGAAACCCCAATTCTATTTACAGTATACGATACAACTTACAACTCAGATTGATGTATTAGGTATTGTCATGCAGTGGGAATCCGATCCGTTAGAACGTGGTGCAACGGGCTGTTGCGCATCTGTTTTCTTGTTAAAGTATTATGAGATGCACAAACAATCGTAACGCTTGCACACACTTATCTTTTTGTTCACATGTCTTCTTTAATAACACCGCATGAAATCCTTTTCTTTTACTAGAAAAACAAAATGACATAATAATGTAAATACTAACGATAAACAATAAAATACGACTTTGAACTCTGTTTGATTAAAATTAAATTATAATATAAATGGAAAAAACCTTAAAATCGATCATTAAATATCTGCATGTGATCTAAGCATCTGGTACACCACTGTTAGCATTTATTTCAACATTACACTTTGTTTCAACCAAAATGTTTGCACTTACTTAAATGTTTGTACATATTAAGATTGGAGACTTATTTAAAGCAGTTTTTTCAGGTTACGAGTGTTTAAATATATGAGGTAATAAATAGATCGACAAATAACTGTGTAAAATGTCACAATTATTCAACTTTCAGTATAATCTCTAATCGGTACTACCTAGTTTCCCTTTACTTATAACGTCGTTTGTATTAATTTTTTTTAGCCTACCTCGATGGGGACCTGAGATGTGTTAAATGGAGTAACCATTTAACACATCTCAGGTCCCCATCGAGGTATCTTTAAAATAAATAATAACACTGCCTTTACGACTCTCAATTATCAGTTTCTCTATTTATTTTGTACTAGACGATGGATAGATTTTTTGACTGCTATGCTGAAGGTCGTGGGTTCGATTCCCACCCAGGACAAATGTTTGTGTGATGAGCACGATCACTTGTTCTGTGTGTGTGTGTAATTTATCTATAATATGTATGTATTTAGAAATGTATAAGTATGTTTATCAGTTGTCTAGAACCCATAACACAAGCTCTGCTTAACTTGGGACTAGATGGCGTTGTGTGATAGTTGTGGAATATTATTATTTATTATTATAAAATTTAAAAAAAAAGTCAAAAAAAAAAAAACAAAATCCAAACCGAATCAAATATTACTTATTTGATCCGTGCGGGAATCGAACCCGCGACACGTGGCGTGTACTTACCTTGTGATGTGAAGAGTTCTTAACCTATGCGCCAAACGTGTCGTCAAGAATATTATGAAATACTGGACCACTATCCTCACATAACACATGCGTAATTAATAAGGCATTTCAAGTAACATTTTTATTTTGAAATAATTACTGAACAATTGAGTGCTTGAGTATTTTAAGTGAAATACAGTCGCTTAATTATATACTTTTATGTTTTCTAATAAAATAAATTGGAGTTCAATTTATATTACTCATGCTCTATGTTAATAAGAAAGATCCAATAAGGTTGGTCTCTACAATTTCATGATGGGAGAGACCCATTTGTACGCAAGTACATACGATTACCTTATAAAAATTTCGTCTCAGTTTTCAACGACAGTGAGGCGCCGTCTAATATATCATCCTAAAATGGTAACTTAGGGCAATGTTACAATTGAGTATGAATGATGATTAAGAAATAAGTAATTATAAATCTTATGCACAATACGCATAGGGATTAAAACAATATGTCAATAGGTATGCACACTTAATTTTAAATAACCTATAACTAATAACCAAACCTTATGTATGCATACAGTTTTACAATTGATGGTTATAAAATCTGTGTCATCTGGAGATAATCTCTCACAATATTTTTAGCAGTGCATTCTGCAGTGACCCGTTAAAGTCGTTTCGTTTAAAAATTAAAAACTGTAAGTATGTACGTATCATTTTAACTCTATTTGTGTTATCAGTGCGGGTGTGCGTGTGTGTGTGACTGACTGAACATTTTTATAAGCGGGTTTTATAAGTTCAGAAGTCGTTGTTGAGAGCGAGTTTATGAGTTCGATTCCCTTGCATGAAAATAACTTGGTGCGACAGGAGCCTAATAATTATGTATCATGAATGGACTGGATGATAATAGTTGTAACTTAACGTTTAAATGTCCGTAAGTAGACCTGCTTTACAAAATGTTATAATTATGTTTTGTTTTCAGGTTTCCCAATCCTTTTGATTCCGATACTGAAGTGATCCCTATATCACAAAAGAGGAAATCATTTAAGCCTAAACCTTCTAAGACAAAAGGAAAAAATAAGAAACCGCTGCAAGAACAGCTGGATGGCAGCGGGTCTGAATCAGAGGCCGGCCCTTCGACTGTACCTGCATCTGCGTCTGCAATATTGACTAACAAGAAACGAAAACGCTGCATCTTCCCTGATTCCGAGGTAAGTTGAGATAAAATTGTGATTTAAGGCGCGGACTGACTACGATTTTAATCGCTTATGACCGCGTAAACTATTGTCACCACTATGGAGCGTCAATAAGATTGAAAATTGAAAAAATGATATTTGTGTTGAAATGTGACGTAAGCTGCGAATGGGCATTTATTTTACTGCTTTTCTTTAGATTATTTAAAATATAGACATAAAATTAAATAATGGTTTGGTTAAAGTTTTAAAAAAATGGAAAACCTACTAAATTCTTACAAAAAAACTGTTGTTATCGCTGGAAATACAGAGATCTTCGACGTCAAAGTTTATTTTTGTGCTGCAACTTCCCAATTTTTTATTGGGAATATCAAACTATTATTTATTATTCTGTTCGGTTTAAATTCTTCGTTATACCTTTCTCTGTTCACTGTATTTTTCGCGTTACTTATTTTTATTACATTACGTCATACTCGACGTTCTAAGAAACCAATTTTTGGGAATATTGAGATAACACCGCGCCTTAATCAAGATTTCATTCACATGTCCGACATATTATATATCGATGAAGATTATTAATGCCTTAAGATATTTTTGGGATGGTATAATTATAATACTTAATAGCAGAGAGCTCATGATTATAAGGAATCAACAAATTATAATGATGATATAATATTAATAATAATGAACTATTTTTTTTCTTTGTTTTCAGGATGAAGAGCAACGTGAACCAATTCGGGCAGCAAAGCTGAAGAGCTACCTAACGCGTCGAGTTGGTTCTGGTTATACTATGCAAAGCAACCCCACAAAGTGCGGAAAATATTATGTTGAGGTCCGCATATCGAATAGTCAGGAGTTAGAGGCCATAACAACCAACGACCGTTGGAAAAATTCGCTGGTTTGTTTCAAAACAGCGGTAGATGACGTTAGCCCAACTTGGAAGGCGGTTACTCAGTTGGTTGCAACAGTTAAAGAGGATTACTCCTCTATCCAACCAATTTTGTACCACAAAACCCCTTTTTAAACCTTTTTTTAAATTTAAGAATGTTTTTGTGAACTTTTATTAAATCATATAACTGTAGACTTTTTTTTTTTTTTTTTTTTAGCGTGGTAAAATCATCAAATGAGTCCTCCCACCCCGGGCAGGGCGGGAGGGACTGTCAGACTTGTACTGACTAAAATCCACGGTGTCCTTCAATAGCCTTTTATGTTCCGGGGTCACGGTAATGAGATAAGTCCCGCGACCCCGGCAGGCTTTGGCCCTCTTGGGCGGGGCCCCGTCATCGTGCTGACGCTCTTTGAGGCGCGCGTGGAACACAACGCGCCGTCGACCCGGGCATGGTCCATGTTCGGGCGGCGAGTTGCCCTTTACTCGCCGCCCGCATGCCCGCGCCTACGGTGGCCGGAGATCGTCTTGCGACGTCCGACGCCGTGGGCGTCTACCATTGCGGGTGGGGCGGAGGGAGGACGCTGTCCTCTCTCTCTCACGGCCCGCCTCCTCCTTAACGAGCATTACTGCTTCGCAGAAGGAGGCGACCGCTTCCCACTCCGTCTCGCCCCGCAGCATGGCCTCGACCAATGCCGGGCGCGAGAGGTCTCCGCCTATCGCTGCCGTGAGGACACGGCGGTGCTCTGCCCAAGCGGGGCAGTCTTGCACCGTATGCTCTACTGTGTCCTCCGGGCGATCTTCGCAATGGTGACACCCCGGCGTTTCTTCCTTCCCCATCCGACACAGGTACCTCCCGAAACATCCGTGTCCGGTGAGGACCTGCGTCATCCGATAGGTCAGGACGCCGTGACGCCTTTCCAGCCACTCCTCAAAGAGGGGTCTTACCGCCGCGATTGCGGCGTGCCCATATAACTGTAGACTTAAGTAATATTTTAGTATTAAACTTGGTTTAATCCTTTTTAATATTAGACATAGTATAGGCACGTATTATCCGATATTATATCCTTTTTAGGGTTCCGTAGCCAAATGGCAAAAACGGAACCCTTATAGATTCGTCATGTCTGTCTGTCTGTCTGTCTGTCTGTCCGTGTATGTCACAGCCACTTTTTGTCGAAAGTATAAGAGCTATCCTGTTGAAACTTGGTGGAAAGATGTATTATGTGAACCGCATTAGGATTTTCACACAAAAATCAAAACAAAACAAATTTTGGGGGTGCCCCCCATACTTAGAATTGAAACTCAAAAAAATTTTTTTCACCAAACCCATACGTGTGGGGTATCTATGAATAGGTCTTTAAAAATGATATTGAGGTTACTAACATCATTTTTTTCTAAACTGAACAGTTTGCGCGAGAGACACTTCCAAAGTGGTAAAAAGTGTGTCCCCCCCCCCGTAACTTCTAAAATAAGAGAATGATAAAACTAAAAAAAATATATAATGTAGACCTCAACCAAAACTACCAACGAAAATTGGTTTGGATGAGATACAGTTAGCAGTTTTTGAGATATAGTACATTTTCAAAAACCGCAAATATAACTTTGCCATTCATACAAATACTATGAAAAACAAAGTTATTTTTATTGTTTGTGTATATTACTTACTAATCTCAATATAATGAAATCTCTAATCTATGCTTGCTGCTACGGAACCCTTCATGGGCGAGTCCAACTCGCACTTGGCCGGTTTTTTTTTATTTGAGTAGGTATCTACTAACCATGTTACTTTTTTTGTATTGTTTTCTTACAGATCTACTTAGTAGACAAAAAACCTATATAAAAAGCTAAAATTCAAAATAATACAATAATTTATAAAATAATAATAATAATATTATTCTTATAAATAAAACTTTACAATGAAAATAGAAGGATTTTTTGTATTGTTCTCTTACAGATCTACATAGTAGACAAAACAAAAAACCTATAAATAAAACCTAAAATTGAAAACAATACAATAATTCATAAAATAATAATAATAATATTATTATCCTTATAAATAAAACTTTACTTTGAAAATAAAAGATTTAGAAAAAAACGAAAATCTAAATAAAACTTAAAAAACCTAAAATAGAAAACCATACAATATTTCATATAATAATAATAATATTAATATCATAAATAAAATTATCAATAATAATTATTATTAATAATATTACTATGATAAATAAAATTTTACTACGAAAATAGAAACAAAGCAAGTCTAAAATTATTGAAAATGGTTTTCTGTCAAACTTGTAACATTAACATTCATAATTATTCTTCTCACAAAAAAACCAACATTCATAAATCTAATAACCTCATAAAAACTCAATTGGATAATGTCCGTATAATAGCTAGTGCTTTTAAAAATAAAATAGTCAGTTACAAAATAAATCCTCAACGTTTTACTATTACACCTGAAAAGTTTTTAACTGAAGCTTCAGACACATGTTGCTATCTAATTAGAGAATTATTAAAACAACACGTTTCTTTGAAAGTAAATTTTGAACTTTTTGTTTCTTACACTTTGCCTAAAAATGATGAAATTAGTCTTAAATCTTTTAACACAAGATATGTGATTATACTTCAAAGCACAGATATATTATCCACTAGCTTCCGCCCGCGACTCCGTCCGCGCAGAGGTCGGTCTTCGCGTGGATGGTTTATTTCTCCATTTTGAGTAACTCTGACAATGACATCTTATAAATATCTATTGGACCCAAATACGGCTAAGCCTATAATAATTAAGGAGATCCCTCTATTGAGCTACTGCTGTTGAGCTCGCGTTCTGTAGTAAGTATTTTTTTCATAGTAATTCCGACCTTGTATTTACAAATAACTGATCGGAACAGTAATCAAAAAGGTCGCGCTGATGAAAAGCACGGTTTAAAATGACACGCATACAATAATAATTCCACGGACGACCGCTTGCCACACTGGACACGTCCGCTCGCATCAAAATTCAGAATTTATATGCACCGCGCGGCGCGGAACGCGGCTCCTTATATGTATAGGAGTCGGGGAGGCGTGGCCCGCGTGTGCCGCAAACGGTTCAAGCCAAATCCGACTTTCGGCGCTACAGGTTACGGCGCTGAATCCACTGCGGGTAATGCAACGTGTGTTCGCGGTTCTACAGAACAACGTCCATGAATAAAACTGAAAAATAAGTTTTTTTTTCTACGTATTTTTCCAGGATAAAAAGTATCCTATTTTATGCCCAGGATAATAAGGTATAATTATACCAAGTTTCATCGAAATCGAACCGTTAGTTTTCACGTGATGCCTGCACATACAGACAGACAGACAGACAGACAGACAGACAAAATTTTTTTTAATCTCATGTTTGGGTTTGGTATCGATCCAGCAACACCCCCCGCTATTTATTTTTTCAATATTTTCAATGTACAGAATTGACCCTTCTACAGATTTATTATAAGTATATAGAATAGATTTACTATGCATTTGCAGAAAAAATCTTAAATAAATGTTCCGAGTTCGAACTGAACGAGTCAGGCTGGACAATCGAATCGATAAGTCATTTAGAAATTAATTTAGTCAAATACAATCCTTTGAGAGCGGGTTCTTATTTAGAATTACCTAAACGAATTCAAAATACGAAATCATGTCTAAACATTGTCAATAAAGATAATCATTGTTTTCTTTGGAGCATTGTAGCATATTTGTACCCAGCAAACTTCGATCATTAATAACAACTAGATACACAATCCCGTACAAAAACGAACTAAAAACTGTCCTCAAGTAGGTCGTAAAATAGAAAGAGAAAGAAAACAGAAAGAAACATAACTGGCCAACATATTATACCAAAAGAAATTAAACCTTATTCAAATGAGTTAAATTCGAATTTAGAACGGTCATAAAAACACATTAAATTTTACGACCGCGACTCGAATCAATACATGTTACCCGACTAAATCAAGTAGCCATGCAACACTGACTTTTACTAAACGTACAGTTTGTACGTTTAGTAAAAGTCTTTTCAATTTAGGTGCTTTATAAACCCAGCTGATAATTTCGTCAATTTTAAAATAAATGTTTTACGGCGATTTCTTAACGGAATATCAGTATTTATAGTACAGTGATAGTTATTACATATTGGTAATGTTAGTACTTACTGAAAAAATGAAATTACATCCTTTTTTTCGGTCCTGGAAGAGTGATTTTTGCACTTTTTAAGCGAGCACGGAGGCATGTTTACGTTCCGAGCGTTAGAACAGTACTAAATCAAAAGGATGACCGATCTCTGATTTGGTCATTCTTTTGGTGAGGACGATTTTTGTCGCTGATTGTGTATCTAGTTGTTATAAATGATCGAAGCCAGCAAAGAATAACCCCAATAGAGTCACATCATACCCTCACTATTCAAAAGTGTTAAACATTACAAACATTACATTTCCACCCAGTTTAGATGATATAAAATTATTTGAAGACTTAAATCCAAACATAAGTGTTAATGCTTATGGTTTGGAACAGAATTACGATGTAACAGGGCCGTTATATAAGACTTTAAAAAGAAAACTTTATCATGTAAATTTACTTTATTTCAATAATAAAGGTAAAAGTCATTTTTGCTTAATTAAATGTTTTAGTAAGCTTGTACACAGGCAACTTACAAAACACAAGTCTAAGATATATTTATGTGACGAATGTTTTGTGTATTTTGACTCACCAGAAAAACAATGTAATCATAGCTGTGCAAGAGTGCAGACTATACTTCCTGAAGATAACTCAAAACTTTGTTTTTCAAATTTGAACAGGACTCAAAGAGTTCCAATTGTTATTTACGGTGATTTTGAAAGTCTATTACATGAATATTCAGACAAAAATAAATCCACATGTGTAGAAAATATACAAATCCATACGGCGAGTTGTTATGGATATTACATTTTGTGCCAGTCTAAACCTGAATTAAATGAGTTTAGATCATATAGGGGGCCAGACTGCTCGAAAAAGTTCGTTGAATCTATTAGTCAGGATGTGATAAGACTTCATAGACTAATATCAGAGATAAAACCCATGATAATTAGCAAAGATCAACAAATGTCTTTAAACAATGCTAAACAATGTCACTTATGTAAGAAAACTTTTTCTGATACTGACCTTGTTGTCGCTGATCATGATCATTTCACAGGAATGTATAGAGGACCAGCACACGATACATGTAATTTAAATGCAAAATCTTGCCCATTTATACCGATCATATTTCACAATCTTTCTGGATATCATTGTCATTTGTTTATAAAAGAACTTTCAGCTCTCGGTGGTCGTATAAATCTTATTCCCAAAAACAAAGAAAAATATATTTCTTTCACAAAATTCGTCCCGATTGACAAAAAAAATGTAGCTCAGTTAAAGTTTATCGACTCTTTTAATTTTTTAAGTTCAAGTCTAGATAATTTAATAAAACCGGCCAAGAGCGAGTCGGACTCGCCCATAAAGGGTTCCGTAGCAGCAAGTAATAACATACTATAAAAGTTCTTGTAGTTGGTTCCAACTTTGAAAGGTTTACGATTTATGACGTATTAAAAAAAAAAACTTGAGAGGTGTCAAGGCACGTCGAAAATCGCTATGAACCTGTTAAAAAGGTTCAAGCGATTTTCGACCCTCCACCCCACACTACCCCATTCCACTCCGCTCCACTTCGCTCCACTCCGCTCCACTCCGCTCCACTCCGCTCCACTCCGCTCCACTCCGCTCCACTCCGCTCCACTCCGCTCCACTCCGCTCCACTCCACTCCACTCCGCTCCACTCCACTCCACTCCGCTCCACTCCACTCCACTCCGCTCCACTCCACTCCACTCCGCTCTACTCCACTCCGCTCCGCTCCACTCCCTTGCACTCCACTCCACTCCACTCCGCTCCACTCCACTCCACTCCACTCCGCTCCACTCCACTCCACTCCGCTCCGCTCCACTCCACTCCACTCCGCTCCACTCCACTCCACTCCGCTCCACTCCACTCCACTCCACTCCGCTCCACTCCACTCCACTCCACTCCACTCCACTCCACTCCACTCCACTCCACTCCACTGCACTGCACTCCACTCCACTGCACTCCACTCCACTCCACTACCTATTATAGCTGTAAAAATGAAGTTGACAAACTTACATTTGCAGTTGTTCTCCGATACATTTTGTTTAGGAAAATGTTATCCCAGTACGTTTTATAAGTTGGTCAACTATTACTCGTAAACTTGTAAAGCTACTTAGTCATGATAATTTTCTTTTAAACTTCGTTATATATACTACTATTGTAAATTTTTTCACACCCCCAAACATAACCGTTTAGCTGGTAGAGGGGGGGGACACTCGAGTAGGGCAAAAATTAGCACTTTAAAGCTTAATATTTCACAAACGAATCTTTTTATCAAAAAATTGTTGATGGAAACTACCAATATTTTTTAAAGGCCTATTTAATGATACCCCACACTAAGGGGTACGCGAGAAAAAAAAAAAACATCCCCGCTTTACGTGTACAGGAGGTACCCTAAAAAAAAATATTTTACGAGATTTTATTTTACCACTTTTTTGACGCAACAAATCCGTATATTTACACCAAATTACAGCTTTCTAGTGCTGGGCGTCTCTGAGCTAAGCTGCGGACAGACGGACATTTTTTTTTTTTTTTTGCGTGGTAAAATCATCAAATGAGTCCTCCCACCCCGGGCAGGGCGGGAGGGACTGTCAGACTTGTACTGACTAAAATCCACGGTGTCCTTCAATAGCCCTTTGTGTTCCGGGGTCACGGTAATGAGATAAGTCCCGCGACCCCGGCAGGCTTTGGCCCTCTTGGGCGGGGCCCCGTCATCGTGCTGACGCTCTTTGAGGCGCGCGTGGAACACAACGCGCCGTCGACCCGGGCATGGTCCATGGTCGGGCGGCGAGTTGCCCTTTACTCGCCGCCCGCATGCCCGCGCCTACGGTGGCCGGAGATCGTCTTGCGACGTCCGACGCCGTGGGCGCCAACCACCGCGGGTGGGGCGGAGGGAGGACTCTGTCCTCTCTCTCTCGCGGCGCGCCTCCTCCTTCGCGAGCATTACTGCTTCGCAGAAGGAGGCGACCGCTTCCCACTCCGTCTCGCCCCGCAGCATGGCCGCAACCAATGCTGGGCGCGAGAGTTCTCCGCCTATCGCCGCCGTGAGGACACGTCGGTGCTCTGCCCAAGCGGGGCAGTCTTGCACCGTATGCTCTACTGTGTCCTCCGGGCGATCTTCGCAGTGGTGACACCCAGGCGTTTCCTCCTTTCTCCTTAGACACAGGTACCTCCCGAAACATCCGTGTCCGGTGAGGACCTGCGTCATGCGGTAGGTCAGGACGCCGTGACTCCTATCCAGCCACTCCTCAAAGAGGGGTCTTACCGCCGCGATTGCGGCGTGCCCGCGGACAGACGGACATGGCGAAACTATAAGGGTTCCTTGTTGACTACGGAACCCTAAAAACGATGAAAACAGAAGATTTTCAAAACTTGCGAAAGTTTTTTAATGATGATTATTTATTTAATTTAGTATGCAAGAAGGGTGTATACTGTTATGATTTCATCGATTCATGGGATCGTTATAAAGATACGAAATTGCCAGATTCATCAAAATTTTATAATAAACTCACATCTCAATGTATTTCGGACGAAGATTATAATCACGCATTAAAAGTCTGGAATGCCTTTGATATTTCTAATTTAGGGGAGTACACAGACTTATATTTGAAATGCGATGTCCTACTTTTATGTGATGTTTTTGAAAAGTTTAGATCAATGAGTTTAAAGTATTATAATCTTGATCCTTGTTATTATGTATCATCTCCCTCGCTGAGTTGGGATGCAATGTTATTATATACTAAAATTAATTTAGACTTAATTTCAGATATTGATATGTACCAAATGTTAGAACAAGGTATAAAGGGGGGCCTTGCCCAGTGTTCTTTAAGATATGCGAAGGCAAATAATAAATATCTTCCAAATTATAACAAAAAGGAACCTGACAGCTATTTAATTTATCTTGATTGTGTAAATTTATATGGCCATGCTATGATGCAACCACTTCCTACTCGAAACTTTAAGTTTTTGAATGAAGATGAAATAAATAATTTTAATGTAATGCATATTTTAAATGACAGTGATACAGGATTTATTTTGGAAGTTGACTTATGTTATCCTTACAAAATTCACGATTCTCATTCAGATTTACCATTTGCCGCTGAAAAATTCGCTCCACCAGGTAGTAAAAACGTTAAACTAATTGCTAACTTGTACGATAAACATAAATATATCATACATTATGTTCATCTAAAAGAATGTATACAAAATGGGCTTATTTTGCTAAAGGTATATAGAATACTAGCGTTTGAACAAACTTCATTTTTGGCTCCATATATCTTGTTGAATACTACTCTTAGACAAAGAGCGGCTTCCGATTTTGAAAGAGACTTTTTTTAAAAACAAAACAACTCTATTTTTGGAAAAAACTATTGAAAACAAAAGAAAACTTCGAAAATGAAAATAAATTTAATATGCCTAAAGCAAATTGTAAAATACCAGGTTTTTTTAAGGATGAAATGGGTGGTGATATAATATCCGAGTTTATCGGTTTAAGAGCGAAATTGTATTGTATAGACTCTCTAACTTCTTCAATCATCAAAGCAAAGGGTGTAAAAAAATCAGCAGTAAAAAAACTCGATATTAAAAAATATAAACGAGCTTTACGGTACAATGAATGCCTAAGAGATGACATGTGTATTATAAAGTCGAAAAATCATAAGATTTTTACTCAGAAGATTAATAAGCTGGTTCTTAGTAGCAATGATGATAAAAGACAAATAATGGAAGATGGTTGTAAAACTTTGCCATGGGGGCACCATAAAACAGTATTTTAATGAAGTGCTGTATAAGATAACAATACATTAATTTAAGGTGTCTATTTAAGCAAACATAAATAAATTTAAATGTATTGAAATATTATAATATAAAATAAATGATTGGTAAACAAATAAATGTGTTTAAATGTGATATCCTATACCTACTTCCTGTTTAAATTAAACTAAGTAGTAACAAAAAAATGAAACTCCAGAATAGTTTATAGTCATAACATTTAATTAATTTTCACAGAAATGTAATCTTTTTAATTGTTTTACATCATAATGATTTTATAGAACATTTACAGTCGACTATACATGTTTAAAAAATAAAAACAGTCAAATCTCGAAACATTAATAAAACAATAATATGTAATAAAATATAATAATTATAATTAACTCAAGTATACATTTTTTTGACAGTACAAACTATAACTATTTATTTTTAACTAGGTATACAAAAATTACCTAAACCTGTTCAGAGTCACTCAATTTTATCCCAATTTTTAGGGTTCCGTAGCCAAATGGCAAAAACGGAACCCTTATAGATTCGTCATGTCTGTCTGTCTGTCTGTCTGTCTGTCTGTCCGTGTATGTCACAGCCACTTTTTGTCGAAAGTATAAGAGCTATCCTGTTGAAACTTGGTGGAAAGATGTATTATGTAAACCGCATTAGGATTTTCACACAAAAATCAAAACAAAACAAATTTTGGGGGTGTCCCCCATACTTAGAATTGAAACTCAAAAAAATTTTTTTCACCAAACCCATACGTGTGGGGTATTTATGAATAGGTCTTTAAAAATGATATTGAGGTTACTAACATCATTTTTTCCTAAACTGAACAGTTTGCGCGAAAGACACTTCCAAAGTGGTAAAAAGTGTGTCCCCCCCCCCGTAACTTCTAAAATAAGAGAATGATAAAACTAAAAAAAAAATATAATATAGACCTCAACCAAAACTACCAACGAAAATTGGTTTGGATGAGATACAGTTAGCAGTTTTTGAGATACAGTACATTTTCGAAAACCGCAAATATAACTTTGCCATTCATACAAATACTATGAAAAACAAAGTTATTTTTATTGTTTGTGTATATTACTTACTAATCTCAATATAATTATATCTCTAATCTATGCTTACTGCTACGGAACCCTTCATGGGCGAGTCCAACTCGCACTTGGCCGGTTTTTAATAAGGGTCTCTGCTGTTATCATTTAAATGGCAATCTTGTAGTAATAGTGCAAACGCCAGCACATCAAGCTATTCCAAACTGTCAAATTTTCCCAATTGAATATGAACCTTATTCTTTTGTAATAAAGTTAAAAACCTAACAAAGAAATTTGACAGATTGGAGTAGCCTGATGGGCGGGCTTCTGCACCTAACTTAGAATGTTAGTTTGTAGTTTATTAATAATTATGAATTTTGATTTAATATGAGAAACAAATAATTATGTAATCTTACAGCAGTTGTTTGATTTATTCATTTTGCCTTACTTACATGGAAACTATTAATTAAACATTTCTTTTGCTTTTACAATAATACTTTCAAATAATAATTAAATTAACATTTTACGATAATAACTATAATAAAACATTACACATTAGATTTGCTTATCTTTTCTACTATTTTACTAACTAAATGTTCAGTTTTGTCCATGATATCATCATAATCACTTGTCACTATACACCGTGACTTTTTAGTCGTCTTACAAAGGCAGCCCAGTTCATGTCCCCAATGACTAGAACACGTTTATAATAAAAAAATAGGGATTTATGAGATTTTAATAATTTAAAAATAAAAATATTATTCATTATTATGATGCAAGGTGTAGTTAAAAACACCCTTGTATCATAGAAAATGGAGATTTATTTATTTTATTTATTTATTTAAAATTATGTAAATAACACCTTAACAGCTATAGCGCCAAAGCGATGTTACTACCAAATATAACAAAGTACAATATAACAAAGAAACACAGTTAAAATGCCCATAAAAACATACCATTTAAAATCCTGTACATAATTATATTCAAAATACCTATCATTAAACCCATTCAAAATACATAATTTTTATTATACAGTTAAAAAGACAATAAATAATTAAAAAATAACAATTGATAATTGCAATTAATTAAAAACAAAATACCAATTAACATACAATAATATAAAATAAATAAAAATACAATTTATTTTTTACAATTTTCTATACATTTCTGTGCTGCTCCTGTGAATTTCATCATGCTGCAGTGAAATATGTCAATCTCAATTGATATAATATTTAATAATCTAATGGCGCGTGACAAGGGGGCAAATCTGTTCAGGTTAGTCCTAGAGGATGGCTCCAGCAGGGTTGGAGTGGGGCGCCTCGCGCCACCGCCGCCCTGTGGTGCTCGCAGCCCCAGCTGCGCTAGCAAATCGGGGTGGTGCAGCCAGCCGCGGAGCACCCGAAATACGAAGGTGCACAGAGCGATGTCCCTCCGCACCGCCAGCCTGTTGTACCCTACCATCCCTAATACAAAGAGACTCGGATACATGAGCGGGAAGAAGGGATAGACACCGTACAACTTAAAATACAAGAAACGAGTGAATTTGTTTTGGATTCTTTCCACCATAATACTGCATTTAGCCTCATGAGGGTTCCAAATAATAGCACTCGTTTCAAGTCTACTCCGTACCAGCGCGTTGTACATGATCTTAACCACTGCCGTACTCTTAAAGTCTTTGCACTGTCTGAGTATAAATCCAAGATTACGAAAGGATTTGCGGCATATGTCTAAGATGTGCTCACGAAAAATTAATTCCGGAACCATCTTTATTCCCAAATCCCGCACCTGCGTGACCCGTGACATGACCGCCCCTTCCATCTCATACTGATGCAACAGAGGTTCCCGCGCGCGAGTGTAGCTCATTATAGCACATTTGGCAACGTTAAAAGCTAATTTATTATCTACACTCCACTGCACCACCCTATCAATATCCTGTTGAAGTCGCTCACAGTCCGAAGTATCTGCTACCGACAGGAACAACTTGAGATCGTCCGCGAATAGCACTTCGCCCCCCTCACGACGTTCGGAAGATCATTGACCATCAGAGTGAAGCTCAATGGACCAATATTGCTACCCTGACTCACCCCCGAAAATGTGAAATACGGCTTAGAGACGTATCCGCCATAATCGACGTACTGCCGGCGATCGCCAAGGTAGTTCGCGAAGAATTTCAGAAGGTGCGGTGTGAAACCAAATGCTGCAAATTTCGTCAACAGAACATCGTTGTCCACAGTGTCGAACGCCTTCCGAAAGTCGAAGTACGCAGTGTCCACCTGTCCCCCAGCGTCAACTACAGGCGCCAGGTATGTCATGAAAGACAACAAGTTACTCCCCGTACTTCGACCAGTCCGGAAACCATGTTGAGCGTTGGTCAGGCGAGAAGTTACTTGATCTAAAATGCTCTTGTGCAACACCGACTCAAACACCTTAGCAAACGCCGACAGCACGGCCACTGGTCGATAGCCACTGACATCAGTTCCCGGACCTCCCTTAGGAACTGGGATCACTCTAGTGGTTTTCCATTGTTTAGGATATTGTCCTGACTTCAAAAACAAATTTAAAATGTGCAGTAATGGCCTTTCAAACACAGCACTGCAGTCCTTCACTATAAAAGGAGGTATCCCGTCTGGTCCCGCCGAATACTTGGGCTTTAGGCGTCGGAGCGCCGATCGCAGCTCGCGCAAGTCGAGCTGGTCAACATGCACGCGCGCCGCTCCTGCACTCGCGCCTGCCGCGCGCTCCGCCTCCGCGGGGTTCAGCGTCGGGCGCACCACGTTATAGACCGAGTGAAAAAATGAAGCTAGACATTCCGGACATTCCTCGTCACTCAACTCCTTTCCATCATATGTAACTCGAGTTTTGTTACGTGTAACCCGCTTGCTTCTAACAAAATTCCAAAACGATTTAGGATCATTTTTAATATTTGTTTGTAGCCTATGCTGATAATTTTCATAAGTTGACGCTAATTTATATTTAACTTGAGTTCGATAGAAAGAAAACCATTCATAGTCGCTATCAGAACCGGTAATTTTAAACGATTTATGATACCTCCACTTTGTTTTGATGTCACGTATTAAATCAGCTGTGTACCAGATTGGATAGATATATTTGTTTAATTTCCTACTTTTTATTTTCATTGGTGTGCATTCACTAATTGATTCATTAACTACGCTATAAAAAAAAGTTAATGCCTCATCAGGATCTAAGATCTCATACAATGTCTTTGGGCTTTGGGTGGACGACAAGCTTAACTGGAAACTACACATAGACCATATCAAAACAAAACTAATGTCATTGCTAGGAGCGTTACGCAAATCTTCAAACTGTATACCGAAAGAAATACGTCTGATTATATACAACTCGCTAGTGAAATCTCATCTAGAATACTTAATCGAGATATGGGGATCCACCTCGAAATCCAATCTTATCTATCTACAAAGAACACAAAACAAAATAATAAAATCTTTATTTCACTACCACTACCTACATCCAACTAAAACATTATACGAAAAAACCGGCCAAGTGCGAGTTGGACTCGCGTGAAGAGGGTTCCGTACGATGTTACCTACCACGTTTTTTTTTTAATCTGACCCAAATTGGTACGCACAATATTGAGTGATTTACCATGTTATTTTAATATTTCGTCTATTTTCTTGAATAACTTGGAAACTATTTATTTTAAAATTACAAAAAATATATATTTAAGATTGTCTCAACAAGATCTTTCATTTGATATATCACACAATGCAGTTTTCAATTTTTTTTTTAATTTTCCCCTTCCCCTCCAGAAATTACCTCCCATATACAGATATGGACTTCTTATAGGTTATCCTATAATCTATAAGTAGAAAACTAATTCCTGTATTTTTTTCAAAATTTTAGGTTCAGTAGTTTCGGAGATTAGGGGGGGGGAATGGTCAAGCTTCGTCAATTTTTTTTGAATAACTTGGAAACCATTTATTTTAAAATTACAAAAAAAATACTTTTAAGTTCGTCTCAACAATACCTTTCATTTGATATGTCACACGATGCAGTTTTCAATTATTTTTTTTAATTTTCCCTTTCCCCCCCTCAAAAATTACCTCCCATATACAGATATGGACTTCTTATAGGTTATCCTATAATCTATAAGTAGAAAACTAATTCCTGTATTTTTTTCAAAATTTTAGGTTCAGTAGTTTCGGGGATAAGGGGGGGGGAATGGTCAAGCTTCGTCTATTTTTTTTTGAATAACTTGGAAACAATTTATTTTAAAATTACAAAAAAAATACTTTTAAGTTTGTCTCAACAATACCTTTCATTTGATATGTCACACGATGCAGTTTTCAATTATTTTTTTTTAAATTTTCCCGTTCCCCCCAAAAATTACCTCCCATATACAGATATGGACTTCTTATTGATTTTCCTATAATCTATTAGTAGAAAACTAATTACTGTATTTTTTTCAAAATTTTAGGTTCAGTAGTTTCGGAGATAAGGGGGGAGGGGGAATGGTCAAATTTCGTCTATTTTCTTGAATAACTTGGAAACCATTTATTTTAAAATTACAAAAAAAATACATTTAAGATTGTCTCAACCAGACAATTCATTTGATATGTCACACGATGCAGTTTTCAAAACTTTTTTTTTTCATTTTCCCCTTCCCCCCCAAAAATTACCTCCCACATACAGATTTCATCTATTCACGTCACACCTCTGTGCTTGGGTCACAGGAATGGATATGTGTACCAAATTTCAACCCAATCGGTCTAGTAGATTCGGAGATAATTGACTGTAAGCGACAGACAGACGGACACACGAGTGATCCTATAAGGGTTCCGTTTTTGTATTCGGACGTACGGAACCCTAAAAACAAACCTACTGAACATCACACAACTTTACACTTATACCACATGCGTCCTCATTAAAAATATAATCACCAATTCTATTCAATCAAACTTACAAATACACGAAAAAACAGTAAAATACAATACAAGGAGTATGAACAAGTTACAACTAATGACCGCTCGCGCACGAACAAACTATGGCAAAACAAACATATTGGTCGAGGGAGTACGGCTGTATAACGGTTTACCGGAAGAATTGAAAAGGACGGACAGTATTAACACTTTCAAATATAAACTTAAAAAATATGTTCGAACAATTTAATACAATGTAGTTAACTTAATGTTATATAACACTTCCAACACTCACAGAGGCGAAAACATTATTGTTATCGTAAACTTTGTATCTCATTTTAAGTGAACCAATGTTCTTATGAGAAATAAATGTCTTTAAACCTAAACCTATGTCTCCCAATCTACTGACTGTAAAATACTATATAGTCTAGAAAAATCACATTTGTTAAAATTCCATTTCGGTTCACTATTTAACGTGGAGTCCTTGCGATCGGAACACGGTTTGTATACCGTCAATAGCTCATTTAATCGATCTCCAAACATCACTGTAGCTAACAGTGGTGGATGCTGAACGTCAATATCCACCAACGGTTCATCTGCCAGTTCTACCTCCAACTCACTCGCCAAAAACGTAGTCAGTACTAAGTCCAAAGTACGATTATTTATATTAGAAACATTATTTACTTGCTGAAATCCACAGAAAGCTTTTACATACTCCAAATAACTTTGCACTTCCACTGATGTAGATGGCATATTAAAATCACCCATCACTAATACATTCCTATAATTAACACATATTGATTCTATAATATTAAACAATCGCATATATTCATTAGTATCACATTTCGGAGGAATATAAACTACACAACATAAAAACAAACAATTATTTCTCAGGTGCACGGTAGCACAAACAATCTATACATCTATACATATAATAAAATAGTAGGAAAGTGAAAACTGTACATTGAATATTTTTTTTAAAGAATACTTGGGGTGTGATCTATAATCGATACCGAAGCCAAAAATATAGTTTTTAGAATTTTTGTCTGTTTGTCTGTTTATCTGTTTGTCTGTTTGTCTGTATGTATGTCCGGGATAAACTCATAAAGTACTGGACGGATTTGAATGATTCTTTTTTTGTTGTATAGGTATTATGTCTGGCCAACATATAGGCTATAATTTATCTTGAAATCTTGAACACCTGGTGCAGAACCGCAACAGACCAGCTAAACTGTAAGAGATACAAAAATGGTGCCATTGCAAAAATTGTTCCACGTGATGAGTATTTTCTGTTGAGAGAATAAATTTGAAGATCTGGAACATCTAATGTGGAACACCAAGAGCCCAGCTACACTATAACATATATAGGAATGACGTCTTAGCAAAGTTGTTCAGCCTGATGAGCACTCTCTGTTGACGTATAAAAATTGAAGATCTAGAACACCTGATGTGGGACACCAAGAGCCCAGCGAAACTATAACATATACAGGAATGACGTCTTAGCAAAGTTGTTCAGCCTGATGAGCACCCTCTGTTGCCGTATAAAAATTGAAGATCTGGAACACCTGATGTAGAACACCAAGAGCCCAGCTACACCATAACATATATAGGAATTACGTCTTAGCAAAGCTGTTCAGCCTGATGAGCACTCTCTGTTGATGTATAAAAATTGAAGATCTGGAACACCTGATGTGGAACTCCTAGAGACCAGCTACACTATAAAATAATATAGGAATGACGTCTTAGCAAAGTTGTTCAGCCTGATGAGCACTCTCTGTTGACGTATACAATTGAAGTACTGGAACACCTGATGTGGGACACCAAGAGCCCAGCTACATATAAGTATAGGAATGACGTCTTAGCAAGAGTTGTTCTCCGTGATGAGCACTCTCTGTTGACGTATAAAATTGAAGATCTAGAACACCTGATGTGGGACACCAAGTGCCAAGCGAAACTATAACATATACAGGAATGACGTCTTAGCAAAGTTGTTCAGCCTGATGAGCACTCTCTGTTGACGTATAAAATTGAAGTACTGGAACACCTGATGTGGGACACCAAGAGCCCAGCTACATATAAGTATAGGAATGACGTCTTAGCAAGAGTTGTTCTGCGTGATGAGCACTCTCTGTTGACGTATAAAATTGAAGATCTGGAACACCTGATGTAGAAATCAAAGCTATCACTAATTTCACTGTATAATTTTAAAATAACATAAGCTGGGAGTACCTCCACGCAGTAAAAGCGGTAACAGTTTAGAACTAATTTTAGATGATGAATAAAAATTTGACTCTACAGGCCAAAACTCCCATTTATTTTTTTACCCGGGCTCTTGAAATTGGACATCAGACTTATCAGATGTTCGATTTTGACGATCCCGTGCCGTTGGCATAAGCAACAGAATCCGCGTACGAAGTCGCGGGCAGCAGCTAGTTTCAAATAAGGCTGAGTTCACGTTGGCGATCGGAACGCCCTTCAAGTCAAAACGCGGCGATGATGCTAAGAACACTCCTCCTTGCTTGCGCCCGTCTGCCCGATCACACCGTACTATTTTATAACCCGGTGGAATAAGTTCGCCATCATGGATTGAATCATTGAGACCCGATTCTGTGATTGCAAAAAGGTCATGAGAGGATGCCAACATAGAGATGGAATGATCTGCTCGACTCGTGCGCTGGGTAGGTATACTCTACAGTTCGATACGTATACATTTTTACAGGGTGTTTCATTTTTCTAACGTACCTATTTATTTATGATAAAAATTATTATTAATGAAAAAAAATTAAATAATCACGCCTAGAGGTATTTTATGTCGGATACATTAAGTGGACCTCTTTTATCTCTCATAAGTTTTATTAGGTGACGAGCGCGCCCTTGCTCCTTACGCACGATAAAAGATGAGTTTTTAAAAGATTTACTTTTTTTCTTCTTCAATCTTCGCTCCTCTTTTTTTTCTGGCGACTCTCCTCATGTGCTATAGCTGCTACTTCAATATCCCAGCTCTCCCTATCTTGAGCATAGTAAAAAGGATTGGTAACTGGGTCCATGTCATCTATCTCATTCTGAAAGAATACCAAGAATGTTATAACTAAACAGTATAAAACTATGAATTTAATGTTTGATTTAAGATAATCTTAATAGTGACATACCTCTGAATTTCGTAGGTTCATGATATCTAAAGCGGGGCTGTAGGATGGTGAGTGTGACATGATTCTGTAAAAAAAAAGATGCATTAAGTACATAATTATTATTATTGTAATTAGTTTAAATAAAGAAATAAAAAATACTAACCTTGAAAATATAAAATCGTAAACAAAATGACCAGCTGCCTAAGCAAGCAACACCTGCAAAGTGATCGCTTATTTTATAATACATACAAAAATTATTTGATGCACGATGTGTAACAAGAGTCACATTACCTAGCTCACATTTATACATTCCTATCTTGTAAGATGAGAATAGAACCGTTCCTGTAGTAACAAGTTTAAAGATAGCCCAAAATAAAGTATATATATATGTCGCAGAACCAACACAGAAGCACAATAATTCAGAATAACGCCATCTATTGTCATTGCCGAGGAATCAAAACAGAAGCACAATTTGGAATCTCTATGGATTATTGTTAATTTAGAATAACGCCCTCTATTATCGTTAGTGTGGAATCAAAACAGAAACGCAATTTAGAATCTTTATTGATTAGTGTTAATTTAGAATAACGCCATCTGTCTCTCATTGGAGGAACTATGAAGTTAGATTTGACAGATAACGTTTAGAAATGCCAAGTTATTAAACTTGGGGATGCTTAGCGTGGAGTAATGGCAACACCGAGCGAATAGTCGAGTCGAATATCGATTCGGAAGTTTGATCAGGTATTCGACGTTGACAAGTACTGACTTTGACAGATATGTTGGCAAACCTGTGTGGGGTCCAAGTGGCCTTGGACGGACAGTTGAGTGAAGTGAACACTTTGAATCGGTCCGTCAAGCTGTGTAGACATCTTGGTCACGCCACGTCGTCCACGATAATCTTCCCGCGTTCCTAAGTTTTTAATCGAGCCATATCTCGGACATCCTTGATTATTTTGTATTCAGTGTGTGTTAGCAAGTAATTAAAAGTGTTAACGAAGGTTTTGTGAGTGTTATTTCCGATATCGCGCCCCTTCTGATATCGATTCTTCGACATATATATCTATGTTAGGTGATAATTAAATTAATTGGCAAGATGAAGTTGATCAAACAACCCATATCACTAAACGTTAAAAATATAAATCTTGGTGAGTCTCCTCAACAGATTAGACATAGCGCTTTGTTGCCTAATACAATTCGTTGTATAATTTGCGGTCCCTCAAATTGTGGTAAAACAAACGTTGTGGTCAGTTTGTTATTGCATGAAAATGGGCTCAAATTTCAAAACCTTTATCTTTACTCGAAGACTAATTTTCAGCCAAAATATTGTTTTTTACGAGAAGTATTAAGAAGAGTGCCTCAGATAAAATTCAGTGAGTTCACTGACGATAAAGATGTCATATCTCCGAGTGAAGCTTTACCAAATTCTGTATTTATATTTGATGATGTCGTATGTGAAAATCAAATAAACATCCGTAATTATTTCTGTATGGGCAGACATAAACAAATAGATTGCTTTTACTTATCACAAACCTACTCAAAAATCCCGAAACAGTTGTTACGCGATAATGCTAACTTTCTTATAATATTTAAACAAGATGATGTGAACTTAAAGCACATCTATAAAGAACATGTCAACTCCGATTTACCGTGGTATCAGTTCAAAGATATATGTAAAACTGTTTGGAGTAATTCTTATAACTTCCTTCTTATTAACAAAGAGTCATCATTAAATTATGGAAGGTACAGACAGAATTTTGATATTTTTTTTAAATTTGAATGAAACCAGTATACATTTAAATGAATTCTATACAAAAACATTGCTAGTGTTATTCCGATCTTAGTTGAATACAGTTGTGGTTGCATAAGATGGAGAAAAATATTAAAATGGAATTAATGAAGTCTGCTGACTCCATAAAAAGAAAAATTAAACAAATGAAAACTCTGGAACATACAATGAACTTGTCACTTGATAAAATGCTAAAACCAGTGACAGATCCTCTTAAAACTCTAGTTAATTCAAATAGTTCTTTAGAAAATATAAAAAATAAAGGAAATAAAACTCTGAATCCTTCTGAAGAAATTGAATCGGATGAAAATAATACTAGTTCATCAACTAAGTACAATGATAATTACGAACCAAAATTTAACTCTGCACAATTTTCGGGTCAAAATTCTAATAGAGAATTTACAGATAATTTAGAAATTTCATTACAAGGTGACGACATCCATGATATTTATGACGGTGTTAATATACCATTCGGATTAAGAAATAAAGACAAAAATTTACTTTTAGGTAATTCTGTTGTATCATTTTCTAAAATCGATAGTTTAGATAATGATAATGTAATTTTGGTAAAAATCGATGATAAAGCTTATAATTTGACCCCAGGCCTGAAAGAACTTTTGCTACGAAGAAAACCTGATTTAAAGTTAATATCGAACCAAGATAAACTTGTTTATAAGGATATGTTGCATTATACAAGTGCGCATAAAAGAGATTTTAACCCTAAAGGTCAAATAAGAGGCGATAAAGGGATAAAATATCGTGAGATAATCAAACCGCTATTTTCCGAAACTTTTAATGATACAAGTGAGATCAAACTAGGAGGTAACTTACCAAAACTAAAAAAATATAAAAACAACACTGATTTAGTGTATTGGGATGATCCCAATGAATTGGTTGAGAGATTAAAGTTATTAGTGGCTTCGAGAGATGCTGGCAATACAAATCATGATAATGAAATTTTATCTATAATTGAAGAATTAAAAGAAGCTGACATAATTCAATAATAAATAGTGGCAGTGACAAGATTTTGATTCAGTATTAGAGACTGATTCATCATAAGCATTGGCAAAGCTCGTAACTGAATCAGGTTAAAACACAACATTAATTAGTACTTTTATGTAACACATGCGATCCGAAGAAATTTAAATAATAAGAGTTACAAAAATATCAACATGAGCAAAGCAGATGTGGTAAATGAAATTCATAAAAACGCAAGAGTCAATTTTCTGCGAAGGCGTGTTATTATGAGAGACATAGATGATCTATGGCAAGCCGATTTAATTGATATGCAATCTGTGGCCTCAGAAAATAAGAATTTTAGGTTTATTCTTGTCATTATCGATACATTTTCAAAATACGGTTGGGGCTTTCCTCTTAAAACCAAATCCAAGGATCATGTGTGTGACACTTTTAAGATGTTGCTGGACAAAGGTCGTGTACCTAAGAATCTACAAACTGATAATAGAACAGAATTTTATAATAATAAATTTAATAAACTCATGAAATGCTTTCAAATTAACCATTATTCAACCTTCTCAACAAAAAAAGCTTCAATAGTTGAACGATTCATCAGAACATTGAAGGCTAAGCTGTATAAAGAATTTAGTTTAAAAGGTAACTACAATTGGACAAGCGACACTCTTAACGATGTCATTTATAAATACAACCATACTCATCATCGAACAATTGATGAAATTCCTGCAAATGTAGATAATATTAATAAAAAACGAATATTACAAAAATATGTTATGTCAGAAAAAAAAGTTGATTTAAAAAGTAAGTTTAAGGTGGGTGATTATGGGGTGCTAAGACAGGAAACCTCCACGTGCGCCCGTGGACTGGAGTTCCCTCTCGGATACGTCCGGGGGGAAGACCAGTTTTTCGGGCCGGTGCACCCTGGGATGCGGGCAAAAACTCTCCTTAGGCACTGTGTGCCTAAGGGGTTTCTTTGCCCGTATGCAAATAGCCTGTCGGGTGGACGCTCCAACGCGTGTCCCTCTGAACAGCAGAGGGCACAGCGGTGGAGCAGGCTTGCGGACGGTGAGTAATGGGTATGCTCGCCGTCCGACCAAGGACCAAGCCCGGGTCGGTGGCGCGTCGTGTTTCACGCGTCACCGACGGGGCCCCTTATGGGGCCAAATGCCTGCCGGGGTCGCGGATTTTTCTTAATCCAGGACACCGTGGCCCCGGAACGTAAAGGGCATCCGACGGAACACGGGTGGATTTTAGTCAGTAAAAGTCTGACAGTCCCTCCCGCCCCGCCCAGGGCGGGAGGACTCATTTGATGATTTTGCCACCCTAAAAAAAAAAAAAAAAAAAAAAAAAAAAAGGTGGGTGATTATGTACGTATCAGTAAATACAAAGGAACATTTGAAAAGGGATATACTCCCAACTGGTCGACAGAAATATTTAAAATTCGAAAAATACAGAATACAACTCCTTTAACCTACTTAATTGAAGATGCAATTAGAAGTCAGCGTATTTTAGGAGCATTGTATGCACAAGAGCTTCAAAAGACAAAATATCCCAATGTATATCTAGTTGAAAAAGTTCTTAGGCGGAAAGGAAATAAGGTTTTAGTAAAATGGTTAGGATTGTCTTCTGCTGAAAATAGCTGGATTGATAAGTCGAATATATTATAACAAAGAAAAAAAATGTTAACATTTCATAGTTCATATATTAATGAAAGTCGTATTATATTTATTAAGTGTTCAATCTATGACTGATTAGTCTTACGATGTGTATTGGAGAGAGCAGTCTTCTCAATTGGCTTATAAATCATTTACCATTTGAATTACATTTACCTGGATATAATTATTGTGGTCCTGGTACAAATCTGATTAAAAGACTTATGCGCGGAGAGAAAGGTGTGAATAAATTAGACGAATATTGTAAAGAACACGATATTGCCTACCACAAGTCGAAAAGCTTAAGAGATCGTCATAAGGCAGATTTAGTTTTATTAAAAATGGCTAAAAAGCGAGCAGTTGCCTCTGATGCAAGTGTAGGGGAAAAGTTCGCAGCACATTTAGTAAGCAAAGCTATGTTGACGAAATTTAAAACTGGAGCGGGCTTACAAAATCGTCACTCTGATAAAAATTTTCAAAAAAAAAATGCTTCTGGCAATGGTTTTAAAAATAAATTAAAAAATGTTATTACCAAAACGAAAAGACACATACGGAAATTGAAACCAAAAGGCAAGAAAATGGCAATAGAATTAGCTATGGCTGCTGCAAGAGAATTAGTTAATGATGCAACTATAAAACTTCCTCGCGTTATTCCTATACCAAAAACTGGTGGAGTGTTACCTTTGATTCCTATTTTTGCGGGACTATCGGCGGCAGGAGCTTTAGCAGGAGGTGCGGCTGGAATAGCTAAAACCATAAATGATTTCAAAATGGCAAAAAAGCGTTTTGGCGAATTGAAGCGACACAATGAAAAAATGGAAGCTCTTTGCATCGGAAAGGGATTACATCTTAAGCCTCATAAAAGTGGACTTGGAAATTTGTATCGAAAGAAAAAAACTAAAATACCGGCTACCCAAACGAGCCTTAACTAACGTCGACATTCTGAAGTATGGTAATAATATTCCTTATTTTCGAGGTGTATTTATGAGAGATGAGCTCCCTAAAAAACCTTTCAAAAAAGAATGTGGAGTTATGAATTTAGATAATTCTAGAAATCCCGGTTCTCATTGGGTAGCCTATGCGAAATACAATGATTATGTTGAATATTTTGACAGTTACGAAAATCTTAAACCCCCAAAAGAATTTATAAAATACCTAGGTTCTAAAGTTCAGTATAATTATGATAATATACAACGCTATCATCCTTTCAATTGCGGGCATCTTTGTTTAAAGTTTTTAAATCATTTTTGGTCTGGTCAAGAAATAAAATAAACAGTATCATTCAGAAGTGATCAGTATGCAAGCATGTCTTTAACGGTTACCATCTCTGGAAATAAATCAGAACTGGATTCATATTTTCAACCACCTCTAAGTTTATCTGATCAATACGAGTGCGGTTTGCTATATTTTTCAGTATTAAACTCAATACCAGGAGGGCATAATAATAACAATTTTTTGCCCGTGATCAGAATCGAATGTGATCTAGTTCATGGTTCATACTCCAATGGATTACCAACTCACATTATTCATGAATTCATATCTAATACTGCTGAGGCCATCAATACATTGAAATACCACAAAACGTTATTTACTTTCCAGTGAACAAAAATATAGTACCATCTATATCTCGGGCACGCCGCAATCGCGGCGGTAAGACCCCTCTTTGAGGAGTGGCTGGAAAGGCGTCACGGCGTCCTGACCTATCGGATGACGCAGGTCCTCACCGGACACGGATGTTTCGGGAGGTACCTGTGTCGGATGGGGAAGGAAGAAACGCCGGGGTGTCACCATTGCGAAGATCGCCCGGAGGACACAGTAGAGCATACGGTGCAAGACTGCCCCGCTTGGGCAGAGCACCGCCGTGTCCTCACGGCAGCGATAGGCGGAGACCTCTCGCGCCCGGCATTGGTCGAGGCCATGCTGCGGGGCGAGACGGAGTGGGAAGCGGTCGCCTCCTTCTGCGAGGCAGTAATGCTCGTTAAGGAGGAGGCGGGCCGTGAGAGAGAGAGGACAGCGTCCTCCCTCCGCCCCACCCGCAATGGTAGACGCCCACGGCGTCGGACGTCGCAAGACGATCTCCGGCCACCGTAGGCGCGGGCATGCGGGCGGCGAGTAAAGGGCAACTCGCCGCCCGGACATGGACCATGCCCGGGTCGACGGCGCGTTGTGTTCCACGCGCGCCTCAAAGAGCGTCAGCACGATGACGGGGCCCCGCCCAAGAGGGCCAAAGCCTGCCGGGGTCGCGGGACTTATCTCATTACCGTGACCCCGGAACATAAAAGGCTATCGAAGGACACCGTGGATTTAATTCAGTACAAGTCTGACAGTCCCTCCCGCCCTGCCCGGGGTGGGAGGACTCATTTGATGATTTTACCACGCTAAAAAAAAAAAAAAAAAAACCATCTATATCTATTAAGATTGTCGACCAATTTGGTTTTAGCATTAACTTCAAAGAAGCGCATATTCAACTACGTCTTCATTTAAGAAAAATAAGATGATACTATATTATAAAAACACTCCTATGAAAATAAAACATCTTATTCCTTCAACGATCCCGAAGGTGCATAGACGTAAGAAAAAAGTTAAGAAATCGATTGAAACAAAGGGAAAAAAGTTAAGAAACTGACTGAAGTAAATAAAGAGAAAAAAGTTAAGAAATTGACTGAAGCAAATAAAGGTTTTCTTAGAGCCCTAGGTTTTAAAGTATGAATATACTACAGATTACCGAATTACCGCACTTCGATAGTTCGATCGAAAGTTATGAAATCCATTCATATAATCCCTACAACAATAGCTTTAGAGAAAACGATGAAATCAGAATCCCCATACATCAGCAAGACATATACATCCTACCATCAGCCAGTTCAATTTACATCGAAGCTCAAGCAAAGCTGTTCGGTAAAGATGGGAATCCGATCAAGAAAACTATTACTTTCACTAATAACCCTGTTATGTATTTGTTTCAAGACATCAGATACGAAATGAATGGTATTGAAATAGATCGTATTAAAAATTCTGGAATAACATCAACAATAAAATCATACGTGTCAATGAATGAAGGAGAAAATAAAGTTGCCGCCTGTTGGTCTAGTGGTTAGTGACCCTGACTGCTATGCCGGAGGTTGTGGGTTCGATTCCCACCCAGGACAAATGTTTGTGTGATGAGCACCATCATTTGTTCTGTGTCTGGGTGTAATTTATCTATAATATGTATATGTATGTATTTAGAAATATATAAGTATGTTTATCAGTTGTCTAGTACCCATAACACAAGCTCTGCTTAGCTTGGGACTAGATGGCGTTGTGTGATAGTTGTGGAATATTATATTATTATATTATATTATGGGGTTGGAACATGGATGGGTTTAAAAGTGATGGTCATTTTAGTGCCATCATACCTCTAAATAAAATTTTAGGGTTTGCAGAGGATTACAATAAAATTGTAATAAATTGTAAACATGAACTTATACTAAATAGAAGTAACTCTAACTTAAACAGCATCATATTAACTGATGATGTTGTTAATTTTCAAATAGATTTACAAAGAATACAATGGCGCGTACCACACATAAAAGTGTCAGACCGGGAACGACTGACACTTCTAAAACAGTTAGAAAGAGATAAACCTATTCAGATGGCGTTTAGAAATTGGGATTTATACGAGTATCCATTACTTCCTAAAACTACTAAGCATTCTTGGTCAGTTAAGACTGCATCTCAATTAGAGAAACCACGATATGTAATTTACAAACTAATAGAAAGAATAATAAAACCAAAGACAGTTCGTTGTTTGATCATTGTGGAGTAACAAACATAACACTATTTTTGAATTCATAGTATTATCCGTACGAACCTTTAGGCTTAAAGTTTACCGAGAACAAATATAAATACGAGATGTATGTGAAATTTCGTCAGTCGTATTACAACTGCCCTGCGGACCTGTTACTTGATATAACCGATTTCAAGGAAAAGGCTCCTCTCTTTGTCATAGACTGTTCAAGACAAAACGATAGTTTGAAAACAGGTCCTGTAGATGTGCGTGTGGAGATTGAATGTTCAGCACCAATACCAGATAACACTACTGGATATTGTTTAATTATTAACGATCGACTTGTGGAATATAAACCTTTGAGTAACATAGTGCGCAGGTTATCATGACTGCCATTGTAGATGTTCAAGGTTTTAAAACAGAAACAAATGAATTTATCGTCAAGGAAATTGCTGTATTATGTAATAAAAAACTCAGTACCGGCGTTAGGGTAAGGCTCGGTTAGGCGACCGCCCAGGGCGCCGGATATAAAAGAGCGCCACAGGTCTACGTAATTCCCGTAAATTATGCCCTTTAGCGAAAAAATCGTTATGGTGTTAACAAGGTGTTAAGATTAGAATGGAACTCAGTGTCAAATTCGGAGCACTGCACTGCATGCATAGCAGTTTACGTTACCGAAAATCCTGGACCATAGAGAAAAACATTATCAATCTCTAAATAAAAACTGGTTGTTGAATTTTGACAAACTTGGCAACTTTGTCAATCGAAAATCGAAATGAAATTACTGATAACCTCGACCTCGAAGGCTAGAAAAGTAAAATTTTACTAGTTTTAATAAATGGTAATTTCACTTATTATATCCTTTTCCTTATTTCATATGCGATTGAATTGCAGTTAGGGGGCGCCGTAGAAATCTCGCCTAGGGCGCTGGTAGTGCTAAAGCCGGCACTGAAAAAACTTCAGGTGTTTTTAATTAAGCCTCCATTCTCATTTTGCGATTTAACGAAACCAGAAAAACGACAAGTCAGTTGGATTGAACGTAATAGAAAGATATACTGGAACGAAGGATTTGTGCCTTACTCAAATTATCAGAATATAATTGTAGATATATTAAGAGATAAAAGCGTTTACACCAAAGGTTTAGAAAAAGTGTTATGGTTAAAAAATATTTCGAATAATAATAATATAAATAATTTAGAAGATGAAGGTTGTCCTAATTTATTAAGCTTGTACAATAAATATGAACATTCTCATGGTGTGTATAGTTGTATTTATCATGATACAATATGTGCTTTAAAAATGTAATATGTTTAAATAAATGGTGTATGGATAATAAATATTTGAAATAAATATTTTCTTGTTAATTTTTTTTCAAAATTGGTTAATACCTATGTATCACTTTCCGATCCCTACCAATCCCATCGATGTTAATCGTTATAAGTTGCTGGTAACAGATATGAGTGTCATTACACTTTTATAATTATCTGTATCAAGAACTAGAGTGTGTAAACAGAACATGTTGCAAAATACATACAATCCTCAATATTATGATATGTATAATGAGTATAAAATGCGCGAATTTTCATTTGGTTATTACTGGGCAACAGCTAATTCAAGGAAAAGATTGGTGATGGAAATGGCTGACGCTGGATTTTTTTATTGTGGAAACGGTGTAAATGATAAAGCAGCATGTTTCTCATGTGGGGGTATTATAGAAGATTGGGAGATTTACGACGATCCTTGGATGCAACATGCTGTACAGTTTCCTCAATGTTTTTATTTGAACGCTGTGAAAGGAAAATATTATTTATTTATTTATTTATTTATTTATTTATTTAGGGACTATGGAAGACTTACAGCTAAATACAATGGTGATAAATAACAGTACGTTAATCTGACAGCCAGTTACAAGTCTTCACGTCTAGAACTTGCTTAGTATAAAAGAACTGTGGAGCAAAATGTACATTCCGCTAAATCATGCAATAAATCTAAAGATACATACAGGTCAAGACCATCACCTAATTTTTTTTTAAAGCCGAATATAATACAATTGGTACTGTATAAAAGAAATTATAAAGAATAACAAAGACTAAAGATTAATCACTAAAAAAGTTTTCAGATAAACGCTTTTTTGCCGTTGTCACACTCGTTTCAAAAATATCAAAGTCGAACTGTTTGCACACCTTATTAAAATACCCACTTACACGCACAAAGTAGGAATTTTGTCTATAATTAGTGTTTGCAAATGGCACCCTTAGTGGTGGATTAAATCTTTTGGATTTGCTAGGAACATTAAAGTATAAAGAAGACAAAATATCAGAACAGTTTATGTCACCTCGAACCGTTTTTAATAAGAATATACAATCGGAGATCTCACGACGATTATTCAAAGGTAAGAGATGATATTTTTTACAAAGACTAAGATAGTTACTGGACTGATACGGAACCTTTTGATGAAAGCATAAAAACCTTATGAATCTTTTTTGTATGCGCTCAATGCGGTCAATATATTTGTGATAGCATGGACTCCATATTTCGGATGCATATTCCAAGTGGCTTCTAACAAAAGTGCAGTATAGAATTTTTAGAGTCTTGGCTTGAGTGAAGCACTTGGATAATCGCATTATGAAACCGAGGGATTTCGAGGCTTTAGCGACGATGGTATCAACATGCTTATCAAAAATGAGTTTGGAATCGTGATGAACTCCCAGGTCACGAATAGTACTACATCTAGGTAATATATGACCACCAAGAGTATATGTAGTGGCTAGAATAGATCGTCCACGGGAATACGTTACAACTGAGCATTTTTTAGGGTTCAGATCAAGCTTGTTTTGCTGGCAGTATGCCTCGAGATTCAGTAAATCAGTTTGAAAGGCGAACATATCGTCGCCACAACAGTAAAGTAGCCAAACTGACATTTTGGTGATTTGGTGTTAAATAAAGAATTGCCATGGTTACTATTATATCTTCACTGTGGTAAAATATCACATCTCTAGCAATTGTCTTTTTGAAAATAATTCCATTATTCCTAATTCATATCTGCACAAAATTGTATTTGTACAATAGTAAACTTTTCTATGTGGTCTTTGTTCAGTTTACCTGTACTGCATATTATTACTTTTCGTAATACTCACAATCTTCAATTAACCTATGTGGTACATTGAATACTTTACCGTAATTCAAAAGGGTAGTGGAAAGTTAAATCTTGCAAAGGTAAACTAACCAAACTGGAAGATTGAATACTTTACATTGGTCCATAAAACAATCGGAATGCTTAAACTCACAATATTCTATTAGCCTAAGTGGTACATTGAATACATCACCTTTGTTAAAAAGGCAATCGAGACACTAAATACCAGTGTTATATTATTTTAAGTGACAGATTGAGAACTTTACTTTGGTTTGTTTAAGCAATCGAAATAAATATAGAATAGTTATTAGCAGTCTTATTTCGCAGATTTATTAATTTACATCAATTTTTAAATAGTAATAAATGAGTTGCCGTGGGGCGCCGGCTTAGAATTGCGTTCCCCCAAATCATCCCGTGGGTGTCGTAAGAGGCGACTAAGGGACAAACCGGAGGTCGGGCAGCAGCGTCCTCTGTGTACTGCACATCCTCACTGCGATCGCCAACCCGCCTGCCAAGCGTGGCGATTAAGGCAAATTACCCCCTTTATGATTGAAAGCACAGAAACCAGGCCCCCAGTCCCCGGCAGCTCCGCTATCCCTGGCGCGGGTAGGGGTCAAGGTAACGGCGGAGCAGGGGGTGCTAAGAATCTCCGGAAGAGATCCGGCTACCCACCCCCACGACGACTGGCCCTGGTAACACACAACATACGCACAATGAGGACTGACGAAAAGATCTGCGAGCTGGAAGAGGAGCTGAGCAAGTTACACTGGGACATTATAGGGTTATGCGAAGTCCGTAGAGAGGGGGAGGCCACCGTAATCCTGAAGTCTGGTAACTTGCTCTACTACCGGGAGGGCGACCAACAGTCCCAAGGTGGTGTCGGGTTTCTCGTTCACAAGTCCCTCGTAAACAACATAATAACCATCGACAGTGTGTCGAGCAGGGTGGTATACCTAATACTCAGAATATCCAAAAGATATTCGCTGAAGGTCATTCAGGTATACGCACCGACCTCGTCACACTTCGATGATGAGGTGGAGACTATGTATGAGGACGTAAGTAGGGCCATACATAGTTCCAAAACTCACTTCACTGTTGTTATGGGGGACTTTAACGCAAAGTTGGGCAAGAAAAGCAGTGATGAGTTGAGAGTGGGGTAATTTGGGTATGGGAAACGGAACCCTAGGGGACAGAGGCTGGCCGACTTTCTGGAGAAAGAGGAACTCTTCATGATGAACTCTTTCTTCCAGAAGCCGCCTCACAGGAAATGGACCTGGTTGAGTCCCGATGGTTTCACGAGAAACGAGATAGACTTCTTCATGACCGACAAGAAACGGATATTCAGTGATGTCTCTGTGATCAACAGGGTAAAAACCGGTAGTGATCACCGAATCGTAAAAAAATCCGAACAGTCAGAGACTCGCTGAATATCAATGTTAAACTTGAAAGGTCTATGGACAGTTATACACTTCGGTCGCAAAGCCCGTTGACAGCTTGGTAGGAGATCCAAGAGCCAAGCTGTCCCGACATTATACCGAAGATATCCCGGACATCAGTCTGTACGAGATTAGGATGGCCCTGAAGCAGCTTAAGAACAACAAGGCGCCGGGCGAGGACGGAATCACTTCAGAGCTTCTGAGAGCGGGTGGAACACCGGTACTTAGAGTCCTCCAGAAACTCTTTAATTCCGTCCTGTCCGAGGGCAAAACGCCTCAAACGTGGAGCAGGGATGAGGTGGTGTTGTTCTTCAAAAAAGGTGATAACAGCCTATTGAAGAACTACAGACCCATCACGCTTCTGAGTCATGTTTATAAGCTGTTTTCAAGGGTTATCACGAACCGTCTCGAACACAGACTTGATGACTTCCAGCCTCCCGAACAAGCCGGTTTCCGAAGAGGCTATAGTACCATAGACCACATCCATACGCTGCGGCAAGTTATACAGAAGACCGAAGAGTATAACTTGCCATTATGCTTAGCGTTTGTGGACTATGAGAAGGCCTTCGATTCGGTGGAAATATGGGCGGTACTTGAGTCACTCCAGCGATGCCGTATTGACTATCGGTACATCGAGGTGTTGAAGTGTTTGTATAATAACGCCACCATGTCGGTCCGAGTACAGGAGCAGAGCACGAAGGCGATTCCATTGAGAAGAGGCGTAAGACAGGGGGACGTTATCTCCCCGAAACTGTTTACTGCCGCAATGGAAGACGCCTTCAAACTCCTGGAATGGCAAGGACTTGGCATCAACATCAACGGCGAATACATCACTCACCTTCGGTTTGCCGACGACATCGTAGTCATGGCAAAGTCGATGGAGGAACTCAGCATGATGCTCGATGGCCTCGACCGAGTTTCACAACGGGTGGGCTTGAAGATGAACATGGACAAGACGAAAATTATGTCAAATGCCAATGTTGTGCCCACCTCAGTCTCTGTTGGAAACTCGGTACTCGAAGTTGTTGACTCATATATCTATTTAGGACAAGTAGTCCAATTAGGTAGGTCCAACTTCGAGAAAGAGGTCAACCGCCGAATCCAACTCGGTTGGGCAGCATTCGGGAAGCTACGCAATGTCTTTTCGTCCGACATACCTCAGTGCCTCAAGACGAAAGTCTTCAACCAATGTGTGTTACCAGTGATGACTTACGGCACCGAAACGTGGTCTTTCACTATCGGCCTCATCTCAAAGCTCAAAGTCGCTCAGCGAGCTATGGAGAGGGCTATGCTCGGTGTTTCTCTACGTGATCGAATCCGAAATGAGGAGATCCGTAGACGAACTAAAGTCACCGATATAGCCCACCGGATTAGCAAGCTGAAGTGGATTGCCACTTCTGGATGGCCGATGGGGTCGAAAAGTGCTAGAGTGGAGACCGCGGACTAGCAAGCGCAGCGTAGGACGTCCACCAACGAGGTGACAACGACCTTATAAAGGTCGCCGGAAGAAGATCAATATTGCATAATCGGGTTAAAACTTAAAAACCGATAAAATAGATTTTTGTAAAATATCGATTTAACTGGCCTGAACGTCCCTAGGCTACGTTTTTTTTTCAGATAGTTTAAAATGTTTAATTTGTTATTGTTCGAAGATAAGATAAGATAAGATAAGATAAGTTTATTTGTTAGAAACATGTGTAGGTTTATAATATGTTGGTACGATTATAGAAAGTGAAGTTTCAACATGTTTTGCCTGGAAGGCGTACAAATACAAAATATAGTTTGAAATACAAAAATCATGCAATTACGTTATTAAAACAGTTCAAAATAATAGAATAATTAATTTTAAAAAATTTAAACATATAAAACAATAGGTAATGAAAATGTCAAATTACGTCATTTAAATAGTCAGCAACATTATAGTAACATTTATTAATTAAAAATTTCTTCATAACTTTATTAAAATTGTCAATATTTAAATCTTTGTATGCCTTTGGAACTTTGTTGTATAAATGTGGTGCCATGCAGAATACGCTCTTACCCATGAGAGCTGTTTTAGCACTATGAGAACGAAGTCTTTGATTGTCGCGTTGACTTCTTTCGGAACCATCTGAATACTTCGGAAACAGTTGGGGATTCTTCTTAACAAATAATAATGTTTCCAATATATATAGGGAAGGAAGTGAGAGAATTCGATGTTTAATAAAATATGGTTTACAACTGTCTGTTATTCGTAGACCAAACATAGCTCTTATACATCGTTTTTGCATTTTAAATATAACATCTTTATGTGTAGAATTTCCCCAGAAGATAATTCCGTATCTTAGGGTCGATGCAACAAGTCCGTGATAGGCAGTAAGCAATGTGTCTGTATTTACGATAGGAGCGAGTTTGTACAATGCGTAGGAGGAACTGCTAATTTTCTTACTAATTTCTTCAATATGATCTTTCCAGTCAAGTTTTTTGTCAATGGTTAATCCAAGGAATTTGGCATTATCAACTCTACTTATGGTGTGATTTTTGTATATTAAATTTATGTCATCTTTAGTTGTCATTCTCTGACTGAAATGCATGATTTGTGTCTTATTTAAATTAATTTTTAAATTATTATTGTCCAACCAGTAAATTATAGAAGCTAAAGTATTATTGATGTCAAGTTCATAAGTGTCAGTATTCTTACATGCTATAGTCACTGTGCTATCGTCTGCAAAGAGAGTCATTGGATGTTCAGTAGAATTCGGAAAGTCATTTACAAATATGTTAAATAATGGTGGTCCCAGAACGCATCCCTGGGGTACACCGAATTTCACTATTCGTTCTTGAGACAAATAAGTTATCTCTTTTTTTGTGCGTTCTATTCTTGAGATGGCTGTAATTTGTTTTCTATTAGAAATAAAGGATTCAATTAATTTAAGAACTTGGCCTCTAACTCCATATGTATCAAGTTTATTAATTAAAATAGTGTGGTCAACGTAGTCGAATGCTTGTGTCATGTCACATAGCACAGCGCAAGTGGGGGTCCTTTTATCCATTTGTGTCATAACAGTGTGTAGAAAATCATAGACCGCCATATTGATAGTCTTACCCTTCCTAAAACCTTTTTGCTCACTGCAAAGAATAGAATTTTTTTCCAGGTAGCTATTTAACTGTTTGTAGATGTATTTCTCAAAAATCTTTGACATAATTGGTATCAGTGCTATTGGTCTATAATTTTCGATTAAGTCTCTATTTCCTTTCTTAAATAGAGGTTTTACTATAGATGTTTTCATACCATCAGGATAGGTGCCCGTACTGATACACATGTTTAAGATGTGACTTAAGTGGTAGCAAATTACATCACCGACAGATTTAATTATTTTGGTAGAGACACCGTCATAACCTACGCTGTTAGTATTTTTAAGTTGATTTATAATTTGTAAGATATCACATGGTAAGCTTGGGGCCATAAACATTGATTTTTGCCTACTTAATATACCTGCTGTAACATGTTTTCCTGACCCTTGTAGAGGGACAACTCTGTCAATGAAATAATTATTGAAATGATTTGCGATTAATTGTGGATTTGTAATTGTATTATTATCAAGCTTAATTTTAAGTATAGAATCCTGAGGTACATTTAATTTCTTATTGTTTATTATTTGCCATGTCGATTTAGTTTTATTTTCAGACGTTTTGATTTTATAATTATTTTGGGCTCTTTGGGTAAGTCGTATAATTTTTTTGAATAATTTACTGTATTTAATAAAGCGCATTTTATTGGTTTCAGACGGTTTCAGTCTATATTTCCACAACAGTTGCCTCTTCTTCTTACTACATATTTTAACACCACGCGAGATCCATTTAGCTTTTCTGTCTATGTTGATAGTAACAAGTTTAAATGGAAAGCACAGGTTGTAAAACAATAAAAAATCTTCCATAAATGAATTATATGCGATGTTGGGGTCATTTGTTTTATATACGTTAGCAAATGTAAGACTTTCTAAACATGATTTGAACTTCGATATATTTTCTTTTGCATAGTCACGCTGTGTTTTTTTCCAATATTTGCTATTTTGTGTATTTTTTACAGGACATTTTAACAGTTGTGCCGTGTGGTCAGATAATGCAAATTCTATCACTTCGGTCCCACATCGATTTTGAAAATTATGTGCGAAATTGTCGATGCAAGTCTGGCTTTTTAATCTAGTAGGTTCATTAATGGCTAATTTCAGATTGTAATTTAATAACAAACAAGTAAAATCAAGGCACACATTACTTTTTGTCATGATGTCAATATTGAAGTCACCAGTTAGTATAATGTTGCTATACTTTTTATTACTTACACTTTTTAGTAATTGTTCTAATTTTTCAAAAAATAGACTCAAATTTGTAACTTTTGGTACCCGATAAATACACACAATTAAGATATTATACTTTGCAAGTACTATTCCACAACATTCAAATATATTAACTATTGACAATTTCTTAATCTCTGGTACTTCTTTCCAAAGATGACCAATTCTGACTAAAATACATGAACCACCTCTTCTACTATTAGTTCTGCTAAAGTAAGAAGCCAAACTGTAATTTGGGATCAGCAGATGTGTCTCATCGCCTTCTGACATAAAATGTTCCGTTATGCACAATATGTCAACTTTCAATTGCCTATCTATGAGATCTTCTAAGCAGACTGCAAGCATGTCTGATTTGTTTATCAACCCTGCAATATTCTGGTGCAATAGTATTAATTTCTCATTAGTCAAGAAAAAAACTGTCTTCTTCCAAGTGAGTCCGTAGTTCGTTGCTGTTGTACTCTCGTAAATTCTGGATGTATTCGTTTATGTCTCTGAAGATGACGCGAATGCCTTTGTCATTAATTATTCCAGTACTTTTACTATACAGTGAATAGTCATAATATATATTTTTATTGGAATCTAAAAGATATGCATGCTCATGTGTTGTTATGTCTAGATATAAAAGGTTGTTGAAATTTTCAACCCTCCAGTTATGCATGTTTGCGTAATCTTTACACTTGTAGGTAGGCAAACAAATGATAACATTTGTATGTGTTATATTTTGTAGTGTCTCGCGAATAAAAATAATCTGGTCAAAGTAATTTTGCGTCACTTTAAAATCTTCTTCACCCATAAGTATGATACAATAATCCTTATTTGTGAAAGTACGTAATTTTTCGTTTATTCCTGCAAATAGTTGTTTGTTCCCTGCATGGGGTGATATGTAATGGCAGAATTCAAAATTATCCTTAATTGTAGCTTCAGCAATTGGTAAAATCTTATTCTTATTATTGTTACTTATTATACATATTTTATTTTTTGTTATTTCTGTTTTAGTGACATTCCCAAGTGATTTCGAGTTGATTTTTCCAGGTTCAAGATTCATTCCTGTAGCACTATTTGTAGGAGAATTCGTTCTGATTTGTTTGGCAACTGAACTTAGATTTAGTTCAGATTTCCGTTTTTGTCGATTTAATTGGCAAGATGATGGCGTAGGAGTAAACCTGACTTTCTTGTAGTTTTCTATAACTTTTTTGTTGTGCTCTAATTCTGATTTTAGTTGTTTATTTTCCTGTTGTAAATGTTTTACTTCTTGGTGTACGGATGCTAATTCCATTCTTAACTCATTTATTTGTTTGATGTAATTATCATTTTCATTCATAGTATTCTCAGGTAAACTCATTTCTGTAGTATCAAACATTGAATTCGAAGAATTATTTAAAGAAATGGTTTTATTATTAGTTTTACGGCATGTAATATATTCAGAATCCATTGCTTTAGGTTTTTATCTGAATACAAATCACAAAAAGAGATCACCGATGGCGGGGATCGATCCTGGTACTGTTCATTCGGAACGGTTGCGCAGGTCAACACTTTACGCATCGAGCCATTTGAACAGTAATTGTTATGTTCAAATAGAGCTGTGTATTAGGCGTTATGTCATAAAAAAAAATCGTTAATCATGTTTTGAATTTCGATGTCTAGTGAGGTCCAAAGTTCATTTTCTTTGTTTGATTTGTACACTATGTTTAGCTTTGTTTTGTTTCTTTTTATCGCTTCTTTAAACTTTTACCGTGCATAAGTTGAGTTTCTTTGATATTATATTACACGTTGAACACTGTTATAAAGTTTTAACACTTGATATGACAGTAAAAAGTCGAGTTTAATAGAGACAAATGTATTTGTCCTCAATATTAATGTTCACTGTAGTATTTAACTGTATGTTTAAGTTTTTTATTAACACTAACACACATGCACACACTTTAGTTTGCGATCGTACTTGTTCTATGATAGTTTATTTGGTTTTACCATTTTTAAACATTTAATAACGCGGAGCACAAACTTGCCGTGGCTAGGGTTCGGCCGAACTCTGATAATTAAGCTTTATAAACAAGTTTTTGATTAATTAGATAAGTTTAATGGTCTACACACACTCTTTATTTCAAATACTGTCTTTGAATAAAAACGACAGTTTTGATTTTTTTATCGCCTTTTTCATTTGAAACAAAATCCCGAGATCCTGGGATTGTGTCTATACAGTCCCGATATCCCGGGATTGAATTTTCTAGGTGACTATCTACGATAACGGTTTTCGGTAGGTACAATTGTTATAATAAAAAAACGCCTTATCATAAGAAAATAAAATAGCCTAATTCAGTTTGGGTAGTTGACTTTCAAAAAATGTATGACGTATAGTATGCTCCACTGCAGTCAATTTAGTTATCTACCAATTTGGCTACTTGAACACATCTAAATTATATTTCTTGTCTCATTCTAAACATGGTAAATAGGCCAATCTGCTTTAATTTCTTAAATAATGTATAATTTGTAATTCTAACAGTATCTACTTAAACTACATCACTTTTGACTAATAAATTTACAAGCATGAAAAGATACCTATAAAACCTGATTTACAAGACCAATTTTTGTCTTTATTTCGCTCTCCTGAAAAGTTTGACATTTGCAGATTGGCAAGTTTACTAATTGACCGACGATATCCGCAGTCGATGATATGGTGGCATAAATTTTCATGTCGTCAGCGAAACACAATAATTTACAAAAGGTCATACAAAAATTGATGTCATTCACATAAATGATGAATAATAAGGGACCAAGCAACGAACCTTGGGGGACTCCGCTCGGAACTAAAACCCAGCTAGATACATAATTATTCAGCACCACAGCTTGAGACCTGTTTTCAATATAAGAGGAAAACCAGCGCAACAAGTCTCCGCGTATGCCGATGCTCTCTAACTTCTGCAACAAGATGAAGTGGTCAATTCGGTCAAAGCACTTGCTATAGTCTGTGTAGACAACATCGACTTGTTTACCGTGATCCATTGCGTCGGTGATGTAGTCATTGAGCAAAATCAGATTAGTGACAGTGGATCTGCTCTTGAGGAAGCCGTGTTGGAAGGGACTAAAGGATTGTTCAAGAGCAGAATAGACCTGGTTATAAATAATCCTTTCAAAAACCTTGGCAATGATACACAACTTCGATATCGGTCTGTAGTTAGTAACGTCTGTCTTGACTCCTTTCTTATGTACCGGAGTTATGAATGCCGATTTCCAAAGTTTGGGTACAACACAAGCATCTAAAGATTTTTTAAAGAGCATTGAGATGGGAAGTGCAATAGATGCAGCGCAGCGTACGAGAAGCTTAGATGAGATATTATCCGGGCCCGGCGCTTTCGATGTATCTAATTTTCGAAGTAAGTTGGCTATGTCATCAATGTTCACCGTGATACGATTGATATCGGACGATAAATTAGAGGATTCAATGACAGAAGAAGAATTTGAATTAGAGCTACCACCATGATTAAGGCTAGGATCTAAGAAAGTGGAGTGAAAATAGGTTGAGAATGCCTCACATATGGATTCACCAGTACGCAATGTTTGATTGTTAAAATTGAACGTGCTAGGGATTGCATTTATATTATGACGTTTTTTAACAAAAGTCCAAAATGTTTTAGGATTATTTTTTATTGACGTTTCAGTAAGTTTCAAATAATTTGTGTAACATTGACTTTCTAATATTTTTACCCTGTCGCGAAGAAGTTTAAATGTTAGTTCGTCAGCCTTATTGCCATAAGTTTTAAATTTTTTAAAGTATTTGTGTTTTTCTTTAATTGTTTTTATTAATGAGGAACTGTACCAGGTCGGATATGCTTTATTACGACAAAGTTTCTGAGGTATATAATTTATTTGAAGATTATGGATAACGTTATTAAAGAAACTTACAGAATCATCGGCTGATCTTATTGCGAACTCACTTTTCCAATCAGTCATACAGATGTCACGATTAATGGATTCGTAATCACCCTTATCATATAAAAATTGTATACGTGACGCACACTGAAGGGGAGGTGTCTCAACAAGATCCATTGTAATTAACAATGCTGGGTGATAATCATCGATTGGTACCAGTGGGCTTAAACTTTCAGTCACGTTGACTGCCTGGTTCGAGAGCACTAAATCAAGTATTTTACCGTATTTGTTAGTCACGCCATTATATTGACCAAGATCAAGAGTACATAACTCATCTCCAAGTAATACCTCATCACTACTTCTAAGGTTCGTTGGGACGAACGATATATTATCAGATGGGACCCAGCTTATTCCGCTCATATTAAAATCACCGATGATAAGAAATTTGTCCAAATCATTACCAATTACAGACCGATTTAATGTCGAAAGAAAATTTGACAACTGAGACGAAAAGGAAAGACCCCGATTTTGTTTACATAAATAAATCCCACAGAGATGCAAGTTAAAATTGTTACGGGTAATCGAATTCTTCAAGTGTACGCTTATCCAGAGGTCTTCAGCCGTAGAATGAAAATTTTGTTGACATGTCACTGATAATTCTCGACGAACAGCTATTAGAACTCCTCCACCGCGTGATTGCCCAGTCAGTACGTAATCCCGGTCGCGACGCCACACAATATACCTCTCATCAAAAAATTCCGAGTTCATAATACCATCCAATAACCAAGTCTCAGTGAGAACAACAATATCAAATGAGCTAGCTAACATTTGACGAAAGAAAGTATCGGTTTTAGTTCGAAGACCACGAACATTCTGATAAAAAATGTTTAAACCAGGTAGATTGACATTAATGTTGGTAGCCATCACTTAAAAATATTAATAAAATCAGGGTTATTGCAAAATAAATATACATGAAGTAGGCAAACGGTGACTATTATTATTGGTAAGCAGCAATTATTCGACACTGAGCGGTAAACAGCTGTGTGAGAAGGCAAGCAGTAATGCGTAGTGCGTGCGAGTGCGAGCGAGCAAGAAGACATATTATTTAGCTTAAACACTTTAAAGTAAACAGCGCGATAAGAAACATAAAGGATTTTTTTAACAGAACAAAAGAGAGGTGTCGGGCTCGTTAGCATAACAGAGGTGCTAAACATTTTGTAACATCTAAATAAAAGTATAAAAACATAAAGCCGAAAAGATTGTATATAGAATAAGTTGCATATTAGGTAAGTTTGTTTAAATCCGATTCCTTTCTCACTATGATAACTTTACAGTTAGTGTTTTTTAGCACGTGAATTTTTCCGTGCTTCACCCAAACAAACTCATAATTCTTTTCACTGGCGATGGTTTTAACTTTACTTAGCAGCTTCTTATATTCCACACTAAGGTGGTCATTAACAAAAACACGCTGCGAAGTACCTTGGAACCCGATATCAGAGGTGGATAAGTTCTTTACAGCTCGCGCTGCCGCTATAAAATCTTCTTTGACATATCTGTTTAAAAAACTTACTATTATAAGTTTTTCATTAGAGTTGTAAATCGGCACCCTGGAAACGTAGTTGATTAGTGTTTTGGGGCAGCTATAATTAACTTTGCGACCAATGGCTTCAATAATCGTGAATAAATTTTCATCTTTTCGTATGGGCACTCCTTTGATTTCGATATTATTTAACCGGGACCGCTGATCACTTGATGAGAGTTCGAACTTCACTTTAGATAGGTCAGACTGTAAGTCATTCATTGCCATCTGCATCTTTTCAAGTTCAGATACTTTTGCTTCAACTTCGGTAATCCTCACATCAAATTCGTCGAGTTTACTACTCGTACCTTGACATGTCGACTTCAACTCAGTTAGCTCATCCTTAATCACCTTGATGTCATCACTGAGTGTCGGTAAGTTCAGTAATTGACGCTTCATGTCCCGAATTTCACTCAGGATCGTTTCGAGAGACGCTTGGTCCGATGTGGGTACAGCTGGAGATGAGATTCTGCAGGCCGAGCACTTCCATTGTGCCATTCTAGTAGCACCCAGCTTTCTCCATCCAGCTTCAGATATGTTGGCACATCCAAAATCCAAATACTTTTTACAGCTCCCACACTGAACGCCATCATTGAACTGCACGTTACACAATGCACACGTTTTCATTTTTAGAATGTTAAACGTAATCAATGTTAAATACTGAACGAAATGTAAAAAAAAGGTTGACGATCTATTTAATTGACTGGCGCGTACGGTACGGCTGAGTGTCCACAGTGAAGTGATTATATTACTATTATATTACTAAGTGTCTTAAATAGTTACTCTATTGAATTCAGAATGAGTCTAACTGTGCTTACATATTACTGAAGGGCTATTACCATAGCATTGTGAAGGTTCGATCATAAACAAGTAAATTGCTTACAGTCATTTAATGTGACATCATGAAATACAATATTCAATCTGCGTTGCAAATTGTATCGTAGACCGTAAATAGAATTGGGGTTTCTGCATCACTTGTCGAGCGCAGCGAGCAAGTGATGCAGAACCCCCAATTCTCAACTACTTGTGTGCCCTGTAAATATTGTGTGACTGACTACTAGACCTAGTACCCAACAGATCATACTGATATGAATGACTTTTATGACTTTGTCTCAACTTTAATTGACTGTTTATCATACCAACAAAATAATCTTGACTTTTATCTGAATTAAACGATTGTAACTGACTTTTTTATTCTTGAGACAATATTTAGCAAAATGACCAAAAGATTTACATGACCTGCGTTGGACTGCTTTGGCTGGACACTTGAACCGATGAGACTGCCCACAGCGACCACACGTCCTCGAGCTGCTGTGTTCGCTGTTCGAAGTTGACGTTGACTTGCCACTCCTTGATGCTGACTGGCGACTGTTCGAAGCTGACCTGCGACTGGAAGCTCGTTGTCGACTGTCTCCACGACCACGGCTCCTCCGACTGAGATGCATGACATTTTCACCAGGGACACTGCTGTCTTTGACAAATCTTTCAGCATCCTGCTGAGCGACTATGAGCGTTTTTGTTAGCTCTTGCATCCTCTGATATGTCAGATCAGGTTTTTGCAGTAATCTTTGACGAACATGTGCTAAGTCATTATTTAAATTTGCAATAAAAATATCTTTAATGAGCCCTTCTCTGAGTGTGCCAAACTCACAATTTTTACTTTTGATCTCCAAATCCGTAAGGAATTCTTCGATGCTTTCGGATTTTTCCTGCCGACGTGTGAAGAATGTATATCTACACATGGTCGCATTTCTTCGCGGCTCGAAGTAATTGTCGAATTTGGATTTGACTTCGTTGAGCGTGCTTCCATCGAGTTTTAAATTGAACGTTTTAAATATATTTAATCCACGTTCACCAATTAAATGGAGTAAAATTGCGATTTTTCGTTTCTCGCTAGATTTGTCCAGTCCTGTAGCCAGGAGATACAGCTCCAGCTGCTGCCACCAGCGTTTCCACGACTCAGCATTGTTGTTAGCTGGATCCGACGAAATATTCAGTTGTTTTAGTTGCGAATTTAAACTTTTTTCTCCTTCGCCATCTTGACTACGGACGACGCCACCGGCTTGACTTTGCATTTTTTCGACGATCTTCAGACTTTTGATACCAGACCTTCTTCGATTTCTTTTAATGGACTTCTGACACCATGTTATGTGGTTGTTTGGGAATTAAAGATACTTCTTGATGTACAGGGTTTAATTGTAATCAGACATACAATAGATACAGTACAGTGTTCACAGACGGGGCTAATACAGAGTGCAGTGACGGACTGAACCCGGACCACAGATTATATATCATAGATAGTGAGGTGGATGCTTACTATATTACTTATTAGTGATGTTACAACACACATCATAAACAAGACTATCTGTGTCAGTATAACACAATTCAATTCGGTTGCCATAAAAAGGTTTTATAATAGAATAGTGAAAATCATACAGTCATGTGAGTCTTAGATAATTCTAATACTGTAAACCCTATGTATATCGGTTTATTAAGAATAACACGCGAAGGTTTCATTTGAATTGCTACTAGATCATCAGAAAATATAGAGGCGCTATGAAAATACGGGCTGGCTATTAATTTTTCAGCAGAAGTAGTCTTTTTTGTTTTATTGCTTAAGTCACACCACTTACGGCGGCGATAGGCGGAGACCTCTCGCGCCCGGCATTGGTTGCGGCCATGCTGCGGGGCGAGACGGAGTGGGAAGCGGTCGCCTCCTTCTGCGAAGCAATAATGCTCGCGAAGGAGGAGGCGGGCCGCGTGAGAGAGAGGACAATGTCCTCCCTCCGCCCCACCCGCGGTGGTGGACGCCCACGGCGCCGGACGTCGCAAGACGATCTCCGGCCACCGTAGGCGCGGGCATGCGGGTGGCGAGTAAAGGGCAACTCGCAGCCCGACCATGGACTATGCCCGGGTCGACGGCGCGTTGTGTTCCACGCGCGCCTCAAAGAGCGTCAGCATAATGACGGGGCCCCCTCTCTAGAGGGCCAAAGCCTGCCGGGGTCGCGGGACTTATCTCATTACCGTGACCCCGGAACATAAAAGGCTATTGAAGGACACCGTGGATTTTAGTCAGTACAAGTCTGACAGTCCCTCCCGCCCTGCCCGGGGTGGGAGGACTCATTTGATGATTTTACCACGCTAAAAAAAAAAAAAAAAAAGTACTTGCTCCATCAACCTTTCAAATGTCGCAGGAGCATTGCACAATCCAAATGGCATGACTTTAAATTGCCATAGCCCCTTTCCTGTCGAAAATGCAGTTTTCTCCTTGTCTTTAGGGTCTATTTCCACTTACCTGTAGCCGCTTTTCAGGTCTAACGTTGTGAACCATCTCATTCCTGTCAGTGTATCCAATGTGTCATCGATCCTAGGCAGTGGGTAACTGTCTTTTTTCGTGACGTCGTTCAACCTTCGATAGTCCACACAAAACTGCGTGTTGCCGTCCTTTTTCTTCACCAGGACCACAGGAGAACACCACGGGCTAGATGAAGGCTCTATAAAACTGTTCTTCACCATGCGCTCAATCATCTCTTTCACTTCCTTTTCGCGTGCAACCGGCACCCTTCTTGGTCGTTGTCGGATTGGTAACTCATTGCCAGTATTAATTTTGTGCTGAACCAGCCCTGTTCTCCCTATGTCAGCATCATCTGTAGAGAACATGTCGGCATACTGGAGTAATATTTTCCTAGCCTTATCCATTTCTACTCCAGTTAGATCGCAGTTTTTCAAAAGTGTTGACACGTCAAAAACGTCTTCCCAACGCTTGGCACATGAACATGAAGTGGGCTAGGACAGGCTCTGGTTCCAAGCCACGTGTTATATTCTACAAATCACACAGGCTGCTGATGCTGTCTGCGTTGAATATCCACGGTTCGACCTGGATAGATGGTAGTATGTTCTACCTGAAGTAAGTGTTATATTTATAACCTAACATTATAAGGAAGCTTGACAGGTGCTGTGATCCTGTGCTTATTGAGGTGTGCACCAACTTATTAAATAGCTGAGAAGACGGAAGCATCTCTTTTATTTCAATCAACACCTCATGCGAACAGAACCCGTTAGTCTCATGGCAATCTACGCTGGCAGCTGGTGGTAAGAGACGTATGGACCTTACAATGGACGCCCTACGTGTCGCATGAAGTTAGATTGGAATCTTCACCTCAAGATTAAGAGCTTGATCTAATTTAATTTGATTTAACTTATTGATTAGTAATTAGAGTCATTTAAATTAGTACAATTTTCTGAATTTGAGTTTTCAAAATTAGTTGATAGCACATGTTAACATTTTTATTAAAAGGTAAATCTTTACACATTATTGATGTAATAAAGCTTAAATGTATAGACTCCTCTTGATTTATATAAAGTCATATAACTTAGAAACATCAACACTTTGTGTTAAAAAGTAAGGTTATGCCACATGTCATGTTAACATTGAAAACTTGTGCAACTACTTGAATGGATCGACTCTAATTTAATTTAATACACCTTGATTAATGTAAAATTACTATTTACATTCACTTAACTTAAAAATTGGATTCAAAATACTTATCAAAGACTGTTTAAATATTTTAAATTCAATATGGATAAGACAATTTGGATTGACTATCTTCGTAAAGAAGAATTATTACATGAGCTTAAATATTTTAATATATCCACAGATGTAAAGGCGACCAGGGATGTGCTTTGCAGGCGGTATCGCAGTCTGTGTGGCTTGTTTCGGAGAGGTAGCATTAAACCAGAGGATTATGCAACGCCAGCAAGTGCAGAAGAGGTACGCTTATGTAAGGAACATATCGAAGAGCTGTGCCTATTAAATAGGGAATTAACCGAGGGAGATAGCTCCACTGTTAAGCGAATATTAGCTCGTTCGCAATATTACTTGATTAGAATTTCAAGCGTTTAAGATAAATCACCGGAATTAATTCAACTTAAGAATAAATTGAATCGTTAGACATATCTGACAATATCCAAAATAAATGATATTTAAAAATGGTAGAAAATTGTGAAAAGTTTCCCCATAAATTTCCAAATTATTCCCTTAAAGATGGTAAACTATTTTGACATTCAAAAAATAAATAGAATTAAACATCACAATTCACTTGGAAACAAGTGATTCCCAGTGATGATGTGGGACCTCTATTAAAACAATTTCATGATGATCCCACAGGCGCCCACTTTGGTATATTTAAAACTCATAAAAGATTAGCATTACATTATTTTTGGAAAAATATGTATGTCGAAGAATCGATAGCAGAAGGGGCGCGATATTGGAAATAACACTCACAAAACCTTCGTTAACACTTTTAATTACTTGCTAACACACACTGAATACAAAATAATCAAGGATGTCCGAGATATGGCTCGATTAAAAACTTAGGAACGCGGGAAGATTATAGTGGACGACGTGGCGTGACCAAGATGTCTACACAGCTTGACGGACCGATTCAAAGTGTTCTTTTCACTCAACTATCCGTCGAAGTCGCCTACCCCACACAGGTTTGCCAACATATCTGTCAACGTCAGTACCTGTCAACGTCGAATACCTAATTAAACTTCCGAATCGATATTCGACTAGACTATTCGCTCGGTGTTGCCATTACTCCACGCTAAGCATCCCCAAGTGTGATAACTTGGCATTCCTAAACGTTATCTGTCAAATCTAACTTCACAGTTCCTCCAATGAGAGACAGATGGCGTTATTTTAAATTAACACTAATCAATAAAGATTCTAAATTGAGTTTCAGTTTTGATTACACATTAACGATAATAGATGGCGTTATTCTAAATTAACAATAATCCATAGAGATTCCAAATTGTGCTTCTGTTTTGATTCCTCGGCAATGACAATAGATGGCGTTATTCTAAATTATTGTGCTTCTGTGTTGGTTCTGCGACACGGCCATTCTGACAATTCACACGTCCTCGTGTGTGACATCTGAAATGAGAGAAAATTCTCGAACAGTAACCATTCTACTCGTTCGGCCATTCCTGACCCAAATGGAAAAGGTATTCTCATCAAAATAATTACAGGGTCAAATGAAAATCACAACAAACTCTTACTCTCAAAGCTGACATGTCGAACAACACCCATACTCATTCAAGTAATAAGAAACTCATCAAAATATTGCAGTGCTCATACTCTGACCTCCATCCGGTCTTCATCATCACACATTATAACCTCCATCCGGTCATAAGCATGAAATCAAACTACCTCCATCCGGTCTTCAACACGTAACCATCCGGTTACAAACTCAATACCATCAAGATAATCGTTTTGAGCCTTTATCAAAATAATTCTTAAAGTAGGTTTGTTCAACATGTTACCTTATTTTTCAATACACGACCTCCGACAGTGCCATTCGCACACCGCGCATCCATGGACACCAGAATGTCAAAAAATTTCGGAAATACGGACTGGCTACGAAATGGCTACTGGTACGGTCTGACCAGCCGACCTAAGATTCCACACTATAATTCAACTCAACTCTACTTAAAAATTGTACTTGTACCTCAGGCATTCTCCCTCAAATCCACAGCACTTAACCAGCACCATGCATGACTACTTACCCAGCAGTGTAATTCACTGAAGTACTTAACCAGTACTTAACATTGTAGCGCTTAACCAGCGTTACAAATCTTATCACTTACCCAGTGATAATAATAACGCTTAACCAGCAATATTATTTTAGCGTTCGTTTTCGCTTAACCAGCTCAGCCAACGCAATCCGCTTAGCCAGCGATTACACTACTAACGCTTAACCAGCGATAGTCGACATAACTCGCTTAACCAGCGATTCAACAGCCAACGCCCAACCAGCAAAAGCACACATTATGACACGCTTAACCAGCGATTCAACAGTTAGCTGTTGAATTTACGTTGGCTTTCACTTAACCAGCTCAGCCAACGCAATCCGCTTAACCAGCGATTACACTACTAACGCTTAACCAGCGATAGTCGACATAACTCGCTTTACCAGCCATTCAACAGCTAACGCTTAACCAGCGAAAGCCCACACTAACACACTTAATCAGCGATTACACTACTAGCGCTTAACCAGCGATAGTCAACATAACTCACTTAACCAGCGATAAAACAGCCAACGCTTAACCAGCGAAAGCCCACAACATCATAACATGCTTAACCAGCGAGTTAACAGCTAACGCTTAACCAGCGAAAGCCCAAGTTGTAACAAGTATAAAAGAAATTATTTGAATTTTATCTATGTACTTATTATATTTTATTTAGAATTTAAAGTATCGAGAAAATAAATATGTTACACTCTAACGCAATCTATTTTATTTTTCCATTAGTTCGCGCTTTTGTCAATAGAGGGCGCTACCCGTCTCCAATATTCAATAATTTCTTTTATAATTGTTACAATACATCTTTCCCCAGTTAAAAAATTTTTGCTGACAAAAATTTTTTTTTTTCCATCATGTGTATTGAAAGCTCGAAATCATTCTATTGAAAACTGAGACAGTCTGAAACCAAATGCCTTAGATTTACAGACTAAATTGCTAAATGCTAATGGCTAGTAGCACAATTCCGAAACAAAACCTATTTGGTAGTATTTGGTTTTATGGCACCTACCTATACCAATATTATCTTTTTAATTTTTTGAGAAAGTGAGGGTGCCTTATTTCCCACTTTAAAGTTTGTTATCAAGGGTGTAAATTTACCTTTTTTACCTTGTCAATACCTATTTTTTACCTTGTCAATACATCTACGAAAACATCATGTACGCTAGAAAGAATCTGCATCTATTTAGTAAAAGAGGTGAACGGCACAATTATAGTACTAGAACTAGGGACCAATTAGTTCAACCAGGTTTCAGGTTAGCCAAAGTAGACTCATCCTTCATGGGGTACTGTTTAAAATGTTAAAATAAAATACCTCCTCACATACTCCAACTGAATGAGACGAAATTTAAAACTTGTATTAAACGCACACTATGTAGCAAAGCGTATTATAAGTTGGGGGATTACATTGCTGATAAAGATGCTTGGCTTAATGCTGGTCCTGCTCCACAAACGTAGGGGAAACTGGTGGATTAGCTTGTGAAATTATTGTAGAAGCCGAAACTATTTTTGCATTATATAGATTCGATTTATTAGTTTTATCTTCCGGACTAGTTATATGAGTTCATATAATTGTTTATTTATTTTTTTTATTTTTTTGACTTTATTAAGTCATTTAGCTTTATTTTTTATTATAAAATAAAAGACTATTCTTTTATGGTGAGAGCCAGCGAACGGTTTATTGCGGAATATGGAAAGAACAAGATTACAAGCAAGCATACATTCATTCGTTCAGAATGAAGAGAATAAAGAACTTATTCACTACAGATATTATAATTACTCAATGCCTTAACAGATGGCGTAAGTTGTTTCATTTGATGTACTATAATAATAATTTTAATACCCCCACTACATCACATGAAACTGAAACATTCTTACAAATTAACAAGTCCTAAAGCTTCAATACATTGATAATGCTTTGTAGCACCAAGTGCTTTTGTGAGAACATCAGCTGGCATATCATTAGTACACATATATTTAATATTTATAACATTATTATTGACAGCATCTCTTAGAAAATGGTAACGGATGTCTATATGTTTACTCTTTCTATGTAAAGCCTGATTAAAAATAAATTTTTGAGCACTTTGGCTATCATTGTACAATACAATAGAACAAACATCTTGATTTGTTACTTCAGACAACAATACTCTTAAATACATGGACTCTTTACATGCCTCTGCCATTGACATGTATTCAGCCTCCATACTGGAGAGAGCCACGGTTCTCTGTTTTCTGCTTTCCCATGATATGATACCCCCTGACATCATGAAACAATACCCTGTATATGATTTGCGGTCAACACAATTATTAGGCCAGTCAGCATCAGCAAATCCTAACAATTCAGAGTTACCTTTTACATACTTTATGCAATAATTTTTTGTTCTCTTTAAATACCTGAGAATACGCTTAGCATAATTCCAATGAGTGCTGTTATGACAAGAATTAAATTGACTTAAAAAACTTACACTAAAAGCTATGTCAGGCCTTGTTAACACAGACAAATACATGAGACTACCTATTAATTGTTGATACGGAATATTGGTATCATTAACAATATCATTCTTATCAATATTTAGTTTTAACTCCATAGGTGTACTAGCTTCTTTACAATTTAACATGTTAAATTTTATCAACAACTGATCAATGTATTGTTCCTGATCCAAGGTACAGGATTTATTATTTTTATCAATCCTTACTCTCATCCCTAAGCATTGCTTTACTTGTCCAAGATCTTTAATCTGAAATTTTGAACTCAATACTGAAATTAAATTGTTTGTTTCTTTTTCACAATTTGAATACACAAAAAAGTCATCCACATAAAGAGCAATAATAACTTTAACATTTTCATTAAATTTTGTAAATACACATGGTTCTATACAACTTCTCTTAAAGCCCAATTCTGTCAAACACTGATCAACTTTTTCATACCATGACCTTGATGCCTGTTTTAACCCATAAATGGCTTTATTTAATTTTACAATTTTTCCATTATTATTACTATCTAAATCAACTTGTGGATGAGCCATATAAATATCCTCTTTCAAAATGCCATTCAAAAATGCAGTTTTAACGTCCAAATGGGTAACATTTAAATCTAATTGAACAGAAAGTGCAAATAACAATCTTAGTGTACAGTGACGCACCACAGGTGAGAATGTCTCGTCAAAGTCAATTCCTGGCCTTTGGGTGAAGCCCTTTGCCACCAAGCGAGCACGATATCTAACACTATTGTCACTGTCTAATTTTCTTTTAAAAACCCACTTACACTGAACTAAAGCTTTTTCTTTAGGCACTTCACTCACTACTACCCATGCATTGTTCTCTTCAAATGCTTGAAGTTCCTCTTCCATTGCAGCAATCCACTTATCTTTATCATGGCTTTGTAGTGCCTGTTGGACACTAACTGGATCACTTTGATTCTCAGCATCCGACTGCATGCACAAGTTTGAGTAACCAAAACGATTCGGTGGTCTTCTGACTCTCTTTGGTTCTTCTGGGGTTGGAATCTCTTCTACTTTCTGCAATAAAGAATTATCAGTTGGGCTAGCATTATTTTCAGGTTCTGTAGTAGTTTCTATATCAACAGGCTCATCTATTTCACTCTTGACCTGTTGCGTTTCTGAGATTTCCCCCACTGAAAGTGTTATGCTATTGTCTATGTTACTCTTCAAGTTCTCTTGGATTATGACATCCCTGCTCACAGACACACACTTCTTATCTGGTTCATAAATCCTATACCCTTTCACATTTTCAGCATATCCTAAAAGAATATGTGGTTTAGACTTAGTGTCCCACTTAAGTCTTTTCTGTTTTGGTATGTGAGCCATGACTTGACTCCCAAAAACCCGGATGTGACTAAGATCTGGTTTTCTATTAGTCCACAGTTCAAACGGTGTTACATTCTGTAATCCTGATGCTGGTGACCTATTTCTAAGGTAGACTGCAGTATTTATGGCCTCTGCCCAAAACCTTTTGTCAAGTCCGGCATCAAACAACATGCAACTAGCCCTTTCAACCAAAGTTCGGTTCATACGCTCACTAATAGAATTCTGCTCTGGGGTATAAGTGTTGGTTTTTTGATGGACTATACCAGCGTCAGCCAAATAACTGTCAAATAATGAATTACAAAATTCTAGGCCATTATCAGTTCTAAAAATTTTAATTTTCTTATCCTGTTGATTCTCAACTAAAGCCTTAAATTCTTTAAAATATTTAAATGCTTGGTTTTTAGCCTTCAAAAAATAAACAAAGGACATACGTGTGTGATCGTCAACAAAAATTAAAAAATACCTGCTGTCACCAATAGAATTCACCTCCATGGGTCCGCACAAATCTGCATGTATGATGTTGAGTGCTTCACTGCTCCTCGTACTCACATGGTTGAATGGCAATCGTGACTGCTTGCCTTGACAGCATACAACACACATACTTTTATCAATAACAGCTTTGTCCTTGAAATCTATTCCCAAAACTGCACCTTCCTTCATTTTATTCAGATCAGTGCTATTCAAGTGGCCCATTCTTCGATGCCATAGTTCGCTCTTCACATCGTTGGGTATCGTAAACAAACAGTCGTGTCTATTTTTCACCTTAAGTTTATAAACACCATCAACTAATCTGGCCTCTCCGACCAGTTGATTTCTACTGTTATAAATATAGCAACATTTTTTCTGAAATTCCACTCGGTTTCCATTTTCAATCAGCTTGCTCACTGAGATTAAGTTCGCAGCAATACTTGGTACACATAACACGTCTTTAACTTCGATAGAATATTTTCCTTTCGACGTCACTGTAACAATATCAACATCACCCGAGCACAGCACCTCCATCACTGCGTTATTAGCCGCTGTAATCTCCTTCATACTCGTGTTTTCTGATGTGTTACGAATATTGTTTACGTTTGAGGTTATATGCACACTTGCTCCCGAGTCCAAAAACCAGTCATTTTTCCCAAAGTTTCCGCTTAAAAATACTGCAGAAAACGCATTCGTCTTGTTTGATTTCGTATCTTGAACTTGTGTACATTGATTTTTGTAGTGCCCGGTCTGTTTACAGCGATAACACTTGATGACTTTCTTTTTGACATTTGACGTTTCACCATCTTTGTTAGTTTTACAATCTGTATGAGTTTTACTGACCGGCTTCGATTTTTGATTGACATGCTGGCGCCCTCTAGTGTATAATGCAGTAATTTCCGGCGAATCTTCATTTCCGGACATGTCTAACAATTTTGATTTTACAACATCCGCTGTTATGGCGATTCCAGAATGTTCGATGGCCATCAGCATTGGAAAATATTTTTCGGGCAATCCCGCCAACATTAAGCAGCCAATCCATTCATCATTCACCAAAAATCCAGTTCTTGATAATTTCTGCCCCGTTTCAATAATTTGAGTAATGTAACTTGTCATAGAATCTGAAGTTTCGAGACGTATTGATATTAAATGCCTCAATAACATGATTCTTCTCGAAAAACCGGAGTCATCAAACATTTGTTGTAATTTCTGCCATAGTTCTTTAGTAGTATTAGCGCTCTTGATATGTACGTACAACGTCGGATCTATGGTTAGGATCAACTTGGCCTTTGTCATGGCGTCTTCAGCAATGGCGGCTCCAGCTCCTTCGGTCTTGAGAAAATTTAGCTTCCCTTCAAGTACTAACAAATTTTCGGCGGCGAACGCCCATTCACTATAGTTTTCTCGGCCTTTGAGCTTAGGCACATTTGCTATAAATGAATTCGAAGCCATTTCTGTTGATCAGCCACACTATACCACGGCGCGTTCCTTGCGACCACGTGCAACACGGATACAGAGTCAAATATCACTACTGTGATTACAACGCGGAGAACGTCCACTATTATTACGTTCACTATTTCTACGCTAACTAACTTGAACTTTTCAATGGCTAAACTATGGGACTGGGCCCGTAACCTATTATAAAATAAAAGACTATTCTTTTATGGTGAGAGCCAGCGAACGGTTTATTGCGGAATATGGAAAGAACAAGATTACAAGCAAGCATACATTCATTCGTTCAGAATGAAGAGAATAAAGAACTTATTCACTACAGATATTATAATTACTCAATGCCTTAACAGATGGCGTAAGTTGTTTCATTTGATGCACTATAATAATAATTTTAATATTTTTATGTGTTTGTATTTGTTCTTATTATTTTATTTGATCAACGGACATTATTGTCCTACTTTTCATTTTATTGTTTGTTTTTTTTTGTGTCTATTTTTACTTTTTTTTAGTGCGACAGTCGTAGGTTTCCTCTATCTTTTAATAATATTGTCGGAGCTGATGAAGAATGTAAAACTATCTCTTGCATTGTATAGAGTCTATCTATCTTGTATTATATAGCGTCATAGCCAGCATTGTGTGAGTACCATGTACTTCAGAGCTATCTTAGACTAGAAGCCTACGTCTTTCATTGACTTGAATGACTCTGGCGGTTGAGAGTATGTCATGCTCACTCAAAAGTCTCGCTGATGGTGGCGTGTTTCTCGGATCATTTAGTTCCCTTCAAAATGGTTGAGCTGAATGGTGCTGATATATGTGTCATGTTCGTGAACGGGCGCTGTCAGTTGGGACTGGTCATCTCTTAGCTGCCACGGTCTATTTTAATTATTAATACTTAATTTTATTTTTGAATTGTCTTTTTTTATGTTTACTATGGACACTATTAACTTGCCACATCGTTCTCACATAATGTACCTACCATCTGATGATGAATGATGTAACAAAAGTTCTGTAATAATTTTGGCGATTGAAAAAGAGTGTCCATGGAGTTTCTTGCTCATTCTTCTCCATAGAGATCTACGCTTTGGAATGAGCACCTACGGTACTTTCACAGTTTTTAGGGTTCCGTAGTCAACAAGGAACCCTTATAGTTTCGCCATGTCCGTCCGTCCGTCCGTCCGTCTGTCCGCAGCTTAGCTCAGAGACGCCCAGCACTAGAAAGCTGTAATTTGGTGTAAATATACGGATTTGTTGCGTCAAAAAAGTGGTAAAATAAAATCTCGTAAAATATTTTTTTTTAGGGTACCTCCTGTACACGTAAAGCGGGGATGTTTTTTTTTTTCTCGCGTACCCCTTAGTGTGGGGTATCATTAAATAGGCCTTTAAAAAATATTGGTAGTTTCCATTAACAATTTTTTGATAAAAAGATTCGTTTGTGAAATATTAAGCTTTAAAGTGCTAATTTTTGCCCTACTCGAGTGTCCCCCCCCTCTACCAGCTAAACGGTTATGTTTGGGGGTGTGAAAAAATTTACAATAGTAGTATATATAACGAAGTTTAAAAGAAAATTATCATGACTAAGTGGGCTTTACAAGTTTACGAGTAATAGTTGACCAACTTATAAAACGTACTGGGATAACATTTTCCTAAACAAAATGTATCGGAGAACAACTGCAAATGTAAGTTTGTCAACTTCATTTTTACAGCTATAATAGGTAGTGGAGTGGAGTGGAGTGCAGTGGAGTGGAGTGCAGTGCAGTGGAGTGGAGTGGAGTGGAGTGGAGTGGAGTGGAGTGGAGTGGAGTGGAGTGGAGTGGAGTGGAGCGGAGCGGAGTGGAGTGGAGTGGAGCGGAGTGGAGTGGAGTGGAGCGGAGTGGAGTGGAGTGGAGCGGAGTGGAGTGGAGTGGAGCGGAGCGGAGTGGAGCGGAGCGGAGTGGAGTGGAAGGGAGCGGAGCGGAGCGGAGCAGAGTGGAGTAGAGCGGAGTGGAGCGGAGTGGAGCGGAGTGGAGCGGAGTGGAGCGGAGTGGAGCGGAGTGGAGCGGAGTGGAGCGGAGTGGAGCGGAGTGGAGCGGAGTGGAGCGGAGTGGAGCGGAGTGGAGCGGAGTGGAGCGGAGTGGAGCGGAGTGGAGCGGAGTGGAGCGGAGTGGAGCGGAGTGGAGCGGAGTGGAGCGGAGTGGAGCGGAGTGGAGCGGAGTGGAGCGGAGTGGAGCGGAGTGGAGCGGAGTGGAGCGGAGTGGAGCGAAGTGGAGCGAAGTGGAGCGGAGTGGAGTGGGGTAGTGTGGGGTGGAGGGTCGAAAATCGCTTGAACCTTTTTAACAGGTTCATAGCGATTTTCGACGTGCCTTGACACCTCTCAAGTTTTTTTTTTAATACGTCATAAATCGTAAACCTTTCAAAGTTGGAACCAACTACAAGAACTTTTATAGTATGTTATTACTTGCTGCTACGGAACCCTTTATGGGCGAGTCCGACTCGCTCTTGGCCGGTTTTTATGTCTTGTGACTGGGACTGTAGCACCATAACTATTTTTTTACTAGTTTTATTTGATGTCTTTTGACAATTCAAAAGTGCCTGTAATTGGCCTAGTTGAAATAAACGATTTGATTGATTGATTGATAAATTAGAGACATTTTAATGAGATTCACGTCAGACAGTAAAAAGTATATTTCGTAAAAAAATAAAAATACTAAAAATTAATTAAATTTTATAAATAAAAATGGAAATGAAAACTTCCAGACACAACACTTTATGTACGACATTGGTAGTTTTTCCTTCTGGTGCTACGGTGCGGTTACTGACACGTGAGCATTTGTGACATATAGTTGGCCGTGGGAAAAACAGTTGGACCTTAGGTTGACATCAGCTTCCTTCAGGGTCTGTCCTTGGGACTTATTTATGGTCATCGCGAAGTAGGCGGTTACCGGGAATTGTGTGCGTTTGAACTGGAAAGGGAAATTGTTGGGGATGAGTGGTATTCGCGGTATCAATGCAGTCTCCTCTGAGTCACACCCGGTGAGAATTTCAGCTTCGCTTAAATTTCTGTAATGCAGGCTCTAAGGGGGAGGGGCCCGTCATTGCGCTGACACTCTTGGAGGCGCGCGTGGAACACAACGACCCGGGCCTGGTCCACGGTCAGACAGCAAGTCGCCCATTACTCGCCGCCCGCATGCCCGCGCCTACGGTGGTCGGAGATCGTCTAGCGATGTCCGTGGCCGTGGGCGTCTACCACTGCAGCTGGGTTGTGAGGTGGACGCTGTCCTGTCCCTAATGCGTCCCGCCTCCACCTTCGCTAGCATGACTGCTTCGTAGAAGGCGACTGCTTCCCACTCCGTCTCGTCCCGCAGCATGGCCTCGACCAATAGCAGGCGCGAGAGGACTCCGCCTATCGCCGTCATGAGGACACAGCGGTGCTCTGCCCAAGGGGGGCAATCCTGCACTCAATGCTCCACCGTGTCCTCCGGGCGATCCTCGCAGTGGTGACACTCAGGCGTTTCTTCCTTCCCTATCCGACACAGGTACCTCCCGAAACTTCCGTGTCCGGTGAGGACCTGCGTCAGGCGGTAGGTCTGGACGCCGTGACGCCTATCCATCCACTCCTTAAAGAGAGGTCTTACCGCTGCGATTGGAGCGTGCCCGGACCTCGGTTGCGACAGTCGCTCCGTCCAAACTGCCCAGGAGCGCGAGGGAGCTCTACCCGCCGCGCCTCGACTTGTCGAGGCAGCGGGGTTTCGCCTCCACGCGCCAGACGCGCTGGAGCGCCGTCGCCTCCAGATCCCAGGGAAAAACAGTTACATTATAATCCTGAAACACCTTTGCTTTCTCACAGTTTCGTGACACCGAACACGTTGGTGTTTCAGTATTGTCTAGGTCGATTGGGATTTTAAACATGACCCTGACATACTGCCGCACGAGCTTCCCGCATCCCAGGGTGCACCGGCCCGAAAAACTGGTCTTCCCCCTGGACGTATCCGAGAGGGAACTCCAGTCCACGGGCGCACGTGGAGGTTTCCTGTCTTAGCACCCCATCTCTCGATGGCTTACGGACAATTTGTTTTATCTGAGGACGCGCAAGACCTAACTTGCATAAATACGCACCGCGGCTTGTTTAAATATACCAGATTAGTGTTCGGTTTAGCCAGCGCACCAGCTATCTTTCAGCGGGCCATGGAATGCATCTTGGCAGGCATAGAGGGCACAGTCTGTTTCCTGGACGATATTCTGATAGGGGGTACCAAGGCTCAGCATAGAGAAAGATTAATTACAGTATTAGACAGGTTAGAATCAGCTGGGTTAACAGTACAAGCTAGTAAGTGCGATTTTTTTAAAGATGAGATTCAATACTTAGGTCATGTAATAGACAAAAATGGAATAAGGAAATGCCCGGAAAAAGTCAAAGCCATATTAGAAGCTCAAATACCGTCGAATGTAGTGCAATTACAGTCATTTCTGGGACTTATTAACTATTATCGTAATTTTGTTCCCGATGCTTCTTCCATTTTAAGTCCATTATACAAATTATTACAGAAAAAATGCAAATGGGCATGGACTTCGGAACATCAACAAGCTTTTACTAAAATTAAAAATATTTTATCTTCTGATCAGGTACTCACACACTTCGACCCAGATGCAAGGATAATTTTAACAGTAGACGCGTCCCCCACGGGCCTGGGTGGGGCGGGAGGGACTGTCAGACTCTTACTGACTAAAATCCACCCGTGTTCCGTCGGATGCCCTTTACGTTCCGGGGCCACGGTATCCTGGATTAAGAAAAATCCGCGACCCCGGCAGGCATTTGGCCCCATAAGGGGCCCCGTCGGTGACGCGTGAAACACGACGCGCCACCGACCCGGGCTTGGTCCTTGGTCGGACGGCGAGCATACCCATTACCCACCGTCCACAAGCCCGCTCCGCCGCTGTGCCCTCTGCTGTTCAGAGGGACACGCGTTGGAGCGTCCACCCGACAGGCTATTTGCATACGGGCAAAGAAACCCCTTAGGCACACAGTGCCTAAGGAGAGTTTTTGCCCGCATCCCAGGGCGCACCGGCCCGAAAAACTGGTCTTCCCCCCGGACGTATCCGAGAGGGAACTCCAGTCCACGGGCGCACGTGGAGGTTTCCTGTCTTAGCACCCCGTCCCCCACGGGCTTGGGGGCAGTACTTTCTCAGATTGGTAAAGGCGGTGTGGAGAGGCCAATACCGTACGCATCAAGAACGTTAACTTCAGCCGAAAAAAACTATTCTCAGATTCAGAAGGAGGCTACTGCTATTATTTTTGGCGTGAAGCGTTTCCACCAATACTTATACGGCAGAGCCGATCCATTTATTTTGAAGACTGATCACAAACCCTTGCTGACAATATTTAACCCTAGCCGTGGCATTCCCGTGGTATCAGCGAACCGGTTACAGCGGTACGCAATGCTTTTATCAGCTTATAATTATAAAATCGAGTATGTGCGTAGTGCTGACAATAACGCTGATTATTTTTCGCGCGCTCCACTAGGCGTAATCGATAGCTCGGGAGAATGCGACTACGATGAACGAGCGGCATACGTCAACTTCGTGGTGGAGGGTAGCCTGCCCGTCACTCTTCCACAGCTGCGCGACGAGACTGCGAAGGATCCGCTCTTAAGTAAAGTAACCCATTACGTAATGACGGGCTGGCCGCGGAACGTAAAAGACATTCAATTAAAAGCATATTTTTCTTGTCGGTTAGACTTGTCAGTCGAAAATGGCTGTCTAATGCGTGGGCATAAGGCAGTAATTCCACCGTCGCTACGAGAACAAGTTTGTAATGATTTACATAGCTCGCACTTCGGAATAGTTAAAATGAAAGCGGAGGCACGTCAACGTATATGGTTCCCAGGTATAGATAGGTACTTAGAGCGGCTCGCGGCAGACTGCGTCGTGTGCGCACAGCTGCGCCCCTCCCCGCCGCACGCCCCGCTCGCGCCGTGGCCTTACCCGCCGCATCCTTTCTATAGGATTCATTTAGATTTCCTGGGACCATTTAATAATCAAATGTACTTAATTATTGTTGACGCATATTCCAAATGGGTAGAATGTTACAATGCGAGTTCGTCTTACGGATCTAAAACGGTTATTGAAAAACTGATAGATTTAATGTCTAGGTTTGGGGTCCCACACACTGTGGTCACTGATAATGGTACATCGTTTACATCCCAAGAATTCTCGACGTTTTGTAAATTAAATGGCATTACGCAAGCGTTTTCCCCAGTCTACCACCCTTCTAGTAATGGCCAGGCTGAAAGTTTTGTTAAAATCATTAAAAAGGGGTTGCGGGGAATATTAATAAGCACTACAGTTAGCAAAATATGTCAAGAAAAGATTTCAAAGTTTTGTTCGATTACCGTAATTCTAAAAACAGCACAACAGGTAAATCGCCTGCTGAGCTGTTATTCGGCCGATCCCTACGCTCTAGATTAGACTTGTTGAATCCCGCTCGAGTCACTCCGCCATCCACAGATCACATTGACCATGTGGCGCGCAATCAGTGTTCACAGGCTAAACATTACCGTGGGAAGTCTAGACCTAATTTTGAACTACAAGATCGTGTGTGGATAAAGAAGTATTTAACCAACCAGAAATTTATTTGGACTCAAGGCGTTATCGTAAAAAAAAATGGAGCCGTTATGTATACAGTATACCTACCGGAATATAATTTAGAGGTGAATAGGCACATAGACCAACTTTGGCCTCGCAGCGGAAAGGATGTACCAATTTCAGAATCCCAAGGACATATTTGGGAACCAAATATAGTGCCAGATATAGACAGCGTCTCATCAACTCAGCCGTCACCACCGGTCTCCGCAGGCGTTGTTACGGAACCAGCTGACGGAATGACGTCATCAAATGATAACGGCATAGGAGAGGGGACGAGTGGGGTCGAGAACTCTTCGGGGACACCTACGGACGCTGGTGCACATTCACAAATGAACGACGCTTCTGAGCAGGATAAATGCGATCACACGACGAGCCATCAAAACACTAGGTCTAGGCGTGAACGAGTCAGAGTTAATTATAAGCCTTATTTTTAAGCAATGTTTTTTTTATTATTGTCATAAATATATGTGGGAGGGATTGTTATGTATGTACAAGTAGTTAAGTATACGCGCCGCTGCGCCGGCGCGCGTGGAACGTTCGATTAAAGACAGTGTACAACTAGCTACCGAGTAATTAGTACGTGCGCCCCGTCCTCACATCTCCTTGCGAATATAACAGGTATGTAGGCAACTATACACTTTATTCCAAATTATTTACACATATTTATCTTTAAAATCTAAAACTTAAAACTAATATTTACAAACAAACACATTTACGAATAACATTACAATTTATATATATTTATTTACATTTAAACTAAATAAACATTTCTCTATCTCTCATAATTTCAATGATGTTATTAAAGCCAAAACTCTAAATAATCTTTCATCTCTTCCTACTCCCGATTACTCTCCTTTCGTCTTTAATCAGTTCTCGGCTTGTGATGTTAAGAAGAGCATTTTATCAATCACTTCAAATGCTGTTGGTAGTGACTGTGTCAGTCGTAAGATGATACTTCCTATCCTTGATGAAATCCTTCCTGCCATTGGCCATATCCTTAATTATTCCGTATCCTGTGGTGTTTTCCCTTCATCTTGGAAGGAAGCACAAATTACCCCTCTCCCTAAAAAGTGTAATCCTGTGTCTTTTGCTGATTTTCGTCCTATCTCCATATTACCGTTCCTATCCAAAGTCCTTGAACGCCTCATTCATAACCAGCTAAGTGCTTTCCTTTGTAAAAACAGTCTCCTTAATGATTACCAATCCGGGTTTCGTCCAGGACACAGCACTACCACAGCCCTTGTTAACATTACTGATGATATAAGATCGGGCATGGAAAATGGAAATCTGACTGTACTCACTCTATTAGATTTTAGTAATGCTTTTAACACTGTCGATTTTGATATCCTACTCGGCATTCTCTGCTCTCTTAACATATCTCCAACGGCAATTGATTGGTTTCGTAGTTACCTGTGTGGCCGCCGACAACGTATTTGCATTGAAGGCTCGTCGTCTTCTTGGTGCGATACCTCTGCCGGTGTACCACAGGGGGGCGTTTTATCTCCTCTTCTTTTCGCTATATTTATAAATTCAATTTCTAATCATCTTCTTTCATCCTACCACCTATATGCTGACGATTTGCAAATATATTCACAAGCTCCCTTAGACGAATTGTCGGAGGCGGTAAATATGATAAATAAGGATTTAGCACGTATTTCCGGTTGGAGTACTGCCCATGGCTTAAAAGTTAACCCGGCGAAGACACAAGTCATTGTTGTTGGCAGCCCGAGACTGCGTTCGAGAATCAACTGGTTGCAGCTTCCCCAAATTGTTTTTGAAGGTTCTGTTATTCCTTATAGTGACAAGGTTAAAGACCTAGGTATTTACATTGACAAAGACTTCTCTTGGGGCCCACAGTTGCAAGAAGTGAGTCGCAAATTATTCGCATCTGCAGGATCTTTGCGAAGATTGCGCAATTTTCTTCCAACTGCCACTAAAACTGCGCTCGCCCAATCACTCCTTCTCCCAATCCTTGATTATGCCGATGCCAGCTATCCAGATCTCACAGAAATGCAGTTGAATAAGCTTGAGCGACTTCAAAACTTTTGTATAAGGTTCATATTTGGTTTGCGCAAATATGACCATATTTCAGAATTTCGCAATAAACTCAAGTGGTTACCTATCCGCCTTCGCCGAAATACGCACGTTTTAACACTGCTTTACAGTATTCTTTATAATCCCTTAACTCCCTTTTATCTCAAAGAGCGTTTTAAATTTTTACACGATGCACACTCTAGGACTTTGAGATCATCAGAAAATTTGATGCTAATGATGCCTGCGCACTCCACAAAGTTTTATGACGATTCCTTCACGGTCCAGGCTGTCCGTTTGTGGAACGCATTGCCATTATCAGTCAGACAAGCACAGTCGCTGATTTCTTTTAAAAAATCAGTTATAAATCATTTCCTTTCGCTTTAATGTATAATTTGTTTATGTATTTATTTATTGTATGTATTTGTAAATGTATTTTATATTTTTGTCTATTGTATTTGTATGTAATTTGTTCTTTTGGCGCATTAATTGTGCATGTATTTGCTGTGCACCACTAACTACCCTCTTTTTAATTTAAGTTATTTTAGTCCATTCAGAGGTTGTCTGGAAGATATCGCTGTCAGCGATAAGACCGCCGTTGTACCCTTAAGATTAACAATACTGTAAAACGCTGTTTGTAATTTTGGTGTACAATAAAGTATATTCTATTCTATTCTATTCTATTAAACACAATCACTGCACACCATCATATCTACACCCTTACTAGTTGGTCGATAAATTTTATATCGATAGTAGATGGTCATTGAACTATCGACCGAGCCGTCATCACTAATGACCAATACCTGCACAACTATCAATAGCTTTATACGGCCGGCTACGGCTGCGCGGGCGCATGCCCTTTCACCGCGCAAGGTCGAGCCAGTCAGGACCTTACCTCGACGCGGAGCGCACGCTTGTCGCCTCAACCATATAATCACGCGGTATTGCGAATTAGCTTTGTTTTCCATTGTTATTAATCTGAACTATTTCATCTGTCTATCATTCTTCTACTTTCATCCTTCCGCTACTCTATACTGTGCTTCTGCTTGTGCTTGTGAACTCTTCTCTATTGTGCCTTCTGAACTTAGTGTTAACGGTGTACGACTGCGGACAATAAAATATCCTACAACGTGAGTGATTTAATTATTTCTACCACACACCACACCTATATATATTACTATACTGGTGACCCCGTTTGGAACGATATGGAAGGAGACATCTTCAAAGACGCACAAGGCGCGGCAGCGTTGCCGCCACCGGTCACTAGTGATGGACCGATGTCGATAGACCCCAGCAACGTTTTTAAAGTCGGCGTACGAGTGCCTCCGTTTTGGGCTGAAGAGCCGGAGATTTGGTTTGCCCAGGTCGAAGGCCAATTTAATATAGCCGGAATAACCAATGACGTCACCTAATTTAATTACGTCATCGGACACCTGGACAACCAGTATTCCAGGTGTGAAGAACTAGGGGTTGCTGGTGGAAGATCTTCAGAAAAATACTCGAACAAGAATGTTATATAAATTTAATTCGGTGTTAACTGGTCAAGTTAAGTACAGCAAGTGAATCAAAATTGTCGAATCATACAATGTACACATTACTAATGCTAATTAATAGCGATAGTGACAATCGCAAGTTGCTGCTATGGTGAAACCATCAGGCGCACGAACATGCCCCCGCGTGTTGAAAGCAACGGTTTCAACCAGACTCCGAAATCACAGGCAATGGGCAGATTCGGTTGAATGCCCTTCGTACGACGCCAGTGGATGTCTGAATGTCAGCTACACGAGCGATGCCATCTGTTCCTGGGTGAACCGCCACGATACGGCCAAGTCTCCACTTCAACGGAGGAAGATTGTCCTCCTTAATCACAACTAAGGAGTTCAGCTTCAACTCGTGCTTGTAGGAACGCCATTTAGTCCGCAGCTGTAATTCCGCCACATACTCCTTGCTCCATCTGCTCCAAAAATGTTGGCGGAGTTGTTCTATCCGTTGGAAGCGAGACAGATGGTTGACAGAGCGATCTTGATAATCAGGTTGCGGCAAGGAAGTAAGAGGCCGCCCAACAAGAAAATGACCCGGCGTAAGCGGTGTGTAGTCAGCAGGATCTGAAGACAACGGCGTCAGTGGACGAGAGTTCAAAATGGCTTCGACTTTAGTCAGTGCGGTGTACAGCTCCTCAAAAGTCAAATTACAATTTCCCAACACTCTGCGAAGGTGGTACTTTGTTGACTTTACACCCGCCTCCCAGAGTCCACCGAAGTGCGGGGTGTACGCAGGGATAAAATGAAATTTTATTCCCTCGTTTGCTGCACTTTCACCCAAGGACAAACTATTTTAAAAAATTAGAAAGTTCATTGTACGCACCGACAAATGAGGTACCGTTATCGGAAAAAATGTCAACGGGTTTACCTCTTCGAGCAATAAATCGATGCAAAGCTAGTAAATAACTATTACTAGTTAAATCGCCAACGAGTTCCAAATGAATGGCTTTGGTCGTAAAACATAATTATAAAAATTGCGATATACACCTTTACTAGCCTGCATCCGCGACCTTGACGACTAGCACACATAATAGGCAGGCATAATCAACGCCCGTGGTCTCAAAGGCTTCTCAAAGGTTTTTATATAATTCATAATTATGTGGATGCAAATCTGGCAATTAAACAATTTCATTTCATTCATTCATTCATTTCATTCAAAGGGATAACCTGGACGAAGTCGTTCTTGTGGTAAGTTACCCATTATAGGAGTAACTACCTGTCCCTTCATACGGCGACATAGAACACACTTATTATAACAAACCTTCGCCAAGTTGCGGCCTCCTATTGGCCAATAAGATTCCCTAATGGAAGCTAATAGTAACTGTGGGCCAGCGTGCATCAATCGTCTATGCTCGAAATTAAATAATAATTTAGTGAAATGATGTGCGGACTGTAATAAGATAGGGTGTTTTTTATTAAAATCAAAACTAGAATTTTCGAGTCGTCCTCCTACCCGCATTATGTTTTTACTATCTAAATATACGTTAAACTTTAGAAGGGCGCTCTTATTAGGTAAACACTTTTTATTTAAAAGCAACTCATACTCGGCAAATGACTCAGCCTGACTTTTAATAACAATAACATTGAGTGCTTCTTGTAACTCATCCTGAGACAAAAATTTAGTTTTTGGGTACTGTTTCCTACATGATTTAATAAATCTTAAAATATAAGCTATGGAACGAACAAGACGTGAATAATTAGAATAACGACTAAAATCAATGAAAATACTGTAGAGTACAAGTACTTATGGCATGTGTCATTAAACGTTTTTCTTTCTTTTCTTCTTTCTAAAACGTCACCTTTCGTGTCATTAATAACGGTATTTAAAACTACATTAGGTCGAGTCTCCGGTAATGTCTCTAGCCCCATTTGACTTTAGAAGGCCACTCAGACGGGTCAAGTTTCAGGAAGTCAGGTCCAGACCACCACAGATCCAACCCCTGCAGAACACTAATATCCACACCACGAGATATTAGGTCTGCTGGGTTTTTGTCCATTGGAATGTGTCTCCAGGTACAGCTACCCGCCTTATCCAAAACTTCAGCAACGCGGTTGCGCACAAACGGCTGAAGTTTGGTAGGCATAATCTGTAACCATCCCAGGACGATGGTCGAATCAGTCCAACAATAGACCCGACTGATCTCCACTCTGAGTGAGCTCTTCACCTTGTCATAAAGACGAGAGCCAACTACCGCACCGCACAACTCCAGTCGCGGAATTGTTGTGGGCTTTATAGGGGCTACTCGACTCTTAGCCATTAATAAAGAAACCGAATACTTACCTTCATCATTAATGCTGCGAACGTAGACGCAAGCGCCGTATGCGGACTCAGACGCATCTGAGAAAATATGTAGTTCTAATTCACGATATGAATTACAAACTACGATTCGCGGAATACGGAAATGAGGTAAAAGTGGCAATGATTTAACTATATTATCCCAGTGGTTTTTTATTTCATCAGGCAGTGGTTGGTCCCATGACAATTTATCTAACCACATTTTCTGTAATAAAACCTTCATGGTTACAATAATAGGACATAACAAACCTAAGGGATCAAAAATTCTCGCAATCACGGATAACAAATCACGCTTAGTGTGCCCAGCCGAAGACTTGCTCAGACTTGTAGGAAACCCTAACTCATCGGAAGCGACATACCAACCCAGACCGAGTAACTTGTCGGGCTCGTGATATGCAATGTCTAAGCGTCGGCCTAATTCGTTAACCTGCTAAATACGTTTTTGCAAAGTTTACAGGACGAAGAAAAAACTGAATAATATCTTTATTAGTTTAGCAATCAAAATTTTGAAAATCCCGTTGGCGTATATGTTTTTTCTTGGTATTTTAAAAACATAATATCTAAGAAAACCTAAACACATTTTACAAAATTGAGGAAAACAATAATTAAGCAGTTATTCGAAGTGAAGTTTCAATTTGGTTGAGGACTTAGCAGTTTTTTTAAATTAAATTTAGTATGGTAAATTAATGGTAATAATGGTGTACCTATAGATAATTATTTTAATTGTGCAGTTATACGAATTCAATCAGTAATCAAAATATTTATTATTAAAAATTTAACAATCAGTCTTCTTTAATAGGAAACAGGGTTAAAATATCTAAGCTGAACTCTTCATCGGTGGGAGGGGTTCGCATCGGCTTCGGGAGAACGATTAAGTACTTGGGACTCGTCCTCGACAGCCGGTGGAACTTCAGGGAGCACTTCCTGCATTTGGCCCCAAAGCTGAACCTGGCAGCAGCCACCCTCAGGCCGACTCCTGCCCAGTCGCAGCGGGCCAAACGCCTCCTGCCAGAGGTTTATGGCTATACGGATGATCCGAGGATACCGCACGATCGCCGGCGAATCGGCCAACCTCCTTGCCGGATTACTGCCCTGGGATCTGGAGGCGACGGCTCTCCAGCGCGTCTATGAGTGGCGCTTGGAGGCGCATCACTGGGGTGAATCCCCGCTGCTTCGACTTCTCGAAGCGCGGCGGGAAGAGCTCCGGCGCGATCTCAGGGCAGTATGAAGGGTGCGACTGTTGCAACCGAGGCCCGGGTACGACCCCTCCTTGAGGAGTGGCTGGATAGGCGTCACGGCGTCCTGACCTACTGCCTGACGCAGGTCCTCATCGGACACGGAAGTTTCGGCAGGTACCTGTATCGGATAGGGAAGGAAGAAAGGCCTGGGTATCACCACTGCGAGGATCGCCCGGAGGACACGGTGGAGCATACGGTGCAGGACTGACCCGCTTGGCCAGAACACCGCCGCGCTGTGTCCTCACGACGGCGAAAGCGGCGATCTCTCGCGCCCGGCATTGGTCGAGGCAATGCTGCGGAGCGAAACGGAATGGGAAGCAGTCGGCTCCTTTTGCGAAGCAGTCATGCTAGCGAAGGAGGAGGCGGGACGCGTAGGAGAGAGGACAGCGTCTACCTCACAGCCCAGCCGCAGTGGTAGACGCCCACGGCGTCGGACGTCGCAAGACGATTTCCGGCCACCGTAGGTGCGGGCATCCGGGCGCAGAGTAATGGACGACTCGCTGTCCGACCATGGACCATGTCCGGGACGACGGCGCGTTGTGTTCCACCCGCGCCTCAAAGAGTGTCAGCACAATGACGGCTTTGGCCCCCCCTTAGAGGGCCAAAGCCTGCCGGGGTCGCGGGACTTACGAATACCGTGACCCCGGAATGTAAACGCTATTAAAGGACACGGTGGATTTTAGTCAGTAGAGTAGAGTAGAGTAGGGACTCCATTTTCCGCACTTAGACTCTCATTCGGTCCGTTGTGCGTAGGTGTCCTGGCTAAGTTAGCCAGCCTAGCTCCGCCCAGAAGCACAGAAGTTTCCTGGGAACTTCACAGGCTTCGCGGAGCGACCTCACCGTTCCGAGGATTTGTTCACGTTGGGTAGCCACAGCCTCGCATTCCAGGATGACGTGGGCGGCTGATTCTTCGGCGTCAAAGCAGCCCCTGCAGAGTGGGCTGTCCGTGGCGCCTATGTTAAAGAGGTGTTTGTTTAGGGGGCAATGGCCCGTTATTGTCCCTATTATTAATCTGAGGTTATTTCTACTTAGGCTGAGTAGTCGTTTTGTTAGTCGCGGATGTAGACTTGGCATCGCCATTTTTGACTGCCTGTAGTCTGTAGACCGTGACCATTTTTCGTTATGTAGTTCAATTGATCTCTGGCGGATCCATGTTCGAAATTGTGAGAAAGGTAAGGGAAGGAGTGGGTACGGGCCTAACACTGCCATCTCGGAACCTCTCTTAGCAAGTTCGTCTGCGGCGTCATCTCCAAGGGATCCGCTGTGCCCCTTAATCCACTGGAGGGTGATTCTGTTAGACAGCGATATACTCTCCAGGGCGAGGTGACATTCAAATATTAATTTACTGTTAGTTTGTTTGTTTTCTAGGGCTTTAAGCACAGCCAGGCTATCGGATACGAATCTGATTGCGTAGCTGTGAATCCCTAGACGCTTTACGGCTATTGCGGCTTGTGTTAGGGCTACACACTCGCATTGGAATATCGAGCTGTGTTCGCCTAGTGGTAGGTGAAAGTTAATATTGAGGTCTAGGGAGTGTACGCCAGCACCTGAGCCGTTCTGGGTTTTGGAGCCATCTGTGTAGATGCGTACTTCATTGACTCCTGACTGATCCCTTACTTCCTCTGTTGTTTGTATGCTGTAGCTTTTGTTGAGCATAGGTTTGTTAGGTGTCCTATCACACGGGGCAGCGATGAGAGGTTGATACTCAATCGCCCGGTCGAGGATGCCTGCGTGGGGACTGGTGTGGTTCGTACCCCATATGCCTAAGTGCATAAGCCTGATAGCTGCTAGCGCTGCCTCCTGCTGTATGTACAATTCAAGGGGAGTTAATTGTAGGGCTATCTCCATTGCCGCGGTTGGGGTTGTTCTCATACAGCCAGTGATAGCTGAACAGGCCAGCCTTTGGAACCGCTGAAGTCTAGAGACGGTGGTCGAGAGTTCAGTCCTCGTCCACCAAACCAAGGCGCCATAAGTCAGCATTGGTCTGATCACCGCTGTGTAAAGCCACAACGTGATCTTTGGAGAAAGCCCCCACGTTTTTCCTAACATTTTTTTGCATTGGTATAGTGCGATTGTGCTTTTGTTGAGTTTGTAGTCAAGATGCCTGTTCCAGAGCAATTTGCTATCAAGAATCACTCCTAAGTACTTGACTTCTTCTTTAAGTGTTAGTTCGGTGTTGAAAAGTTTGGGAAGTTTGTGTGGTCCAAGGACTCTTTTGTTTGTAAACATTATTAGTTCTGTTTTGCTGGGGTTGACCGATAGTTCGTGTTTTGTACACCAATTCTCGATTATTTTGAAGGCTTTCCTCATGAGGTCACATAAGACGCCTTCAAATTTTCCCGTTATTAGAATTGCTATGTCATCTGCATAACCCACCGAGTACAGACCGCTAGCGTTGAGCTCTGTAATGAGCTCATTTACTACTAGGTTCCACAGTAGTGGTGACAGCACCCCACCCTGTGGGCAGCCCCTACTAACGATTCCTCGAGTGGTGGTGTTCACAGTAAATTGGATAGCGCGGTATTTTAACATGTTGTGAATCCATTGTATAAGCGTTTGCTCCACGCCGTGCCTGACTAGTGCCTGGCCGATGCTGGCAAAGTTCGTTTTGTCAAAAGCACCCTCTATGTCTATGAAGGCGCCCAGTGTTGGATTTTTAGTTTTGAGAGCGTTTCCTATGCGTGTGACCACGCAGTGGAGTGCGGATTCAGTTGATTTGCCTTCGCAGTAGGCGTGTTGATTGGGGTGTAAGGGTTTAAGTAGCGAAATTTGATTCCTAATCCTTCTGTCTCCCAGCCTCTCTAGTGTCTTCAAGAAGAACGAGGTGAGGCTAATGGGTCTGAAGGACTTGGGTTGGGTGTAATCGCTCCTACCTGGTTTAGGAATAAAGATTATTTTTACTTCACGCCATTTCAAGGGGATGTAGCGGTGGGCCAGACAGGCACGGAAAATCTTGACAAGATATTCGGCTAGCGAGTCACCGCCCCATCTAAGCAGAGCCGGAAAAATACCATCCAACCCTGCTGCCTTGAAAGGTAGGAAGGTGTTGATTGCCCATATTATTTTGTCTTTGTCTATTACCTCTGAAGCCACCTCCCAGTCTTGGTTGGTCGTGGCCCTTTCACTATGCGGTTCCCAGCTCTGTTGGGTCGCAATTCGGCAGCCTGGGAAGTGGGTGGTGAGAAGTAATTCGCTGGTCTCTGCATCGTTAATTGTGTAGGTATTGTCTGGTTTTTTGAGGCATCCTATTGAAAGATCAGTCCCAGAGGCGAGACAAGTTTTGACCCTCATTGCCTGGTTGCTATTCTCAATGTTAGTACAAAAGCGCCTCCAACCGTTCTTTCCTCTGAGGCGTATTAGTTTTTTATAGGTTCTACGGGTTGTTTTGTAACGGTCCCAGTCGCCTGACAACCGTGTGTTCATGGCTCTGTTGAACAGCCTTCGCAGCCTGTTTCGGTGTCTTTCTAGTTCCGGACCCCACCAGGACTGCCTTGCCCCTTGTCTTGGTACTGTGAGTGGGCAAGACTGTTCAAAGCTAGTTAAAAGGATTGATGTGAGGTTGCTTACATGTTCATCTAGGTTGATTAAAGGGATTTCAGCTGGAAGGGAGGGTAAATTGCCCAGCTCTGCCCTGACTCTTCTTATGATAGTTCGCTGGACACATGCCAGTCCTGGATGGAATTGGAGATACCTATAGTTGATAGAGTTAGGTCTATTACTGTTTGTGATCGTGCGTTAATGAAAGTTGGTTCTGAACCTTTGTTAAGTAATACGAGATTATTGCTAAGAATAAAGTCAAGCATTGCCTCACCTCGGTTGTTGGTTTTGACATTACCCCAGAGAGTGTGATGCGCGTTGGAATCGGTTGCGATGATTACTTCCAGTTTCTCCCTTTCACAGTATTCCACCAGCGAGGCGAGTTCTGGTAGTGGCACGTCCTCGTCGCCTGGCAGGTAGGCCGAGGCGAGGACGATGTCCGGGAGATCCTGTTCTGCTCTGGAGAGCCTAGTTGCTGTCAGGTCTCTTGAACAGAATTCGTTGATTAGTAGGTTGGGTACATGTTTTGGGATGAAAATGCAGGTTCGTGGGTTGCTTACAGAGGTATCTAGCAGCAACTTACCTCCGATGTTCGCAAGACCACATATTCTGCCGCCCCTAATCCACGGCTCTTGGATAAGGGCAATGGTCTTTTGATGTTGGTTGTCCAGCACTCTGCGCAAGGTAGCCGACGCTGATTGGCTGTGCTGGAGGTTGGTTTGCAGGATCCTAGTTGTCCCGCATGGGAGAAGAGCAGAGGCTGCTGTCATAGTCCTCTCTCTCCTCCCCTGTCGGAAAGCAGTCCTCGTCCGAAGTTAGTCCGGGCGAGGATGGAACCTGTGTGGGTTCGTTGGGAGTTTGTTCGACCTCCATGGCCGAGGAAGAAGCCCGCTCCCCCACCCCCTCCACGGTCCCCTTCGCTGGTGGCAACGGGGACCGCCGAGGCGGCGGTGAATCAAGCTCCGGTCCGGGCACTACGGGGGCCGTTGTGGTTGAAGGCGCGGTGACTCCCTCACTGGCTACATCCTCCTCCAGGAAGCGGATGTAGATGCTGCCCATGAGGTAGTACACGCGCCTATTCTGCTCTTTGATTGTTTTGACCATGGACTCTGGCACACGGAAGAAGAGACAGGTACCCGGAGGCTCCTGTCTCACCCTCTCGTGTGTCAGGGTCCAGGTATTTATTTTCAGGTTGGGATTTTGCCGTGTCAGTAGTTTGAGTAATGCTGGAGTGTCCTCGGTGTTCTCCGAAACAAACAGCATGCACGGCGCCTTTTTTGGTATTTCGGCTTGAGGCCGAACGGTTAGACTAGTCCCTGGTAGCAGGGACTTCATGTTGGTCGTGATCCGCTTGAGCCAGGCCAGCGTGAAAGCATCCTCGCACCAAGTCTTCAGAACGCCTTCGGAGAAGTGGGCCTTACCTCGAAAGTGGATCGCGGTATTTACGGTTGGGTTGGAGGGGTCGGGATCTGCCATAAGCAGTGCCCGCAGCTCTTTTTCGATGTTTAGGCGGATCCCCTCCGCCTGTTCTTGCGTTCTTGCGTCATGTCATGTTGAAGCAGTTTTCAAGCTTGATCCGGTAGAACAGAGAGACATTGCTCGTATAATTTCTAACCTAAAAAGCAACGCCGAAGGTTACGACCATATCACACTTGATATGCTAAAAATGATCCTACCGGACGCTTTAGCTACCGTAACTGAAATTATAAACCGTTCTATAATATCTGCAACATTTCCTGAACAATGGAAAATAGCATCCGTTAGGCCCATTCCGAAAGTCAGCAATCCTATTGAAGTAAAAGACTTGCGTCCTATAAGTATTTTGCCGTGCCTGTCCAAGGTACTTGAGAAAATCGTCAGTCTGCAGTTAACGCACTTCCTGGAACAGAATAACATATTGCCTGATTTACAGTCTGGCTTCAGGAAGCAGCGCAGTACCGCCACTGCTTTACTGGATGTTACCGACAATCTCTTGTCAGCCCAAGACAAGGGAATGTGCTCTGTGTTGGTCTTGTTAGATTTTTCCCGAGCTTTTGACGCAATCAATATTTCGCTTCTGTTGTCTAAGTTAAGTTACTACGGTTTTGATCCAAGCGCTATAGAGTGGTTCCGTAGCTACCTTAGTGACAGGAAACAGCGTGTCGATCTACAGCTAGGCGATGGAACAGTTCTGACGTCTACTTGCACTACGATACGAAGAGGCGTTCCGCAAGGGTCCATATTAGGACCGATTCTTTTTATTTTATACTGTGCAGATATCGTCAAATGCATCCGAAAATGCAAATATCATATTTACGCTGATGATATACAACTATATCTATCTTTTAGACCGGATGAATATGATAGTGCTATTAGGGATCTAAATGAGGACCTTCACAGAATCGCTGCGTGGTCTGAGGAAAATTGTTTGTCACTAAACCCATCAAAAACGAAATATCTAGTAATTGGCACAAGACAACAACTTCTTAAAGTACCTGCAAAGATTGGTTTGGAACTGATGGGTGTACAAATTGACAGAGTGTACGAGGCGCGGAATCTTGGGCTCATTATGGACAAAGACCTTCGCTTTGAAAAACATGTTGCCGATTCGGTTCGTAACTGTTTTTACCGTTTAAAAGTCCTTTATAAAATGAGACCTTACTTATCTGAAACAATACGTGAACAACTTGTTGAGACACTAGTGTTGTCTAAGCTTAACTACGCGGATACAGTTTACGGCCCGCGCCTGTTGGCCCGAACCGAGCGGCTCATCCAACGAGTACAAAACGCTTGTGCCCGTTTTTGTTATAAAATTCCACCCAGGACACATGTAACCCCTTTCCTAAATAAGCACTACACACTCAAAATGAAATCGAGACGCAAGTTGCACTTGGCGTGCCTTCTGTTCGGTGTTATTAAATATAAAAAACCAGACTACCTGTACAATAAACTGAGTTGGATCGGAAGTACACGCGAATGTAATAGAAGGCAATGCTCACAGCAACTTGCGTCTCGGTCTCATCGTACAGCGACTTTTAGGGGTAGTTTTCGATATGCGGCATCAAAGGTTTGGAATAATCTACCTCCACCCATTCGATCTTCTAACTCGATTAATGTCTTCAGAAGCCGCTTGCGACAGTACTTAATTGAAGCACAACGGAAATTGGACATGGCAAATATAAATGTGTCACTTATATAATGTAGTGCAAATTTAATTAATGTCAGTCTAACCCTACAGAAAACTATGGTTTAAGTATTTTTATTTGATAACTGTTCAACTTACCTTTCTTTTCTTATTATTATTACTTCTTATCACTCACGTTCGCATTTAAAACGTAACTCATCGAATAATTACTTTGCTCGTTTTTGTGTCTAATACTAATAATAATATCTGTCATTATGTTCATATTTATTTAAATACCCGCACACTAAATATAGCTTCATTATTTTAAAATGTGCAACCTTAGGCCGGTAGTTCGTGCGTCACAGGAGGCTGCACGCAGCGCACTGTGATTGCCTCGCACTTCATGGTTTAGGGACTTTACGGTTGATACGTCCAGTATTTTTAATTTATTATTTCTATTGTATAGTTTTTGCACCATAGATATATTTGCACCGCTTGAACTATTTACTATAATATCATATTTCTTCAATGTTATCTTTATTTATACATATACATTTTATCTCTCATAAACTATTTATATATATTTTATTCTGTAACTTTTAAACTGACATTGACATTCGGACACTCACCAATTAGGTTCATTTGAAAACCAGCGTCGGGCACCAGTTGTCCGACATTATGCTGAAATGGGCCTATTTGGCGCAGCCGTGAGTCACACAGTATACTAGTATATGCCTATATTCTTGTTTGGCTTAGAATATTATACCTACCTTATAATTGTTTACCATTAAGTTCTATTTCTTGTGATACTGTGTGCACTTGTGGCGTGTGCCAATAAACGTTTTTTCTTTCTTCTTTTCTTTCTTTCTTTCTTCTATGTCCTCAAAAGGCTCCGTCATGACGGCGACGCACAGCTCGTTGCTCCTGTACGACGCGGCTGCTTCGGCGTAGCTCACCAAGGAACCGTCTACCATGTGGGATCGAGCAGGCTTGCTCCTCTTGCCTATCCCAGTCGGTGTGACGGAATCCTCGGGTCGCTCACGCTTCTGCGCCCTAGGAGGTTCTCCGCCGGTGGTCTTTGGTTTTTTACGTCCCCTCGGTCTGAGGCTGCGTTTGCTCTTGGTTGCCGTGGTAGCCGCACCTATAGGTGTCGGTGTACTTACCGACACTCCGGCAGTGGCCGCCACAGTGCCTTGCTGCGCAGGCTTGACCGATGCAGACAGACGCTTCTTGGAGGACGTTGTCTTGCGGGATATGGTGGTCCAGGTTTGTTTAACCGGAGACTGAATGGCGTCCTTAAGAGACGACATGTCGATCCCGGTCGTGTTGGCTATCCCTGCCGGTAGGACTTCGGTCAGGCTCGTTAGGTCCCTCTCCGAGGCCACTGACGCCGACGCAGTCCTAGTGGACGCATCCACGCCAGCAGCCACCGTTGAGTCGCCATGTGCGAGAGTTGCCCTAGGTCTTGCGGACAAGGTTAGGTTAGTGGGCGCATCGCCGGACGCAGATGAGGTTGGCGTTGCCTTCGACGCAGCCTGGTTTGGTGCATGCCTGGCGGTAGCCTTCCTTATCGCATCCTTGGACGCAGCCTTAGGCGGCTTCCTCCTAGGTGCATCCTGAGACGCACCTCTAGCCGTTGGTATAACGTTCGCTGCATCACGAGACGCAGCCTTAGTTGGTTGGTTGGTCGCGGTGTTTGGTGCATCAGAAGACGCTACCTGAGAGTTGGTTTTTGAAAATTTTGTCTCATTGTCCATTTGTTTAGGATGAGATAATTCACCGTCGGAGCTCTCCACCCGCCACGGAGCCCTCAAGTCGGGGACGTCACTCGTTCCACGAGTGAACGCCAGAGCTACTCCTTCGGTATAGGACCAGCTCACTGGGAAGTTTTTGTTACGTCTATTTCTTATGGAATTAGACCAAGAACGGGGTGGCAACCTCGTGAAGGTGAATCCCCCAGACTTGCCTTGAGGATCTACACGACCGTAGCGCTCCCCCTCAAGACCCCGCCACCCTACCACCTCTGAGGGAGGCAGTAAGGTAGGCCTGTATCTATACTACCAAGCTAAGCATAAGCAAGCATGTCGTTGTGCAACCGTGAAAGCATAAACACAGACCCTCCCCTTGATTTGATGATTTTAGTCAGTACAAGTCTGACAGTCCCTCCTGCCCTGCCTTGGGTGGGAGGAGTCATTTGATGATTTTACCACGATAAAAAAAAATGCTAAACTCTTCATAAACAATCAGTAATAGTTTTAATATACGTTATTATAATGTGTTGTCTGTCTTGTAGTACGTGTTGTACTCCTAAGTATTTTATTATTATTAATGACAGCTATTAAATATTGTTTTACTACTGCTACTGTATCACAATCAATTAATTATTACAACAATAAAATAAAATAATCAATTTTCCCAAACGGCACGTGAGTTTGGGAACGTTGTCAGTGCAAAACTGAGGCCTCAAGAGGATTTAGCAGGTTTGCGCTGTGGAGATTGGCTAGTGATAAGAAAGCAGTTTTTCGGGCATAGCATTTGTCACCTTTTTAGGCTGATATCGCTGTTATTTCTTAAATGCTACGGTAGATATTAGGCTGAATTTTCGAACTGCATCAAAAAGTCAATTTTGCCAAAAATGGACTTAGCAGGTTAACGAATTAGGCCGACGTAAGTCAACCGAAGCAGGCAAGTTACGTGAGGCAAGCAAGTCACCAGAGGCAGGAACAGCATCCAACACCAGTTCAGGATGATTGGACCTCCATTTCCTCAATGGCATACATGCTGACGCAAGTGCCTTAGTGACTTCAGTGCGGATGTATCTTACCTCGTCTAAATCATTACACCCGGACAGTAAATCGTCGACGTAGAAGTCGTGCCTTATGATGTCTGATATTTTAGGGTACTTACAGTCGAGTCCTATTTGTTTAATACACCGTGTCGCAAGGTACGGTGCGCTAGACGTACCGTACGTGACGGTGTTTAACTCGTAAATATTAATAGGCTCACAGCTGTTATGACGCCAAACAATCCGTTGCAACTGCCTATCTGACGGATGAACAACTATTTGTCTATACATCTTTTCCACATCTGCAGACATGACGTATTGGTGGAATCTGAAACGGAGAAGTATAGACAATAGATCGTCCTGTACAGTTGGTCCAACCATCTGTAGGTCATTAAAGGACACTCCGGTCACAGTAGGACAGCCTGCGTTGAAGACAACACGGAGCTTGGTCGTGCTGCTCGACTCACGTAAGATTCCGTGATGCGGAATAAAGTAACCTGAACACAAATTAGATTTATTTATTTTAGTCATATGGCCAAGCGACTCGTATTCTAACATAAAATCACGGTACATTTTTCCAAAATCAGACTTATTACTTAATCTACGCTCTAAAGAATTGAAACAGTGTGTAGCCTTCTTAAACGAATCTCCTAGAACCGAAGGATCTTTCTTAAGGGGTATACGCACACAAAAACGACCATCAGACAATCGTGTCGTATTTTTAACAAAATGATCCTCACATGACCTTTCTTCTGGCATGTATGAGTCAGAAGATTTCACACTTACTTCTTCTAACTGCCAAAACTTTGTTAAATCGGTTCTAAGTTTATCCCAATTACTATCATCATCGGACACAGCCTTAGAAAAGTTACATTTTAAATTATTAGAGAGTAATGAGCAGTATTGAGTAATTGGACCGGAAACTATCCAACCTAAACGGGTTTCATATAATATTGGCTTTCCGGTACCTAACTTTAATCTTTGCGATCCTAATAATTCCCAAAACAGGTCAGCGCCGATTAATAAATCGACATCAGCGGGTTTATAAAAAGTAGGATCAGCTAAAGTAATATTCGAAGGTAGATCGAAATCAGATATATTTATTTCACGGCACGGCACCTCACTCGTGATAAATGGCAAAACAAAACAATGAAGTTCGAAACTAAAACTATCATCCAATGACGTCATCTTAACTCGACATGTTTTGCCTACGTGCGAAGTAACGTTGTTTATGCCAAGTATAGATCTATTTACCTGGCTAGTGATTAAGTTAAGTTGTTTACATAACCGTTCCGTTATGAATGACGAAGTACTACCACTATCCAGAACCGCGCGAACGAGATGCACACAGCCAGTATGATCCCGCAGTTTGATCAAGGCGGTCGATAACAAAACATCACGCTGAGTATGACCTAGGGAAGATGCAATATGTGCTGATAACGTAACGTTGTTTGTTTCTGTGGTAGTAGACGGTACGGATGATGCAGACAAGTTATTATTAGTCGAATTACCACTAAGTGTATTCAAAATATTATCCTTAGAATCTATGTGAATTAGTGTGTTGTGCCTCCGTTTACATAGCTTACAACCGGTTTTTTTACATTTGTTAGCGAAGTGACCCGAACGAAAACAGTTAAAACAAATCTTATAACTGGGTAGGAGTTTTAAACGAGCATCATTGCTCAATGCGAGAAACTGTGGACAATTATTTAATAAGTGGTCGTTACTGTTACATTTAGGACATACTTTAGGAGCTGACTCGGTGCTGGAACTATTATTAGTCTGATTAGCTACCATCGATTTGATCTTAGGGCTTGATTTACCTGCCGTTTGGGAATGATTATTTCGAGGTCGTTCTAAGTTCTCGATCAAATCGGCTCGAGTGCGTAGGAATTGCATGAACATATCAAACGTAATCGAACTTTCTTTGTCAATCCTACCTTTAAACTCTTCCCATTCACGATAGGTCCTTTGATCAATCTTTTGAGTGACGTGGTATATCAAAAATGTGTCCCAGTGCTTTACAGGCTCACCTAACGACTCTAATGCTCGCAAGTCCTTATTTAATTGATCGATTAGACCTTTGAGAGCAACAGACGATTCGTTTGAAACCGCCTCAATGTGATATAATGCGGACATATGATTTTGCGCTAATAATCGTTTGTTGTCAAATCGATCAAGTAACAATCTCCATGCCACAGAGTAATTGCTCGAAGAAAACTTAATTGATTTGATGACTATGGCAGCAGTTCCCTCAAGAGAGGCTCTCAAGTAGTGGAACTTGTTGACTTCATCGATTTCGTCGTTACTGTGAATTAGGCTAGTAAAGGTGTCACGAAATTCTAGCCAATTGCAATATGAACCGCTAAACTTAGGTAATTGTATTGTTGGTAATTTTACTGGCTTGTGTATACTAGCAAGTGTACTTTTACAGCTTTCCATCGACTTATTATCTTTATTACTCTCGTTGAGAATAGTTTACGCTCTGGACAATGATTTGTAATAAAGGGACTCGAAATCAGAACGCTCGGAATATTGTACCTTAAGATCGTCTACAATACATTCCAGACGTAACTGCACCTCATCATACTGTTCGTACAACGACTCGATCTTACCCATGCGCAACTGCAACTCGGACACATCACAACTACCTAATACTTTGTCCTTGAGTGAGTCCAGGAAGGTGACGAAAGCAGTCAAGCGACCCTTGTAGCTGCCTCGCTTTTTAACTAAATCCTTTTCCTCGGACATACTGGGAGACGAGTGTCGTCAACCTGGAATTGATACAGGAATACAATTAAAACCAGCAAACAATATGATGTAATACACCTAACTGTGTTTTATACACTGCCTAAATGTTATTATAAAGCAACACAGAACCTACAAAATAATTAACAATTATATAAAGCTAAATAGGTTTAAAATATACCAAATGTAATTGTACTTGTAAAATTACCTACAATTTTTAATGTTGTAAACGTTAATGATAACTAGCTAATAAATAAGCACAACTAAATACTAATCCCAATTTAATACATAAAATGATTCTAATTACTTGTTCACGCATCAACCGCGTGATCATGTAGGCGGACGACGCCGGTGGCTGAGGCGCGGGCGCGGGGGAAACAGCCGGCGCGCGGCGAGTGGCGGCGGCGGGTCTCACTCCCCGATCGGTCAACACGAACGACTCGCGTCCACAAAAACGCAAACATTACTTTATTGTACTTACCTTGTTTTAATATTATATGTAAATTAACCGAATATACAGTCCACTCATTATACGACAACCTGAGCTCCTGAACAATGATCCTTCCACCGGGAATAATCCAAGAGTAAACAAGAATAAGAATAAGTCATCAAGAAAAACGTTGAAGTGGATTCGAATGTTAACCGTCACCGATCAGCAACAATCGCCTGTTAATTAATAATCATGTGAAGGCTCTATTCGATGTAGAACCTATAACGAAGGAATCATCATCTTCTTTGCGACGTCTTATCGATGTCATAAATGAAAATCTACGGGCACTAAAGACTTTAGAGGAGCCGACAGAGTATTGGGATACTCTGATAATATTTATGATGTCTAGAAAGTTAGATGTAAATACAAACCGAAAATGGGAAGAGTACCGCAATGCATTGTCTGAAGCTCCTACTTTGGCGAAACTAATTTCATTTATTAATGGGAGGGCTGATCTCTTAGAAACATTAGAGGTTAATCAAAATAAGTCGAGCACTAGTGTCAATAATAAACAAAAATCTTTTATTATTGCAAGTACCAAAGAGAATCAGAATACCCACATAGAAAGGATGAACAATAAGTTAGAAAATAACAAGGCACACAGTAATAATTTACATAACAAAATAAAATGTCCATTATGTTCTAACGATCATCTTTTATACACATGTGATTTATTTAAAAGTTTACCTACTGAAACACGCATACAAAGGGCTAAGGAACTACGTGTCTGTCTAAATTGTTTGCGCTCGAGTCATATCACCAAGAAATGTCGATTAGCTGGTTGCAAATATTGCAAATCCAGGCATAATACTCTCTTGCATGTTGAACCGACTGAGCAGCCTCATCAAGACCCGATGCCTTCAGCGTCAAATAGTGTCGCCTTACCAATCGATACTACAAATAGTGTCGTCCTATCAGCTGATACTATACACCATACTAGTACACCCAATGTGTTGCTGTCCACAGCTATGGTGAAAGCGGTGAGCAACAGCGGTGAGAAAGTCAACGCGCGAATCCTGCTCGATAACGGCAGCACCGCCAACTTTATGACGGAAAGCCTCTGCACCAAACTGGATTTGTTACGACGTAAGACTACCTCCACTGTCACAGGTATCAACCAACAGTGTTCCTACAGTACACAGTCTTGCAATCTAAATATTGAGTCTTATAATGGTGACTATAGGATTAATTTGGATTGCCTAATTTTGCCTGAGATTACTAAACGTTTGCCAGCCTCTTATGTCAATACGAAGAACATTTCTATTCCGTCAAGCCTTCGGTTAGCTGACCCTACATTTAATGTTCCTGCTGTCATTGACATTTTAGTAGGCGCAGAAATATTTTGGAGTGTTATAGGCACTGCTGCGATAGATTTAGGCAAGCGCATGCCTAAGCTATATGAAACCAAATTTGGTTGGATAGTTTCTGGTCCAGTTCCTCAGCTTCGTTCGTCTTTAAAAAAGGGCTCACATTTGTGTAATTTTGCCCATTCAACCGAACAACCTGATTTAACAAGGTTTTGGGAGCTGGACTCCATCTCTTCTAAGCACGCCCTGTCTCAAGAGGAACGGGAGTGTGAATTAAGTTTCAAACAAAAAACTATTCGTAATGATAGTGGCAAATTTATTGTTACTATGCCTTTGAAAACTGATCCAAGCGTATTAGGCGACTCGTACAATATAGCAAAACACCGTTTTCTGTCGTTAGAACGTCGCTTTCAACGGGAGCCAGAATTCAAGGCCAGATATATCGAATTTATGAATGAGTACGAAAGCCTTGGTCATATGAGTGAAGTTAACAACTCAAGGCCTCATTCAAACAAGTGCACCGAATACTTCATCCCTCATCATGGAGTAATTCGCGAATCCAGTACGACAACGAAGCTGAGAGCTGTATTTGACGCATCTGCCACCACCTCTTCCAAGGTATCACTTAACGATATTCTAATGGTGGGGCCTACGGTACAGGATAATTTATTTTCAATATTGTTAAGATTTCGACAACATAAATATGTTGTTACTGGTGATATCGAAAAAATGTATCGTTGTATAGAAGTGACTCATTCACAACGATCATTACTGCAAATTATTTTTAGAAAAGATCCCAAAGAACCATTAAAAACGTACAGATTAAATACAGTCACTTATGGGACATCATCTGCACCTTATCTAGCAACAAAGTGTCTGGTGAGTCTTGCGGATGATGCTACCACAGACAACGTGAGGTCTGCAATTGCACGGGATTTTTATGTTGATGATTATTTGGGCGGAGGTTCGACTATATCAGAAACTATAGATCTAGTGAAACAAATTAAGTCAATTTTCTCATCTGCTCATTTTTTTCTGCGTAAGTGGCAATCTAATAGTCCAGAAATTCTCGAAGAAATAGCTGGTAACTCAGGTAAATCTGGTTCATTAGACTTGTCCAGTCACTCCCAGTCATCGAATAAAACTCTGGGTCTGCACTGGTTTTCCAACACTGACACATTATCCTTCTCAATTAATATTTCCGCAAAGGAAAAAATAACAAAGCGACACATTCTTTCTGTGATTAGTCAGGTGTTCGATCCGCTAGGACTGGTTGGCCCTTGTATTGTGGAAGCAAAGTTAATAATGCAGCGACTATGGGTTGAACAGTCCGAATGGGACGACGAAGTCTCGCCTGAGATAGTCGAAATGTGGTCTACTTTTGTTCGCACACTTCCTAGTCTAAACAGCTTAAATATTCCACGATGGGTCTGCTGCAACCTAGCGGTGGAACATGAATTGCATATTTTTTGCGACGCGTCAGAAAAGGCGTATGGCGCATGCATTTATGTTCGATCAGTATGTAGTGATGGATCAGTAAATGTACAACTTTTGGTGTCCAAAAATCGTGTAGCACCAATAAAGACTGTAACTATTCCGCGCCTTGAGCTTTGTGCTGCGCTATTAGGTGCAAGACTGTGTGCCACCGTAACAGAATCCTTGACTATGCCCATAGATAAGCGATTATTTTGGAGCGACTCGATGATCGTGTTGGGGTGGCTCAACATATTACCAAATCAACTAAAACCCTTTTACGTAATCGAGTCGCCGAAATTCAGGAAAGCACTGCTGGAGAACGGTGGAGGTATGTACCGTCGAAGGACAACCCGGCGGACCTTGTTTCTCGCGGGGCGAGGGCCGATTCCATCGGTGCATGCTCGTTATGGTGGACGGGCCCTAGTTTCTTACACAGCTGTGAAAGTAGCTGGCCTATTATGCCCTGTAATAGCGTTAACCAAAATCTACCTGAAGTAGTGTGTAATTTTATTGATCAAGTTGACACTCTTATTAATTCTAATCAATCATCTAACAATTCAATAATTCAGTCATTAATTAAAAATAATTCTAATTTCAATCGTCTTCAAAGAATCATTGCCTACATCTATAGATTCATTCATAATTTAAAAAAATCTAATTGTAAACTGCAAGGTTCGCTTTCTACTGATGAATTAGATAACGCTTTAACATGTTTACTACTTAGTGCACAAGCAGAGATGTTTCCAATAGAGTGCAATATTTTAAAGTCGGGAAAATCACTGCCTCATAAAAATCGATTAATTTCGTTGACACCATTTGTAGACACAAAGGGAATTGTACGCGTAGGAGGCAGGCTTGATAATTCACCATACGATTATAATACAAAATATCCCATCTTACTTTGTAGTAAACATCACCTTACTAGAATTCTGTTTCATATGCAACATAAAAAGTTGCTTCACGCTGGTCCACAGTTGTTATTGGCAAATATGCGACTTAACTATTGGCCTTTAGGCGGCAGGAATCTTGCCAAGACTGTTGTCAAACAATGTTTAAAATGTTTTAGATATAAGTGTAAAAATATACAACAAATGATGGGTCAACTTCCATGCTCCAGAACCAATATTAAATTTCCATTTTTTAACTCTAGTGTCGACTATGCTGGCCCAGTGCTGATAGCTGACCGAAAGGGTCGCGGTTGTAAGCTTACAAAATCCTATTTATGCATCTTCGTTTGTCATGCAACAAAGGCGGTCCATTTGGAGCTCGTCACCGACCTTACAAAAGAAGGCTTTATTGCAGCTCTGAATCGTTTCACGTCTCGTCGTGGTAAACCTCAAAGTATACTATCAGATAACGGCACGAACTTTGTTGGGGCTGATAATGATTTAAAACGAATCATCACTGACGCTGATGTTGCATCTGAAATGGCAGAGCAAGGCATTAAATTTGTTTTTGCTCCTCCTTATTCCCCTCACTTTAATGGCATGGCTGAAGCTGCCGTAAGGTCCACCAAGAACCATCTAAGAAAGTTGCTAAGTCTCACTAACTTCACTTACGAAGAACTGGCGACCTGTTTGTGTCAAATCGAGGCTGTTCTCAATTCCCGTCCTCTAACTCCCTTGTCCTGTGACCCATCCGATTTGTCTGTCCTCACTCCTTCCCATTTTTTAATTGGACGACCACTCACGTCTATACCGTGTTCACAGGTTCCTGACAAAACCATCAGCTGCTTAGACCGCTTCAAAAGGATTGAATACGTTCGTCAACACTTCTGGCAGCGTTTCTCTAATGAATATGTTTCACTACTTCAACAGAAAACCAAATGGTCAATCGCTTCAGATAAGAAGCTCAGAGAAGGAACACTTGTACTCATCCGAGAGAAGGCGCTTCCACCACTTGTTTGGGCACTTGGTCGTGTAGTACGAACCTATGCAGGTGTCGACGGCATCACACGCGTGGCAGATGTGAAGACAAAGAGAGGAGTCATCACAAGAGGGTTCAACAATATTTGCCCTCTTCCCTTCGAAGACGTCAACAGGCGGGAGGATGTTCACGCATCAACCGCGTGATCATGTAGGCGGACGACGCCGGTGGCTGAGGCGCGGGCGCGGGGGAAACAGCCGGCGCGCGGCGAGTGGCGGCGGCGGGTCTCACTCCCCGATCGGTCAACACGAACGACTCGCGTCCACAAAAACGCAAACATTACTTTATTGTACTTACCTTGTTTTAATATTATATGTAAATTAACCGAATATACAGTCCACTCATTATACGACAACCTGAGCTCCTGAACATACTAATAACTTTATTATTTTTAACAATGACTTGCACTAATATCTAACACTCAAATTATTTGTATTATGTCAAGATACCTGCTACCAATTATATCAACCACAACATTTAGATATAAAATTATGTGAATAAGTTACAGCTTTATATAAAATAAGTTTAAATAATGTAGCAAATAAGCTAACTATACTGTGTAATGTGTATGATTTTAAACTTAAGATTTGCTGTTAATAAAATACTAATCACAATGTAACAAAGTACCTAATGATTCTAACAATCAAACTAATACAAAAAATAGTAAAATAAATAATACTGACCTTAAATATACTTTTATTTAAATACTACCTGAGTGTTGGGTGACGATATTAGATATATAAAATACTATACACCGCTAAAACCACTTGTTTGAACTCTATCCAATCCACCGGCGAATAACTTCCACGTCACGGTGGAAAATTACAATCCTTGATTCCTCTTCAATATTCGCTGATCCTCTTTATAATTAGGGTCATCCGGCTCGTTACGGACCATGTGAAGAACTAGGGGTTGCTGGTGGAAGATCTTCAGAAAAATACTCGAACAAGAATGTTATATAAATTTAATTCGGTGTTAACTGGTCAAGTTAAGTACAGCAAGTGAATCAAAATTGTCGAATCATACAATGTACACATAATTACTAATGCTAATAATTAGCATTATCTCCCTGGTGTTCGTGCGCCTGATGGTTTCACCATAGCAGCAACTTGCGATTGTCACTATCGCTATTAATTATTAATAGTGATAGTGACAATCGCAAGTTGCTGCTATGGTGAAACCATCAGGCGCACGAACACCAGGGAGATAAAGGACATTATTATTAGCCCGCCTGCCAGTAATAAGTACGGGATACTGAAGAACGAGCTCATCAAGCGACTCACCGCTTCTAATGAAAAAAAAATCAAACAGTTGTTGATGCACGAGGAGCTTGGCGACAGGAAGCCGTCACAATTTCTTCGCCACTTGAAAAGCCTGGCAGGCTCAAACGTTCCTGACGACTTCTTGAGGACGATATGGGTTAGTCGCCTACCGTATGGCATCCAGACTGTGCTCGCAGGTCAACCAGGGGCAGCTTCTCTCGAGGATCTAGCTGACTTAGCCGATAGAGTGAACGACCTGGCTACAACAACTCCGAAGGTCGCTGCAGTGAACGACTCTATCCCTAGCTCGGGTTTGAACGAACTAACTAAGGAGATAGCTGAGCTTCGTCGACAGTTCCAGCAGTTGTCAACCCGGAACAGCCGTTCACGCTCCCGTTCTACGAGAAACACTCGCAGCAGTTCGAGGCAGCGCTCTCAATCGAACTATAAGAAGTTCCCCAAGTGTTGGTACCACAACAAGTTCGGAGAAAAGGCCAACAGGTGTATCCGGCCCTGCGACTACAAGGCGGAAAACTCCAAGGGCGGTCGGTAATGGCGACTGACGATTGCCCTTTGCCCGCTTCTGGTCGCCTGTTTATCACTGACCGATCTTCGAAGACGCAGTTCCTGGTCGACACAGGGAGCGACCTCTGCGTGTTCCCACGGTTAGTGCTTCATGATCGTCGTGCTCGTATGGACTATAGTTTGTGTGCAGCTAATGGTTCTAGCATAGCTACATATGGTTGTATAAATTTAGATTTAGATTTTGGTTCACGCAGAACATTTCAATGGCGTTTCATTGTAGCCGATGTAACAAAGCCTATAATAGGCGTAGATTTTTTAAACTTTTATAATCTCATTGTTGATTGTCGCAACAAGCGCCTTATTGATAATTTAACTTCCATTTCTACTAATGCTGCTGTAGCTAATTGTAATAGCATTTCTTCTGTTAAGGTCGTGACTGGTGAGACTCTGTATCATAAAATTCTCAGCGAGTTCCCAGAAATTACTCGACCAGCTGGTAAGCCACACTGCACACCACACAAAACAGTACATCACATACGCACGACACCAGGCCCTCCAGTTTGCTCTTCACCTCGTCGTTTAGCACCAGACAAGCTCAAGGTTGCGCAAAAAGAGTTCCAGTCTATGCTGTCCCTTGGTACAGCTAGACCTTCTGAGAGCCCGTGGGCTTCACCTCTTTATCTAGCGCCAAAGAAAAACAATGGCTGGCGTCCTTGGGGCGATTACCGTAAGTTGAATGCCCGTACCGTGCCTGACAGGTGTTGTATCATCACTAATTAGTAATATAGTAAGCATCCACCTCACTATTAATTGTCTATGATATATAATCTGTGGTCCGGGTTCAGTCCGTCACTGCACTGTATTAGCCCCGTCTGTGAACACTGTACTGTATCTATTGTATGTCTGATTACAATTAAACCCTGTACATCAAGAAGTATCTTTCATTCCCAAACAACCACATAACGTGGTGTCAGAAGTCTAAGAAGTCCTGGTGTCAAAAATCTGAAGATCGCTCAAGAAAATGCAAAATCCAAGTACCTCTGGTCATGGTGGCGTGGTCACCACTCAAGATGGCGAAAAAAGTTTGAATTCTCAACTTAAACAATTAAATATTTCGTCGGATCCAGCTAATAATAATGCGGAGTCATGGAAACGCTGGTGGCAGCAGCTGGAGCTGTATCTCCTGGCTACAGGACTGGACAAATCTAGCGAGAAACGAAAAATCGCAATTTTACTCCATTTAATTGGTGAACGTGGATTAAATATATTTAATACGTTCAATTTAAAACTCGATGGGAGCACGCTCAACGAAGTCAAATCCAAATTCGACAATTACTTCGAGCCGCGAAGAAATGTGACCATGTGTAGATATACATTCTTCACACGTCGGCAGGAAAAATCCGAAAGCATCGAAGAATTCCTTACGGATTTGGAGATCAAAAGTAAAAATTGTGAGTTTGGCACACTCAGAGAAGGGCTCATTAAAGATATTTTTATTGCAAATTTAAATAATGACTTAGCACATGTTCGTCAAAGATTACTGCAAGAACCTGATCTGACATATCAGAGGATGCAAGAGCTAACAAAAACGCTCATAGTCGCTCAGCAGGATGCTGAAAGAATTGTCAAAGACAGCAGTGTCCCTGGTGAAAATGTCATGCATCTCAGTCGGAGGAGCCGTGGTCGAGGAGACAGTCGACAACGAGCTTCCAGTCGCAGGTCAGCTTCGAACAGTCGCCAGTCAGCATCAAGGTCAAGTCAAGGAGTGGCAAGTCAACGTCAGCTTCGAACAGCGAACACAGCAGCTCAAGGACGTGTGGTCGCTGTGGGCAGTCTCATCGCTTCAAGTGTCCCGCTAAAGCAGTTCAATGCAGGTCATGTAAATCTTTTGGTCATTTTGCTAAATATTGTCTTAAGAATAAAAAAGTCAGTCAGTTGCAATCGTTTAACCCAGATACGGCGACGGGGCTTTTAAAAGGCCCAAAAAATTAATTTAATCTGCCTTAATTTTTCTTGTCATTAAAAATTTTTCACGTTAATATTTATGATGTCACATTATGTGGTACCTATCAACGTTTGATTTGATGCACTTACGTTTATTATTTGATGCATTTTTTCCAGTAATTTTATTGTTTTTGTAGAACTAGAGATTTTTTTTTTACGACGACCTTACAAAAGTAAGTTTTTAAGATATTTACATGCGGAATTGGAACAAATCGAACTTTGATGTTAACTTTTAGATAAATTACCGAAAAAAAAATTTATTACCTTGTTTTGAAACAACAATTATATAATATTTTTTTACGTTTGAAATCGATGGCCTTTTAAAAGCCCTGTCGTAATATGGGGATAGCAAAATATGATTATTTTATATTAGCTCATGACCTCTGAAATCGTTCAATTTCACAAAATTAGTTGATGAGCTAGTGCAATGTAATAAAGGCACTTTGTGGCTGTACCAAATAACCATTTTTCCACTTGTGAGTCTTTTATTAGGAAAAGATTTACTCAGAACTTATTCCTAAAAGAGAGGCACATGTCCGACATCTAGATCGCATCGAAAATCTCTTTGGTGTGATGGAATTGGTCACTTAGAAGATAAACAATGATAAGCTTACAAAGAATTAATAAAAATAAGAATTTATTAAAGTAAAATATTAATTTACTTCCCAGGAACTGTTTTCGGTATATTACTCTCAAAATCAGTTTTGTCCATGGAAATGTCCGCCTTTCTTTAATTTATAAATTTTAATTTAATTAAAATTATAGTACTAATATGTTTTGACCAAGTAAGATGATTAAAAACTGACTCCAAAATACTTTGTCTCATTAACGCTTAGACTGCCATACATATAGGTGGACTATCCCCATATTACGACGGGCCTTTTAAAAGGCCACCTTTTCCTCGTTTTTCCGGAAAACCTGGATTTTTTTTATTATTTTTCCTGTCAATTTTGAGTCATTTTAATAAACATATCCAAAAATCACGATGATCGGAGATGAAAAAAAGTTTCAGTAACAAGTGGGTTAATTCAAATGAAAGTAGTCAAGATTATTTTGTTGGTATGATAAACAGTCAATTAAAGTTGAGACAAAGTCATAAAAGTCATTCATATCAGTATGATCTGTTGGGTACTAGGTCTAGTAGTCAGTCACACAATATTTACAGGGCACACAGTCACAGTGGTTCACAGATGGGGACAAGGCAGTCACATCCCAATGATGAAAAAAGTGACACATATTCTGAGAGACATAATAGTCAATTTCCCCATTCATATTATCTCTGTGATGAAACCAGTGACAAATCTGAGAGATCCAAAATTCATTGTGTAGATCTCAGTGATGAAAACAGTCACATGTCTGAGAGATCAGTCAGTCAAAATCCCCATTCATATTATTATCTCTGTGATGAGAATAGTGACAATTATTCTGAGAGATATGTAGATCTCGGTGATGAGATTAGTCACATATCTGAGAGATGTAGTAAAAATAAAAAATTTCAAAGTCAAATATTCCAGTCAAACAGTCAAAATAAAAAATGTCAACATCTCAATGAAGAATATTATGGTCACAAGTCTGAGGGATTACAACACACACAGGGTCATCATCACAGAAATAGCAGTCAGACACACAACAGTCAGTTTATACAGTCACCAAACAAATCTTTAGTCAATCACTCAGAAGTAAAATATTATGTCAACACTTTGCAAAATAGTTTTTCAAAGAAGTCATGGGAAATTAACTTGTCACTAGGAAATAAACAAATTACATGCATCATAGACTCTGGTGCAGATGTCAACATAATGTCGAAACAAACAGTTGATTATGTCAAACGTCAAAATAAACTGTCACTTGTCAAATGTCATGTCAATGTCACAGGATTTGGTGGAAAATCCATTCCGATTTTAGGCAAAGTCAATATAAATTGCAATTTGTGCATAAATAATCGTAAAGTCGTCGAATCAATAATGTTTATAGTAGCTAAATTAGATTGTCCAAATGTTCTTGGTCTACCAACTTGTGAAAAGTTAGGTATAATAAATCGTGTCTTTTCAGTATCTAAACAAAACTTTTGTAAACAAATTCTTACACAATATAATGATGTTTTTCAGGGTATTGGGTGTCTACCTCCAGTCTGTCATCTTAAACTCAAGCCTGATGCAGTACCATGCGTGGATCCTCCAAGGAAAGTTCCATTTGCTTTACTAAAGAAGCTACGTGAGGAGTTGGATCGCATGGAGGAAATGAAAGTCATTGTCAAGGTTACAAAACCTACAGAGTGGGTTAACTCAGTCGTCGTAACTGTAAAAAGTTCAGGTCAGTTAAGAATTTGTCTAGATCCTAGAAATTTAAACAAGAACATTATGAGAGAATTTTATCCATTAAAGTCAATTGATGAGATTAGGTCTCAGCTTGAAGGAGCTGTATGTTTTTCTCATTTGGATGCATTCTCTGGATTTTGGATGCTACGTCTGGATGAATACAGTTCTGAATTATGTACTTTTCAAACACCATTTGGTAGATATAAGTATTTAAGATTACCTTACGGCATAAATGCCTCATCTGAAATATTTCAAAGAGTTATGATGAATTTATTTGGTGATATAGAAGGAGTTTTAATTTTCATAGACGATATTTTAGTTTATGGGCCGAATGAGGCAGTAAATTTTTTTTTTTTTTTCGTGGTAAAATCATCAAATGAGTCCTCCCACCCTGGGCAGGGCGGGAGGGACTGTCAGACTTGTACTGACTAAAATCCACGGTGTCCTTCAATAGCCCGTTATGTCCCGGGGTCACGGTAATGAGATAAGTCCCGCGACCCCGGCAGGCTTTGGCCCTCTAGAGGGGGGCCCCGTCATCATGCTGACACTCCTTGAGGCGCGCGTGGAACACAACGCGCCGTCGACCCGGGCATGGTCCATGGTCGGGTGGCGAGTTGCCCTTTACTCGCCGCCCGCATGCCCGCGCCTACGGTGGCCGGAGATCGTCCCGCGACGTCCGACGCCGTGGGCGTCTACCACTGCGGCTGGGGCGGAGGGAGGACGCTGTCCTCTCTCTCTCGCGGCTCGCCTCCTCCTTCACGAGCATAACTGCTTCGCAGAAGGAGGCGACCGCTTCCCACTCCGTCTCGCCCCGCAGCATGGCCTCGACCAATGCCGGGCGCGAGAGGTCTCCGCCTATCGCCACCGAGAGGACACGGCGGTGCTCTGCCCAAGCGGGGCAGTCCTGCACCGTATGCTCCACCGTGTCCTCCGGGCGTCTCTTCCTTCCTTATCAGACACAGGAACCTCCCGAAACTTCCGTGTCCGGTGAGGACCTGCGTCATGCGGTAAGTCAGGACGCCGTGACGTCTTTCCAGCCACTCCTCAAAGAGGGGTCTTACCGCCGCGATTGCGGCGTGCCCGGACCTCGGTTGCGACAGTCGTCCCCTCCATACTGCCCTGAGATCGCACCGGAGCTCTTCCCGCCGCGCCTCGACTTCTCGGGGCAGCGGGGTTACACCCCGGCGCTGCGCCTCCACGCGCCACTCATAGACGCGCTGGAGGGCAGTCGCCTCCAGATCCCAGGGCAGTAATCCGGCAAGGAGGTTGGCTGATTCGCCGGCGATCGTGCGGTATCCCCGGATCATCCGGATAGCCATGACCCTCTGGCATGCGACCAACTTTAGTGGTCGCGTCCGGATGCTCAGGGCCCACACGGGGGCCCCGTAGAGGGCCATGGACCGCACGATACCGGCGTACAGCCTACGGCAGGAGGCGTTTGGCCCGCCGAGATTGGGCAGGAGTCGCCTGAGGGCGCCTGCTGCCCGGTTCAGCCTTGGGGCCAAACTCAGGAAATGCTCCCTGAAGTTCCACCGGCTGTCGAGGACGAGTCCCAGGTACTTCATCGTCCTACCGACGCCGATGCGAACCCCCTCCACCGTTATGTGGGACTCGGACCGTGGCGCGTTCAGACGACCATGAAAAGACATGGCCTCTGTTTTGTGCAGCGCCACTTCGAGTCCCAGCTGCCGGATCCTTTCGACGACTGTCGCAACCGCTTGCGTCGCCTTGTCGGCCGCCGCCTGATGCGACTCTCCTTCCGCCAGGACGAGCGTGTCGTCAGCGTAACATATTACGCTGACGCCGTCAGGGAGGTGGCCGCGCAGCACCCAGTCGTATCCGATGTTCAACAGTGGCGGCCCCAAGACCGATCCCTGTGGAACACCGCACGACATCTCTCGCCGGTTCCACACTCCCCGGTGACCGGGGTAGATGACGGCCCTGTCCGTCAGGTAGTCCTCGACTATACGACGGAGGTAGGTCGGCACCCGGTGATACCGGAGTGCCTCCCTGATGCAACTCCAGGGCAGGGTGTTGAAGGCGTTGGAGATGTCCAAAGACACCGCCAAGACGACCCTGCCCCGGGCGACAGCATCCCCCGTCGTGAGGGCTCTAACGCGCATGATGGCGTCCACCGTCGAGCGCCCCCTGCGGAAGCCAAACTGGCTCTCCGCAAGATCCGGACCCACCCGATTCAGGTGACCGACGAGGCGGTCTGCAATTACTCTTTCAAAGAGCTTGCCCACCTCGTCGAGCAGCACGATGGGCCGGAATGCGGACGGAGAGTCCGCAGGGCGCCCGGGCTTCTGGATCAGGACCAGTTTCCCCGTCTTCCAACGAAGCGGGAACTGGCCCCTCTCCAGGCATGCGCTGAAGAGCCCCCCCAGTCGAGGACCGAGAGTCCCCGAGGCCAGGACCCAGGCTTTCCCTGGCAGGCCGTCGGGTCCTGGGGCGGTATTTTTGGCCTTGAGCCGTTGTACCGCCACTCTCATGTCTACCTCGGTCACCTCTGGAGCGTCGTAGACGTCGTCGTCGCTGTGGTCCGCGTTTGCGCCAGCTTCACCGTCAGATTCCGTAGGAGACGGAGCCATAGGCGGGGGAGTATGCTCCCCTCGCGATGGGAACAGGGCGCTCACCACGTCCTCCACGAACTGAGGCTGGAGACTCTGCGTCAACGGGGGAGCCCAGGGGCAGAGCTTTTCGCGCACCCATTTGTAGGGGCGGCCCCATGGGTCCCCGTCCAGAGTCCCCAGCATCTCCGCGCGGGCCAATTCCTTGGCCCGCCAGATTTCGTCGCGGAGGACGGTCTTCGCTGCCCTGTAGCCCTCGTACAGCTCCGCCTCCACAGCCGCCGCATCCGGAGGTCGGGTGCGGCGCCTGCGGAACCTGGTGTACCGGCGTCGCGCGGCAACGCACGCCTCGCGCAGCGCTGCAAGCTCGCGCGACCACCAGTACAGCTGACGCCGGGCGCGTCCTTGCCGGACCCGGGGCATGGCCATGTCGCAGATCTCTGACATGGCCTCCCGGAACCACTCGGCCTCGTCGTTTATGTCGGCAGGCCTGTCCGGTGGTGACAGCCAGGCCTGCACGATCGAGGCTTCCAGGAATAGCTCCCGGTCCAGCTGCTTCAGCGCCCATCGCGGACCACTTGGGTTCCGTCCACTTGGAACCGGCGCGTCTGAGGTCTGGGCGGAGACGTCGAACCGGATATATCGGTGGTCGGAATAGGTCTCCACCTCCTCCACAACGCGCCAGTCAGTGACGCGCGGCGACAGGGCGGCGCTGGCGAACGTAACGTCCACCACCGACTCGCCCCTCCACCGCACGCACGTGAAGACAGAACCCCGGTTCTCGACCACCAGGCCCTGCGCCCGGGCCCAGTGCTCGAGCATCCTACCCCGCGTATAGTCCCTGGACCGGGAACCCCAAGCCGGACTTTTGGCATTGAAGTCCCCGAGGACGAGCGCGGGGAGGGAACCGAGGGCGACGACGACGTCTCCCAGCTCCGTTAGGGAGTCTTGGAACTCGGCGAGAGATCGGTTCGGGGAGAAATAGACGCCAACCACGGCGATCTCCCCAAACCGTGCCGCGACGATCCCGCGCCCTCTCTCGACGCGATCGAGGGGCGAGGTACCGGCGGCGGCCGACGAAATTAGGATCACCGAGCCGTAAAGGTCCGCCACCCAGTCATTTCTGGGCACGACAAAGTACGGCTCGGCGACCACGGCGACGTTGATCGACCACTGCGCCATGCTCTGGAGCAAAAGATCCTGAGCAGCGGCGCAGTGGTTGATGTTCGCCTGGAGGAAGCGCAATGGAGACATTAATCTGAATCCATTGCAGCCTCCTCCAGGACCCTCTGCGAGGGTGTGGCCACGGCGGCGGCGGCGGCAGCAGGAGCTGCGGCGGCGGCGGCGGCAGTGGCGGGGACGGCGGTGGCAGAGGGCCTACCTCTGCTCCTGGTCTTGGCGGGCGGGGCGCAGGACTTGCCCCCTGCCCGGTGATCGGCCGGCTTACCAGCCGTCGCACATGCGAAGCAGTGCGGCGGGGCAGTACACGAGCCGGCCTTGTGACCGGGCTGACCGCAGCGGAAGCAGTCGTCGCTGCGGTCCACCTCCGAGGTGCACTTGCATGCCGTGTGGTTACCCACTTGGCAGCGGAAGCACCTCAGAGGCCTGGGCTCCAGCATTTTTACCTGCGCAGACACCCAGCCGACCAGGAGCCTTCGGCCCTCCTCGATCTTCTTGGCCGCCGGCACGGGGCAGCTAACTGTTACCGTCAGCAGCCCCGTGAAGTCAGGGCGTAGGGTGCCTGCCTTCACCTGCTCGGCAGGGCATTCCCCAGCCCTGGCAACGGCGGCGACCACGTCACCCTCCGAGATGGAGTCGTCCAGGCCCATTATGCGCAAATCTGCGCGCTTTACGGGCCTGGACACTCGGGCCTCCTCCGCATCTAGGGACGCTCTGAGCCGTTCGGCTAGAGCGTCAGCGGTAGGGCCGCTGGCCGCGCCGGGGATGGACAGAAGTCTGGCCCCCGTCGCGGTGACATGCACCCGGAGGCCCCCGTCGATGCCCAGCTCTCGGAGGTTGACCGCCTCCTTCGCCTTCGCGAACACGTCGCGGTACGTCACGCCCCTCTTGACCGCGTCCGGCTGTAGCGTTATTACTACAGCCGCGGTCTTAGGGGCGCGGAGTCTCGCCGCGACGGTTCGCTTCTTCCGCTGTCGCCGCCTTCGCGTTCTTTTGGCCTTCCTCCTCTCGCCAACCACCTGCCATTCGGCATCGGCTGGAGGAGGCTGCGAAGGCTGCGAGGGTTGTTGCTGCGAAGGTTGGGGCGGCTAGCTCGCCGCCGCCGCCGCCGCCGCCGGAACACCCTTCGTCCCTTTTGCCGCCGTCTTTCTTTGTGTCGGTGTTGCTGAGGCTGAGCTTGGCGTGGCCAGCGCCACTGGAGCCGCCTTAGATGGGCCTGCCCTCGCCGAAACTGATCCCTTCGGCAGCGCCCTCGCCGAGGCCGGGGCCTGCTTAGCCGGTGCCGACTGCTTCGTCGCGGCCCGGTTCTCAGAAGCCTGAGCTGGAATCGGCCTAGGCGGCGTGGAAGCCGCGGCAGCCGCGTAAGTGGTCGCCGCCAGCGGGGGGCGCAGGATGCGGTTTTCGAGGACCGCAAACCGCTGGTTAAACGCCAGCAGCTCCTGCCGCACCAGATTTAAGACAGCGTTGCTGTCCTCTGGTGGTGCGGTCTGGGCCGGCGGATGAGTCAGTACATAATGAAAGATTACATAAAGTTATGCAAAGAGCACGTCAAGTTAACTTAAAGTTTAACAAGTCAACATGTAAATTTTTAGTCTCAGAAGTCTGTTTTTTGGGTTATGTCTTCAGTAAAGATGGTGCAAGGGCAGACGAAGAGAAAGTCTGAAAAAACTTGTCAGAAAAAACTCAAATATTAAGAAATCTTTTGAAAAAAGATTCAGTCTGGACTTGGGATGAGAATCATAGTCAATGTCTTAAAAAACTGAAAGATGAGATTACTAACTCACCAGTTTTAGCTCATTATAATCCCAAGATTCCATTAGTCTTGTCAGTCGATTCGTCAAAGTCAGCTTTAGGTGCAGTCATTTTACAGAAAAACAAACCTATTGCATACAGTTCAAAAACTTTGACTGAAACCCAGGACTGAAACCCTTCGGTCTTCTGTATAACTTGCCGCAGCGTATGGATGTGGTCTATGGTACTATAGCCTCTTCGGAAACCGGCTTGTTCGGGAGGCTGGAAGTCATCAATTCTGTGTTCGAGACGTTTCGTGATAACCCTTGAAAACAGCTTATAAACATGACTCAGAAGCGTAATGGGTCTGTAGTTCTTCAATAGGCTGTTATCACCTTTTTTGAAGAACAACACCACCTCACCCCTTCTCCACGTTTGAGGCGTCTTGCCCTCGGAGAGGACGGAATTAAAGAGTTTCTGGAGGACTTTAAGTACCGGTGTTCCACCCGCTCTCAGAAGCTCTGAAGTGATTCCGTCCTCGCCCGGCGCCTTGTTGTTCTTAAGCTGCTTCAGGGCCATCCTAAGCTCGTACAGACTGATGTCCGGGATATCTTCGGTATAATGTCAGGACAGCTTGGTTCTTGGATCTCCTACCAAGACGTCAACGGGCTTTGCGACCGAAGTGTATAACTGTCCATAGAACCTCTCGATCTCGCCTAAAACCTCTGCTTTGGTCGACGCTATGCTGCCATCCTCCCGTTTCAGCTTTGTCATCTGGTTTTGCCCAATAGACTTGTCCTTTGCGAACATTTTGGAGCCTTGGTTTCGCTGTATGGTCTCTTTAACACGATTCGTATTAAAGAGACGCAGATCGTGTCGCAAGGACTTAGACATACGTCTATTGAGCTGCCTATATGACTTTGCGTCATCGGAAGACTGCAGCTGTAGCAAGCGTCATTCAGCCATGAGGTTTAATTCTTCTAATTCTCCTAAAGGCGCTAAAATCCCCTGTAATCCTTCCGCAGGAATGTCTATAACAGGCAAATACCTTGCATACCCCGAGTACCACACAATACACATTACATGGGAGCAGCAGCTGATGGTTCTTCTCCCAATATGGTAGGTGCAATACAACATACAATTACAAAATGGACGTCCACAGTAGATGATATAATGCATTATAGCTTGACGTCCTTCGAAGGCCATATCTACACCGATATAAACATTATAAGTTCGTGAACGAACACTTGTCGGAATTGGATTCAAACTCTAACTACGAAAAGATCTCTTCCTTCTAGCTCGTCCAGATGTTCAGCAGGAATTTGCCCTCCTAGTTCAATTACGAACACACCAGTTGCCAGCGTGTGCTCTGCATAATAGCTGCGTGCTTGTTTCAGTTGGTACGTTCCAAGTGCGAATGAAAACATTTGAATTTTAGTGTAGGTGGTGTAAGTGCCATTCCATACACAGAATTAACATTTTGTGGTTGAATAACTTCTCAGTGAATTGACTTACGATTTAGGTGTAGTAATAAAAAATGTTTATTATGTTACGCTCTATGTAAATAATAAGTTTATTTTTGTTGGCCGACGGCTGACTTTTGAAATTAGCCCAAAAATGTACTGGCCGCAGGTGATGTCCTTTGGCACATTTGTTATATGTTATTGCATATATATGAAAACTGGGCAGTTCTGATAATATTACATACATACGGGTCGAATTGATAACCTCCTTTTTTTTGAAGTCGGTAAAAAGTCAAACTTTGTTACAATACTCTGACCATTTCATATACATACCAAGTAAATCTATTATTAATTAAAATCCAAATTATGCTCGATCATCGTTTACGCGAGTCGGAATGATGAGAGATTTGCGATTATTGTGTAAAAAGAACAAATGTTCGCGTGCTATGCGTTATTAAAAACGATACGAGTAATCATTTTATCGCTGGGTTAATAGAGAGCATTAAGAATGATGATAAATGGTCCGGCCCATGCATCTGCATATTAAAAGGAGTACAGAAAATAAATAATGTGGATGATAGGCGGGTAATCCTAAATGATTTTCATCTATTGCCCACAAGTGGTCATGCAGGTATCAGGCGGATGTTTAATAATATTAAAAAGAATTACTTTTGGCCCAGTATGGAAAAAGATATAAGAGATTTCGTATCAAAGTGTGAGCAATGTCAAAAGCAGAAATCTATATTATTACATATAATAAATCTGTAGAAGGGTCAATTCTGTACATTGAAAATATTGAAAAAATAAATAGCGGGGGGTGTTGCTGGATAGATACCAAACCCAAATATGTGATTAAAAAAATTTTTGTCTGTCTGTCTGTCTGTATATGCAGGCATCACGTGAAAACTAACGGTTCGATTTCGATGAAACTTGGTATAATTATAACTTATTATCCTGGGCATAAAATAGGATACTTTTTATCCTGGAAAAATACGTAGAAAAAAAAATCTGTAACAAACCTTATTATGGAACCACTGGCGACACCTATTATCAAGTAGAACATTACGCCACGCCTGCCTCCATTGATTTCTAAAAAGGTTCCACCACTCACCACTAGATGGCGTTGTGCCTATGACGTGCATTTCTGAATCGCGGTGTTAAGATTACCGCGACTTTCTTATTTTTCTTTGTGACTGACTGCCCTGGCAGTGCACTTGAGGGCTACGTCCTAATTCGAATAGCTACACAAGACTCGGCTACTAAGTTTTATCATAAAGTTAAACAGTAAGTAATTCAATTCTGTTATTTTTGATTTAGAGGACCAAAAACCCTTGCCTTAAACCGTGCTTTTCAGCGCGACCTTTTTGATTACTGTTCCGATCAGTTATTTGTAAATACAAGGTCGGAATTACTATGAAAAAAATACTTACTACAGAACGCGAGCTCAACAGCAGTAGCTCAATAGATCTCCTTAATTATTATAGGCTTAGCCGTATTTGGGTCCAATAGATATTTATAAGATGTCATTGTCAGAGTTACTCAAAATGGAGAAATAAACCATCCACGCGAAGACTGACATCCGCGCGGACGGAGTCGCGGGCGGAAGCTCATCATCATCATCATCAGCCGGAAAACGTCCACTGCTGAACATAGGCCTCCCCCTTAGACCGCCACGCCGAACGACAATTCGCCACTTGCATCCATCGGTTGCCCGCGACCCTCACGATGTCGTCGGTCCACCTAGTGGGAGGCCTACGTACGCTGCGTCTTCCGGTCCGTGGTCGCCACTCGAGAACTTTTCTTCCCCATCGGTTGTCAGTTCTACGAGCGATGTGGCCTGCCCATTGCCACTTCAACTTGCAAATTTTATGAGCTATGTCGGTGACTTTGGTTCTTCGCCGAATATCCATGTTCCGGATTTTATCCCGCAAAGAAACTCCGAGCATAGCTCTTGCCATCGCTCGTTGAGTGACTCTTAGTCTCTCTAAAAGGCCAGCAGTCAGAGACCACGTTTCAGAGCCATATGTCATCACTGGCAACACACACTGGTTAAACACCCTTGTCTTGAGACACTGTGGGATTCTCGATGAGAAGATATCACGTAGCTTCCCAAACGCTGCCCATCCGAGTTGGATTCTTCGGGCGACCTCTTTCTCGAAGTTGGACCTACCTAACTGAACAATCTGTCCAAGGTAAGTGTAATGGTCTACAACTTCGAGAGTATCATTCCCAACAACAACCGGTACGGGTGCCACATGGACATTCGACATGACTTTCGTCTTGTCCATGTTCATTTTAAGGCCGACCCGTTGGGAAACGATACTGAGGTCGCTGAGCATAGCATTGAGGTGCTCCAACGATTCTGCCATGATGACTATATCATCGGCAAAACGAAGGTGAGTGATGTATTCGCCATTGATGTTGATGCCGAATCCGTTCCATTCCAAGAGCTTGAAAACGTCCTCCAACGCGTTCGTGAACAGTTTCGGAGAAATAACGTCTCCCTGTCTCACGCCTTTCTGCAATTGGATTGGTTTTGTGCTCTCTTCCTGAAGTCGGATGGACATGGTGGCGTTTCTATACAAACACTTCAACACTTCGATATACCTATAGTCGATATGACATCGTTGGAGGGACTGCAATACTGCCCAGGTTTCGATTGAATCGAAGGCCTTTTCATAGTCCACAAACGCTAAACATAATGGCCGATTATACTCCTCTGTCTTCTGTATAATCTGGCGGAGCGTGTGTATGTGGTCTATAGTACTAAAACCTTTTCGGAAACCGGCTTGTTCGGGAGGCTGGAAGTCATCAAACCTGCGTTCGAGACGGTTCGTAATGACTCTTGAGAACAGCTTGTATACATGGCTCAGAAGTGAGATTGGCCTGTAGTTCTTCAACAAGGTGTTGTCACCCTTTTTGAAGAAAAGAACAACCACACTCCTGTGCCATGCTTCTGGCGTAGTACCTTCGAGTATGACGGAATTAAATAACTTCTGGAGGACCAGAAGTACCGGTTTTCCACCCGCTCTCAGAAGTTCTGTTGTGATTCCGTCTTCACCCGGCGCCTTGTTATTCTTTAGCTGTTTAAGAGCCATTCTAATCTCGTACAGGCTGATGTCCGGGATATCCTCAGTGTAGTGTCGAGTCAGTTTAGCTCTTGCGTCTCGAACTGTACCGACACTGGGTTGTCGTGTTGATGTGTATAACTGTCCGTAAAACCTCTCAAGCTCTCTCAGGATCTCCGGCTTCGTCGAAATGATGCTGCCGTCGTTAATCTTTAGCTTTGTCATTTGGCTTTGCCCAATAGACGAATTCTTTGCGAAGACTTTTGAGCCCTGGTTCCGCTCGATTGCCTCTTTGATCCGTGCCGCACTATAGGCACGCAGGTCACGTCGCATTGATTTAGAGATTCGTCTATTGAGTTTGCCATATTCCGACATGTCAGCTGAAGATTGCAGCCTCATCTCGGCCCGGTCTTGCATCAACTTGATGGTTCCATTCGAGAGCTTTTGAGGCTTATTGCGGCGCGGGGTCTTAAAGAACTTGGACCCCACAGCTTGGACAGTTTCCACCAACCCATTGTTAATCTCGTCCACAGTTTCGCATTCGGTTAGGCACTGGAAGCGATTGTGCAGTTCGAGTTGAAAGTCTTCGGGGTTCTGGATGTGGGCAGGACCAGGTCGGAGCGTGGACTTCACCAGACGAGACCTTTCAAGCTTCACATTGATATTCAATGTGCCTCTGACGATTCGGTGATCGCTACCGGTTTTCACCTTGGCGATCACAGAGACATCACTGAATATTCGCTTCTTGGTCGTCATGATGAAGTCGATCTCATTTCTGGTAGTACCATCGGGGCTCATCCACGTCCACCTCCTGGATGGCCGCTTCTGGAAGTAGGAGTTCATTAAATGAAGTTCTTCCTTTTCCATGAAGTCGACCAGTCGCTGGCCCCTATGGTTTCGCTGCCCGTACCCAAATGGCCCCACTCTCAACTCATCGCCATTCCGTGCGCCCACCTTCGCGTTGAAGTCCCCCATAACAACGGTGAAGTATGTTTCGGAGGTATGTATGGCCTCGGATATCTCCTCATACAATGCCTCTACTTCATCATCGGAATGTGTCGAGGTCGGTGCATATACCTGTATGACCTTCAACGAATACCGGTTGGTTATTCTGAGTATAAGGTATGCTACCCTACTCGACACACTGTCGACTTTCACAACGTTGTTGATGAGGGACCTGCGGACGAGAAATCCAACACCACCCTGGGATTTACGGTCTCCTTCCCGGTAGAAAAGCATGTTGCCGGAATCTAGAACTATCGTATCCTGACCCTCTCTTCGGACTTCAGATAATCCCAAGATATCCCAGCGCATTTTGCTCAATTCTTCCTCCAGCTCGATAATCTTCTCATCGGTCCTCAGTGTGCGGATGTTGTGTGTTGCCAGGGCCAGAGTCCGTTGGGGGTGGTAGCGGGGCATCTGCCGGGGATTCTTAGCACCCCCTGCTCCGCCGTTACCCGATCCGCTACCCAGACCAGGAATAGCGGAGCTGCCGGGGACTGGGGGCCGTGTGCTAGTATTCAATAAATAAGAAACAACCTATGGAAATAACGAGTACAGAACATTCTTCATTTGAAAAGGTATACCTTGATTTGGTCGGTCCATTGCCGAAAGACGATGACAATTACACTTATATTCTCACATTACAATGTGAGCTTACCAAATTTGTCGAACCATATCCTTTACGCAATAAAGACACGGTAAGTGTTGCAAGATCATTCGTCAACAATTTCATCTTGAGGTATGGTATTCCGCGGGCAATCGGCACGGACAGAGGAACGGAGTTTGTATCTTCGACGATGAAAGAGGTATGTCAGCTTTTACATATAGACCATCTTACATCAACAGCATACCACCATGAAAGTTTAGGAGCATTAGAGAACAATCATAAACATCTAGGGGCTTATCTGCGCATCGAGTGTGGAAGTCACCCTACATCATGGAGCGAGTGGTTACCGTATTGGTGTTTTTCGTACAACAACACGGTACATTCGGAAACTCAATATACTCCTCACGAACTGGTCTTTGGTAAGTTATGTAATATTCCTAGTAACCTTAGTAGTGGGGTAGATCCTTTATACCCTCCATAGTTACCCCCTTTTTTTTTTTTTTTTTTTTTGCGTGGTAAAATCATCAAATGAGTCCTCCCGCCCAGGGTGGGGCGGGAGGGACTGTCAGACTTGTACTGACTAAAATCCACGGTGTTCCTTCAATAGCCCTTTATGTACCAGGGTCACGGTTACCGAGTGAGACAATCCCGCGACCCCGGCAGGCTCCGGCCCTCTTAGGGGGCCCCGTCAGTTTGCTGACAGCTCTTTGAGGCGCGCGTGGAACACAACGCGCCGTCGACCCGGGCATGGTCCATGATCGGACGGCGAGTCACCCATTACTCGCCGCCCGCATGCCCGCGCCTACGGTGGCCGGAGATCGTCTTGCGACGTCCGTTGCCGTGGGCGTCTCCCGCGGCGGCTGGGTCGTGAGGTGGACGCTGTCTTCTCCCTCACGCGTTCCGCCTCCTCCTTTGCTAGCATTACTGCTTCGCAGAAGGAGGCGAACGCTTCCCATTCCGTCTCGCCCCGCAGCATGGCCTCGACCAATGCTGGGCGCGAGAGGTCGCCGCCTATCGCCTCCGTGAGAACACGGCGGTGCTCTGCCCAAGCGGGGCAGTCCTGCACCGTATGCTCCACCGTGTCCTCCGGGCGATCCTCGCAGTGGTGACACCCAGGCGTTTCTTGCTTGCCTATACGACACAGGAACCTCCCGAAACATCCGTGTCCGGTGAGGACCTGCGTCAGGCGGAAGGTGAGGACGCCGTGTCGCCTCTCCAGCCACTCCTCAAAGAGGGGTCTTACCGCCGCGATTGCGGCGTGCCCGCCATAGTTACCCCCTAGAGTTGAAATATAGACTTCAAGTCGCACAAAGTGATGCTAGAAATAATTTGGTTAACAGTAAACTACAGAGAAAAATTCAATACGACAAAAATATTAACCCTATAAATTATAAAAAAGGTAGTTACATCCTCTTAAAGAACCCGAGTGGAAGTAAATTGGATAGTGTTTATCTGGGACCTTTTAAAGTGCTAGAAGATTTAGGCTGTAATGTGAAAATAATGAGAAATAATAGAGAAGATATAATTCATAAAATTCGTACAAAACTTTTTAAAGCTTAATATATTGATTTTTTTTTTTTTGTTACCTTTATAGCCAGTAGCTTACCATAACAACTAAATGTTATAATTACGTTGTATTGTTATAAGTAAAACGATAAGTATTGTAAGTGCATCTTAATGTAAACACAAGCTGGCCGCTATAACTTGGTAACTTTTGAAGTTGTTTAGAAATTGATAATTGTATTTCTATGAAGTCTAAACTTAGCAAAAAATATATATATACTACTCAAAACAAAATAAGGGCCACCTGGTTTTTATCGATTAATTAAATAATGTTTAAATATTACTAGTTACAATGACTGAATCTGATTAATATTAATGGTTTTAGATGGAAATACACAAAAATTAAATATGTATTTCAATAAATCGTTAAAATAAACCAAATTGAATGAAAAGTGAGGAATTGCAGGAATGTACCAAGTTACATAAAACATAAAAAAATCGAAAAAACGTAACGTCTTTAATGTTCCAAAGTGTTCTTTTAAGCTTCTCTTTTAACTCTGTTCTCTCTGTTCTGCTCATTTTCTGGGAGGTGGAATGGTCTGGATTAAATACCGAACATTTTCTTTTGGGATACTCTACCAGCAAGTTTTCAGACAATTTATGAGATCCAGCTGCGTGTTGATGGGAATTTTACTTTCTTTTTCACTCTTCTTTAACTCATCTCTTAAATGCTCAATAGAACTCAGGTAAAAATCCTGAGTGTCCACTGTAACATCGTAATTCGAGCGTAAGGGAATGTGTGCACCGTTAGTCGCGTCGTGTTCGCTCGAGCATTATCCTGCTTCAAGAAGAACTCAGGTATTCCTTGCTGTGCGAATGGGATAATGTGGAGTTGCACCACATTCTCTACGCAATTTCGAGGAGTTACAGCATCCTCGTTAAGAAGTGCGAGCTCAGTTTTGCGTGGTAGAGATAACCGCCCCAGAGTATAACTCAGAACTTGTCAGAACAGTCTGTTTTAAGAGTGCAAGGATCTTAAACCTGTTGTTTAGATCTTCTCTACACTCTTATGAATCAGTTTTTATTGAAAAAAAATAACCCACCAGTCATCAATAAAAAGCAGTGAAGCCCAGTCAAAACAGTTCAATAAATTTTCTCCTTCGGAAATGTTTCACGATTTGCACCTTACGCTGCAGTTAACTGGAGGCGAACTAAGCATCTTCTTGAGTATTGTTAGTCTTTATGGAGTCGATTCGGAATAGTGTAGTGAATTATAGGGGTGCCTGTAGATCGACACAATGGAGTTTGTATGGTCCGCGCAGTAGATTTTCGCTCTATTTGCGCGGTTAAACAAACTTAATGGTCTTCTTGGGTTTTACTTACTTACTTTCTTCCTTGATCACGGCATCTGGTGATGTTACCCGTCTTTTAAGACCAGTTCAAGCATTTTGAACCACTCGTTGGGAATATTCCACCATTAAACCTACCTCTTCTGGCTACGGCCCCCCTGGATTAAGGTGACACCCCAAGTGGCTGTTTTTGCGTCCATATGTCTCCGAATACATGACATTATGAAATTGAAAGATCATTAAAGCCTGCTTGCTGCATTGGTCGAAGAAAACTCCGTCAGAAGTTTGAAAATTAAAAAACACCATACCGTAAATTCTAAGTAATCTCAAATAAATAATTTAAAAAAAGTTATAAATTTCCAATTATGCAGTAGAAACAATATTAATACTTGAGAGAAACCATAACAAGATTATATTAAAACACTATTTGTCCCATATGTGTAATAATGTGTCTTTTAAAAGTACAACACACCGGAAAATTAACTCAATTCTATCATATTATTTTACCAATAAATATTTGCAGACAATTATTAATAATTAGATTAATTTATATTGATTCTAAAGATATATAACATTCGTTTTAAAATACAGAGTAATGATTTAGTCAAAACTTTTAGGATTGCACCTACATGTAGCGCACCTACTATACAACTTGTTTGTCCAAATTACTTTAACGAGTTTTACGAGTCAGTACTAACTTACCCACATTGCAGTATAATTATTACCGATCTGTTAACACACATCAATATTTACGGTTTTATATTAGAAATGAATCGATTTACTCACAATAACATTATAATTGTGTATTTCTGTATTATACTTTTATTTCAAGTTATATCGTTCCAATTAAGACACATTATTTTCCGCAGATATACCCGCGAGTTACTAAATGTGCTAATTTTATTAATTGGTCATGGTCAATTACGTACAAGACTTCCAAATATGTTTTTAGTAGGATTTGCTCGCAACAATGCAGCTCCGTAACTTGAATATATGTTACCAGAACTGCCGTGGCCTCCGAATTAAAATGACGCAACTTCGTCAAAACATTCTAGGCAACACTTACGATTTAATAATCATGACAGAGACCTGGCTGCACAGTGGCATTTTTGATAACGAACTTTGCGATGATAGGTACGACGTATTCCGTAAGGACCGCGACCTAGTCGCCACTGGCAAATCATCGGGTGGCAGTGTAATGATACTATCACGACATGATTTGGGTGCATGGTGCAACGACTGTGAGCCTAATACCATTGGCACGGAACTTTTAACTATAATAATACCGGCCTGTGCCTTGTCGACATCGGCTAATCTTTACATAAGTGTTGTTTACGTACCGCCTGATGCATAAAGAATAGCGTCAGATATAGATTTCGTTTTGCAAAGTGTTACAGATTCATTATCTCATAACACAGAAAATATTAACTATTTACTAATCGGAGACTTCAATCTACCATGCATCAATTGGAATGTGGGTGGGCCAACTTTTATAAAACAAGATGCTGTTGAAGTACAAAATGCAGCTATGAGTTTGGTGAATGATTTATGCTTTTTCAATTGTCGCCAAAACAAAACCTGCTGTGTCGCAAACCAAACGACAAGCAGCTGAACCAAAACGGGGAAAGCAGAGTCGGTCAGTTTCGACCGCGACTAAAGGCGCTGTAGTGGACCTCAAACAGCAGGGTCTACCGAAGGACATATGCGATGAGGACGGCTTCATCAAGGTGGAGAGAAAGAAGAGGAAGCCTTCTTATCGCAACCAGTGCGGGACAGCGCAGGTAGGAGCTAACACGCTGCTACGTCCTGCAGTACCGACGACGCAGTTGTACGTGTCCCGTTTGTACCATGCTACGAAGACTGAGGACATTGTGGAGTACATACGAATGAAGACCAACTGGATCTTGAGGGTGGAGAAGTTGGAGGCGCGCCATAACACTAATTTCAAGTCGTTCGTGGTGCGCGTTCCAACCCAGTATTTGGCGACCTGCCTCAAGGAAGATTTTTGGCCGAAAGGTGTGCTGTATCGGCGTTTTCGAGGCCGGCTACGCGACACCTCGCAGCGTAACACGACGCCGTCACTTCGTGTGCAATAGTTTTTAAGTTTATTGTTTTATAAAATATGTATTAGTTTATAGTTATTATTTTTTATACTTATATATGTATTGTGTTTTTATGGGTCTAAGTTGCCTGAAATAAAGGATAAAATAAATAAATAAATAATCACAAAGGCCATACACTTGATTTAGCATTTTATAACTTGCTGTTACACATATGCGAATGTATTCATCCGTTGACATCCATCATCCAGTGTTAGCTATACAAATCTCTGACCTTGAAATTTCCCCATTTCGTGAGTTATCTATACCGAAACGTAATTATCGTAAAACCGATTATAAGGCATTAAATAATTACTTTTCTGAAATTGATTGGCACTCAAGTTGGATAAAGAATCAACGGACTGCGCTGTCCGTAGGTTTTACGACGTGATTCAAAAAGGTATTAATGATCACGTACCTCTTAGCCGAACTGTAGGTTCTCGTAAATATCCCATTTGGTACAGCTATTCACTTATAAACATCATTAAAGAAAAAAGTAAAGCACACTCTCGCTGGAAACGTTTTGGTAACCGACTCGATTACGATGAGTTTGCACTGTTGCGGGATAGACAGCGATATGTTCAGAAGCTTTGCTATAGTAAATACTTACATGAGACCGAAAATAATGTGAGACAAAATCCTAGAAAGTTTTGGAGCTACATAAAAAAATTGCGGGGAGGATCCAGTTATCCGAAATTGCTGTCCCGCAACAACGTAAACTATACAGAGGGGAAAGATATTTGCGAAGCATTCGGTGTCTTCTTCCATGATGTTTTTGGTTAACCTTCTGACTATAACCAAGCCACTTTAGGGGTCACAGAAGTTGATGATGATTGTGTTGATATCATAACTGACCTACAATTTTCTGTATCAACCGTGGAGCGATCACTAAATTCTTTAGGCACGGATAAGGGTCCAGGGTGTGACGGAATACCACCATTGTTCTGGAAAAGTTGCGCAAAGTCTCTAGCACATCCAATTACCTTCATTTTTAACCTCTCTCTAAGAGAAGGTACATTCCCAAATGAATGTAAGAAAGCATTTATAATTCCCATACATAAGAAGGGTTCACGAGTGAAAATAGAAAATTACAGGGGTATTTCCATTCTTAATACAATAGGTAAAGTGTTTGAAAAGCTTGTGTACAATGCTATATATCCTTGCATTCTCAAAGGTATTTCTTATAAACAACACGGCTTCTTGAAAAATCGTTCGACTATATCTAATCTAGCTTGCTTCTCAAACTTTGTCCTTGAAAACACAGATGGTGGCGGGCAGGTTGATTTGATCTACACAGATTTCGAAAAAGCTTTTGATCGTGTGGATCACAGCATCCTGCTCAGAAAAATATACAGATTGGGTATACGTGGCGATCTACTACGTTGGGTCAAATCATATTTATTCAAAAGGTCACAGGCTGTAGTATTGGGTGGTTACCGTTCTAACTTCATTGAAATACCTAGCGGTGTTCCCCAAGGATCCCATTTGGGACCTCTTTTCTATAATGCATATTTATTCGATATTACTGACTCTTTTAAAAACTCTGAACATTTAATGTACGCTGATGACAAAAAATTTTTTTTTTAAATAACTTCATTTGATGATTGTACAGCTCTCCAACAAGATCTTAACAACTTACATAATTACTACAAACGAAATAAGATTACAGTAAACGTCACTAAATGTCAATGCATCAGTTACACGCGTAAAAAGAACCCTATAACGTACCCGTACCACTTTAATGGAATTACTATTAATAAAGTCGAAATAGTGCGTGACTTAGGAGTCATGTTTGATAACAAATTGGCATTTTCAAGTCACATAGACCTTATTACTAACAAAGCTTATACCAATTTAGGATTTGTTCTGAGATCTTGCAAGGTATTTAAAACATTGAAGCCCTTAAATCTGTATATTTCGCTTATGTTCGCAGCGTGCTGGAATACGCGTGTCCAATATGGTCCCCTCAATATATTATATATAAAAATCAAATGGAACGGGTTCAAAAAAAATTCATAAACCACCTTAACTATCGCCTCCGCAAACCACCAATGTCCTACGAAAATAGCTGTCGGACGCATGGATTGTTGACACTCGATGAACGACGTGTAATGTTGGACATCTGTCCGGATTTGTTATCACAGGTAAAATTTAATGCTCCCCTACGACGCACTCGCCATACGCCAATGTTGCATGTACCTCGGCATGCAACTAACTATGCTAGTCATTGTGTACTTACACGTATTGCTCGAAACTACAACAATAATTTCTCTGAAGTTGATGTATTTAACTGCACTAAACCTAGTTTTAAAGCCCAGGTTAAAAAAATATTATTAAGTAATAACAACAAATATGTTCACCATTAAGCATGTGCGCGCTTAATTCAGTTTTTTTTTTATATCATAATATTATCATACTTTCTCTTAGCAGATAGTTTATTTAACCTTCGTTCCTATTTAAAATCATTGTTTTATTTTTATATTTTGTATTAAGTCCGTTCGCATGGTATTACACTATTTAGTTAAAAAGGGAAACCTATTATTAGCCTTACTAAGCTGTTTTATGTTCATCTGTAATGCATTATATGTATCGCCGTTGGTTTTCTAAATAAATAAAATAAAATAAAATCACCACAATACAGAACGAAGAAAAAAGTGGGTCCGTAGTGAACATAAGACGTTGTTTTACGGAAACGCCTGAATTTTATTGACGTACTATATTAACATGAGTGTCTTTTTGTTGGAATGTCCCACCCCTGATGAGTCCTATCTGAATACCAACCTTGAAATATTTAAGTATAATTTTAGATGTGTTAAATAATTACCTTTCCTTAAAGTCAATAAAACTGATATTTATGTAGAAAGGTTATTTATTTGAAAAAATCTCAAATATGTAGCATAACATAACCGTTACGAATCGTCATTAAACCTTCCTCTGCCTGAAATACAGGAATACCTAGTTCAGGCATATATAATTTTAGTGAACTTGACATAGATTTAAGAAACATTGTGTTTAACGTATACCGGTTTCGAATAACATTTATTATCATTAGATAGCATCACCTATAACAGTAATCACATCACAGTTAGGGAATAATTAATCTGTATGGTAAAACTAGGTACTACGCCTTAGCTGACAAAACGCTCCGTCAATCTAGAACTCAAACATACTGATCAACTTATTCTTAAACCTAGAGGTAACAAAAATGTGCGAGTACCTATTAGAACAACGCACAAAACATTAATGTATCTTAATTCATATTACAAATTCAGTCTTTATTATTTTACTATCCGAAGCTCCGTGCCCTTGTTTAGTCAGAAAGCAGAATCGAGATTTCAATCCGTACATTAAAATAAAATTAAACTCTACATTATTTTCATGACGAAACTTCACTGCATACTTCGATTGGTGCGTAGAACACCATGTGCGGCGATTTGCGAAATTTGTTTTAAGTGGACTGTATTAAAGGATGGCTGGTAATCGCCTAGAAAACCATGAGCTGATGATGAACGGGCGATTGGTGGGTTTAGGATTAGAAGGGAAGCACGCCTACCTGGCTTATTTCTTCTTCTTCTTGTGTCGGGCTGGCATAAGATGGCGACCGTTGGCGCCTTTCACGCTGCAGCACAGTATTCACAGAGTTCCTTGCTCACAATCACACGATCACACCCGCGGGTGGTTTCACAACAGTTTAATGATGGTTACGTTATCCAGTATTTAGGAATAAGCAGTAACGCCGCGTGCGCGGTGCGTTGGAGGCGCGGCCCGTGCGCGTCTTTCCAAGGGCACGATTCTTTCTCGACTCTTCGACGACCACGTAGGCGTCGGGCGTGCATTAAGGTTTGGGGAAGAGGGCGCTCTGATCGCCCGTTCTGATACTTGCATCAAATAAGTTAGTGGGAACCAATAGATGGCGCTACCATTTCCCCCGGCCTTAAAGGGTTGCCTTTAAGAGAGAATAACTTAGCTATAATAAGGTATACTACCGCATAACCTATCCATATGCTAAGACGCTAAGACTGCGTTATAAAACTTAAATTAATTTTAATTATAGCGGAACAATTATAACTAAAATACTTAAACTAGGAAGGAGATCCAACTTCAAGCTAGATTTCACTGAGTCGGTAGCGGACAGAGACGTACAACAGGGCGCACGTAGCTAACCTTCGCGGTTTTCACGGTAACAACGCGGGTTGTACCGTCTTTAGACGTATGTAATTTCTCAACAATGCCTAATGGCCACGAAAGTGGCTGTGAATTATCATTTATAATAATGACTAACATACCCTCCTGTATAGGGGATGCCGGACTATTCCATTTAGATCTAGCCTGAAGTTGGTGAAGGTATTCTGAACGCCAGCGCTGCCAGAACGTCTGCACGAGTTTATCAAGCAAAGTATGTCTCTGAAGTAAGCTAGAAGAGTTTGCTTCAGAAGCGGGAAGTGACGACAATGGCGCTGTGTTCAAGAAATGCGCAGGAGTTAACGCGGATGGTTCAGCAGGGTCACTACTCAGTGCTGTGAGCGGACGCGAGTTAACCAGTGCCTCGACTTGAGCAAGGACAGTTAAAAGCTCTTCATAAGAGAGGATTTGTTGACCTATAACTTTGAAGAGATGCGTTTTAATTACTTTAACCATGCTTTCCCAACAGCCGCCGAAATGTGGTGAAGCAGGCGAAATAAATTTCCAATCAATGTGATTAATGGAAAGTTCTTCCTGTAAATGTGTGCGATATTCCTTATTGAGAAATTTATAGAGATCGCGTAAGTATGAACTTGCACCCACGAAACAAGTGCCGTTATCCGTATACAAACACTGTATAGGACCGCGTCGCGAAAGATATCGTTTAAGAGCTGCTAGAAATGACACAGTGCTTAAATCTGTCGCGACTTCAATGTGCGTAGCGCGTGTTGTTAAGCATGTAAAAATACATAACCAAGCTTTACGGCTTTTAACACCTCGACCACGAACTGGTGTGTATTGCAGTGGTCCTGCGTAATCACAACCGGTATGTGTAAACGCCTTATCTACCTGATTTACACGCTGGCTAGGAAGATCTGCCATGAGAGGAAAGACTGGACGCGGACGGAATTTAAAACAGAGATTACATTTATGTATTCTGTGGCGAATTATTCGCCGTGCAGCTAGAATCCAATATTTATGCCTGAGTAAGGACATAAGCAACTCTGGACCAGCATGGAGATATTTCTTGTGATAAAAATCAACAAGAAGATCTACCACATGGTCTTGACGCGGTAAGATACAAGGATACTTGTAGTTGTAAGGTTCGTCAGAATTTGACAGACGACCACCAACACGTATGATGCCGTGCTCATCGAGAAACGGCTTGAGCTTAAGAAGAGTGAGAGAGCAAGGTATATTATTTTTTAAATTGTGAATGTCATTACTAAAATGAACAGCTTGCACAGCTCGCAATAATCTAAACTCTGCTACTTCAAGATCGGAGCCTGAAACAGAAGTCCTGTTGGGTAGTTGCCTTAGAAACCTATAGACATAAACTATGGTGCGCAGTAACTTAGACCACGATGACATGCGCAGTGCGAGTGCATAAATCGGAGATTCGGCAATCCAGCAATCACGGGATGAGAGACAGACTTCCGTTCGGGTACGTTTTCGTCCTCTGCACTATGGTCAATGGGATGAATCGGCCATTCTGACGGATCCTGGGAAATCCAAGAAGGCCCACGATGCCACAGGTCATGCTGCAGAAGTTTAACTGGAGTAACACCACGAGACAGACAATCAGCGGGATTTTCAATACCTGCGACGTGATTGAAACAAGCAGCCGGAATGAGTTCAATTAATTTTGTAACGCGATTGGCGACAAAAGTCTGCCAGCGGTGAGGAGAAGAATAAATCCAAGCGAGCACTACCTTGGAGTCAGTAAACGCGTATATTTTATTAATGGAGTAGTGGGGCGAAACTGTGTCTTGAACCTTGCGAAGCAACTGAGACAACAGAAGGGCCGCGCACAACTCCAGTCTCGCAACCGAAATGGTTTTGACAGGCGAGACCTTGGACTTGGCACATACTAACTGCACAGAGTAGTTAGAACCAATGCGGACCTGTAAATATACGACTCCGCCGTAAGCGCGTTCGCTAGCGTCAGCGAAACCTATTAAATTAACGGTACATCCATCCACCAAACCCAGATGACGCGGTATAACAATTTGGTTGAGTGCGGAAAGCTCAATGCAAAATTGTTTCCACGCGGCGACAATATGGTCGGGAGGTGCGTCGTCCCACTCACACTTTGATAACCAAAGCTCTTTGATCAAGAGCTTGGCGTACAAAATTGTGGGAGCCACAAAACCCATAATATCCCATAGTCGAGCTACTGTGGACAGCATAGTGCGTTTGGTGCACTTGTCGTCTGGTGGTGCGACGTCAAACCGAAAACTATCACAGGATTTGTCCCAGCGTAAGCCAAGAACCTTATGCGGTATTGACTTCTCAAACTCAATGTCTGGAGAAGCTTTATGAGAATCAGGTATGTGCGAGAGAACCTCTTTAGAATTGCTTGTCCATTTGACAAGATCAAATTGGCCTCGCTTGAAAAGCTGAATAAGCTCTTCACAAAGCGAAATTGCTTGCGGAGCGGATATGACGCTACAGGCGATATCATCCATATATAAAGCGGAAGAAGCAGCAGCTGCTGCAGCGGGGAAGTTGTCGCCTTCATCAGCGATCAACTGGCGGACAACTCGTAACGCGTGATATGGACTGGACTTGAGGCCAAAACAAACACGATTAAACTGATACACGGTTAAAGGTTCATTATTGTCCAAACGATAAAAGATTCGTTGAAATCTACGGTCAGATTCTCGAACACCGATATTGAGAAACATTTGGCGGCAATCAGCTGAAAGAGCAATTTGGAAAAGACGAAAATTAATAATGATGTTAAATAAATCACCCTGTAGATTCGGGCCGGCATGCAAAATATCATTGATCGATTGACCCGATGTAGTTCGACAACTTGCGTCTAAAACCACACGAAGTTTAGTGGTAGTCTTATCTTCGCGAACTACACCGTGATGCGGGATATAATACGAAGGAAGAGAATTGCCTTCGCTGTTGACAACCGGACTCAAAAAACCTTTATTTATGTAATCACGCATGACGTCATTGTAGGCGCCGCGCAATTTAAGCGATGCATCAAGTTTGCGTTCTAAACAATAAAACCGTCTAAGCGCAGCAGCGTACGAGTCGCCTAGCGAATAAGGGTCGCCACAGAATGGCAACGCCACAGTATATCTGCCACTGTCGTCACGAACAGTGGTAGCGCGGAAATGTTCTTCACACTCGAGATCCTTACGGCTCAGCGAGGGCGGTGCGGATATCTCTTCAAGCTCCCAGAATCGCTTGAGGAGAGAATCAATATTATTTTCTTGAAGAACAGAACAACAAGACGTAGTATAATGAGAAGTATGTGATGTAGGTACGGTACCCATAATCACATACCCAAATACCGTCTCAATAGCGGGAGGTAAATTGTATAGCTTATTACGTACGACATTAGGTAGTAATAAGTGCGGAAATACTGAAGCCCCGATCAAAACATCGATATCCCCCGGCTGACCAAAGTCAGCATCTGCGAGTGGCAATGACTCGAGGTGCGTAAGTAAGGACACGTCCACATGATCGTTTGGCAATGTGTCCGTAATGCGTTCCACGATAAGCGAGGAAACGTTAAAATTAATATGTCTATTAAAACGCGAATGTATTTTAATATCTACGGAACCCTTTTTTTTTTTTTTTTTTTTTTTTTAGGGTGGCAAAATCGTCAAATGAGTCCTCCCGCCCTGGGTGGGGCTGGAGGGACTGTCAGACTCTTACTGACTAAAATCCACCCGTGTTCCGTCGGATGCCCTTAACGTTCCGGGGCCACGGTATCCTGGATTAAGAAAAATCCGCGACCCCGGCAGGCATTTGGCCCCATAAGGGGCCCCGTCGGTGACGCGTGAAACACGACGCGTCACCGACCCGGGCTTGGTCCTTGGTCGGACGGCGAGCATACCCATTACTCACCGTCCGCAAGCCCGCTCCGCCGCTGTGCCCTCTGCTGTTCAGAGGGACACGCGTTGGAGCGTCCACCCGACAGGCTATTTGCATACGGGCAAAGAAACCCCTTAGGCACACAGTGCCTAAGGAGAGTTTTTGCCCGCATCCCAGGGTGCACCGGCCCGAAAAACTGGTCTTCCCCCCGGACGTATCCGAGAGGGAACTCCAGTCCACGGGCGCACGTGGAGGTTTCCTGTCTTAGCACCCCATCTACGGAACCCTTACATGATTTTTCTGAACCACCGATTCCCTTAACTACTAAGTTAGTATTTTTCAAGCTATTCCGTAGTCCAAGACGTTTAAAACAATCCGAAGTAATAAAACTACTTTGTGATGCACTATCGAGCAAACAACGGACCACGCACGGAGTATTGTTTACATCGTAAATGATGACCTGCGCGGTTGCGAGCAATATCGTATTGGACGCCGTACATTGCTGCTTGGCTTCGCGCTGAACGTGAGAGGCGCGTGAGCGCTGCCTGCGTGCGAGCGCAACAGATGTAGTACACAAAGAAACTTCGTGCTGAGACGCGGGAGGGGTAGGTGCCGCGGTACGGGCGGCCTGTCCCTGCGGTGATGACGTCGAAACAGGTGGGCTAGAAACTAGGTCAAGGTTACCGGGTTCAGATAATGAAGATTTTTTATCGAAATGCAATAACGTATGGTGGCGCTGATTGCATGAGCGACACTTGACTTTACTTGAACAATCGCTTGATTTATGTTTTATACTTAAACAATTAACACAAGCTTTATTTTCTTTTACACACTTAAAACGAGCAGTCGGGGTTAAATTATTAAAAGCGGAACATTTATAAAAGTGTTCATGTACAATATTATTGCACAGACACTTGTGCGGATTATTATTATTAGATTCCGAACATGCTACGTAAGATTGCGGATTAGGGGCCGAGTTATTATTTCGCGATTTAGTCGACTTTTGTTTACTATTATTATTACTTGACGAGCTAGATGGACTAGGCTGCGTCATATTAAATATTCGGCACTGATCTTTGATGAAGGAAATAAAACTATCTAGTGTGGGTATTTCATGACTACGTTCCGTCATCTCGAAAGCAGGAATGGTTTCCGTGTCGAACTTTTTTAATGCGAATTGTAATAATATAAAGTCGGAAAGGTTTTTTAATTTTAAGTTTTTAAGGGAATTGACTGCTGTTACAAAGTTGTCAATGAACAACTGGAAATTTGATAATGACGCGGGACCTGACAATTTAAGATTTAGGGCTTGATCCAAGTACGTACTTGCGAGGACACGAGTATCCTGATACCTATCAAGGAGCGACTGGAATATGACCTGATAATTCTCAGCATTGGGTGTGACACCTGCGAATACGGATTGCGCTTTCGGCGACAGCTTACCTATTAAATAGTACAACCTGTCCGCATCTGTCAAAGAGCCATTATCGTGCACTGTTGATTTGAAACTTGCATAAAATAATGGCCAGTTCCGTATATCGCCATCGAATGACACGAGTTCGATTGCAGGCAGTTTCGGCGCTCGGACGGCGGGGCAACCAGCACTGGTTTGTGCGGACTGTCTACCCTCTAACTGTGACTGTATGCGTTTAATGATACAATATAAATCTTCAAATGAGGTGTACGCCTGATAATTCGGCTGGGAATCAGGATTGATAGAAAGTAATTTTGCGTTATAAGCGTCCAATAAACTATGAAAGTCAGATCGAATATTATCTACAGTCACACAATAACTAAGAAATGATTCCCTGCTAACTTCGGTAGAATTGGCAGTCTTTGAACGCTCGTAAATGTCTTGAATACGCTCAAATAAAATATTACGTTTAGCTTCTAAGATTGACAATTCGCTATTCTCCGAAATACATGGCTTATTTTTATTCGACATGTTTATGTGGGTATATTAATAAAACCGTACAAAACTAAATTAAGTAATTATGCGGCTATGCGGTAGTTATTCCTAATTAGGCAACAACTTTAAAGGCGGTGGAACTAAAAGGCGCTTGAAATATGGAATTTACAAGACGACTGTTTTATGTTTCGTAGTAGGTAGCTACGTAAGAGTATATTACCTACTGAGATGCGGGAAGTAACCACGTATTGGGTATATTTATGATCTAGGAGTGTAGATAGGTTCTACAACTACCTAGGTAGGCACTTCTAGAAGATACCTACGCGAATAATCGAGAATATGGATTTATTCGATTGGAGCAAAATGGATTTAATCCGCTCGAAAAGGATCAAAAAATGGTGCGTAGAACACCATGTGCGGCGATTTGCGAAATTTGTTTTAAGTGGACTGTATTAAAGGATGGCTGGTAATCGCCTAGAAAACCATGAGCTGATGATGAACGGGCGATTGGTGGGTTTAGGATTAGAAGGGAAGCACGCCTACCTGGCTTATTTCTTCTTCTTCTTGTGTCGGGCTGGCATAAGATGGCGACCGTTGGCGCCTTTCACGCTGCAGCACAGTATTCACAGAGTTCCTTGCTCACAATCACACGATCACACCCGCGGGTGGTTTCACAACAGTTTAATGATGGTTACGTTATCCAGTATTTAGGAATAAGCAGTAACGCCGCGTGCGCGGTGCGTTGGAGGCGCGGCCCGTGCGCGTCTTTCCAAGGGCACGATTCTTTCTCGACTCTTCCATCAATCATCTAGTTGACAAGGCGAAAAGAGTTTTAAATGTTTAATTAAATATAATAAATGTGACCTTTGTTGTGCTTTTTTGAACGAGAAGAACCGACTTCAAGGGTGAGGACCGAAAACCAAACCAAACCGTACCGTACCGAACCATTTGGTTAGGTTCCTATAAACAATGCAGGCAGACATAGGAGTCCCGCCAAGCCTGGCTCCGTCGACTTGATTAAGTCTTGTGAAATAATTGAAGGTGTGTAGTGCGGGGGTGCGGCAGTGTTGGCGGAGGCGGGGACTTTGATGCAGGGCGGTCAACGTCAAGTCAACAGAAATGCCTATTACCGTCTTCAAACCTTGGGGTGCCCTGACGTTGACCGTCTTCTTCTGGTTCATACGCGTAATAAATGGGCTTGTATGATGCAATGTTTAGAATAGACATGCAAATAGGCATTACCATGGAATTGAAGGAGAGGCCAACAAATCAAAATGGCAAGCATGAAACTGCTTTGCATTCCGATCTATACACGATTAGTCCGTATGCGTACTGGCACTGTATGTTTTGGAGTAAGGTAGTTGATTTATTTACTACAAAGTATAAGCGATTATTTGCGTACTAGTCTTGTATGGATTGGAAGATATTAAGCGATAAGACCGCCGTTGTACCCTTAAGATTAACAATACTGTAAAACGCTGTTTGTAATTTTGGTGTACAATAAAGTATATTCTATTGTATTCTAACAGTGACTTCCAATAGAAGGGAAGTAGCATGGGAATTTGTGGCGCCTAATGACGAAAAAGGAATCGCAGAGAAATTGTCTACATAAGTTATCGCAGATCGAATGACAATGATAGGAGTTGGCTCTGATAGTTCTAAATGAACTGGGGTAGATACTATATATATGATGAGATAATTCTAAGTCCTCATGTTGTATTAATGGTGAAATTTCGAGACTAGAAGGCACTTCTAAAGAAAATGTACTAGGTTGATTGCTGTAAATATCGATGCCTTCCGGCCCAATGGGGGTAAGCGACATTTTTTGCGAAATCGACTTATATATATCGATGCCTTCCGGCCCAAAGGGGGTAACCGCCACTTTACAAACTGTACAGGAGACTAGTTTAAAGTTCAAAAAAAGTGGAAAAAAATCATATAAAATTTTCTGTACGTTCCAAAAGTTTCAAAATTTACCCATTTAGCTTTTGATTAAGTCTCTACGAAATGGCATTGTTAATTAAAATAAATCACACTCCTAACACAATTTAGTGTCGCTTACCCTCAAATAGTCCCGAATTCACTAACAGGAAAAAACGTATTAAATGAAAACAACTCAATGGTTGAGTTCCAACCTAAATAATTTAAGTGCACCATTCGTTTTATTTCTATTGAAGAAAAAGAGCATACCTGTGACTTTTCTGTTCATCAAGTGCAGCCAATATGATATGACCAGCTATTGGTTAATGAGAGATGTACAAGGAAATTGTAATAAGTTTGGAAGCGCGGGTTATGCTAATCTTGCTAATTGGCTGTGACGAAAAACATGGAAATTACATTCTGCCGGGAACACAAGAAAGATTGCAAAACGAAATATAGGAAGGATTGCACAATACCTTAATTTCTCCGGAGATGGTCGCGGGCGGGAGGCGCTGTCGACTGCAGGCAACTGGAGCGCTCTGATGTTAGGTGCGTGTCGTGAGGAACCGATTGGCTTCGAGTGTCAACTGCGGCCGCTTTTAAGCGATCCCTCTCGTACTAAGGCGAGAAGGTATGTGCGGGAAAAGGACGGGGATAGGACTTCACAGCCAATCAACTTAGTCGTTCAATGACATGAAGTTATAGATAACAGACCTAACCGTTCTTTCTGCGCAGCGTAACCATTCCCCCCGGGCTTGAAGGGATGCCTTCAAGAGTTGAAGGCGAAATTCGTGAAATTAAACTACAATAACTATTATCTATACGTAAATATCAATGAAATCAAATAATTAATTACTAATGCTAACCTAACCTTGGATGACGAGAGCCGAATTTATTGGTTAGGCAATGGGCAAAGACGAACGACGGGACGCAAGTAGGATCCAGTCAATGTCTTAACTCGGGCGATGCGAGTGACTCCTGTGGAGTCAGGAAAAACTTCTTCCACGACACCCAAAGGCCAGTGAAGTGGGGGCGAATTATCTACTATGAGAATCACAACGGGACCGACAGTGACTGGATCGATCGGCGTGTTCCATTTACGACGCGATTGTAAAGTGTGAAGATATCCGCTTCTCCAGCGCTACCAAAACGATTGTACCAATTGGTCTAACAATTTATGTCTCGAAACAATTGTTCTCTCGTCTATCTCCTCGGCAGGCAAGTATTTTAAAGGGGTGAGATTCAGAAAGTGCGCTGGAGTCAAAGCTAGTGGTTCTGAAGGATCACTAGAGAGTGTCCTACAAAGAGGTCTAGTATTCATTACTGATTCGACTTGAGTAAGAACGGTATTTAACTCTTCAAACGAAAGGATGGTATCACCAATTACACGGTATAAGTGAATCTTTAAACTTCTAATATTAGCCTCCCAATTACCGCCGAAATGACTAGCAGTCGGGACATTAAGTGACCAATTTATGCGATTTTCAGCTAACATGTGACCAAATTCGGTGTTGTGATATTTCGAACAAAGGAAGTCGTGAAGTTCCGAAAGTTTACGCTTAGCGCCAATGTAATTTGTCCCGTTGTCCGAGTAAATCCTACTAACCGGGCCGTGCCTTGATAGGAATCGTTTGAAAGCACTCATAAAACTGACTGTACTAAGATCACCGGCTAGTTCGATATGTACCGCGCGTGTAGTCATGCAGACGAACAGACACACGTATGCCTTGGTAGAACGAATGCCTCGGCCGCGAGACATGGTAACCTTGAAGGGACCAGCGTAGTCCGTGCCCGTGTGAACGAACGGTTTAGTTGATTGAACTACACGACAAGACCGATGATCTGCCATCTCAGGGAAACTTGGCTTGGGACGGAGACGAAAGCAGGGAAGACACTTATGAATCCTATTCCTAATTAAATTGCGTGCAGAAAGTATCCAATACCTTTGACGTAATAGTGACATCAGCAGGTCGGGACCCGCGTGGCAATTCAATTTATGATGGTATTCGACAAGCAAATTCAGAATAGGATCTTTTCTTGGGAGTAGAATTGGGTATTTCGCTTCATAACCCAAATCTGAATTTCACTCAACTCAGACTTTTAGAACTCAGGCGTCCTGCAAGACAGGACGCCTGAGTTCAGCAGCATTTGCTGTTAGAAAAATCCGTCAATATACCGACATAGATACCGCGAGACTGGTCTATTTTAGTTACTTTCATAGTATTATGTCATACGGTATTTTGTTATGGGGACGTGCTGCAGACATCGAATCAATATTTATTCTGCAGAAAAGAGCTATTAGAGCCATATACAATCTACGCCGGCGCGATTCTTTAAGGGAACGGTTTAAGGATATTAACATCATGACTGTACCTTGTCAATACATCTACGAAAACATCATGTACGCTAGAAAGAATCTGCATCTATTTAGTAAAAGAGGTGAAAGGCACAATTATAGTACTAGAACAAGGGACCAATTAGTTCAACCAGGTTTCAGGTTAGCCAAAGTAGACTCATCCTTCATGGGGTACTGTTTAAAATGTTACAATAAAATACCTCCTCACATACTCCAACTGAATGAGACGAAATTTAAAACTTGTATTAAACGCACACTATGTAGTAAAGCGTATTATAAGTTGGGGGATTACATCGCTGATAAAGATGCTTGGCTTAATGCTGGTCCTGCTCCACAAACGTAGGGGAAACTGATGGATTAGCTTGTGAAACTATGGTAGAAGCCGAAACTATTTTTGCATTAAATAGATTCGATTTATTAGTTTTATCTTCCGGACTAGTTATATGAGTTCATATAATTGTTTATTTATTTTTATTTTTTTTGACTTTATTAAGTCATTTAGCTTTATTTTTATGTGTTTGTATTTGTTCTTATTATTTTACAACGGACATTATTGTCCTACTTTTCATTTTATTATTTGTCTTTTTGTGTGTATTTTTACTTTTTTTTTAGTACGACAGTCGTAGGTTTCCTTTATCTTTTAATAATATTGTCGGAGCTGATGAAGAATGTAAAACTATCTCTTGCATTGTATAGAGTCTATCTATCTTGTATTATATAACGTCATAGCCAGCATTGTGTGAGTACCATGTACTTCAGAGCTATCTTTGACTAGAAACCTACGTCTTTCATTGACTTGAATGACTCTGGCGGTTGAGAGTATGTCATGCTCACTCAAAAGTCTCGCTGATGGTGGCGTGTGTCTCGGATCATTTAGTTCCCTTCAAAATGGTTGAGCTGAATGGTGCTGATATATGTGTCATGTTCGTGAACGGGCGCTGTCAGTTGGGACTGGTCATCTCTTAGCTGCCACGGTCTATTTTAATTATTAATACTTAACTTTATTTTTGAATTGTCTTTTTTATGTTTACTATGGACACTATTAACTTGCCACATCGTTCTCACATAATGTACCATCTAATGATGAATGATGTAACAAAAGTTCTGTAATAATTTTGGCGATTGAAAAAGAGTGTCCATGGAGTTTCTTGCTCATTCTTCTCCATAGAGATCTACGCTTTGGAATGAGCACCTACGGTACTTTCACAGTTTTTATGTCTTGTGACTGGGACTGTAGCACCATAACTATTTTTATACTAGTTTTATTTGATGTCTTTTGACAATTCAAAAGTGCCTGTAATTGGCCTAATTAAAATAAACGATTTGATTTGATTGATTTGATTTGATTTGAATTAATCGAATTTAAGTAAAGATAAATACCATCTCAGCAAATTTAAGAACCTCATTACAAATTAAACCTTAAGAGTACACAGGCTGCTCGGTCGAACTCAACGGTGGGCGCGGCCTAAACGCTTGCTATTTCATCAAGCGGCGCGCGAGAAAAGGATAGCGCCAGCGATGAACAGTACGAAACTATTGCGCACACACAGAAACGATCGCGTCTAGCATACCGTATCCGTCGTGCCGCACACTTGCGCAAGCTCATTGGTAACCTTATCGAAGTTGGTAACGGGCAAGTAAATCATGTACCTTTTAAATTATAAGTATAAGGTGTAGTGTAGCCAAATGAAATGGCGGCTCGGTCCAACCAGTCAAGGTCAACAATAAAATAAAAAACAATAACGAAATAATAACAACAAAACTTTACAGAACATAACAAACTATTTACAAGTGGCTGGAGTTGTAAGTGGCTGGAGGTGGAGTACAGATTCAAACCAACACCGACCACTCTTTACTGACCTCTCATCACCGGTACGACAACTCACCTCAACGACGAATTCGCAATCACTCGGTTCTATTGACTTCATCACCAACCAGAGCATGTTCTCGGCAGTAAGCCGACACTGAACAGAATCCAAAGCCTAACTACTTACAGAGCATTCGGTTGACCGGGCAACCAACCGTTCCCGATCAACAGTCGGTCAGATTTTCTACTGACCAATAACATGGTTCAATAACGATCTCGCATTGGGTACGTATTCATCTCGAACTACCTTACGTTCCGTTTTATTTATTTATAATTGACGAATAGTTTGGGTTGGAGTTTTTGTTTGCCATGATTATCAATAACAATTTGTTATATATTCATAGATTTATATTTATTTATTTTTCATGTACACATACACTTTGCACGCACAAAGTCCGTATTATGTCCATTGCTAGCAATTAGTATGTAAAATGTTGATTAAAAGGGTTATGAATGAAGTCAAGGGGAAGTATGTGTGTGTGTATATGTGAAAAGAAGTATAATAAAAGAACGTTGTAGAAGTATTAAAGATGTAAGCATAGAGGGGGACAGGAAGCGGGAAGCGACTTTGCTTTATACTATGTAGTGAAGATATAGGCGTCTTTAGAGAGCCGTGCTGAATGAACTAACAATGGTTTATTTTTCAAATTTAGCAAGTTGTATGAGAAACCAATGCGGTACATATGTTACTTGCCAAACATCAATTATTATTTAATAGTTTTTGGCTAAGGTTGTGTTGTCTTTTTTAGATATTTTCTTAAGATTTTTTTTCAGCACGACCCCCTGCACCTACATCAATATATTATTTGTTATTACGAATTCACATTATCAGTTGCGGTACATATAAAGCGTTAATAGAGTACATTCCTTGAGTCTAAGCAACTTTTTAATACGCTATACAATACATTTTTCAAGTTACACGCAAAAAAGGGGGCAGTGCCAGCCAAAAGTTTTCAGCATGGCTCCCTCTTTTTTTGTATATTTCTTCAAAAGTACGGGATACAGTAGTTTTGAAAAGTATAAAAGTAGGAACTTATTATTTACTTAGTCACAAGGAATATTATTTTATAGTTTATTCGTACAGACTTTTACGTAAATCAACTGTAGGAACAAAAAAAACATTCAGTTGATTTACTTAAAAGTCCATACATAAATCCGTACATAAGGGTTTTCAAAATATTAAAAATATTTTATACAATTTAGAAAATCTTTTAAGGACTATGGATTTTCCAATTCATTTAAAGATTCTTACAGATTCTCAAAATTTTATAAAGGTAAGAAATACTTCTCCAAAAGACGACCCCGCGAGCTGCATGCAGCTCGCGCAACGCGCAAATACTAGTTATTATATTATCTATATATATACATATAATAAAATGGTAGGAAAGTGAAAACTGTACATTGAATATTTTTTTTAAAGAATACTTGGGGTGTGATCATTAATCAATACCGAAGCCAAAAATATAGTTTTTAGAATTTTTGTCTGTTTGTCTGTTTGTCTGTATGTATGTCCGGGATAAACTCAAAAAGTACTGGACGGATTTGAATGATTCTTTTTTTGTTGTTTAGGTATTAAGTCTGGCCAACATATAGGCTATAATTTATCTTGAAATCTTGAACACCTGGTGCAGAACCGCAACAGACCAGCTAAACTGTAAGAGATACAAAAATGGTGCCATTGCAAAAATTGTTCCACGTGATGAGTATTTTCTGCTGAGAGAATAAATTTGAAGATCTGGAACATCTAATGTGGAACACCAAGAGCCCAGCGAAACTATAACATATAGGTACAGGAGTGACTTCTTAGCACGAGTTGTTCAGCCTGATAATCACTCTCTGTTGCCGTATAAAAATTGAAGATCTGGAACACCTGATGTAGAACACCAAGAGCCCAGCTACACCATAACATATATAGGAATTACGTCGTAGCAAAGTTGTTCAGCTTGATGAGCACTCTCTGTTGATGTATAAAAATTGAAGATCTGGAACACCTGATGTGGAACTTCTAGAGACCAGCTACACTATAAAATAATATAGGAATGAAGTCTTAGCAAAGTTGTTCAGCCTGATGAGCACTCTCTGTTGACGTATAAAATTGAAGTACTGGAACACCTGATGTGGGACACCAAGAGCCAGCTACATATAAGTATAGGAATGACGTCTTAGCAAGAGTTATTCTGCGTGATGAGCACTCTCTGTTGACGTATAAAATTGAAGATCTGGAACACCTGATGTGGAAATCAAAGCTATCACTAATTTCACTGTATAATTTTAAAATAACATAAGCTGGGAGTACCTCCACGCAGTAAAGGCGGTAACTGTTTAGAACTAATTTTAGATGATGAATAAAAATTTGACTCTACAGGCCAAAACTCCCATTTATTTTTTACCCAGGCTCTTGAAATTGGACATCAGACTTATCAAATGTTCGATTTTGACGACCCCGTGCCGCTGGCATATAATACTATATAAAGCTCGATTACCACTCACTGACTGACATAAAACAAGGGGCCCATAGTTGGTCAAAATCATTTTTCCAAACTCCCCCCTGTCCCCCTCTTCACCTCTCCCCCCATTGTATCTCGGAAACTAAGAGACGCGTGTTTTGTTTTTTTACGGATTCGTATAGAGGAGGCTCGGAAAAGTAAAAACCATTTTTCAAAGATTTCCCCCCTTGCCCCCCTTCTCCCCCTTTGGACGGATTTCGGAAGTTAACAGACTTGGAACAATTTTTTTTTCAGATTCATTAAATGTTATGAAAAATATCTAGTTTTAATTCCGCTACAAAAATCCAGGCTTCATGCAGGATGCAGTCCCACCCTCCCGCCCTCATGCATATGCACATGAAGCAAAGGTCCCACCCTCCCGCCCACATACATATGCATACGTGCAAGAAAAATGGAAAAAACATGCCATGCAATCAAACCTATACTCGACACGTGTTTCGCCCCTCCACGGGGCATCCTCAGGAGATGTTGACTCGACAAGCGCTCGGCCTCGAATGAACCAGATTGACAGCTATCGCCTCTTTATATAGCGTCGTGATGACGCAATAACATCGTTCGATACAAACGTCACAAAGACGTCTGTATCGATCTACCTGTAATCATACTTAAAAGAGGTGATGTAATTAAGTTTGTTTGTTCATTCTCGTATTGTCATTTACGTTCTCATTATTGTGTTGGAGCAGTTAGAAATCTCCAAACATAATAATAATAATAACTATATACTGTTGGCCTGCTTGTGGCCAACAATAGCAAGGCTACACTCCTCGCCGGTGACATGAACAGCAAGCACCCGGCGTGGAACTCAGCGCAGCTCAACGACGGGGGGAGGTGGCTCTTCGCCGACGCGGAGGCCCAGGGCTACACGGTGTCAGGACCGGATGCACCCACCTACTACCCGGACAACCCCAACCACATGCCGGACGTCCTTGACATCGTCATCTACCTGGGCCTGCAGTGCCAGGTCACTCAACAGGTCCTGGACGACGAGATGATGTCCGACCACCACCCTGTACTCGTCGTCCTGGAAGGAGTGCCGACCAGGCAACGCCCTCCCGCGCCACGTCGAGTCATAAACTGGGAGGACTTCACAGAAAGGATTGAGGCCACCACACCAACTCGGTCCGCGACTACCTCCGCAGACGTGGACCAACTAGCCTGTGACGTCACTGCTTGCATACAGAACGCCTTAGACGCGGCGACAACCTCTGCCCCGCAGGGGAGAGTGCTACAGCCGCCCCTGCCGGCGTACCTGCAGAAAATGATCGCCGATAAGAGGCGCCTTCGCAAGCAGTGGCAGCGACTCCGATGCCCCACACTCAAAACACGGCTCAACAGTCTGGCGGAGAAGATTAAGACCGAGTTGAGGAGCAGAGAAACCGAGAGCTGGGAGAACACAATAGAGGCAGCAGCGGACGACTGGCCGTCTGTACACAGATTGTGCAGGCGGCTAAACAACACCCCAGCTCCGGTACGACCACTCAGGGACAGGGACGGGGCGCTCAAGTACGCAGCAGAGGACCGGGCGGAGGTCTTCGCTGAGCACCTGGAGCGTCAGTTCCGACCTAACCCGACCACCGACACCGTTCATGTCGCAGCAGTCGAGAAACACCTTGGGGACTACTTCGCTACGCCGATAGCTCCTGAGGAGACCCCTATCTTTTTCTCCCCGGGGGCAGTGCAGCGCGCCATCCTTAAGGCGCGGCCTAGAAAGGCTCCCGGCGCTGACGGTATCACAAATACAGCGCTGCGCCACCTGCCGCCCCGTATGAAGGCGGCCCTGGCGCGCCTGTTTACAGCGATACTGCGCACCGGGACCTTTCCCGCCGCGTGGAAGGAGGGGCGCGTCGTCATGTTGCCCAAGGCGGGGAAGAACATACTGAAGCCAGAGAGCTATCGGCCCATCACCCTGCTGCCCACCATCTCCAAGGTGTTCGAGAGCCTCCTGCTGCGGCATCTCCAGCCGCACATAACTCCACGCCCCGAACAGTTTGGTTTCAGGTCGGAACACAGCACGACGCTTCAGTTGTCGAGGGTACTGCACCACCTGACAACCACCACCAACAGGAAGGAGTACGCGGTTGCAGTATTCCTCGACATGGAGAAGGCCTTCGACCGTGTGTGGCACGAAGGGCTAATTTTTAAACTAGCCACCTCTGACGCGCCTCGTCGCGTGGTCAAGGTGGTCCAATCCTTTCTGTCTAACAGGACTTTCCGTGTGGTGGTAGAGGGAGCGCTTTCCAGCGCCCGCCCGGTGACTGCGGGGGTGCCGCAAGGGAGCTGCATCTCTCCGGCCTGTTACTCACGCTACACCGACGACATCCCCACCACCGCCGACGCCATGCTCGCGCTGTACGCGGACGACGCCGCGTACATAACCACCTCTATGAACGCGAGGTACGCGGCCGTCAAGATGCAGCGCGCGCTCGACCTTCTTCCCGATTGGCTGTCGAAGTGGCGGCTGTCGGTTAACGTGGGTAAGACGCAGGCCATGATCACCGGGAACGCACCCCTACCACCACCGCTGCAGCTGCATGGGGCCGACGTCGCATGGTCGCACCGGGTCAAGTACCTTGGGGTCACCATCGACCGTCGCCTCAGCATGGGCGCGCACGTCCGCCAGGTCATCGGGCGGGTCAGAGCCGCCCGCGCCCAGCTACGTCCAGTGCTCTCGTCCCGACTCCCGGTGCGGGTCAAGTTGGGCGTGTATAAGCTTTATATACGCTCAATTTTGACATACGCCGCACCCGCTTGGTTCGCCCTCACGTGCGAGGGGAACCGGAAGCGGCTCCGCGCACAACAACACCTTGTGCTGCGGACCATCCTCGGAGCACCCTTCGTCGTGAGGAACGACGTCATCCAGCGAGACCTCGGGATTGAGAGCCTGGACGACTTCATAAGGCGCCTGGCGACGGGGATGTTCGCGCGTGCCGACGCCTCTGCTTGGCCACACGTCAAGCACTTGGCACCCTTGCACGCGCGCCCCCCAGACGCAAGGCGCCTTCCCCGTGACCTCCTGGCGGACTGCACCCCCGCCCCCCCCCGGATTGACTCCTGGGTAAGTTGCTGACCAACACGTAACTTACCCAAACAATAGACTTCACACTACATGCACGCCTGCTGTGCGACGGATTCTAAGTTAATATAGGTTCGTCGTGCAACTTCACACAATCATTTTCTCCTCAGGCGCTAAAACACTTACGCCTGAATGCACAGCGCGGGCTGTGATTCAAGCAGACACTGGACGGTGTTACACAGTACAATACCGTCCACACACTCACTACTGCCCCTTGCCCGGGTCGCTACTGGCTAGCTCTGGAAAACGGGTCGGGCGGGGGCCATACACTTGTGTAGGTGCGCCCCAGCCGGCCCCCATGTCGCTGGTCGCTTTCTGCTGAGCCTCCCCCAGGTAACTGGGGGTCTCACTCGGCGGGGGCGGACCGCCGGGGGGTCGTGAAGAAGCGGGAAAAGTTCCTTGTTGTTAGTACCGCGGCGCGCCTACACAAAACAAATAGCAACTTCTCACCGGAACTACAAATGCCTTACCACTAAAGAAAGGTCACGGTCTTACCACCCTAACGACCGGCCCATTGTTATGGGCCGCGGCAAGCGTCCGCGGGAAGGGGGCAAAGCCCCGGAACCGCTTGCCACACCCCTCTGCGGGGGTGTAGCGACTACCCTCGTCAATCTGGTTCATTCGAGGCCGAGCGCTTGTCGAGTCAACATCTCCTGAGGATGCCCCGTGGAGGGGCGAAACACGTGTCGAGTATAGGTTTGATTGCATGGCATGTTTTTTCCATTTTTCTTGCACGTATGCATATGTATGTGGGCGGGAGGGTGGGACCTTTGCTTCATGTGCATATGCATGAGGGCGGGAGGGTGGGACTGCATCCTGCATGAAGCCTGGATTTTTGTAGCGGAATTAAAACTAGATATTTTTCATAACATTTAATGTCATGGATTTCCGCAAAGTAACGCCTGATTCTATATCTATTTTCAGATTCATATCAAGGGGCCCAGAGTATATCAAAATCATTTTTCAAAACTCATCCCTCCCCCCCCCCTTCACCCCTCCCCCATCGTATCTCGGAAAAACTAGGTAGCGGTAAAGCGAAGCGTAGCGTAGCGTAGGGATAAGGTCACGATAGCTTTCCGGTGGTAGGTAGGTCCTGAGTGGAGCGAGCCGGCGACCTCCGTAGCGTTACGAAGGTTGAGTGGGTGAAGCGTAACTCAGGGGTGACGACAAGCAAACTTACAAGTAACTTTCACGAGTGTTGGAAACGTGCCAAACCCCCCTTTTTGCACCCCTCCCCCCCTCCCTATCGTAACTCGGAAACTGAGAGACCCGTGTTTTGTTTATTTTTACGGATTCGTATAGAGGAGGCTCGTAAAAGTAAAAACCATTTTTCAAAGTTCCCCCCCCCCCCCCTTTAGGCAGATCTCAGAAATTAAAAGACTTAAAACATTGTTTTTTTTCAGATTCATATCAAGGGGCCCAGAGTTGGTCAAAATCATTTTTCAAAAGTCCCCCCGCTCCCCTTCTTCACCCTCCCCCCAACGTATCTCTGAAACTAGGTAGCGGTAAAATGAATCGTAGCGTAGCGTAAGGATAAGGTCACTATAGTTTTCCGGTGGTAGGTAGGTCCTGAGTGAAGCGAACCTGCGAGACCGAGTGGAGCGAAGGGGGGAGGTGGCGAGCGAAGCGAGCCGGCGACCTCCGTAGCGTAACGAAGGTTGAGTGGGTGAAGCGTAACTCAGGGGTGACGACAAGCAAACTTACAAGTAACGAGTGGGGGAAACGTGCCAAACCCCCCTTTTTGCACCCCACCCCCCTCCCTATAGTATCTCGGAAACTAAGAGACCCGTGTTTTGTTTTTTTACGGATTCGTATAGAGGAGGCTCCGAAAAGTAAAAAAAAAATTTTCAAAGTTCCCCCCTCCCTTGCCCCCTTCTCTCCCCCCTTAGGCGGATCTCGGAAGTTAACAGACTTGCAACATTTTTTTTTTTCAGATTCATATCAAGGGGCCCAGAGTTGGTCAAAATCATTTTTCCAAACTCCCCCATATCCCCCCTCTTCACCCCTCCCCCCATCGTATCTCGGAAACTTAGAGACGCGTGTTTTGTTTTTTTACGGATTCGTACAGAGGAGGCTCGGAAAAGTAAAAAGTCATTTCTCAAAGTTCCCCCCCCTTGCCCCCCTTCTCACCCCTTTAGGCGGATCTCGGAAGTTAACAGACTTGCAAAGTTTTTTTTTTTCAGATTCATATCAAGGGGCCCAGATATGGTCAAAATCATTTTTCAAAACTCACCCCTCTCCCCCTCTTCACCCCTCCCCCCATCGTATCTCGGAAAAACTAGGTAGCGGTAAAGCGAAGCGTAGGGATAAGGTCACGATAGCTTTGCGGTGGTAGGTAGGTCCTGAGTGGAGCGAGCCTGCGAGACCGAGTGTAGCGAAGGGGGGAGGTGGCGAGCGAAGCGAGCCGGCGACCTCCGTAGCGTAACGAAGGTTGAGTGGGTGAAGCGTAACTCAGGGGTGACGATAAGCAAACTAAGAAGTATTTTTCACGAGTGGGGGAAATGTGCCAAACCCCCCTTTTGCACCCCTCCCCCCCTCCCTACCGTATCTCGGAAACTAAGAGACGCGTGTTTTGTTTGTTTTCACGGATTCGTATAGAGAAGGCTCGGAAAAAAACAATTTTTCAAAGTTCCCCCCCCCCCCCCTTGCCCCACATCTCCCCCCTTTAGGCGGATCTCGGATGTTAACATACTTAAAACATTTTTTTTTCAGATTCATATCAAGGGGCCCAGAGTTGGTCAAAATCATTTTTTAAAACTCCCCCCACTCCCCTTCTTCACCCTCCCCGCAACGTATAAGAGAGAGTCTAAGAGACCCGTGTTTTGTTTTTTTACGGATTCGTATAGAGGAGGCGTGGAAAAGTAACAGTACCGACGGACAGCAAACTAACATCTACTCTCATGAGTAGGGCAAAAGTACCAAGCCTCCCCCTTTTGGTCTCCCCCTCCCCTCCCAATCGTATCTCAGTAACTAAGAAACCCGTGTTCTGTTTTTGTGGGGATTCGTATAGAGGAGGCCCCGGAAAAGTAAAAACCATTTTTCAAAGTTCCCCCCCCCCCCCTTTGGCCCTCTTCTCCCCCCTTTAGGCGGATCTCGGAAGTTAACAAACTTCCAACATTTTTTTTTTCAGATTCATATCAAGGGGCTCAGAGTTGGTCAAAATCATTTTTCAAAACTCCCCCCTCTCCCCCTCTTCACCCCTCCCCCATCGTATCTCGGAAACTAAGAGACTCGTGTTTTGTTTTTTTACGGATTCGTATAGAGGAGGCTCGGAAAAGTAAAAACCATTTTTCAAAAAAAAAAAAAAACACACAGGTAAAATGAAGCGTAGGGATAAGGTCACTATAGCTTTCCGGTGGTAGGTAACTCTTGAGTGGAGCGAAGGGGGAAGGTGGCGATCGAAGCGAGCCGGCGACCTCCATAGCGTAACGAAGATTGAGCGGGTGAAGGGTAACAAAGGGGTGACGGACAGCAAACTTACAAGTAACTCTCATGAGTAAGGCAAAAGTACCAAGCCTCCCCTTTTTGGCCTCCCCACCCCCCCCCTCCCAATCGTATCTCAGAAACTAACAGACCCGTGTTCTGTTTTTTTACGGATTCGTATAGACGAGACTCGGAAAAGTAAAAACCATTTGGCAAAGTTACCCCCCCCTTGCCCTCCTTCTCCCCCTTTAGGAGGATCTCGGAAGTTAACAGACTTGCAAAACTTTTTTTTTCAGATTCATATCAGGTGGCACAGAGTTGGTCAAAATCATTTATCAAAACTCCCCCCTCTCCCCCTCCTCACCCCTCCCCCATCGTATCTCGGAAACTAAGAGACCCGTGTTTTGCTTTTTTACGGATTCGTATAGAGAAGGCTCGGAAAAGTAAAAAGATTTTTTTAAAGTTCACCCCTTTGCCCCCCTTCTCACCCCTTTAGGCGGATCTCGGAAGTTAACTGACTCCCAACATTTTTTTTTTCAGAATCAGTCAAGGGGCTCAGAGTTGGTGAAAATCATTTTTCAAAACTCCCCCCTCTCCCCCTCTTCACCCCTCCCCCCATCGTATCTCGGAAACTAAGAGACCCGTGTTTTGTTTTTTTACGGATTCGTATAGAGGAGGCTCGGAAAAGTAAAAAGATTTTTTAAAGTTCCCCCCCTTGCCCCCCTTCTCACCCCTTTAGGCGGATCTCAGAAGTTAACAGACTATCATATCAAGGGGCCCAGAGTTGATCAAAATCATTTATCAAAACTCCCCCTCTCTCCCTCTTCACCCCTCCCCACATCGTATCTCGGAAACTAAGCGATGCGTGTTTTGTTTTTTTACGGATACGTATAGAGGATGCTCGGAAAAGTGAAAAAAATAATTTAAAGTTCCCCCCCTTGCCCCCCTTCTCCCCCCCCCTCTTTAGGCGGATCTCAGAAGAGACTTGGAACATTTTTTTTTCAGATTCATATCAAGGGGCCCAGAGTATGTCAAAGTCATTTTTCAAAACTCACCCCGCTCCCCCTCACCCCTCCCCCCATGATATCTCGGAAACTAGGTAGCGGTAAAGCGAAACGTAGCGTAGCGTAGGGATAAGGTCACGATAGCTTTCCGGTGGTAGGTAGGTCCTGAGTGGAGCGAAGGGGGAAGGTGGCGAGCGAAGCGAGCCGGCGACCTCCGTAGCGTAACGAAGGTTGAGTGCTTTTGTACCCCTCCTCCCCTCCCTATCGTATCTCGGAAACTAAGAGACCCGTGTTTTGTTTGTTTTTAGGGATTCGTATAGAGAAGGCTTGGAAAAGTAAAAACCCCTTTTCAAAGTTCCCCCCATGTCCCCCTTCTCCCCCCTTTAGGAGGATCTCGGAAGTTAACAGACTTGCAACATTTTTTTTCAGATTTATATCAAGGGGCACAGGGTTGGTCAAAATCATTTTTCAAAACTCCCCCCTCTTCACCCATCCCCTCATCGTATCTCTGAAACTAAGAGACCCGTGTTTTGTTTTTTTACGGATTCGTATAGAGGCTCGGAAAAGAAAAAAACATTTTACACAGTTGCCCCTTATGGCCTCCCTTCTGAGTTTTTGATAAGGTTTTAGATTGGATTAGGGGGTTCTTAAGGGGTTTCAAAATCTTTTAAGTGCTCTAATGGATTTTAAAATTCTTTTAACTATTCTAAGGAATTCTCAATTTTTTTATTTATTTTTTATTTTTTTCTTTTTTTTATTGAATTAGTTTTATAATGTTTTAGGGGGTCCTGTTCTTGAAACGAAGTTCCTTATCACGCGTTGCGAAGGGCCTAGACGGAAAAAATTAAGGGAAAAAGTTGTCACGACACTTTTTACCGACTGCGCAACGCAAAGGAGGGTAATGTGTTTATTACCATGGAATGAACTGGAGTGGAGTGGAGTGGAGTGGAGTGGAGTGGAGTGGAGCGGAGCGGAGTGAAGTGGAAAATCGCTTGAACCTTTTTTTTAACTTGTTATCGTAAAACAAGTTAAAAAAAAAGGTTTAAGCAATTTTCGACCTTATTGACATTTAAAATTTACTTTGTTTTTTCTCACATTCTCGTTATCTAACATTGCTCTTTCATTATAATCCGGTGTTTGCATAAATGTCAATAAGGTCGAAAATCGCTTGCACCTGTTTTTTTTTTCTTGCTGTAGTTAAGCAAATGTTTTCCGAACTTCACTTGTTTTACCGATTTGTCCTACTGATTCCCACCAGTAGGATAAATCGGTAAAAAACAAGACAACCATTTTATGTAATTCGGTCGCATTGAACAGTGTGGTGTCGCGACGATTACTTTTGTTAAGTTGTATACAGTAACTTCGTTTTATCCGTTTTTTTTTTATTCTATTCTCAACAATTTCTCAGACTTGATTTTATTCAAAAATATTGATACGGGTATCGTTTTCAATTGATTTGGTGGTGCTGATTTAGAAAATGATCCAAAAAAGGAGGGCACATTCTTCATTATTTTTGCGATAGGACGCATTGTTTTCGAGATATAAGCAAACTTAGAACCTGCTACGACTCATGAAGCGCAAAATTCAAGTCAAAATTCGGAAAGAATCTTATTATGTACTAAGACTGCTGTTCGTCCGGGTGTCACCACTGCGAAGATCGCCCGGAGGACACGGTGGAGCATACGGTGCAGGACTGCCCCGCTTGGGCAGAGCACCGCCGTGTCCTCTTGGCGGCGATAGGCGGAGACCTCTCGCGCCCGGCATTGGTCGAGGCCATGCTGCGGGGCGAGACGGAGTGGGAAGCGGTCGCCTCCTTCTGCGAAGCAGTTATGCTCGTGAAGGAGGAGGCGAGCCGCGAGAGAGAGAGGACAGCGTCCTCCCTCCGCCCCAGCCGCAGTGGTAGACGCCCACGGCGTCGGACGTCGCGGGACGATCTCCGGCCACCGTAGGCGCGGGCATGCGGGCGGCGAGTAAAGGGCAACTCGCCACCCGACCATGGACCATGCCCGGGTCGACGGCGCGTTGTGTTCCACGCGCGCCTCAAGGAGTGTCAGCATGATGACGGGGCCCCCCTCTAGAGGGCCAAAGCCTGCCGGGGTCGCGGGACTTATCTCATTACCGTGACCCCGGGACATAACGGGCTATTGAAGGACACCGTGGATTTTAGTCAGTACAAGTCTGACAGTCCCTCCCGCCCTGCCCGGGGTGGGAGGACTCATTTGATGATTTTACCACGCAAAAAAAAAAAAAAAAAAAAAAGACTGCTGTTCGTCCGTCCGTCCATCTGTCTGTTAGTGGGCTATAGCTCATGATCAAGAATATGGATTTCGGTTGCCGCTATACATAATAACAAATAATAAAAATAAGGTAAAAATTGGAGGAAAGTTAATAAATAAAAATAAATATTATTTTGTTTTTTGCCTATTTTCGCCTGTCTGTCAGCGAGCTGTCTGTAATCCATTAATCCAATCAATGGGGACAAGTTTTATCATTAAAAAATTTTCTCCCTCTTGTAACTTTATATCGACCTTGCACTTGACCTTGTATTTTTGTTAATGTTTTAGAAACTACACACCAAGGGAGTAGCAATTATAAGGGTAATAACGCTCAATGCATGGCAATGTCCGCTTGCGCGTCAGTATTGTCAGTTTGCAGACATCGAAATCTGACTTGTCATGATATCGATGTCATTCTCCAAAGTGGAGACACTTTATATAAATGTCGCTTAAACCATTTCTACCGAAGGGTGTCATATTTTTGAACCCCGAGGAATTGCCTACGGAGATTGTCGTCGGAAACAATAGAGCGCAAATTGAAAATATGACCGCCAATTAGATTACAAATGGAGTATATCCCCAAATTTCAGAAAATGAATACGGTACTTTAACTCTTGCAAACATAATTGAATCCAATGTTTTCGACACAAACCACAATGATGAGACGGATAGCATGATATTTACCGGGCAAGACTATACAGTTTCTTTTTGGAGATTCGATAGTGCATTCTATTTATTTAACAGTCATGCAGTAGATGAATTTATCAAATTAAATTCTACATGTGGAGTAGCACGTTTGTTTAAATGTTATTCGATTCGCGAATTAGCCAGATTGCTGTTAATGCAAAATATAGGTGTAGGTCAGTATTCAAAACACAGACTACGCGTTATCAATTATCAAACTATAGAAAATTTTGTCGTAGGATCTGCATTGCCATTGCCGTCGTCTATCGAGTCTATAATAGACTTCGAATGCCCGGCAACAACAGATCATAGTCAATTATCAGAATCACAATCTATATTGCTTGGATTTCAAGAAACCCCTGAACCGGTAGTAGTTGACACTCAAGTGGCGTCAACAAAGAGAGGTCGACCCAAAAAACAAAAACGTGGCAGGAAATGTACTAGAGCAAACGATCAATTGGATGCGGTTAAAAATATAATACAAAAAACCGCAAATACATCGCGATGCCGTTAAAAAATATAGCAAGAAGAATCCAGAAATTCATCGCGATGCCGTAAAAAAATATACAATAGAAAATCCAGAAATTAATCGCGATGCTGTATACCGTTATACCAAGCAGAACCCTGAAATAAATCAAATAGCCACTGACAAATATAATAAAAACAGCTGTCGTGTTGACACACCGCTACGTCAATCTAAAAACTTAATAGCACAGAAGAGGGACACTGAGTTAAACGTAATAAAATTATTTTCTTTAAAAAAACGTGCTTGCCTTCTTCAGACACTTTTAGGTGTCCAACTTGTAATGCGCGTCTGTTTGAAGAAGAAAAATCTAGAAAACAATGGTGTTGTGGATCGGGCACCTACAACATACAAAATTTCATGGCGTTAACCGAGGAGTTTTACTCTCACCCGTCGTTTCTGAGCAGGCCGCGAGCGTACAATAATTTATTTGCCTTCAGTGCCTTAGGCGTTTCTCACGGGTACCAACAACCAACGGGAATATGTTTTCTTAAAATTCAAGATCGAGTCTATCATAGAGTTTTTGATTTAGCTTACACTGGTAGCGTAAATAATTTAGGACTATACATTAACGATACAAACGAACGCGAACAAATAGCCGCAAATATGAAACTTGATAGGCAGGTAATTAGTTGCTTAACCAACTTTTTACATAACGTAAATCCTTTTATCGAATGTTTTAAACGATTAATAACCATCCGATCAGGCCTTTATTAAATTTCAGCAAACGTCTCGCTCAACCCACGGGAACATTTTAGGAGATTTACCTGTTGGTAGAGAAGTCGCGGCCATTATTAGTACAGAACGCGAAAATTTTATACCTCATTGCATAGCACTTTGGAAAATCGGTGATAAGAAACCACAGACTGTAGATATAATGCATCCGTTATATGAAAGTTTTCAGTATCCATTGTGCGCGATACATGAAAGGAAAATATAGTGATGCTATTGCAATAGTAAGCAAATTGTGAAACCCATCATTTTTCTTGACGTTTACCTGTAATCCCAAGTGGCCTGAAATTCAACAATCCACTCAAAGCACCTATGTAAATCCTTCTGTGTGTGCTAGAGTTTTTAATTTAAAGCTAGCAGAATTATTAAGAGATATCCGAGGTGTTAATTGGTTTGGCAAATGTATTTATACGATGCACGTCATAGAATTTCAAAAGCGAGGTTTCCACACGCTCACATTTGTTTTAGGGTTGAAGGTGGCGGGCCTGTCCAAAATATAGATACTGATAAATTTGTTAGAGCAGACATTCCTGATGCATCAGAGGCAGAGCGAAGATTACGAAAAGCTGTTCTGAATCACATGATTCACGGTCCTTGCGGTCCCTCGCACAGAACTAATTTACCTTGTTGGAATAGTGAGAAAAGTAAATGTTCAAAATTTTTTCCAAAACGTGAGACACCCCCCAGTTTTTCTGATGAAAAAGGATTTAATAACTTGTGTAGAGACAGTAAAAATGAAGCTATTATAAAATATCGCGGTAACAATGTAATTGTAAATGATACTTGGGTAGTTCTTATAACGCAAGTCTTCTTTTAAAGTACGATGCTCATATCAACTTGGAAGTCTCCTCGCAACGAACGGTCGTTAAGTATTTGTTTAAATAAATCAGTAAGGGTCCTGACGAATCGCTCGTAGCTGTCGTACCGGAAGAACATGAAAATAACGAAATAGAGCAGTATGTCACAAAACGTTATATAGGCTCCAGCGACGCCGCTTGGAGGACGTTAGAATACGATATGACCGCGCGTGAACCCAACGTCAAACAGCTGTCAGTGCATTTAGAAAATCAACAAACCGTTTATTTTAAACCAGGCACTGAAGTAGAAGCCGCGCAACAAGCTGGTTCGGACCTTATTACTTATTTTAACCGCCCCGTAAGAGACGAATTTGACTCATTGACCTACTTGGACTTTTACGAACAGTACATTGTTCATTCCAAGCGTCCCTCAACAAAAAATACGGATTTTTTTAAACATCAAATCATAAATTTATTACTAAAAGACAAAAGGGTGAGCTTTAGATATGATTTAGTGTTATGTAAATCGAGTAGTTTAGGTGGATTAGGCTTCTAATGATGATACCTTGAAATAAAGCGCACCAGGAACCATATCTTCTGGTAGCGCGGAAATTACTATGTTGTGAGTGAATCGAACCAGGAAATAAGAAATCAATGCGATCTTGGTAATATTGCACACTCCCATACACATGCTACCCTGGGATAGTTTTGAAAAGCATAAAAGTAGCAAGGAACTTATTTCATTATTTACTTAGTCACTTACAAGGAATATTATTTTATAGTTTATTCGTACCGACTTTTAAGTAACCGTCGCAACAAAAAAAAAACATTCAGTTGATTTACTTAGAAGTCCATACATAAATCCGTACATAAGGGTTTTCAAAATATTAAAAATATTTTATATAATTTACAAAATCTTTTAAGGGCTATTGATTTACCAATTCATTTAAAGATTCTTATGGATTATCAAAATTTTATAAAGGTAAGGAATACTTCTACAAAACACGACCCCGCGAGCTGCTTCCAGCTCGCGCAACGCGCAAATACTAGTAATAATACTATATAAAGCTCGATTACCACTCACTGACTGACATAATTGTTCTCCCAGATGGTGAAGGGGAAGGTGGGTATATTTTGACAGATTCGTAAACAAGCAACTCTCGTGAGTATGGGAAAAATCCCAAACCTCCCCTTTTCGCCCCCCCTCTCCCCCCTCCACGGCGTATCTCGGAAACTAAGAGACCAGTGTTTTGTTTTTTTACGGATTCGTATATAGGAGGCTCGGAAAAGTAAAAACCCTTTTTCAAAGTTCCCCCTTCCCTTGCCCCCTTCTCCCCCCCTTAGGCGGATCTCGAAAGTTAACAGACTTGCAACAATTTTTTTTTCAGATTCATATCAAAGGGCCCAGAGTTGGTCAAAATCACTTTTCCAAACTCCCCCCTCTCCCCCTCTGCACCCCTCCCCCCATCGTATCTCGGAAACTAAGAGACCCGTGTTTTGTTTTTTTACAGATTCGTACAGAGGAGGCTCGGAAAAGTAAAAACCACTTTTCAAAGTTCCCCCCCTTGCCCCCCTTCTCCCCCCTTTAGGCGGATCTCGGAAGTTAACAGACTTGCAAAGTTTTTTTTTTCAGATTCATATCAAGGGTCCCAGAGTTGGTCAAAATCATTTTTCAAAACTCATCCCTCCCCCCCCCTCATATCTCGGAAAAACTAGGTAGCGGTAAAGCGAAGCGTAGCGTAGCGTAGGGATAAGGTCACGATAGCTTGCCGGTGGTAGGTAGGTCCGTAGCGTAACGAAGGTTGAGTGGGTGAAGCGTAACTCAGGGGTGACGATCTCGGAAGTTAACAGACTTGCAAAGTTTTTTTTTCAGATTCATATCAAGGGGCCCAGAGTATATCAAAATCATTTTCCAAAACTCATCCCTCCTCCCCCCCTTCACCCCTCCCCCATCGTATCTCGGAAAAACTAGGTAGCGGTAAAGCGAAGCGTAGCGTAGGGATAAGGTCACGATAGCTTTCCGGTGATAGGTAGGTCCTGAGTGGAGCGAAGGGGGGAGGTGGCGAGCGAAGCGAGCCGGCGACCTCCGTAGCGTAACGAAGGTTGAGTGGGTGAAGCGTAACTCAGGGGTGACGACTAGCAAACTTACAAGTAACTTTCACGAGTGTTGGAAACGTGCCAAACCCCCCTTTTTGCACCCCTCCCCCCCTCCCTATCGTATCTCGGAAACTGAGAGACCCGTGTTTTGTTTGTTTTACGGATTCGTACAGAGGAGGCTTGGAAAAGTAAAAACCACTTTCCAAAGTTCCCCCCCCTTTAGGCGGATCTCAGAAATTAAAAGACTTAAAACATTTTTTTTCAGATCCATATCAAGGTGCCCAGAGTTGGTCAAAATCATTTTTCCAAACTCCCCCATCTCCCCCTCTTCACCCCTCCCCCCATCGTATCTCGAAAACTAAGAGACGCGTGTTTTGTTTTTTTACGGATTCGTATGGAGGAGGCTCGGAAAAGTAAAAACCATTTCTCAAAGTTCCCCCCCTTGCCCCCCTTCTCCCCCCTTTAGGCGGATCTCGGAAGTTAACAGACTTGCAAAGTTTTTTTTTTCAGATTCATATCAAGGGTCCCAGAGTTGGTCAAAATCATTTTTCAAAACTCATCCCTCCCCCCCCCTCATATCTCGGAAAAACTAGGTAGCGGTAAAGCGAAGCGTAGCGTAGCGTAGGGATAAGGTCACGATAGCTTGCCGGTGGTAGGTAGGTCCGTAGCGTAACGAAGGTTGAGTGGGTGAAGCGTAACTCAGGGGTGACGAAAAGCAAACTTACAAGTAACTTTCACGAGTGTTGGAAACGTGCCAAACCCCCCTTTTTGCACCCCTCCCCCCCTCCCTATCGTATCTCAGAAACTGAGAGACCCGTGTTTTGTTTGTTTTTACGGATTCGTATAGAGGAGTCTCGTAAAAGTAAAAACCATTTTTCAAAGTTCCCCCCCCCCCCCTTTAGGCGGATCTCAGAAATTAAAAGACTTAAAACATTTTTTTTTCAGATTCATATCAAGGGGCCCAGAGTTGGTCAAAATCATTTTTCAAAACTCCCCCCGCTCCCCTTCTTCACCCTCCCCCCAACGTATCTCGGAAACTAGGTAGCGGTAACATGAAGCGTAGCGTAGCGTAAGGATAAGGTCACTATAGTTTTCCGGTGGTAGGTAGGTCTTGAGTGGAGCGAACCTGCGAGACCGAGTGGAGCGAAGGGGGGAGGTGGCGAGCGAAGCGAGCCGCCGACCTCCGTAGCGTAACGAAGGTTGAGTGGGTGAAGCGTAACTCAGGGGTGACGACAAGCAAACTTACAAGTAACGAGTGGGGGAAACGTGCCAAACCCCCTTTTTGCACCCCACCCCCCTCCCTATTGTATCTCGGAAACTAAGAGACCCGTGTTTTGTTTTTTTACGGATTCGTATAGAGAAGGCTCGGAAAAAAACAATTTTTCAAAGTTCCCCCCCCCCCCTTGCCGCCCTTCTCCCCCCTTTAGGCGGATCTCGGAAGTTAACATACTTAAAACATTTTTTTTTCAGATTCATATCAAGGGGCCCAGAGTTGGTCAAAATCATTTTTCAAAACTCCCCCACTCCCCTTCTTCACCCTCCCCGCAACGTATCTCGGAAACTAAGAGACCCGTGTTTTGTTTTTTTACGGATTCGTATAGAGGAGGCTTGGAAAAGTAACAGAACCGACGGACAGCAAACTTAAATCTAACTCTCATGAGTAGGGCAAAAGTACCAAGCCTCCCCTTTTTGGCCTCCCTCTCCCCTCCCAATCGTATCTCAGAAACTAAGAGACCCGTGTTCTGTTTTTTTAGGGATTCGTATAGAGGAGGCCCCGGAAAAGGAAAAACCATTTTTCAAAGTTCCCCCCCCCCTTTGGTCCTCTTCTCCCCCCTTTAGGCGGATCTCGGAAGTTAACAGACTTGCAAAGTTTTTTTTTTCAGATTCATATCAAGGGGCCCAGAGTTGGTCAAAATCATTTTTCAAAACTCACCTCTCTCCCCTTCTTCACCCCTCCCCCCATCGTATCTCGGAAAAACTAGGTAGCGGTAAAGTGAAGCGTAGGGATAAGGTCACGATAGCTTTCCGGTGGTAGGTAGGTCCTGAGTGGAGCGAGCCTGCGAGACCGAGTGGAGCGAAGGGGGGAGGTGGCGAGCGAAGCGAGCCGGCGACCTCCGTAGCCCGTAACTCAGGGGTGACGACAAGCAGCTTCGTAACTCAGGGGTGACGACAAGCAAACTTACAAGTAACGAGTGGGGGAAACGTGCCAAACCCCCCTTTTTGCACCCCACCCCCCTCCCTATAGTATCTCGGAAACTAAGAGACCCGTGTATTGTTTTTTTACGGATTCGTATAGAGGAGGCTCGGAAAAAAAACAATTTTTCAAAGTTCCCCCCTCCCTTGCCCCCTTCTCCCCCCCTTAGGCGGATCTCGGAAGTTAACAGACTTGCAACATTTTTTTTTCAGATTCATATCAAGGGGCCCAGAGTTGGTCAAAATCATTTTTCCAAACTCCCCCATCTCCCCCTTTTCACCCCTCCCCCCATCGTATCTCGGAAACTTAGAGACGCGTGTTTTGTTTTTTTACGGATTCGTATAGAGGAGGCTCGGAAAAGTAACAGAACCGACGGACAGCAAACTTAAATCTAACTCTCATGAGTAGGGCGAAAGTACCAAGCCTCCCCACCCCCCCCTTCCCAATCGTATCTCAAAAACTAACAGACCCGTGTTCTGTTTTTTTACGGATTCGTATAGACGAGGCTCGAAAAAGTAAAAACCATTTTGCAAAGTTCCCCTCCCCCCTTGCCCCCCTTCTCCCCCTTTAGGAGGATCTCGGAAGTTAACAGACTTGCAAAACATTTTTTTTTCAGATTCATATCAAGGGGCCCAGAGTTGGTGAAAATCATTTTTCAAAACTCCCCCCTCTCCCCCTCTTCACCCCTCCCCCCATCGTATCACGGAAACTAAGAGACCCGTGTTTTGTTTTTTTACGGATTCGTATAGAGGAGGCTCGGAAAAGTAAAAAGATTTTTTAAAGTTCCCCCCCTTGCCCCCCTTCTCACCCCTTTAGGCGGATCTCAGAAGTTAACAGACTATCATATCAAGGGGCCCTGAGTTGGTCAAAATCATTTATCAAAACTCCCTCTCTCTCCCTCTTCACCCCTCCCCACATCGTATCTCGGAAACTAAGCGATGCGTGTTTTGTTTTTTTACGGATTCGTATAGAGGATGCTCGGAAAAGTAAAAAAAAAAAATTAAAGTTCCCCCCCTTGCCCCCCTTCTCCCCTCCCCCCCTTTAGGCGGATCTCAGAAGAGACTTGGAACATTTTTTTTTCAGATTCATATCAAGGGGCCCAGAGTATGTCAAAGTCATTTTTCGAAACTCACCCCGCTCCCCCTCACCCCTCCCCCCATGGTATCTCGGAAACTAGGTAGCGGTAAAGCGAAACGTAGTGTAGCGTAGGGATAAGGTCACGATAGCTTTCCGGTGGTAGGTAGGTCCTGAGTAGAGCGAACCTGCGAGACCGAGTGGAGCGAAGGGGGAAGGTGGCGAGCGAAGCGAGCCGGCGACCTCCGTAGCGTAACGAAGGTTGAGTGCTTTTGTACCCCTCCTCCCCTCCCTATCGTATCTCGGAAACTAAGAGACCCGTGTTTTGTTTGTTTTTAGGGATTCGTATAGAGAAGGCTTGGAAAAGTAAAAACCCCTTTTCAAAGTTCCCCCCATGTCCCCCTTCTCCCCCCTTTAGGAGGATCTCGGAAGTTAACAGACTTGCAACATTTTTTTTCAGATTTATATCAAGGGGCACAGGGTTGGTCAAAATCATTTTTTAAAATCCTCCTAATGGATTTTAAAATTCTTTTAACTATTCTAAGGAATTCTCAATTTTTTTTTTTTTCTTTTTTTTTATTGAATTAGTTTTATAATGTTTTAGGGGGTCCTGTTTTTGGAACGAAGTTCGTTATCGCGCGTTGCGAAGGGCCTAGACGGAAAAAAATAAGGGAAAAAGTTGTCACGACACTTTTTACCGACTGCGCAACGCAAAGGAGGGTAATGTGTTTATTACCATGGAATGAACTGGAGTGGAGTGGAGTGGAGTAGAGCGGAGCGGAGTGAATTGGAGGGTGGAAAATCGCTTGAACCTTTTTTTCAACTTGTTATCGTAAAACAAGTTAAAAAAAAAGGTTTAAGCAATTTTCGACCTTTTTTTTCTTGCTTTAGTTAAGCAAATGTTTTCCGACCTTCACTTGTTTTACCGATTGTCCTACTGATGCCCACCAGTAGGATAAATCGGTAAAAAACAAGACAACCATTTTATGTAATTCGGTCGCATTGAACAGTGTGGTGTCGCGACGATTACTTTTGTTAAGTTGTATACAGTAACTTCGTTTTATCCGTTTTTTTTAATTCTATTCTCAACAACTTCTCAGACATGATTTTATTCAAAAATATTGATACGGGTATCGTTTTCAAGTGATTTGGAGGTGCTGATTTAGAAAATGATCCAAAAAAAGAGGGCACGTTTTTCATTATTTTTGCGATAGGACGCATTGTTTTCGAGATATAAGCAAACTTAGAACCTGCTACGACTCATGAAGTGCAAAATTCAAATCAAAATTAGGAAAGAATCTTATCCCTAGATAGCTAACGTTCCTGGACTTCTATGATAAGCTAACCATTCGACTTTTTGACGACCATTTTTCAAACGTGTTTTTCATTGTAAAAAATATGTTATTTTTATTAGGTTTATTATAATTAAAGGTAATCTTCTTCTTCCTGCCCTTATCCCATTCTACTTGGGGTCGGCGCAACACGTTTTCTTCTTCCATTCTCCCCTATCAGTCGTCACAGTATCATTTACTCCTTTTTCTTTCATATCATTCCTTAGACAATCCATCCATCTTTTCTTTGGCCTTCCTCTTCCTCTCCATCCATCAACATTCATACTCATCACTCTCTTAGTCACATGGGTGTCATCCCTCCTCATCACATGTCCATACCAAGATAGACGATTCCCTTTCATTTTTTCTGTAACAGGCGCCACTTTCAAACTTCCCCTTATAAACTCATTCCTTACTTTATCCATTCTTGTCACTCCACACATCCATCTCAACATCCTCATCTCCGCTACATGCAATCGTTTCTCATCCATCTTTTTCACAGCCCAGCATTCCAATCCATACAATACGACAGGTCTTATCACGGATTTGTATATTTTCCCCTTTAACTTGAGGGGCATCCGTGGGTCGCAAGTTGTTCCGGTGACCTGTCGCCATTTCATCCATAATTAAAGGTAATATGGGATGTAAATTAAAGATAATTATAACAAAAATGAATATTTATTTATTTTTTAAGTACTAAATCACAAATCTTAAATGGCACATGTTTAATTGAGATCAATAAGGCACAACTTCTTACAACGACTAAATTATTGTTTAGAAATTTCTACTTTTACTTATAGTATAATGAAGAAAAAAGATTAAAATTATCCGTGAGTATCAAATTACTTAGATTTTTTTGGCACAAGTTGGGCAAAAGTCAACCGTATGTTCGCCACAAATTGGAACTCTGCAACTATTGCAGTGATTCTTGGTCATGCGCCTTTTCTTATAGGAACACAAACTGCAGCTTTTCCTTTTCCTTGTTGAGGCATTTTCAAGTATTGGACTACTTCCAGAACCAGATTTCTCATGATTTTGACCTTGACCTTCAGCGCGATCCTCGTGGTTCAAACCCAAGACGTCTCTTATCTTGTCTTTCATTCTACGAGGCATTGTTGGTATTTCCAGTCGACGTTTTAGCCAAGGTTCAACGAGTTTTTCATGCAGATATAACACACCGAAGAGAGCATTGAGTTCCTCTCTGCACGTTTCGTTTTGGGTTGATGTCATAGTCTCATAGCTTTATTTTTTTATTGCTATTTCAGCATTGGTCCACTGCAAAAATTCCTCACATATTTCATCAGTCATAAAGGAACCAAATAAAACGAGAGGATCTGTTATGTTTCTGACTGAACGGGATGGTCCTCTAGCCATGCGAACGATATTCATCGCAGAAGTTCGGATAGAAGTATGTCCTTTGTGAGTTGCCCACACATGTCAATTTTTGCCACGAATATTAGGTTGAGGCAAGTGCATAATGCTGTTGGAAGCAAATGGTGAATCCTCACGGAGAGGACGAGCATCGGAAGGTGACCTTTCTTGTTCCCGTTCAATATCTAAAGGTGGACTTACTTACGCATCTTCAGTGTCCGAGAGTTCGTCGTGAAAGTCACTTTCAACGACATCAGCCAACAAACCATCCTCATTTTCACTGTCTGAATACTCGTAAACATCATTTGTGTTGACATAATCATCATCATCTAACGCCCGAACTATACTCGTCATCTGTGATCAATCTTGCAGCTATTCTTCAATATCAACGAAATCAAATCAACTCAAAGCACGTAAGCTAAAAGTTACGCATAAGCTAACCATTCGTCAAAATGACGAGTATGCAATAGGTATCTCAAAAACAAAAATACTTACCGGCTAAACGCAACCACCACACGACGCAGTCTACCGGACCCTAAGTTGGCGCGAAACCGCGAGTGTGTAGTTAAAACGATGGGAAAGGGAGACGGAGATATTTATTAGATGCTCGTCATTTTGACGAACGTTAGCTATCTAGGGTTATTATATACTAAGACTGCTGACTGCTTCGTCCGTCCGTCCATCTGTCTGTTAGTGGGCTGTAGCTCATGATCAAGAATATGGATTTCGGTTGCTGCTATACATAATAACAAATAATAAAAATAAGTTGAAAATTGGAGGAAAGCTAATAAATAAAAATAAACATTATTTTGTTTTTCGCCTATTTTCGTCTGTCTGTCAGCGAGCTGTCTGTAATCCATTTATCCAATCAATGGGGACAAGTTTTATCATTACAAAATATTCTCCCTCTTGTAACTTTATATCTACCTTGCACTTGACCTTGTATTTTTGTTAATGTTTTAGGAACTACACACCAAGGGAGTAGCAATTATAAGGGTAATAACGCTCAATGTGTGGCAATGTCCGCTTGCGCGTCAGTATTGTCAGTTTGCAGACATCGAAATCTGACTTGTGATGATATCGATGTCATTCTCCAAAGTGGAGACACTTTATATAAATGTCGCTTAAACCATTTCTACCGAAGGGTGTCATATTTTTGAACCCCGAGGAATTTCCTACGGAGATTGTCGTCGGAAACAATAGAGCGCAAATTGAAAATATGACCGCCAATTGGATTACAAATGGAGTATATCCTCAAATTTCAGAAAATGAATACGGTATTTTAACTCTTGCAAACATAATTGAATCCAATGTTTTCGACGCAAACCACAATGATAAGACGGATATCATGATATTTACCGGGCAAGACTATACAGTTTATTTTTGGAGATTCGATGGTGCATTTTATTTATTTATTTAACAGTCATGCAGTAGATGAATATAACAAATTAAATTCTACATGTGGAGTAGCACGTTTGTTTAAATGTTATTCGATTCGCGAATTAGCCAGATTGCTGTTAATGCGAAATATAGGTGTAGGTCAGTATTCAATACACAGACTACGCGTTATCAATTATCAAACTATTGAAAATTTAGTTGTATGATCTGCATTGCCATTGCCGTCGTCTATCGAGTCTATAATAGACTTCGAATGCCCGGCATCAACAGATCATAGTCAATTATCAGAATCACAATCTATATTGTTTAGATTTCAAGAAACCCCTGAACTGGTAGTAGTTGACACCAAAGTGGCGTCAACAATGAGAGGTCGACCCAAAAAACAAAAACGTGGCAGGAAATGTACTAGAGCAAACGCTCATTTGGATGCGGTTGAAAATATGATACAAAAAAACCGTAAATACATCGTGATGCTGTTAAAAATATACCAAGAAAAATCCAGAAATTCATCGCGATGCCGTAAAAAAATATACAATAGAAAATCCAGAAATTAATCGCGATGCTGTACACCGTTATACTAAGCAGAACCCTGAAATAAATCAAATAGCCACTGACAAATATAATAAAAACAGCCGTCGTGTTGACACACCGCTACGTCAATCTAAAAACTTAATAGCACAGAAGAGGGACATTGAGTTAAACGTAATAAAAATATTTTCTTTAAAAAACGTGTTTGCCTTCTTCAGACACTTTTAGGTGTCCAACTTGTAATGCGCGTCTGTTTGAAGAAGAAAAATCTAGAAAACAATGGTGTTGTGGATCGGGCGCCTGCAACATACAATATTTCATGCCGTTTACCGAGGAGTTTTACTCTCACCCGTCGTTTCTGAGAAGGCCGCGAGCGTACAATAATTTATTTACCTTCAGTGCCTTAGGCGTTTCTCAAGGGTACCAACAACCAACGGGAAAATCTTTTCTTAAAATTCAAGGTCGAGTCTATCATAGAGTATTTGATTTAGCTTACACTGGTAGCGTAAATAATTTAGGACTATACATTAACGATACAAACGAACGCGAACAAATAGCCGCAAATATGAAACTTGATAGGCAGGTAATTAGTTGCATAACCAACTTTTTACATAACGTCAATCCTTTTATCGAATGTTTTAAACGATTAATAACCATCCGATCAGGCCTTTATTAAATTTCAGCAAACGTCTCGCTCAACCCACGGGAACATTTTAGGAGATTTACCTGTTGGTAGAGAAGTCGCGGCCATTATTAGTACAGAACGCGAAAATTTTATACCTCATTGCATAGCACTTTGGAAAATCGGTGATAAGAAACCACAGACTGTAGATATAATGCATCCGTTATATGAAAGTTTTCAGTATCCATTATTTTATCCTGAGGGTAATGAGGGTTGGTACTCGAACAAAGTAGGTAGATAATAATGGAAATAAATTAACCCAAGCAAAATACGTTCGCTGCTTGTTATTGTCGGAGCCACGATTTTCTGATATAGGCAGGCTATCGGAAGAATGGTTAGTTGACATGCATTGCCGAATCATAGAAGAACGCCTACGTTTTATATCAAATCCACAAAAACATAACTCTGATAATGCACTGAGGTCCGCTCCACTGCAAGAAGTTGAAATGAGCATTGAAGTCGCGCGTCAAATTCGTCGAGATGAAACGATTCAGGGAGAGGGATTCGTACCAGGTCGCGTTTTTGGCCCAGCTCTTTTACGGGGGGGGGGGGGGGGATACATGAAAGGAAAATATAGTGATGCCGGATGCCGGATGATAAAACCGGGGAGTTCCCGTCCCTCAGCCCTCCTGAATAATTTTTTACCACCACATACTGAAACGCATAATAAAACATTTTTTTTTTCTCTATGTTAATTTTCATCCCTGGTCTGCTGATACTTTCTTAGGAGTTCTGGGCTGGTCTTTAATATTTTATTATAGCACAGTTAACGTTTTATCTAAAACCGAGGAGTACCCGTCCCTCAACCCTCCTGAATTATTTTAAACCAGTACACACTGAAATGCTTAATAAAACTATTTCATATTCTCTATGTGAAGCTTCATCCCTGCTCTGCTGATACTTTCTTAGGAGTTCTGGGCTGGTCTTTAATATTTTTTATGGGACAGTCATAGCTTTATCTAAAACCGAGGAGTTCCCGTCCCTCAGCCCTCCTGAATAATTTTAAACCGCCACATACTGAAACGCATAATAAAACTATTTTTTTTTCTCTATGTGAATCTTCATTGCAGGAATGAAGATTCACATAGAGATCTGCTGATATTTTCTGAGGAGTTCTAAACTGGTCTTTAATATTTTATTATAGCACAGTTATGTCTTTATATAAAACCGAGGAGTTCCCGTCCCTCAGCCTTCCTGAATAATTTTTAACCACCACATACTGAAACGCATAATAAAACTATTTTTTTTTCTCTATGTGAAGCCTCATCCCTGCTCTGCTGATACTTTCTTTGGAGTTCTGGGCTGGTCTTCAATATTTTATAATAGGACAGTTATAGCTTTATTTAAAACCGATGAGTAACCGTCCCTCAGCCCTCCTGAATAATTGTAAACCACCACATACTGGAACGCTTAATACAACTATTTTTTTTCTCTACGTGAATTTTCACCCCTGCTCTTCTGATACTTTCTTTGGAGTTCTGGGCTGGTCTTTAATATTTTATTATAGGACAGTTATAGCTTTATCTAAAACCAAGGAGTTCCCGTCCCTCAGCCCTCCTGAATAATTTTAAACCAGCACATACTGAAAAGCTTAAATAGATTTATTTTTTTCTCTATGTGAATTTTCAACCCTGCTTTGCTGATATTTCCTGAGGAGTTCTGAGCCGGTCTTTAATATTTTATTATAGCACAGTTATAGCTTTATCTAAATCCGATGAGCTTTTGTCACTCAGCCCTCCTGAATAATTTTTAACCATCACATACTGAAACGCATAATAAAACATTTTTTTTTCTCTATGTAAATCTTCATCCCTGCTCTGCTGATACTTTCTTAGGAGTTCTGGGCTTGTCTTCAATATTCTGTTATAGCACAGTTAACGTTTTATCTAAAACCGAGGAGTTCCCGTCCCTCAGCCCAACTGAATAATTTTTAACCACCATAACCTGAAACGCATAATAAAACATTTTTTTTTTCTCTATGTTAATCTTCATCCCTGCTCTGCTGATACTTTCTTAGGAGTTATGGGCTGGTCTTTAATATTTTATTATAGCACAGTTGTAGCTTTATCTAAAACCGGGGAGTTCCCGTCCCTCAGCCCTCCTGAATAATTTTTTACCACCACATACTGAAACGCATAATAAAACATTTTTTTTTCTCTATGTTAATCTTCATCCCTGCTCTGCTGATATTTTCTTAGGAGTTCTGGGCTGGTCTTTAATATTTTATTATAGCACAGTTAACGTTTTATCTAAAACCGAGGAGTACCCGTCCCTCAACCCTCCTGAATTATTCTAAACCAGTACACACTGAAATGCTTAATAAAACTATTTTATATTCTCTATGTGAAGCTTCATCCCTGCTCTGCTGATACTTTCTTAGGAGTTCTGGGCTGGTCTTTAATATTTTTTATGGGACAGTCATAGCTTTATCTAAAACCGAGGAGTTCCCGTCCCTCAGCCCTCCTGAATAATTTTAAACCGCCACATACTGGAACGCTTAATAAAACTATTTTTTTTTTCTCTATGTGAATTTTCACCCCTGCTCTGCTGATACTTTCTTTGGAGATCTGGGCTAGTCTTTAATATTTTATTATAGGACAGTTATAGCTTTATCTAAAACCGATGAGTTCCCGTCCCTCAGCCGTTCTGAATAATTTTAAACCAGCACATACTGAAACTCTTAAATATATTTATTTTTTTCTCTATGTGAATTTTCAACCCTGCTCTGCTGATATTTCGTGAGGAGTTCTGAGCTGGTCTTTAATATTTTATTATAGCACAGTTATAGCTATATCTAAAACCGATGAGTTCCGGTCACTCAGCCCTCCTGAATAATTTTAAACCATCACATACTGAAACGCATTATAAAACTATTTTTTTTCTCTATGTAAATCTTCATCCCTGCTCTGCTGATACTTCCTTAGGAGTTCTGGTTTGTTCTGTAATATTTTATTATAGCACAGTTAACGTTTTATCTAAAACCGAGGAGTTCCCGGCCCTCAACCCTCCTGAATAATTTTTAACCACCACATACTGAAACGCATTATAAAACTATTCTTTTTCTCTATGTGAAGCCTCATCCCTGCTCTGCTGATACTTTCTTTGGAGTTCTGAGCTGGTCTTTAATATTTTATTATAGCACAGTTATAGCTATATCTAAAACCGATGAGTTCCCGTCACTCAGCCCTCCTGAATAATTTTAAACCATCACATACTGAAACGCATAATAAAACTATTTTTTTTCTCTATGTAAATTTTCATCCCTGCTCTGCTGATACTTTCTTAGGAGTTCTGGGCTTGTCTTCAATATTTTATTATAGCACAGTTAACGTTTTATCTAAAACCGAGGAGTTCCCGGCCCTCAACCCTCCTGAATAATTTTTAACCACCACATACTGAAACGCATAATAAAACTATTTTTTTTTCTCTATGTGAATCTTCATTCCTGCTCTGCTGATAATTTCTTTGGAGTTCTGGGCTAGTCTTTGATATTTTTTTATAGGACCGTTATAGTTTAATCTAAAACCGAGGAGTTCCCGTCCCTCAGCCCTCCTGAACAATTTTAAACCATCACATACTGAAACGCTTAAATATATTTATTTTTTTCTCTATGTGAATTTTCACCCCTGCTCTGCTGATACTTTCTTTGGAGTTCTGGGCTGGTCTTTAATATTTTATTATAGCACAGTTATAGCTTTATCTAAAACCGAGGAGTTCCCGTCTCTCAGCCCTCCTGAATAATTTTAAACCAGCACATACTGAAACGCTTAAATATATTTATTTTTTTCTCTATGTGAATTTTCAACCCTGCTCTGCTGATATTTTCTGAGGAGTTCTAAACTGGTCTTTAATATTTTATCATAGCACAGTTATGTCTTTATATAAAACCGAGGAGTTCCCGTCCCTCAGCCTTCCTGAATAATTTTTAACCACCACATACTGAAACGCATAATAAAACTATTTTTTTTTCTCTATGTGAAGCCTCATCCCTGCTCTGCTGATACTTTCTTTGGAGTTCTGGGCTGGTCTTCAATATTTTATAATAGGACAGTTATAGCTTTATTTAAAACCGATGAGTAACCGTCCCTCAGCCCTCCTGAATAATTTAAAACCAGCACATACTGAAACGCTTAAATATATTTATTTTCTCTATGTGAATTTTCAACCCTGCTCTGCTGATATTTCGTGAGGAGTTCTGAGCTGGTCTTTAATATTTTATTATAGCACAGTTATAGCTTTATCTAAAACCGATGAGTTCCGGTCACTCAGCCCTCCTGAATAATTTTAAACCATCACATACTAAAACGCATAATAAAACTATTTTTTTTCTCTATGTAAATCTTCATCCCTGCTCTGCTGATACTTTCTTAGGAGTTCTCGGCTGGTCTTTAATATTTTTTTATAGCACAGTTAACTTTTTATCTGAACCCGAGGAGTTCCCGTCCCTCAACCCTCCTGAATTATTTTAAACCAGTACACACTGAAATGCTTAATAAAACTATTTTATACTCTCTATGTGAAGCTTCATCCCTGCTCTGCTGATACTTTCTTAGGAGTTCTGGGCTGGTCTTTAATATTTTTTTATAGGACAGTTATAGCTTTATCTAAAACCGGGGAGTTTCCGTCCCTCAGCCCTCCTGAATAATTTTAAACCACCACATACTGGAACGCTTAATAAAACTATTTTTTTTTTCTCTATGTTAATTTTCACCCCTGCTCTGCTGATACTTTCTTAGGAGTTCTGGGCTGGTCCTAAATTTTTTTTATAGGACATTTATAGCTTTATCTTAAACCGAGGAGTTCCCGTCCCTCAGCCCTCCTTAATAATTTTAAACCAGCACATACTGAAACGCTTAAATATATTTATTTTTTTCTCTATGTGAATTTTCACCCCTGCTCTGCTGATACTTTCTTTGGAGTTCTGGGCTGGCCTTTAGTATTTTATTATAGCACAGCTTTATCTAAAACCGAGGAGTTCCCGTCCCTGAACCCTCCTGAATAATTTTAAACCAGTACACACTGAAATGCTTAACAAAACTATTTTATATTCTCTATGTGAAGCTTCATCCCTGCTCTGCCTATACTTTCTTAGGAGTTCTGGGCTGGTATTTAATATTTTATTATAGCACAGTTTTAGCTTTATCTAAAACCGAGGAGTTCCCGTCCCTCAGCCCTCCTGAATAATTTTTAACCACCACATACTGAAACGCATAATAAAACATTTTTTTTTCTCTATGTTAATTTTCACCCCTGCTCTGCTGATACTTTCTTAGGAGTTCTGGGCTGGTCTTTAATATTTTATTTTAGCACTGTTATAGCTTTATCTAAAACCGATGAGTTCCCGTCCCTCAACCCTCCTGAATAATTTTAAACCAGCACATACTGAAACGCTTAAATATATTTATTTTTTTCTCTTTGTGAAGTTTCAACCCTGCTCTGCTGATTTCTGGGCTGGTCTTTAATATTTTATTATAGCACAGTTATAGCTATATCTAATTTCGAGGAGTTCCCGTCCCTCAGCTCGCCCCTGCGCGTGCTCGTTCTTTTTATGTAGCGGCACTAGCTAAAACTCTCACTTTAATCTAAATTCTGAAGTTTGTGAAACTTTAACCATGTCCTGCTGATTCCATCGGGATAGTTATGTCCTTATCGCTATATATAGTATATAGTTATGCTATAACAGTAATCGAACCTAGAATTCTCTAAAATCCTCAAATTTTGATGTACACACTTGTTTAAATAATTATTTTTTTTTACATGTGTGGATCACACTTAATTTTTTTGTTAACTTAGATCGACAGAACTCTTTCGGAAAAGTATGAGGAACTGTAGATATAACCGTTAGGAGACTAAATCAGTTTTTAAATTTCGATTTTAGAATAAATGATCTGCCGACGGAAGTTAGCAGAGCATATTTTCATTTTCATTTTTTTTAGACAAAACGCCAGAACGATGTCTAAAAAGTATAGGGAACTCTAGAACTCAACCGCATGCCAATAGAACTCACATTTTTTCATGCTCTGCTGAGAAATGATCTGCCAGGTTAAAGGTCTATTGAAGGACACCGTGGATTTTAGTCAGTACAAGTCTGACAGTCTCTCCCGCCCTGCCCGGGGTGGGAGGACTCATTTGATGATTTTACCACGAAAAAAAAAAAAAAAAGTCTCTAGATGCAGTCTTTCCATCGTAAAAAGTTTTGAGATCTCATAGAAGCCAAGTCCTATTCAAATTATTTTGTAGTTATAAATCAACATTTAGTAATTGTATCAATAGTTTTCTTTATATTATAAATTATAGTGACTTGGCAATGAGCACAAGAAGAAACAAATCATCATCATCATCATCTCAGCCATAGGACGTCTACTGCTGAACATAGGCCTCCCCTTTAGATCTCCACATATACCGGTTGGAAGCGACCTGCATCCAGCGTCTTCCGGCGACCTTTACAAGGTCGTCTGTCCACCTCGATGGTGGACGTCCTACGCTGCGCTTGCTCGTCCGCGAGCAAGCGCTTGCTCGTCGTCGTGTTGCGTAAGAAACAAATAAAACGGCATATTTGGAGGAGTTGAAAGTCACACATCGCATGCGTAAACATTAATATCACAAAATTAATTTTCTTTTGGTTTATCCGTGTCATCCTAACCGAATTTCGGCAACGGCAGTCAGTCTCATCCAAGACTAGTAAACTGCGCAGGACATAAATTATAGTGCACAAGTGTGTACGCAAACACTAGTGTTAGTGTACTCTCGGTTCATTTACTTTCATAAAGCGATGGCCCGTAAGGTATTCTTAATTCTTGTATTGGAGCATGTAGTCGGTAGTGACCATCATGATTCACACATAACAAATAATCTGATCACAGGTCTCGTCAGTAACATTTGCACATAATTCCAGGCAGCAAACAGCTTTTAATTTGTGCTCATTGCCAAGTCACTATAATTATAATGGTTCGTATAGTTCGACGTTCGATTTTTAATAATTTGAAATTACTGGTCAAAAACTATACGTTGCGGTAGCCTCAAAATGGAGGGGCGCTGGTTCAAAATATATTCTAGAAAATGCAACAGCCTGACGTTGAACAGTTAGAAAACCTATAGGCACTAAGGAAGGCTTACCTTGCTGTCCACGTCTGCGATCAGCTCCAGAGGGACTGCTTCAACTGCACTCAAAGTTCACTTCACACACCGAAGTTCATAGTTCAAAATGTTAGTCCAAATGCGATGGGCCAATGGACCCGCGGGTATTATTTATGGCGAAAATATGGACAATCTCAGCACTAACTTAGCTGGAAATGCGATGACGCGGCGCACAGACGATCAGAGATAGATCTTTTCCGAAAAAATTGTTAACGGACCGCACGCTAGGCGAATATTCAACGGAGTCGCCATCTTGGTCTTATTTTTTCTCCTTCCTTTTTTCATCACATGAACATAGTCACGAGATGCGCAGCGACCAGTGGAACTTCATACTGGTTGAGTTTCCTTAGCCGCGGCAGGAGCACAGTCCAAGAAGCGATTGCTGGACATTTTCAACACGGCAAAGCCAACCCGGCGTACCCAGTCAGTTCAAATGTCCAACGTCAAGCATTATATTTATTTATTACACGCAAACACCGTGTTGGCGTAACCATCTTCCCCGGTTTGAAAGATCCTACTTTCGAAACACACAAGAAAGCGTCATTATAGTAATAATTGCATATCGTCGCGAAAACTCTACCTCTAGGGAGGAAACCTAACAAAAATTAAACTGAATTATAAAAAGAAAGAAAATTTTGTTATATTATTAAATTGACCTAACCCTAACCTAAAATACGATAAGCTAATTAATGCTTACTGAGTAGGGAGAGGGCACAACTTAACAATCGGCCTGCTCTGAAGCATTCCACCTTGTACCTTCACTGATGCGACTCTGCAGATCCCTTTTTTGTCCGGAAAGATTTCAGTAATTAAACCTAACGGCCAGTGCAAGGGCATGACATTATCTTGCATTGAAACAACGACCATACCAACCCGGACTGGGTTAGAGGGAGTGTTCCATTTTTGTCTTGTTTGGAGGGTGTGCAGATATTCATTGCGCCACCGCTTCCAAAAAGATTGAACGAGTTTATCAGTTAACTCGTATCGTGAAATAAGGTGTAAACGCGTTTCAGTAACTTCGCGAGCGGGTAAAAACACAAGCGGTTTCGTATTGAGGAAATGTGCAGGTGTTAGAGCAGTAGGTTCTGACGGATCTGAGCTAAGTGCATAGAGTGGTCGAGAGTTTAACAAAGCTTCGACTTGAGCTAACATAGTGTTAAGCTCATCAAAAGTGAGTATTTGTTGACCGACGACCTTCAGAAGATGCGTTTTGACGCTCTTTACCTCACTTTCCCAGCATCCACCAAAATGCGGAGCTCTACATGGGATGGTTTTAAGAGTTATTTTATGCTCTGCCAGTTCCGATTCCCAATAGGGGCGATATTCTTGCGACAAGAATTGGTAGAGATCGCGAAGATAAGAACGAGCACCAATGAAATTGGTGCCGTTGTCCGTATACAGACACTCGATGGGACCACGGCGAGAAATAAAACGTTTTAGTGCCGACAAGAAGCTCGCGGTGCTGAGATCTGAGGCAACTTCTAGATGCAAAGCACGCGTTGTCAAGCACGTAAAAAGACATATATAAGCCTTACGACTCTTTTGGCCTCTGCCGCGCACAGATGTTATCATGAGCGGCCCAGCATAATCACACCCAGTGTGTGAAAATGCTTTAGGAGCGATTTCAACACGTGTCTGCGGCAGGTCAGCCATGATTGGAAAAACCGGTCGTGGCTTAGCGCGAAAGCAAATATTGCAGTTAAAAGTTATATGACGAACAATACGTCGTGCGGACAGAATCCAATACCTCTGTCTCAAAAGAGACAGAAGCAAGTTCGGACCTGTATGAAAGTTCTTGACATGATAGTAGGAAACTAAAAGTTCCACTACGTAGTCCTGTCGAGGAAGTAAAATTTGGTGACGCGAATAAGTCCATTATGCAGAAACGGACTAAGTTTCTGTAATGGCTTTGAACATAATTGTTTGCGGTTTATGCGATCGAGATCTGACTCGAAATGGATCCGCTGAACAGAGCGCCACACTACTAATTCAGCGAACTCCAAGTCCGATGCGATAACGGGTCCCTTAGGGAGACGTTTGAGAAATTTATAGACAAAACAAATGGTTTTTAGATATTTCATCCAAGAGGAAAACCTACTAGAACGATGGTACAAAATGTCTTCTGTTAGAGAACTGGTATCTGTATCAGAAGAGTCTGCTTTCGTAACTGAGGGTAGAGCCACAGGCTTCATCTCTGGCAGCTCTTGCACCTCACCGGATACAAATGGCTTCACGGGCCATTCGTGTCGGGGTGTTTTAAGCCATGGCGGTCCACTCATTCACAGTGGATGATGAACTAGCTGGGCCGGTGTTAAGCCACGAGAAAGACAGTCACTTGGGTTCTCAGATCCCTTGACATGGAAGAAGTGCTCCGACGATAAGTTTTCGTGGATTTTAACGATGCGATTTGCCACATAAGTGTGCCATCGATGAGGAGAGGAATGAATCCAACTCAAAGTTACAGTTGAATCAGAGAACGCCACGACAGCCTCAATGGCGTATCGGGCGGAGTAGAGAACGAAAACTCGTTTGATCAGAATTGATAAAAGGAGTGCGGCGCATAGCTCCAAACGAGCTAGCGAAATAACCTTAAGAGGTGCGACTTTGGACTTTGCACATACCGGTGAGATGACGATGTCACCGTCTGGCTTGACTACGTGGGCATAGACAGCACCGCCGTAAGCCTTCTCACTGGCATCCGCAAAGCCAACTATGGAAAGCGTACAATTTTCAATAACGCCAATATGACGTGCGAATTTAAGCTGAGAAACTTCAGGTAACTCAGCTTGAAATTGTTCCCAAAGGCGAACAATGCGATTTGGTGGGACCTCATCCCATCCTATTTTGACAAGCCACAAATCCTTGATCAGTAACTTAGCGTACAAAATCATGGGCGCGACTAATCCCAATACATCAAAGAGACGAGCGATAGACGACAAGATATTCCTTTTTGTACAAGGACGAACATCAGGGTTGACCTGGAATGCGAAATAGTTATGGTCGGGAAACCAGCGTAGCCCAAGAATTTTCAGGGTCGGATCCTTACTTAGATCGACACTGTGCGAGAGTCGCAATGACTCGGGAATAGCCTGAAGGACTTCAGCGCTATTACTTGACCATTTAGTCAACTCAAAATCACCAAGAGAAAATATTTTAATCAATTGGTGAGATGACTCTATTGCTTGCTCTACATTAAAGGTAGAGCTTGCTATATCATCCATATAAATGTCTCGACTCAGTACCTCACTGGCCAGAGGAAATTGGTGCCCTTCGTCCTTACACAATTGTTGAATGGTGCGAATCGCGACAAAAGGAGAACACTTGAGGCCGAAAGGTAGAACTGAAAATTGAAAGATTTTTAAATTTTCATCTTCATGAAAGCGGTAGAGTATTCGCTGAAGCGGACGATCTTCAGGACGAATCCCTATTTTAAGATACATAGCTTTAACGTCAGAAGTTATTGCTACCGCGAAGAGTCTCAGGTTCAATAATTAACAGGTCCGTTTGAAGAACGGGACCAGCGTAAAGGATGTCATTTAACGAGGTACCATTGTCTGACTTTGCGCTTGCGTCAAGAACCACGCGTAACTTAGTGGTTGTCTTGTCCTCGCGAATGACAGCATGGTGTGGGATATAGAACGAGACTTCACCTGGCAAAACTCCTTCCACTAAAGAAATATAGTTATTTTTTAGATAATCTTTAATGACGTCATCATATAGAAATTTGACGTTAGGCTGTGATTTAAATTTACGTTCGAGGCTAAGAAACCTACGACGAGCGATTTCGAAAGAATTTCCTAGCGCAGAAGCGTTGACGGGGCCCCGCCCAAGAGGGCCAAAGCCTGCCGGGGTCGCGGGACTTATCTCATTACCGTGACCCCGGGACATAACGGGCTATTGAAGGACACCGTGGATTTTAGTCAGTACAAGTCTGACAGTCCCTCCCGCCCTGCCCGGGGTGGGAGGACTCATTTGATGATTTTACCACGCAAAAAAAAAAAAAAAAGCGCAGAAGCGTCCATCTTTAATGGCAAAGCAGCGACATACTTGCCAGATGGGGTGCGAGTAGTGGTAGAACAATAAAACTGCTCGCAGTGTTTATCGTCCACACTTGTGATTGAAGAAGCTTGAACTTCCTCGATCTCCCAGAATCTACGCAAGTCGTAGTTTTCCAAAGAAGACGTCGCGCAAAACGACATCGTAGCGGTAGGAGAGTCTAGAATAGGCGCTTCTCCCATAAAGATATATCCTAACACAGTCTCTAATGCATCTGGATATCCAGCTGTCGAAGTAACTTTACTTGGTTGCAATAACTTAGCAAACAACTTTACTCCAAGTAGAATGTCAATATTCCCCGGCATTCCCCAAGTATCATCAGCGAATAGATGCGAATCGATATTATTGAGATCAGCGACATCTATCGGACACAATGGAAGCTGTCCTGTTATCTCGTCGAGAACCAGTGCCTCGATCGAGTACTTGGGTTGAGCGCGAAGGCGTGAGCTAAATGTGAAGTCGACTGAACCGCGGACCGATTGAGACGTACCACCGATACCTTTAACCATAACTATAGAATCGTCACGTATTGGTAGTCCAAGCATACGACAACATCGGGTGGTAATATAGTTCTTCTGAGAACCCGGGTCCAATAGACAGCGAACAACAAAATCCTTCCCTTTTCTACCTACCACTAACACTTTCGCAGTAGCTAAAACCTCCGTAGTGCGAGTACTATTATGAGCCGAAGCCGAATGAGTACACAAAGAAACGCGATCCTGATCCGGGGTCTGGACTACGGCGCTGGCAGACGACGCAGCGCCGACTGCTGGAGCGAGTGTCGGTTGTGGAGGCGGCGATTGATCAAAATGTAACAGGGAATGATGTTTGCCGTTGCATTTCTTGCACGAGAGTGTTGATTGACATTTAGATACGGTGTGTTGACTACTAAGGCAGTTACCGCAAAAGTGATTTTCTTTTATATGTCGAATAATCGATATCAGAAGGGGCGTGATATCGGAAATAACACTCACAAAACCTTCGTTAACACTTTTAATTACTTGCTAACACACACTGACTACAAAATAATCAAGGATGTCCGAGATATGGCTCGATTAAAAACTTAGGAACGCGGGAAGATTATCGTGGACGACGTGGCGTGACCAAGATGTCTGCACAGCTTGACGGACCGATTCAAAGTGTTCACTTCACTCAACTGTCCGTCCAAGTGGCTTACCCCACACAGGTTTGCCAACATATCTGTCAACGTCAGTACTTGTCAACGTCGAATACCTGATTAAACTTCCGAATCGATATTCGACTCGACTATTCGCTCGGTGTTGCCATTACTCCACGCTAAGCATCCCCAAGTAATAACTTGGCATTCCTAAACGTTATCTGTCAAATCTGACTTCATAGTTCCTCCAATGAGAGACAGATGGCGTTATTCTAAATTAACACTAATCAATAAAGATTCTAAATTGAGTTTCTGTTTTGATTTCACACTAACGATAATAGATGGCGTTATTCTAAATTAACAATAATCCATAGAGATTCCAAATTGTGTTTCTGTTTTGATTCCTCGGCAATGACAATAGATGGCGTTATTCTGAATTATTGTGCTTCTGTGTTGGTTCTGCGACACGGCCATTCTGACAATTCACACGACCTCGTGTGTGACATCTGGAATGAGAGAAAATTCTCGAACAGTAACCATTCTACTCGTTCGGCCATTCCTGACCCAAATGGAAAAGGTATTCTCATCAAAATAATTACAGGGTCTAATGAAAATCACAACAAACTCTTACTCTCAAAGCTGACATGTCAAACAACACCCATACTCATTCAAGTAATAGGAAACTCATCAAAATATTGCAGTGCTCATACTCTGACCTTCATCCGGTCTTCATCATCACACCTAAGGTACATACAGCTATAACTGTTCCATAATAAAATACTACAGACCAGCCCAGAACTCTTAAGAAAGTATCAGCAGAGCAGGGTTGAAGCTTCACATAGTGAAAATAATTAAATTATTTAAGTGTTTGAGTTTGTGCTGATTTAAAATTATTCAGGAGGGCAGAAGGACGGGAACTCCTTGGTTTTAGATAAAGCTATAACTGCGCTATAATAAAATATTACAGAACATACCAGAACTCCTAAAAATGTATCAGCAGAGCAGGGATGAAACTTCACATAGAGAAAAAAAAATAGTTTTATTAAGCGTTTCAGTATGTGCTGGTTTAAAGTTATTAAGGAGGGCTGAGGGACGGGATCTCCTCGGTTTTGGATACAGCTATAACTGTTCCACACTAAAATACTACAGAACAGCCCAGAACTCTTAAGAAAGTATCAGCAGAGCAGGGTTGAAGCTTCACATAGTGAAAAAAAAATAGTTTTATAAAGCGTTTCAGTATGTGCTGGTTTAAAATTACTCAGGAGGGCAGAGGGACGGGAACTCCTAGGTTTTAGATACAGCTATAACTGTTCCATAATAAAATATTAAAGACCAGTCCAGAACTCTTAAGAAAGTATCAGCAGAGCAGGGATGAATCTTCACATAGAGAAAAAAAATAGTTTTATTAAGCGTTTAAGTATGTGCTAGTTTAAAATTACTCAGGAGGATTGAGGGACGGGAACTCCTCGGTTTTGGATACAGCTATAACTGTTCCATAATAAAATACTACAGACCAGCCCAGAACTCTTAAGAAAGTATCAGCAGAGCAGGGTTGAAGCTTCACATAGTGAAAAAAAAAATAGTTTTATAAAGCGTATCAGTATGTGCTGGTTTAAAATTATTCAGGAGAACTGAGGGACGGGAACTCCTTGGTTTTAGATACAGCTATAACTGCGCTATAATAAAATATTACAGAACAGCCCAGAACTCTCAAGAAAGTATCAGCAGAGCAGGGATGAACCTTCACATAGTGAAAAAAAAAATTGTTTTATAAAGCGTTTCAGTATGTGCTGGTTTAAAATTATTCAGGAGGGCTGAGGGACGAGAACTCCTCGGTTTTAGATACAGCTATAACTGTGCTATAATAAAATATTACAGAACAAACGAGAACTCCTAAGAAAGAATCAGCAGAGCAGGGACGAAGCATCACATAGAGAAAAAAAAATAGTTTTATTAAGCGTTTAAGTATGTGCTGGTTTAAAATTACTCAGGAGGGCTGAGGGACGGGAACTCCTCGGTTTTGGATACAGCTATAACTGCGCTATAATAAAATATTACAGAACAGCCCAGAACTCTCAAGAACTCTCTGTTCCGTAATATTTTATTACAGCGCAGTTATAGCTTTATCTAAAACCAAGGAGTTCCCGTCCCTCAGCCCTCCTGAATAATTTAAAACCAGCACATACTGAAACGCTTTATGAAATTATTATTTTTTTCACTATGTGAAGGTTCATCCCTGCTCTGCTGATACTTTCTTGAGAGTTCTGGGCTGTTCTGTAATATTTTATTATAGTAGCTGTATCTAAAACCAAGGAGTTCCCGTCCCTCTGCCTATGTGAAGCTTCATCCCTGCTCTGCTGATACTTTATTGAGAGTTTTGGGCTGGTCTTTAATATTTTATTATAGCACCGTTATAGCTGTATCTAAAACCAAGGAGTTCCTGTCCCTCAACCCTCCTGAATAATTTTAAATCAGCACAAACTGAAAAACTTAAATAATAATTTAATTATTTTCACTATGTGAAGATTCAACCCTGCTCTGCTGATACTTTCTTAAGAGTTCTGGGCTGGTCTGTAGTATTTTATTATGGAACAGTTATAGTTGTATCCAAAACCGAGGAGTTCCCGTCCCTCAGCCCTCCTGAGTAATTTTAAACCAGCACATACTTAAACGCTCAATAAAACTATTTTTTTTTTCACTATGTGAAGGTTCATCCCTGCTCTGCTGATACTTTCTTGAGAGTTCTGGGCTGTTCTGTAATATTTTATTATGGAACAGTTATAGCTGTATCCAAAACCGAGGAGTTCCCGTTCCTCAGCCCTCCTGAATAATTTTTAAGCAGCACATACTGAAACGCTTTATAAAACTATTTTTTTTTTCACTATGTGAAGGTTTATACCTGCTCTGCTGATACTTTCTTGAGAGTTCTGGGCTGTTCTGTAATATTTTATTACAGCGCAGTTATAGCTTTATCTAAAACCAAGGAGTTCCCGTCCCTCAGCCCTCCTGAATAATTTTAAACCAACACATACTGAAACGCTTTATAAAACTATTTTTTTTTTCACTATGTGAAGGTTCATCCCTGCTCTGCTGATACTTTCTTGAGAGTTCTGGGCTGTTCTGTAATATTTTATTATAGCGCAGTTATAGCTGTATCTAAAACCGAGGAGTTCCCGTCCCTCAGCCCTCCTGAGTAATTTTAAATCAGCACAAACTGAAACACTTAAATAATTTAATTATTTTCACTATGTGAAGCTTCAACCCTGCTCTGCTGATACTTTCTTAAGAGTTCTGGGCTGGTCTGTGATATTTTATTATGGAACAGTTATAGCTGTATCCAAAACCGAGGAGTTCCCGTCCCTCAGCCCTCCTGAGTAATTTTAAACCAGCACATACTTAAACGCTTAATAAAACAATTTTTTTTTCTCTATGTGAAGAATCATCCCTGCTCTGCTGATACTTTCTTAAGAGTTCTGGGCTGGTCTTTAATATTTTGTTATAGAACAGTTACAGCTGTATCTAAAACCGAGGAGTTCCCGTCCTTCAGCCTGCCTGAATAATTTTAAACTAGCACATACTGAAACACTTAATAAAACTTTTTTTTTTTCTCTATGTGAAGTTTCATCCCTGCTCTGCTGATACTTTCTTAGGAGTTCTGGTTTGTTCTGTAATATTTTGTTATAGCGCAGTTATAGCTGTATCTAAAACCGAGGAGTTCCCGTCCCTCAGCCCTCCTGAGTAATTTTAAACCAGCACATACTTAAACGCTTAATAAAACAATTTTTTTTTCTCTATGTGAAGAATCATCCCTGCTCTGCTGATACTTTCTTAAGAGTTCTGGGCTGGTCTTTAATATTTTGTTATAGAACAGTTACAGCTGTATCTAAAACCGAGGAGTTCCCGTCCTTCAGCCTGCCTGAATAATTTTAAACTAGCACATACTGAAACACTTAATAAAACTATTTTTTTTTCTCTATGTGAAGTTTCATCCCTGCTCTGCTGATACTTTCTTAGGAGTTCTGGTTTGTTCTGTAATATTTTGTTATAGCGCAGTTATAGCTGTATCTAAAACCGAGGAGTTCCCGTCCCTAAGCCCTCCTGAATAATTTTAAACCAGCACATACTAAAACGCTTTATAAAACTATTTCTTTTTCACTATGTGAAGGTTCATCCCTGCTCTGCTGATACTTTCTTGAGAGTTCTGGGCTGTTCTGTAATATTTTATTATAGCGCAGTTATAGTTGTATCTAAAACCAAGGAGTTCCCGTCCCTTTGCCCTCCTGAGTAATTTTAAATCAGCACAAACTGAAACACTTAAATAATTTAATTATTTTCACTATGTGAAGCTTCAACCCTGCTCTGCTGATACTTTCTTAAGAGTTCTGGGCTGGTCTGTGATATTTTATTATGGAACAGTTATAGCTGTATCCAAAACCGAGGAGTTCCCGGCCCTCAGCCCTTCTGAAACGCTTAATAAAACTATTTTTTTTTTCTCTATGTGAAGTTTCATCCCTGCTCTGCTGATACTTTCTTGAGAGTTCTGGGCTGTTCTGTAATATTTTATTATAGCGCAAGTATAGCTTTATCTAAAACCAAGGAGTTCCCGTCCCTCTGCCCTCCTGAATAATTTCAAATCAGCACAAACTCAAACACTTAAATAATTTAATTATTTTCACTATGTGAAGCTTCAACCCTGCTCTGCTGATACTTTCTTAAGAGTTCTGGGCTGGTCTGTAGTATTTTATTATGGAACAGTTATAGCTGTATCCAAAACCGAGGAGTTCCCGTCCCTCAGCCCTCCTGAATAATTTTTAAGCAGCACATACTGAAACGCTTTATAAAACTATTTTTTTTTTCACTATGTGAAGGTTCATCCCTGCTCTGCTGATACTTTCTTGAGAGTTCTGGGCTGTTCTGTAATATTTTATTATAGCGCAGTTATAGCTGTATCCAAAACCGAGGAGTTCCCGTCCCTCAGCCCTCCTGAGTAATTTTAAACCAGCACATACTTAAACGCTTAATAAAACAATTTTTTTTTCTCTATGTGAAGAATCATCCCTGCTCTGCTGATACTTTCTTAAGAGTTCTGGGCTGGTCTTTAATATTTTGTTATAGAACAGTTACAGCTGTATCTAAAACCGAGGAGTTCCCGTCCTTCAGCCTGCCTGAATAATTTTAAACTAGCACATACTGAAACACTTAATAAAACTATTTTTTTTTCTCTATGTGAAGTTTCATCCCTGCTCTGCTGATACTTTCTTAGGAGTTCTGGTTTGTTCTGTAATATTTTGTTATAGCGCAGTTATAGCTGTATCTAAAACCGAGGAGTTCCCGTCCCTCAGCCCTCCTGAATAATTTTAAACCAGCACATACTAAAACGCTTTATAAAACTATTTCTTTTTCACTATGTGAAGGTTCATCCCTGCTCTGCTGATACTTTCTTGAGAGTTCTGGGCTGTTCTGTAATATTTTATTATAGCGCAGTTATAGTTGTATCTAAAACCAAGGAGTTCCCGTCCCTTTGCCTTCCTGAGTAATTTTAAATCAGCACAAACTGAAACACTTAAATAATTTAATTATTTTCACTATGTGAAGCTTCAACCCTGCTCTGCTGATACTTTCTTAAGAGTTCTGGGCTGGTCTGTGATATTTTATTATGGAACAGTTATAGCTGTATCCAAAACCGAGGAGTTCCCGTCCCTCAGCCCTTCTGAAACGCTTAATAAAACTATTTTTTTTTTTCTCTATGTGAAGTTTCATCCCTGCTCTGCTGATACTTTCTTGAGAGTTCTGGGCTGTTCTGTAATATTTTATTATAGCGCAAGTATAGCTTTATCTAAAACCAAGGAGTTCCCGTCCCTCTGCCCTCCTGAATAATTTCAAATCAGCACAAACTCAAACACTTAAATAATTTAATTATTTTCACTATGTGAAGCTTCAACCCTGCTCTGCTGATACTTTCTTAAGAGTTCTGGGCTGGTCTGTAGTATTTTATTATGGAACAGTTATAGTTGTATCCAAAACCGAGGAGTTCCCGTCCCTCAGCCCTCCTGAATAATTTTTAAGCAGCACATACTGAAACGCTTTATAAAACTATTTTTTTTTTTCACTATGTGAAGGTTCATCCCTGCTCTGCTGATACTTTCTTGAGAGTTCTGGGCTGTTCTGTAATATTTTATTATAGCGCAGTTATAGCTTTATCTAAAACCAAGGAGTTCCTGTCCCTCAGCCCTCCTGAATAATTTTAAACCAGCACATACTGAAACGCTTTATAAAACTATTTTTTTTTCACTATGTGAAGGTTCATCCCTGCTCTGCTGATACTTTCTTGAGAGTTCTGGGCTGTTCTGTAATATTTTATTATAGCGCAGTTATAGCTGTATCTAAAACCAAGGAGTTCCCGTCCCTCTGCCCTCCTGAATAATTTTTAAGCAGCACATACTGAAACGCTTTATAAAACTATTTTTTTTTCACTATGTGAAGGTTCATCCCTGCTCTGCTGATACTTTCTTGAGAGTTCTGGGCTGTTCTGTAATATTTTATTATAGCGCAGTTATAGCTTTATCTAAAACCAAGGAGTTCCCGTCCCTCAGCCCTCCTGAATAATTTTAAATCAGCACAAACTCAAACACTTAAATAATTTAATTATTTTCACTATGTGAAGCTTAAACCCTGCTCTGCTGATACTTTCTTGAGAGTTCTGGGCTGTTCTGTAATATTTTATTATAGCGCAAGTATAGCTTTATCTAAAACCAAGGAGTTCCCGTCCCTCTGCCCTCCTGAATAATTTTAAATCAGCACAAACTCAAACACTTAAATAATTTAATTATTTTCACTATGTGAAGCTTAAACCCTGCTCTGCTGATACTTTCTTAAGAGTTCTGGGCTGGTCTGTAGTATTTTATTATGGAACAGTTATAGCTGTATCCAAAACCGAGGAGTTCCCGTCCCTCAGCCCTCCTGAATAATTTTAAACCAGCACATACTTAAACGCTTAATAAAACTATTTTTTTTTCTCTATGTGAAGTTTCATCCCTGCTCTGCTGATACTTTCTTAGGAGTTCTGGTTTGTTCTGTAATATTTTGTTATAGCACAGTTATATCTGTATCTAAAACCGAGGAGGTTTCGTCCCTCAGCCCTCCTGAGTAATTTAAAACCAGCACATACTTAAACGCTTAATAAAACTATTTTTTTTTCTCTATGTGAAGATTCATCCGTGCTCTGCTGATACTTTATTGAGAGTTTTGGGCTGGTCTTTAATATTTTATTATAGCACCGTTATAGCTGTATCTAAAACCAAGGAGTTCCAGTGCCTCTGCCCTTCTGAATAATTTTAAATCAGCACAAACTCAAACACTTAAATAATTTAATTATTTTCACTATGTGAAGCTTCAACCCTGCTCTGCTGATACTTTCTTAAGAGTTCTGGGCTGGTCTGTAGTATTTTATTATGGAACAGTTACAGCTGTATCCAAAACCGAGGAGTTCCCGTCCCTCAGCCCTCCTGAGTAATTTTAAACCAGCACATACTTAAACGCTTAATAAAACTATTTTTTTTTCTCTATGTGAAGCTTCATCCCTGCTCTGCTGATACTTTCTTAGGAGTTCTGGGCTGTTCTGTAATATTTTATTATAGCGCAAGTATAGCTTTATCTAAAACCAAGGAGTTCCCGTCCCTCTGCCCTCCTGAATAATTTTAAATCAGCACAAACTCAAACACTTAAATAATTTAATTATTTTCACTATGTGAAGCTTCAACCCTGCTCTGCTGATACTTTCTTAAGAGTTCTGGGCTGGTCTGTAGTATTTTATTATGGAACAGTTATAGCTGCATCCAAAACCGAGGAGTTCCCGTCCCTTAGCCTTCCTGAATAATTTTAAACCAGCACATACTGAAACGCTTTATAAAACTATTTTTTTTCTCTATGTGAAGTTTCATCCCTGCTCTGCTGATACTTTCTTAGGAGTTCTGGTTTGTTCTGTAATATTTTATTATAGCGCAGTTATAGCTTTATCTAAAACCAAGGAGTTCCCGTCCCTCTGCCCTCCTGAATAATTTTAAATCAGCACAAACTCAAACACTTAAATAATTTAATTATTTTCACTATGTGAAGCTTCAACCCTGCTCTGCTGATACTTTCTTAACAGTTCTGGGCTGGTCTGTAGTATTTTATTATGGAACAGTTATAGCTGTATCCAAAACCGAGGAGTTCCCGTCCCTCAGCCCTCCTGAGTAATTTTAAACCAGCACATACTTAAACGCTTAATAAAACTATTTTTTTTTCTCTATGTGAAGATTCATCCCTGCTCTGCTGATACTTTCTTAGGAGTTCTGGTTTGTTCTGTAATATTTTATTATAGCGCAGTTATAGCTGTATCTAAAACCGAGGAGTTCCCGTCCCTCTGCCCTCCGAAATAATTTTAAATCAGCACAAACTCAAACACTTAAATAATTTAATTATTTTCACTATGTGAAGCTTCAACCCTGCTCTGCTGATACTTTCTTAACAGTTCTGGGCTGGTCTGTAGTATTTTATTATGGAACAGTTATAGCTGTATCCAAAACCGAGGAGTTCCCGTCCCTCAGCCCTCCTGAGTAATTTAAAACCAGCACATACTTAAACGCTTAATAAAACTATTTTTTTTTTCTCTATGTGAAGCTTCATCCCTGCTCTGCTGATACTTTCTTGAGAGTTCTGGGCTGTTCTGTAATATTTTATTATAGCGCAGTTATAGTTGTATCTAAAACCGAGGAGTTCCCGTCCCTCTGCCCTCCTGAATAATTTTAAATCAGCGCAAACTCAAACACTTAAATAATTTAATTATTTTCACTATGTGAAGCTTCAACCCTGCTCTGCTGATACTTTCTTAAGCGTTCTGGGCTGGTCTGTAGTATTTTATTATGGAACAGTTATAGCTGTATCCAAAACCGAGGAGTTCCCGTCCCTCAGCCCTCCTGAGTAATTTTAAACCAGCACATACTTAAACGCTTAATAAAACTATTTTTTTTTCTCTATGTGAAGCTTCATCCCTGCTCTGCTGATACTTTCTTAGGAGTTCTGGGCTGTTCTGTAATATTTTATTATAGCGCAAGTATAGCTTTATCTAAAACCAAGGAGTTCCCGTCCCTCTTCCCTCCTGAATAATTTTAAATCAGCACAAACTCAAACACTTAAATAATTTAATTATTTTCACTATGTGAAGCTTCAACCCTGCTCTGCTGATACTTTCTTAAGAGTTCTGGGCTGGTCTGTAGTATTTTATTATGGAACAGTTACAGCTGTATCCAAAACCGAGGAGTTCCCGTCCCTCAGCCCACCTGAGTAATTTTAAACCAGCACAAACTTAAACGCTTAATAAAACTATTTTTTTTTTCTCTATGTGAAGTTTCATCCCTGCTCTGCTGATACTTTCTTAGGAGTTCTGGGCTGTTCTGTAATATTTTATTATAGCGCAGTTATAGCTTTATCTAAAACCAAGGAGTTCCCGTCCCTCTGCCCTCCTGAATAATTTTAAATCAGCCCAAACTCAAACACTTAAATAATTTAATTATTTTTACTATGTGAAGCTTCAACCCTGCTCTGCTGATACTTTCTTAAGAGTTCTGGGCTGGTCTGTAGTATTTTATTATGGAACAGTTATAGCTGTATCCAAAACCGAGGAGTTCCCGTCCCTCAGCCCTCCTGAATAATTTTAAACCAGCACATACTTAAACGCTTAATAAAACTATTTTTTTTTTCTCTATGTGAAGATTCATCCCTGCTCTGCTGATACTTTATTGAGAGTTTTGGGCTGGTCTTTAATATTTTATTATAGCACCGTTATAGTTGTATCTAAAACCAAGGAGTTCCTGTCCCTCAGCCCTCCTGAATAATTTTAAATTAGCACAAACTGAAACACTTAAATAATTTAATTATTTTCACTATGTGAAGCTTCAACCCTGCTCTGCTGATACTTTCTTAAGAGTTCTGGGCTGGTCTGTAGTATTTTATTATGGAACAGTTATAGCTGTATCCAAAACCGAGGAGTTCCCGTCCCTCAGCCCTCCTGAGTAATTTTAAACCAGCACATACTTAAACGCTTAATAAAACTATTTTTTTTTCTCTATGTGAAGGTTCATCCCTGCTCTGCTGATACTTTCTTAGGAGTTCTGGGCTGTTCTGTAATATTTTATTATAGCGCAAGTATAGCTTTATCTAAAACCAAGGAGTTCCCGTCCCTCTGCCCTCCTGTATAATTTTAAATCAGCACAAACTCAAACACTTAAATAATTTAATTATTTTCACTATGTGAAGCTTCAACCCTGCTCTGCTGATACTTTCTTAAGAGTTCTGGGCTGGTCTGTAGTATTTTATTATGGAACAGTTATAGCTGTATCCAAAACCGAGGAGTTCCCGTCCCTTAGCCTTCCTGAATAATTTTAAACCAGCACATACTGAAACGCTTAATAAAACTATTTTTTTTCTCTATGTGAAGTTTCATCCCTGCTCTGCTGATACTTTCTTAGGAGTTCTGATTTGTTCTGTAATATTTTATTATAGCGCAGTTAAAGCTTTATCTAAAACCAAGGAGTTCCCGTCCCTCTGCCTTCCTGAATAATTTTAAATCAGCACAAACTCAAACACTTAAATAATTTAATTATTTTCACTATGTGAAGCTTCAACCCTGCTCTGCTGATACTTTCTTAAGAGTTCTGGGCTGGTCTGTAGTATTTTATTATGGAACAGTTATAGCTGTATCCAAAACCGAGGAGTTCCCGTCCCTCAGCTTTCCTGAATAATTTTAAACCAGCACATACTGAAACGCTTAATAAAACTATTTTTTTTTTCTCTATGTGAAGCTTCATCCCTGCTCTGCTGATACTTTATTGAGACTTTTGGGCTGGTCTTTAATATTTTATTATAGCACCGTTATAGTTGTATCTAAAACCAAGGAGTTCCTGTCCCTCAGCCCTCCTGAATAATTTTAAATCAGCACAAACTGAAACACTTAAATAATTTAATTATTTTCACTATGTGAAGCTTCAACCCTGCTCTGCTGATACTTTCTTAAGAGTTCTGGGCTGGTCTGTAGTATTTTATTATGGAACAGTTATAGCTGTATCCAAAACCGAGAAGTTCCCGTCCCTCAGCCCTCCTGAATAATTTTAAACCAGCACATACTGAAACGCTTAATAAAACTATTTTTTTTTTCTCTATGTGATGCTTCGTCCCTGCTCTGCTGATTCTTTCTTAGGAGTTCTCGTTTGTTCTGTTATATTTTATTATAGCACAGTTATAGCTGTATCTAAAACCGAGGAGTTCCCGTCCCTCAGCCCTCCTGAGTAATTTTAAACCAGCACATACTGAAAAGCTTAATAAAACTATTTTTTTTTTCTCTATGTGAAGCTTCATCCCTGCTCTGCTGATACTTTCTTAGGAGTTCTGGGCTGGTCTTTAATATTTTATTATAGCACCGTTATAGCTTTATCTAATTCCGAGGAGTTCCCGTCCCTCAGCCCGTCCCTGCGCGTGCTCGTTCTTTTTATGTAGCGGCATTAGCTTCAAGCTAGCAAACTTCAGAATTTAGATTAAAGTGAGAGTTTAAACTCTCACTTTAATCTAAATTCTGAAGTTTGTCAAACTTTAACCATGTCCTGCTGATTCCATCGGGATAGTTATGTCCTTATCGTTATATATAGTATATAGTTATGCTCTAACAGTAATCGAACCTAGAATTCTCTAAAATCCTCAAATTTAGATGTTTTTTTTTTTACATTATGTGGATCACTCTTAATTTTTTTGTTAACTTAGATCGACAGAACTCTTTCGGAAAAGTATGAGGAACTGTAGATATAACCGTTAGGAGACTAAATCAGTTTTTAAATTTCGATTTTGGAATAAATGATCTGCCGACGGAAGTTAGCAGAGCATATTTTCATTTTCATTTTTTTCAGACAAAACGCCAGAACTATGTCTAAAAAGTATAGGGAACTCTAGAACTCAACCGCATGCCAATAGAACTCACATTTTTTCATGCTCTGCTGAGAAATGATCTGCCAGGTTCACGCACATAGACACATTTACCTCACTAGTTCAATGTCGGTGAACTTGGCAGATCATTTCTCAGCAGAGCATGAAAAAATGTGAGTTCTATTGGCATGCGGTTGAGTTCTAGAGTTCCCTATACTTTTAAGACATAGTTCTGGCGTTTTGTCTGAAAAAAATTAAAATGAAAATATGCTCTGCTAACTTCCGTCGGCAGATCATTTATTCCAAAATCGAAATTTAAAAACTGATTTAGTCTCCTAACGGTTATATCTACAGTTCCTCATACTTTTCCGAAAGAGTTCTGTCGATCTAAGTTAACAAAAAAATTAAGTGTGATCCACACATGTAAAAAAAAATAATTATTTAAACAAGTGTGTACATCAAAATTTGAGGATTTTAGAGAATTCTAGGCTCGATTACTGTTAGAGCATAACTATATACTATATATAACGATAAGGACATAACTATCCCGATGGAATCAGCAGGACATGGTTAAAGTTTCACAAACTTCAGAATTTAGATTAAAGTGAGAGTTTTAGCTAGTGCCGCTACATAAAAAGAAGGAGCACGCGCAGGGGCGAGCTGAGGGACAGGAACTCCTCGAAATTAGATAAAGCTATAACTGTGCTATAATAAAATATTAAAGACCAGCCCAGAACTCAGCAGAGCAGGGTTGAAACTTCACATAGAGAAAAAAATAAATATATTTAAGCGTTTCAGTATGTGCTGGTTTAAAATTATTCAGGAGGGCCGAGAGACGGGAACTCCTCGGTTTTAGATAAAGCTATAACTGTGCTATAATAAAATATTAAAGACCAGCCCAGAACTTCTACAAAAGTATCAGCAGAGCAGGGGTGAAAATTCACATAGAGAAAAAAAAAATTGTTTTATTAAGCGTTCCAGTATGTGGTGGTTTAAAATTATTCAGGAGGGCTGAGGGACGGGAACTCCTCGGTTTTAGATAAAACTATAACGGTCCTATAAAAAAATATTAAAGACTAGCCCAGAACTCCAAAGAAATTATCAGCAGAGCAGAGATGAAGATTCACATAGAGAATATAAAATAGTTTTGTTAAGCATTTCAGTGTGTACTGGTTTAAAATTATTCAGGAGGGTTCAGGGACGGGAACTCCTCGGTTTAAGATAAAGCTATAAATGTCCTATAAAAAAAAAAATTAGGACCAGCCCAGAACTCCTAAGAAAGTATCAGCAGAGCAGGGGTGAAAATTAACATAGAGAAAAAAAATAGTTTTATTAAGCGTTCCAGTATGTGGTGGTTTAAAATTATTCAGGAGGGCTGAGGGACGGAAACTCCCCGGTTTTAGATGAAGATATAACTGTCCTATAAAAAAATATTAAAGACCAGCCCAGAACTTCTACGAAAGTATCAGCAGAGCAGGGGTGAAAATTCACATAGAGAAAAAAATTATAGTTTTATTAAGCGTTCCAGTATTTGGTGGCTTAAAATTATTCAGGAGGGCTGAGGGACGGGAACTCCTCGGTTTTAGATAAAGCTATGACTGTCCTATAAAAAAATATTAAAGACCAGCCCAGAACTCCTAAGAAACTATCAGCAGAGCAGGGATGAAGATTTACATAGAGAAAAAAAATAGTTTTAATATGCGTTTCAGTATGTGATGGTTAAAAATTATTCAGGAGTGCCGAGTGACGGGAACTCATCGGTTTTAGATAAAGATATAACTGTGCTATAATAAAATATTAAAGACCAGCTCAGAACTCCTCAGAAAATATCAGCAGAGCAGGGTTGAAAATTCACATAGAGAAAAAAATAAATATATTTAAGCGTTTCAATATGTGCTGATTTAAAATTATTCAGGAGGGCTGAGGGACGGGAACTCATCGGTTTTAGATAAAGCTATAACTGTCCTATAATAAAATATTAAAGACCAGCCCAGAACTTCTACGAAAGTAACAGCAGAGCAGGGGTGAAAATTCGAATAGAGAAAAAAAAAAATAGTTTTATTAAGCGTTCCAGTATTTGGTGGTTTAAAATAATTCAGGAGGGTTGAGGGACGGGAACTCCTCGGTTTTGGATAAAACGTTAACTGTGCTATAATAAAATATTAAAGACCAGCCCAGAACTCTTAAGAAAGTATAGGCAGAGCAGGGGTGAAGCTTCACATAGAGAATATAAAATAGTTTTATTAAGCATTTCAGTGTGTACTGGTTTAAAATTATTCAGGAGGGTTGAGGGACGGGAACTCCTCCGTTTTAGATAAAGACATAACTGTGCTATAATAAAATATTAAAGACCAGTTTAGAACTCCTCAGAAAATTTTAGCAGAGCAGGGTTGAAAATTCACATAGAGAAAAAAATAAATATATTTAAGCGTTTCAGTTAGTGCTGGTTTAAAATTATTCAGGAGGGCTGAGGGACGGGAACTCATCGGTTTTAGATAAAGCTATAACTGTCCTATAAAAAAATATTAAAGACCAGCCCAGAACTTCTACGAAAGTATCAGCAGAGCAGGGGTGAAAATTCACATAGAGAAAAAAATAATAGTTTTATTAAGCGTTCCAGTATTTGGTGGTTTAAAATTATTCAGGAGGGCTGAGGGACGGGAACTCCTCGGTTTTAGATAAAGCTATGACTGTCCTATAAAAAAATATTAAAGGCCAGCCCAGAACTCCTAAGAAACTATCAGCAGAGCAGGGATAAAGCTTCACATAGAGAAAAAAAAATAGATTTATTATGCGTTTCAGTATGTGGTGGTAAAAAATTATTCAGGAAGGCTGAGGGACGGGAACTCCTCAGTTTTAGATAAAAACATACCTGTGCTATAATAAAATATTAAAGACCAGCTCAGAACTCCTCAGAAAATATCAGCAGAGCAGGGTTGAAAATTCACATAGAGAAAAAAATAAATATATTTAAGCGTTTCAATATGTGCTGATTTAAAATTATTCAGGAGGGCCGAGAGACGGGAACTCCTCGGTTTTAGATAAAGCTATAACTGTGCTATAATAAAATATTAAAGACCAGCCCAGAACTTCTACAAAAGTATCAGCAGAGCAGGGGTGAAAATTCACATAGAGAAAAAAAAAATTGTTTTATTAAGCGTTCCAGTATGTGGTGGTTTAAAATTATTCAGGAGGGCTGAGGGACGGGAACTCCTCGGTTTTAGATAAAACTATAACGGTCCTATAAAAAAATATTAAAGACTAGCCCAGAACTCCAAAGAAATTATCAGCAGAGCAGAGATGAAGATTCACATAGAGAATATAAAATAGTTTTGTTAAGCATTTCAGTGTGTACTGGTTTAAAATTATTCAGGAGGGTTCAGGGACGGGAACTCCTCGGTTTAAGATAAAGCTATAAATGTCCTATAAAAAAAAAAATTAGGACCAGCCCAGAACTCCTAAGAAAGTATCAGCAGAGCAGGGGTGAAAATTAACATAGAGAAAAAAAATAGTTTTATTAAGCGTTCCAGTATGTGGTGGTTTAAAATTATTCAGGAGGGCTGAGGGACGGAAACTCCCCGGTTTTAGATGAAGATATAACTGTCCTATAAAAAAATATTAAAGACCAGCCCAGAACTTCTACGAAAGTATCAGCAGAGCAGGGGTGAAAATTTACATAGAGAAAAAAATTATAGTTTTATTAAGCGTTCCAGTATTTGGTGGCTTAAAATTATTCAGGAGGGCTGAGGGACGGGAACTCCTCGGTTTTAGATAAAGCTATGACTGTCCTATAAAAAAATATTAAAGACCAGCCCAGAACTCCTAAGAAACTATCAGCAGAGCAGGGATGAAGATTTACATAGAGAAAAAAAATAGTTTTAATATGCGTTTCAGTATGTGATGGTTAAAAATTATTCAGGAGTGCCGAGTGACGGGAACTCATCGGTTTTAGATAAAGATATAACTGTGCTATAATAAAATATTAAAGACCAGCTCAGAACTCCTCAGAAAATATCAGCAGAGCAGGGTTGAAAATTCACATAGAGAAAAAAATAAATATATTTAAGCGTTTCAATATGTGCTGATTTAAAATTATTCAGGAGGGCTGAGGGACGGGAACTCATCGGTTTTAGATAAAGCTATAACTGTCCTATAATAAAATATTAAAGACCAGCCCAGAACTTCTACGAAAGTAACAGCAGAGCAGGGGTGAAAATTCGAATAGAGAAAAAAAATAATAGTTTTATTAAGCGTTCCAGTATTTGGTGGTTTAAAATAATTCAGGAGGGTTGAGGGACGGGAACTCCTCGGTTTTGGATAAAACGTTAACTGTGCTATAATAAAATATTAAAGACCAGCCCAGAACTCTTAAGAAAGTATAGGCAGAGCAGGGGTGAAGCTTCACATAGAGAATATAAAATAGTTTTATTAAGCATTTCAGTGTGTACTGGTTTAAAATTATTCAGGAGGGTTGAGGGACGGGAACTCCTCCGTTTTAGATAAAGACATAACTGTGCTATAATAAAATATTAAAGACCAGTTTAGAACTCCTCAGAAAATTTTAGCAGAGCAGGGTTGAAAATTCACATAGAGAAAAAAATAAATATATTTAAGCGTTTCAGTTAGTGCTGGTTTAAAATTATTCAGGAGGGCTGAGGGACGGGAACTCATCGGTTTTAGATAAAGCTATAACTGTCCTATAAAAAAATATTAAAGACCAGCCCAGAACTTCTACGAAAGTATCAGCAGAGCAGGGGTGAAAATTCACATAGAGAAAAAAATAATAGTTTTATTAAGCGTTCCAGTATTTGGTGGTTTAAAATTATTCAGGAGGGCTGAGGGACGGGAACTCCTCGGTTTTAGATAAAGCTATGACTGTCCTATAAAAAAATATTAAAGGCCAGCCCAGAACTCCTAAGAAACTATCAGCAGAGCAGGGATAAAGCTTCACATAGAGAAAAAAAAATAGATTTATTATGCGTTTCAGTATGTGGTGGTAAAAAATTATTCAGGAAGGCTGAGGGACGGGAACTCCTCAGTTTTAGATAAAAACATACCTGTGCTATAATAAAATATTAAAGACCAGCTCAGAACTCCTCAGAAAATATCAGCAGAGCAGGGTTGAAAATTCACATAGAGAAAAAAATAAATATATTTAAGCGTTTCAATATGTGCTGATTTAAAATTATTCAGGAGGGCTGAGGGACGAAAACTCATCGGTTTTAGATAAAGCTATAACTGTCCTATAATAAAATATTAAAGACCAGCCCAGAACTTCTACGAAAGTAACAGCAGAGCAGGGGTGAAAATTCGAATAGAGAAAAAAAAAATAGTTTTATTAAGAGTTCCAGTATTTGGTGGTTTAAAATAATTCAGGAGGGTTGAGGGACGGGAACTCCTCCGTTTTAGATAAAGACATAACTGTGCTATAATAAAATATTAAAGACCAGTTTAGAACTCCTCAGAAAATATCAGCAGAGCAGGGTTGAAAATTCACATAGAGAAAAAAATAAATATATTTAAGCGTTTCAGTATGTGCTGGTTTAAAATTATTCAGGAGGGCAGAGAGACGGGAACTCCTCGGTTTTAGATAAAGCTATAACTGTGCTATAATAAAATATTAAAGACCAGCCCAGAACTTCTACGAAAGTATCAGCAGAGCAGGGGTGAAAATTCACATAGAAAAAAAAAAATTGTTTAATTAAGCGTTCCAGTATGTGGTGGTTTAAAATAATTCAGGAGGGTTGAGGGACGGGAACTCCTCCGTTTTAGATAAAGACATAACTGTGCTATAATAAAATATTAAAGACCAGTTTAGACCTCCTCAGAAAATATCAGCAGAGCAGGGTTGAAAATTCACATAGAGAAAAAAATAAATATATTTAAGCGTTTCAGTATGTGCTGGTTTAAAATTATTCAGGAAGGCTGAGGGACGGGAACTCATCGGTTTTACATAAAGCTATAACTGTCCTATAACAAAATATTAAAGACCAGCCCAGAACTTCTACGAAAGTATCAGCAGAGCAGGGGTGAAAATTCATATAGAGAAAAAAATAAATATATTTAAGCGTTTCAATATGTGCTGATTTAAAATTATTCAGGAGAGCTGAGGGACGGGAACTCATCGGTTTTAGATAAAGCTATAACTGTCGTATAATAAAATATTAAAGACCAGCCCAGAACTTCTACGAAAGTAACAGCAGAGCAGGGGTGAAAATTCGAATAGAGAAAAAAAAATAGTTTTATTAAGCGTTCCAGTATTTGGTGGTTTAAAATAATTCAGGAGGGTTGAGGGACGGGAACTCCTCCGTTTTAGATAAAGACATAACTGTGCTATAATAAAATATTAAAGACCAGTTTAGAACTCCTCAGAAAATATCAGCAGAGCAGGGTTGAAAATTCACATAAAGAAAAAAATAAATATATTTAAGCGTTTCAGTATGTGCTGGTTTAAAATTATTCAGGAGGGCCAAGAGACGGGAACTCCTCGGTTTTAGATAAAGCTATAACTGTCCTATAATAAAATATTAAAGACCAGCCCAGAACTTCTACAAAAGTATCAGCAGAGCAGGGGTGAAAATTCACATAGAGAAAAAAAAAATTGTTACATTAAGCGTTCCAGTATTTGGTGGTTTAAAATTGTTCAGGAGGGCTGAGGGACGGGAACTCCTCGGTTTTAGATAAAGCTATGACTGTGCTATAATAAAATATTAAAGACCAGCCCAGAACTTCTACAAAAGTATCAGCAGAGCAGGGGTGAAAATTCACATAGAAAAAAAAAAATTGTTACATTAAGCGTTCCAGTATTTGGTGGTTTAAAATTATTCAGGAGGGCTGAGGGACGGGAACTCCTCGGTTTTAGATAAAGCTATGACTGTCCTATAAAAAAGTATTAAAGACCAGCCCAGAACTCCTAAGAAACTATCAGCAGAGCAGGGATAAAGCTTCACATAGAGAAAAAAAAAATAGATTTATTACGCGTTTCAGTATGTGGTGGTAAAAAATTATTCAGGAGGGTTGAGGGACGGGAACTCCTCCGTTTTAGATAAAGACATAACTGTGCTATAATAAAATATTAAAGACCAGTTTAGAACTCCTCACAAAATATCAGCAGAGCAGGGTTGAAAATTCACATAGAGAAAAAATAAATATATTTAAGCGTTTCAGTATGTGCTGGTTTAAAATTATTCAGGAGGGCCGAGAGACGGGAACTCCTCGGTTTTAGATAAAGCTATAACTGTGCTATAATAAAATATTAAAGACCAGCCCAGAACTTCTACAAAAGTATCAGCAGAGCAGGGGTGAAAATTCACATAGAGAAAAAAAAAATATTTTATTAAGCGTTCAGTATGTGGTGGTAAAAAATTATTCAGGAAGGCTGAGGGACGGGAACTCCTCAGTTTTAGATAAAAACATAACTGTGCTATAATAAAATATTAAAGACCAGCTCAGAACTCCTCAGAAAATATCAGCAGAGCAGGGTTGAAAATTCACATAGAGAAAAAAATAAATATATTTAAGCGTTTCAATATGTGCTGATTTAAAATTATTCAGGAGGGCTGAGGGACGGGAACTCATCGGTTTTAGATAAAGCTATAACTGTCCTATAATAAAATATTAAAGACCAGCCCAGAACTTCTACGAAAGTAACAGCAGAGCAGGGGTGAAAATTCGAATAGAGAAAAAAAAAATAGTTTTATTAAGAGTTCCAGTATTTGGAGGTTTAAAATAATTCAGGAGGGTTGAGGGACGGGAACTCCTCCGTTTTAGATAAAGACATAACTGTGCTATAATAAAATGTTAAAGACCAGTTTAGAACTCCTCAGAAAATATCAGCAGAGCAGGGTTGAAAATTCACATAGAGAAAAAAATAAATATATTTAAGCGTTTCAGTATGTGCTGGTTTAAAATTATTCAGGAGGGTTGAGGGACGGGAACTCCTCCGTTTTAGATAAAGACATAACTGTGCTATAATAAAATATTAAAGACCAGTTTAGAACTCCTCAGAAAATATCAGCAGAGCAGGGTTGAAAATTCACATAGAGAAAAAATAAATATATTTAAGCATTTCAGTAATATGCTGGTTTAAAATTATTCAGGAGGGCCGAGAGACGGGAACTCCTCGGTTTTAGATAAAACGTTAACTGTGCTATAATAAAATATTAAAGACCAGCCCAGAACTTCTACGAAAGTATCAGCAGAGCAGGGGTGAAAATTCGAATAGAGAAAAAAAAATAGTTTTATTAAGCGTTCCAGTATGTGGTGGTTTAAAATAATTCAGGAGGGTTGAGGGACGGGAACTCCTCGGTTTTAGACAAAACTGTAACGGTCCTATAAAAAAATATTAAAGACTAGTCCAGAACTCCAAAGAAATTATCAGCAGAGCAGAGATGAAGATTCACATAGAGAAAAAAAAATAGTTTTATTATGCGTTTCAGTATGTGGTGGTAAAAAATTATTCAGGAAGGCTGAGGGACGGGAACTCCTCAGTTTTAGATAAAAACATAACTGTGCTATAATAAAATATTAAAGACCAGCTCAGAACTCCTCAGAAAATATCAGCAGAGCAGGGTTGAAAATTCACATAGAGAAAAAAATAAATATATTTAAGCGTTTCAATATGTGCTGATTTAAAATTATTCAGGAGGGCTGAGGGACGGGAACTCATCGGTTTTAGATAAAGCTATAACTGTCCTATAATAAAATATTAAAGACCAGCCCAGAACTTCTACGAAAGTAACAGCAGAGCAGGGGTGAAAATTCGAATAGAGAAAAAAAAAATAGTTTTATTAAGAGTTCCAGTATTTGGAGGTTTAAAATAATTCAGGAGGGTTGAGGGACGGGAACTCCTCCGTTTTAGATAAAGACATAACTGTGCTATAATAAAATGTTAAAGACCAGTTTAGAACTCCTCAGAAAATATCAGCAGAGCAGGGTTGAAAATTCACATAGAGAAAAAAATAAATATATTTAAGCGTTTCAGTATGTGCTGGTTTAAAATTATTCAGGAGGGTTGAGGGACGGGAACTCCTCCGTTTTAGATAAAGACATAACTGTGCTATAATAAAATATTAAAGACCAGTTTAGAACTCCTCAGAAAATATCAGCAGAGCAGGGTTGAAAATTCACATAGAGAAAAAATAAATATATTTAAGCATTTCAGTAATATGCTGGTTTAAAATTATTCAGGAGGGCCGAGAGACGGGAACTCCTCGGTTTTAGATAAAACGTTAACTGTGCTATAATAAAATATTAAAGACCAGCCCAGAACTTCTACGAAAGTATCAGCAGAGCAGGGGTGAAAATTCGAATAGAGAAAAAAAAATAGTTTTATTAAGCGTTCCAGTATGTGGTGGTTTAAAATAATTCAGGAGGGTTGAGGGACGGGAACTCCTCCGTTTTAGATAAAACGTTAACTGTGCTATAATAAAACATTAAAGACCAGCCCAGAACTCCTAAGAAAGTATAGGCAGAGCAGGGGTGAAGCTTCACATAGAGAATATAAAATAGTTTTATTAAGCATTTCAGTGTGTACTGGTTTAAAATTATTCAGGAGGGTTGAGGGACGGGAACTCCTCCGTTTTAGATAAAGACATAACTGTGCTATAATAAAATATTAAAGACCAGTTTAGAACTCAGAAAATATCAGCAGAACAGGGTTGAAAATTCACATAGAGAAAAAAATAAATATATTTAAGCGTTTCAGTATGTGCTGGTTTAAAATTATTCAGGAGGGATGAGAGACGGGAACTCCTCGGTTTTAGATAAAACGTTAACTGTGCTATAATAAAATATTAAAGACCAGCCCAGAACTTCTACGAAAGTATCAGCAGAGCAGGGGTGAAAATTCACATAGAAAAAAAAAATTTGTTTAATTAAGCGTTCCAGTATGTGGTGGTTTAAAATAATTCAGGAGGGTTGAGGGACGGGAACTCCTCCGTTTTAGATAAAGACATAACTGTGCTATAATAAAATATTAAAGACCAGTTTATAACTCCTCAGAAAATATCAGCAGAGCAGGGTTGAAAATTCACATAGAGAAAAAAATAAATATATTTAAGCGTTTCAGTATGTGCTGGTTTAAAATTATTCAGGAGGGCCAAGAGACGGGAACTCCTCGGTTTAAGATAAAGCTATAACTGTGCTATAATAAAATATTAAAGACCAGCCCAGAACTTCTACAAAAGTATCAGCAGAGCAGGGGTGAAAATTCACATAGAGAAAAAAAAAAATTGTTACATTAAGCGTTCCAGTATTTGGTGGTTTAAAATTGTTCAGGAGGGCTGAGGGACGGGAACTCCTCGGTTTTAGATAAAGCTATGACTGTGCTATAATAAAATATTAAAGACCAGCCCAGAACTTCTACAAAAGTATCAGCAGAGCAGGGGTGAAAATTCACATAGAGAAAAAAAAATTGTTACATTAAGCGTTCCAGTATTTGGTGGTTTAAAATTATTCAGGAGGGCTGAGGGACGGGAACTCCTCGGTTTTAGATAAAGCTATGACTGTCCTATAAAAAATATTAAAGACCAGCCCAGAACTCCTAAGAAACTATCAGCAGAGCAGGGATAAAGCTTCACATAGAGAAAAAAAAAATAGATTTATTACGCGTTTCAGTATGTGGTGGTAAAAAATTATTCAGGAGGGTTGAGGGACGGGAACTCCTCCGTTTTAGATAAAGACATAACTGTGCTATAATAAAATATTAAAGACCAGTTTAGAACTCCTCAGAAAATATCAGCAGAGCAGGGTTGAAAATTCACATAGAGAAAAAATAAATATATTTAAGCGTTTCAGTATGTGCTGGTTTAAAATTATTCAGGAGGGCCGAGAGACGGGAACTCCTCGGTTTTAGATAAAGCTATAACTGTGCTATAATAAAATATTAAAGACCAGCCCAGAACTTCTACAAAAGTATCAGCAGAGCAGGGGTGAAAATTCACATAGAGAAAAAAAATATATTTTATTAAGCGTTCCAGTATGTGGTGGTTTAAAATTATTCAGGAGGGCTGAGGGACGGGAACTCATCGGTTTTACATAAAGCTATAACTGTCCTATAAAAAAATATTAAAGACCAGCCCAGAACTTCTACGAAAGTATCAGCAGAGCAGGGGTGAAAATTCACATAGAGAAAAAAATAAATATATTTAAGCGTTTCAATATGTGCTGATTTAAAATTATTCAGGAGAGCTGAGAGACGGGAACTCATCGGTTTTAGATAAAGCTATAACTGTCCTATAATAAAATATTAAAGACCAGCCCAGAACTTCTACGAAAGTAACAGCAGAGCAGGGGTGAAAATTCGAATAGAGAAAAAAAAATAGTTTTATTAAGCGTTCCAGTATTTGGTGGTTTAAAATAATTCAGGAGGGTTGAGGGACGGGAACTCCTCCGTTTTAGATAAAGACATAACTGTGCTATAATAAAACATTAAAGACCAGTTTAGAACTCCTCAGAAAATATCAGCAGAGCAGGGTTGAAAATTCACATAAAGAAAAAAATAAATATATTTAAGCGTTTCAGTATGTGCTGGTTTAAAATTATTCAGGAGGGCCAAGAGACGGGAACTCCTCGGTTTAAGATAAAGCTATAACTGTGCTATAATAAAATATTAAAGACCAGCCCATAACTTCTACAAAAGTATCAGCAGAGCAGGGGTGAAAATTCACATAGAGAAAAAAAAAATTGTTACATTAAGCGTTCCAGTATTTGGTGGTTTAAAATTGTTCAGGAGGGCTGAGGGACGGGAACTCCTCGGTTTTAGATAAAGCTATGACTGTGCTATAATAAAATATTAAAGACCAGCCCAGAACTTCTACAAAAGTATCAGCAGAGCAGGGGTGAAAATTCACATAGAGAAAAAAAAATTGTTACATTAAGCGTTCCAGTATTTGGTGGTTTAAAATTATTCAGGAGGGCTGAGGGACGGGAACTCCTCGGTTTTAGATAAAGCTATGACTGTCCTATAAAAAAATATTAAAGACCAGCCCAGAACTCCTAAGAAACTATCAGCAGAGCAGGGATAAAGCTTCACATAGAGAAAAAAAAAATAGATTTATTACGCGTTTCAGTATGTGGTGGTAAAAAATTATTCAGGAGGGTTGAGGGACGGGAACTCCTCCGTTTTAGATAAAGACATAACTATGCTATAATAAAATATTAAAGACCAGTTTAGAACTCCTCAGAAAATATCAGCAGAGCGGGGTTGAAAATTCACATAGAGAAAAATAAATATATTTAAGCGTTTCAGTATGTGCTGGTTTAAAATTATTCAGGAGGGCCGAGAGACGGGAACTCCTCGGTTTTAGATAAAGCTATAACTGTGCTATAATAAAATATTAAAGACCAGCCCAGAACTTCTACAAAAGTATCAGCAGAGCAGGGGTGAAAATTCACATAGAGAAAAAAAAAATATTTTATTAAGCGTTCCAGTATGTGGTGGTTTAAAATTATTCAGGAGGGCTGAGGGACGGGAACTCATCGGTTTTACATAAAGCTATAACTGTCCTATAAAAAATATTAAAGACCAGCCCAGAACTTCTACGAAAGTATCAGCAGAGCAGGGGTGAAAATTCACATAGAGAAAAAAAAAATGTTTAATTAAGCGTTCCAGTATGTGGTGGTTTAAAATAATTCAGGAGGGTTGAGGGACGGGAACTCCTCGGTTTTAGATAAAACGTTAACTGTGCTATAATAAAACATTAAAGACCAGCCCAGAACTCCTAAGGAAGTATAGGCAGAGCAGGGGTGAAGCTTCACATAGAGAATATAAAATAGTTTTATTAAGCATTTCAGTGTGTACTGGTTTAAAATTATTCAGGAGGGTTGAGGGACAGGAACTCCTCCGTTTTAGATAAAGACATAACTGTGCTATAATAAAATATTAAAGACCAGCCCAGAACTTCTACAAAAGTATCAGCAGAGCAGGGGTGAAAATTCACATAGAGAAAAAAAAAATTGTTACATTAAGCGTTCCAGTATTTGGTGGTTTAAAATTGTTCAGGAGGGCTGAGGGACGGGAACTCCTCGCTTTTAGATAAAACGTTAACTGTGCTATAATAAAATATTAAAGACCAGCCCAGAACTTCTACGAAAGTATCAGCAGAGCAGGGGTGAAAATTCACATAGAAAAAAAAAATTGTTTAATTAAGCGTTCCAGTATGTGGTGGTTTAAAATAATTCAGGAGGGTTGAGGGACGGGAACTCCTCCGTTTTAGATAAAGACATAACTGTGCTATAATAAAATATTAAAGACCAGTTTAGAACTCCTCAGAAAATATCAGCAGAGCAGGGTTGAAAATTCACATAGAGAAAAAAATAAATATATTTAAGCGTTTCAGTATGTGCTGGTTTAAAATTATTCAGGAAGGCTGAGGGACGGGAACTCATCGGTTTTACATAAAGCTATAACTGTCCTATAAAAAAATATTAAAGACCAGCCCAGAACTTCTACGAAAGTATCAGCAGAGCAGGGGTGAAAATTCACATAGAGAAAAAAATAAATATATTTAAGCGTTTCAATATGTGCTGATTTAAAATTATTCAGGAGAGCTGAGGGACGGGAACTCATCGGTTTTAGATAAAGCTATAACTGTCCTATAATAAAATATTGAAGACCAGCCCAGAACTTCTACGAAAGTAACAGCAGAGCAGGGGTGAAAATTCGAATAGAGAAAAAAAAACAGTTTTATTAAGCGTTCCAGTATTTGGTGGTTTAAAATAATTCAGGAGGGTTGAGGGACGGGAACTCCTCCGTTTTAGATAAAGACATAACTGTGCTATAATAAAATATTAAAGACCAGTTTAGAACTCCTCAGAAAATATCAGCAGAGCAGGGTTGAAAATTCACATAGAGAAAAAATAAATATATTTAAGCGTTTCAGTATGTGCTGGTTTAAAATTATTCAGGAGAGCCGAGAGACGGGAACTCCTCGGTTTTAGCTAAAGCTATAACTGTGCTATAATAAAATATTAAAGACCAGCCCAGAACTTCTACAAAAGTATCAGCAGAGCAGGGGTGAAAATTCACATAGAGAAAAAAAAAATGTTTAATTAAGCGTTCCAGTATGTGGTGGTTTAAAATAATTCAGGAGGGTTGAGGGACGGGAACTCCTCGGTTTTAGATAAAACGTTAACTGTGCTATAATAAAACATTAAAGACCAGCCCAGAACTCCTAAGGAAGTATAGGCAGAGCAGGGGTGAAGCTTCACATAGAGAATATAAAATAGTTTTATTAAGCATTTCAGTGTGTACTGGTTTAAAATTATTCAGGAGGGTTGAGGGACAGGAACTCCTCCGTTTTAGATAAAGACATAACTGTGCTATAATAAAATATTAAAGACCAGCCCAGAACTTCTACAAAAGTATCAGCAGAGCAGGGGTGAAAATTCACATAGAGAAAAAAAAAATGTTTAATTAAGCGTTCCAGTATGTGGTGGTTTAAAATTATTCAGGAGGGCTGAGGGACGGGAACTCCTCGGTTTTAGACAAAACTGTAACGGTCCTATAAAAAAATATTAAAGACCAGCCCAGAACTCCTAAGAAACTATCAGCAGAGCAGGGATAAATCTTCACATAGAGAAAAAAAAAATAGATTTATTACGCGTTTCAGTATGTGGTGGTAAAAAATTATTAAGGAGGGTTGAGGGACGGGAACTCCTCCGTTTTAGATAAAGACATAACTGTGCTATAATAAAATATTAAAGACCAGTTTAGAACTCCTCAGAAAATATCAGCAGAGCAGGGTTGAAAATTCACATAGAGAAAAAATAAATATATTTAAGCGTTTCAGTATGTGCTGGTTTAAAATTATTCAGGAGGGCCGAGAGACGGGAACTCCTCGGTTTTAGATAAAGCTATAACTGTGCTATAATAAAATATTAAAGACCAGCCCAGAACTTCTACAAAAGTATCAGCAGAGCAGGGGTGAAAATTCACATAGAGAAAAAAAAAATTGTTACATTAAGCGTTCCAGTATTTGGTGGTTTAAAATTGTTCAGGAGGGCTGAGGGACGGGAACTCCTCGGTTTTAGATAAAGCTATGACTGTGCTATAATAAAATATTAAAGACCAGCCCAGAACTTCTACAAAAGTATCAGCAGAGCAGGGGTGAAAATTCACATAGAGAAAAAAAAATTGTTACATTAAGCGTTCCAGTATTTGGTGGTTTAAAACTATTCAGGAGGGCTGAGGGACGGGAACTCCTCGGTTTTAGATAAAGCTATGACTGTCCTATAAAAAAATATTAAAGACCAGCCCAGAACTCCTAAGAAACTATCAGCAGAGCAGGGATAAAGCTTCACATAGAGAAAAAAAAATAGATTTATTACGCGTTTCAGTATGTGGTGGTAAAAAATTATTCAGGAGGGTTGAGGGACGGGAACTCCTCCGTTTTAGATAAAGACATAACTGTGCTATAATAAAATATTAAAGACCAGTTTAGAACTCCTCAGAAAATATCAGCAGAGCAGGGTTGAAAATTCACATAGAGAAAAAATAAATATATTTAAGCGTTTCAGTATGTGCTGGTTTAAAATTATTCAGGAGGGCCGAGAGACGGGAACTCCTCGGTTTTAGATAAAGCTATAACTGTGCTATAATAAAATATTAAAGACCAGCCCAGAACTTCTACAAAAGTATCAGCAGAGCAGGGGTGAAAATTCACATAGAGAAAAAAAAAATATTTTATTAAGCGTTCCAGTATGTGGTGGTTTAAAATTATTCAGGAGGGCTGAGGGACGGGAACTCATCGGTTTTACATAAAGCTATAACTGTCCTATAAAAAAATATTAAAGACCAGCCCAGAACTTCTACGAAAGTATCAGCAGAGCAGGGGTGAAAATTCACATAGAGAAAAAAATAAATATATTTAAGCGTTTCAATATGTGCTGATTTAAAATTATTCAGGAGAGCTGAGAGACGGGAACTCATCGGTTTTAGATAAAGCTATAACTGTCCTATAATAAAATATTAAAGACCAGCCCAGAACTTCTACGAAAGTAACAGCAGAGCAGGGGTGAAAATTCGAATAGAGAAAAAAAAAATAGTTTTATTAAGCGTTCCAGTATTTGGTGGTTTAAAATAATTCAGGAGGGTTGAGGGACGGGAACTCCTCCGTTTTAGATAAAGACATAACTGTGCTATAATAAAATATTAAAGACCAGTTTAGAACTCCTCAGAAAATATCAGCAGAGCAGGGTTGAAAATTCACATAAAGAAAAAAATAAATATATTTAAGCGTTTCAGTATGTGCTGGTTTAAAATTATTCAGGAGGGCCAAGAGACGGGAACTCCTCGGTTTAAGATAAAGCTATAACTGTGCTATAATAAAATATTAAAGACCAGCCCAGAACTTCTACAAAAGTATCAGCAGAGCAGGGGTGAAAATTCACATAGAGAAAAAAAAAATTGTTACATTAAGCGTTCCAGTATTTGGTGGTTTAAAATTGTTCAGGAGGGCTGAGGGACGGGAACTCCTCGGTTTTAGATAAAGCTATGACTGTGCTATAATAAAATATTAAAGATCAGCCCAGAACTTCTACAAAAGTATCAGCAGAGCAGGGGTGAAAATTCACATAGAGAAAAAAAAATTGTTACATTAAGCGTTCCAGTATTTGGTGGTTTAAAATTATTCAGGAGGGCTGAGGGACGGGAACTCCTCGGTTTTAGATAAAGCTATGACTGTGCTATAATAAAATATTAAAGACCAGCCCAGAATTTCTACAAAAGTATCAGCAGAGCAGGGGTGAAAATTCACATAGAGAAAAAAAAAATTGTTACATTAAGCGTTCCAGTATTTGGTGGTTTAAAATTATTCAGGAGGGCTGAGGGACGGGAACTCCTCGGTTTTAGATAAAGCTATGACTGTCCTATAAAAAAATATTAAAGACCAGCCCAGAACTCCTAAGAAACTATCAGCAGAGCAGGGATAAAGCTTCACATAGAGAAAAAAAAAATAGATTTATTACGCGTTTCAGTATGTGGTGGTAAAAAATTATTCAGGAAGGCTGAGGGACGGGAACTCCTCAGTTTTAGATAAAAACATAACTGTGCTATAATAAAATATTAATGACCAGCTCAGAACTCCTCAGAAAATATCAGCAGACCAGGGTTGAAAATTCTCATAAAGAAAAAAATAAATATATTTAAGCGTTTCAATATGTGCTGATTTAAAATTATTCAGGAGGGCTGAGGGACGGGAACTCATCGGTTTTAGATAAAGCTATAACTTTCCTATGATAAAATATTAAAGACCAGCCCAGAACTTCTACGAAAGTAACAGCAGAGCAGGGGTGAAAATTCGAATAGAGAAAAAAAATAATAGTTTTATTAAGCGTTCCAGTATTTGGTGGTTTAAAATAATTCAGGAGGGTTGAGGGACGGGAACTCCTCGGTTTTAGATAAAACGTTAACTTTGCTATAATAAAATATTAAAGACCAGCCCAAAACTCCTAAGAAAGTATAGGCAGAGCAGGGGTGAAGCTTTACATAGAGAATATAAAATAGTTTTATAAAGCGTTTCAGTGTGTACTGGTTTAAAATTATTCAGGAGGGTTGAGGGACGGGAACTCCTCCGTTTTAGATAAAGACATAACTGTGCTATAATAAAATATTAAAGACCAGTTTAGAACTCCTCAGAAAATATCAGCAGAGCAGGGTTGAAATTTCACATAAAGAAAAAAATAAATATATTTAAGCGTTTCAGTAATATGCTGGTTTAAAATTATTCAGGAGGGCCGAGAGACGGGAACTCCTCGGTTTTAGATAAAGCTATAACTGTGCTATAATAAAATATTAAAGACCAGCCCAGAACTTCTACGAAAGTATCAGCAGAGCAGGGGTGAAAATTCACATAGAGAAAAAAAAAATTGTTTAATTAAGCGTTCCAGTATGTGGTGGTTTAAAATAATTCAGGAGGGTTGAGGGACGGGAACTCCTCGGTTTTAAATAAAACGTTAACTGTGCTATAATAAAATATTAAAGACCAGCCCAGAACTCCTAAGAAAGTATAGGCAGAGCAGGGGTGAAGCTTCACATAGAGAATATAAAATAGTTTTATTAAGCATTTCAGTGTGTACTGGTTTAAAATTATTCAGGAGGGTTGAGGGACGGGAACTCCTCCGTTTTAGATAAAGACATAACTGTGCTATAATAAAATATTAAAGACCAGTTTAGAACTCCTCAGAAAATATCAGCAGAGCAGGGTTGAAAATTCACATAGAGAAAAAAATAAATATATTTAAGCGTTTCAGTATGTGCTTGTTTAAAATTATTCAGGAGGGCTGACAGACGGTAACTCCTCGGTTTTAGATAAAGCTATAACTGTGCTATAATAAAATATTACAGAACAAACCAGAACTTTCAACAAAGTATCAGCAGAGCAGTGATGAAGCTTCACATAGAGAAAAAAATATAGTTTTATTAAGCGTTTCAGTATGTGCTGGTTTAAAATTATTCAGGAGGGTTGAGGGACGGGAACTCCTCGGTTTTAGATACAGCTATAACTGTGCCATAATAAAATACTATAGACCAGCCCAGAACTCCTAAGAAAGTATCAGCAGAGCAGGGATGAAGCTTCAGATAGTGAGAATAATTAAATTATTTAAGTGTTTCAGTTTGTGCTGATTTAAAATTATCCATTAGGGCTGAGGGACGAGAACTTCTCGGTTTTAGATACAACTATAACTGTGCTATAATAAAATATTACAGAACAAACCAGAACTCCTAAGAAAGTATCAGCAGAGCAGGGATGAAGCTTCACATAGAGAAAAAAAATAGTTTTATTAAGCATTTCAGTATGTGCTGCTTAAAAATTATTCAGGAGGGCTGAGGGACGAGAACTCCTCGGTTTTAGATACAATTATAACTGTGCTATAATAAAATATTACAGAACAAACCAGAACTCCTAAGAAAGTATCAGCAGAGCAGGGATGAAACTTCACATAGAGAAAAAAAAATAGTTTTATTAAGCATTTCAGTATGTGCTGCTTAAAAATTATTCAGGAGGGCTGAGGGACGGGAACTCCGCGGTTTTAGATACAGCTGTAACTGCGCTTTAATAAAATATTACAGAACAGCCCAGAACTCCTGTGAAAGTATCAGCAGAGCAGGGTTGAATATTCACATAGTGAAAAAATAAATATATTTTAGTGGTTTAGTATGTGCTGGTTTAAAATTATTTAGGAAGGCTGAGGGACGGGAACTCCTCGGTTTTAGATAAAGCTATAACTTTTCTATAATAAAATATTAAAGGCCAGCCCAGAACTCGAAGAAAGTATCAACAGAGCAGGGTTGAAGCTTCACATAGAGAAAAAAAAATAGTTGTAATACAACATTTTATCCCTCCTTTCAACCCCTTAAAACCCCTTTTCCGAATTAAAAATTAGCCTGTGTCCTTTCTTAGGCTCTAAACGATCCGTATATGTAGGGTTAACCACATTAAAATCCATTACCCCTTATTAAAAACTTTACCCTTTTTGTGGTTGTTTTTGAAGGCGGTTAATTTTTTTTTTAAGTTTTTTATTTTACTCTTTTTAGTTTAAATATTCAAACCAAATTCTTGTCAAATACATCATTTTCATACATGTGCACTAGAATTTGGTAATCCTTAGTACCGGTATTAACATCGCTCGTGTACACAATAAGCTAATAACATTCCCTATCAAAAACTGCTTAACCGATTTTGATGAAACTTGCAGTGTTCCATAAATTGAACTCCTCGTACCTATAACAAAAAAAGAATTTTGAAAATCGGTCCACAATTGGCGGAGTAATCGCGTAACAAACACTCAAAAAAAAAACCGGCCAAGTGCGAGTTGGACTCGCCCATGAAGGCTTCCGTAGTAGCAAGCATAGATTAGGGATATATTTATATTGAGATTAGTAAGTAATATACACAAACAATAAAAATAACTTTGTTTTTCATAGTGTTTGTATGAATGGCAAAGTTATATTTGCGGTTTTTGAAAATGTACTATATCTCAAAAACTGCTAACTATATCTCATCCAAACCAATTTTCGTTGGATTTTTTTGTTGAGGTCTACATTATATATATTTTTTTAGTTTTATCATTCTCGTATCTTTTAGAAGTACAGGGGACACACATTTTACCACTTTGGAAGCGTCTCTCGTGAAAACTGTTCAGTTTAGAAAAAAAATGATATTAGTAACCTAAATATCATTTTTAAAGACCTATCCATAGATACCCCACACGTATGGGTTTGGTGAAAAAAAATATTTTGAGTTTCAATTCTAAGTATGGGGGGTACCCCCAAAATTTGTATTGTTTTTATTTTTGTGTAAAAAATTCTAATGCGGTTCACATAATACATCTACTTACCAAGTTTCAACAGGATAGCTCTCATACTTTCGAAGAAAAGTGGCTGTGACATACGGACGGACAGACAGACAGACAGACATGACGAATCTATTAAGGGTTCCGTTTTTGCCATTTGGCTACGGAACCCTAAAAAGTAAAGATCATCACATCATCCATGAATAAAAATGCTCACAAAATAAAAAGTACTGACCCAAATTGGATGAAATTTTATGGGACCAATGGGAAAGTATACTGCATCGAACGAAAAAAGAATTACACTAATAGGACTAGAAACCTCGGAGTAATCGGTGTACATACATAAAAAAAAAACATACCGACCGAATTGAGAACCTCCTCCTTTTTTGAAGTCGGTTAAAAAAGGGAACCGACTTCAAAACCAAACACCAAAAACTGTAAAATAACTTTTCTTTCGGAAGTCGGTGGCTTGGTTTTTTATTTAATTGACTATGGCCACCGACTTCCGAAAGAAAAGTTATTTTACAGTTTTTTTTGCCTTTGGTTTTGATGCCGGTTCCCTTTTTTCCAAAATTTTTTTTTTATTTTTTGCCTTTTTAGTTTAGATATTCACCAAAAAACTTCATATAATCGGCTTCTTTGAAAATCTACAATCCTTGTAAGCAACAAAAACGGATCTATGCGAGCAACTTCACGAGATATCCAGTATTGTTATATACTAAAACTTTTCCTAGAATGTAACGAACACTTTTCTGAAATCCGCATCAAAATCGGTTCAGCCAAACGCGAGATAATCGCGGACAAACTTGCAATCGTCTCTGAAAATATATAATCCAAGTAAGCATAAACGGATCCAGGCGGGCAACGTCACGGGATATCTATTAGTGTTATATACTAAAACCTTCTCCAGAATGAACTGAATAAGTTCTACTCATACTAATGAACACTTTCCTGAAAACCGCATCAAAATCCGTTCAGCCAAACGCGAGATAATCGCGGACAAACATACATACATACATACATACAAACATACATACAGGTCGAACTGCGAACCTACTATTTTTTTAAGTCGGTTAAAAAATATTCCCCGTATTGTAAAAGAACGAAACGAATATTAAACATAAATGGACTAAAAATCATGTTGGAAAGTTTAATTGCACTTCCCTAGATGGCGTTGTCGTCGAATTAGAAGTCGCTATGGTTTCGTTACATGCGATAGGCTAAGAGCAGCGACCGAAGTTGTTCAAAAAAAAATTCGAAAGAAGCAGTAGGTACTCCCGTTAGCGACTGACGAATTTTTGCTCTGATAAAGTCTGATTAATAGGACTGTTTATCAATTTCTCACTAATTAGTTCGTTTGTTTCTTGTTCTTCATTATTGTTTCATTTGTTAATTTATTTTGTTATTGTTTCTTTGTTATTGATTTTCGTTATATTTTTTGTTATTGTTTCTTTGTTATTGATTTTTGTTATTGTTTCTTTGTTTTGTTATTGTTGATAATAACCTAGTTATTTTATTTGTATAACATTGAATTTAGCAAATAAAATGACAGGCAAAAAACCATACAATAAAATTGCTTTACGGCATATTTTATTGAATGGCAATTGCCGAACTGTTACTGAAAATGGGCGTTTATATCCACCTTCTCATGACGTTTATAAAGAAATATCCAAACTTATGTTGGATAAAGGGTCGGTAATCACGCCTAAGCACGTTCACACCATAATTAATGGTAATCGTGGTGGGATTAAAGATGCCATATTAAAAGTTTTTAATATTCAAGAAATTGAATCAAGCTTCTCTGAAAGCGATCCTAATTACAGTTCCGAGAGGTGTGGTGCAGATCAAACTAAGAAAACCCAAGTAGGCAGTTTAATTTCCATGAAAATAAACTTGGTCATTTCCCACGAGAAATGGCAGAAAATAAAGCCGCAAGAAAAATTATACGGAACAAGAATTTACTGGAAATTGCGTCAGGGATGGGCAGATGTAATAGCTGAAGCTTTGTGGGTACAACACAGTCTAGATTGCGTTATTGTATTTAAAAATCATAATGTGTATATGAGTGCATCAGCTAAATTATTTTTAAAAATAGAGGGCTACTGCAGTGAATGCAACGCTAAAATTTATTGCACACTTTTGAAGAGGCCTTTGGATAATGTAGACATCATTATCCAATGCAACATCGAAGGCATTTTACTTTCAGCACATTCCGGAAGCAAGAGAAGGCAACTGAGAGGTACCCGTCGGCTTGAAGTTGCGGATTATCTCATAGATGGATGCAAAGACGCAGTCACGTGGCGTAGGAAGGAGGCTGCCCGTATAAAAAAGTTTGGTGGTAAAAATCCACCGATCCTGCCAAGCAACGAAGTTGTTCGGAAAGCCAAAGAACAGCGTCTATTAGGTAAGTTTGGTTTACAATTTGGAAACCCCGCGCTGAACTTACATAATAGTGCTGAACAGGGCAAGTTAGTTGGATGTATACAATCCGTAGGATTGTATAAATTCAACTGCATTTACTGGCTTCCCGAACAAATTCAAATATATATATCTCGCTGTCGAAAAGATCCTAACGCCACGTTAGCGATCGATGCTACTGGTGGCATTGCAAAGCGCAGCAAGTTCCGAAACGCTCATATTTTTTTATACCAGTGTGTGCTTGTTACACAAGAAGGTAGCATTCCTACATTCCAAATGGTATCTGAAGATCAGCGAGCTATAATTGTCTCTAGTTTCTTGAGCCACATCCTGGCGGCAAATGCCCCTATTCCACCGATTGTGGTGACTGACTTCGGGTGGTCTTTGTTAATTGCAATCGCGCAAATATTTGGACAATGCGCAAATTTAAATGATTATTTACAAAAGTGTTATGACGCAATTGTAAATAAATCGTTGTCGTTGCCATCAACGTTCATGCGGTTAGACGTTTGTCACCTTATGTCAATGATAACACGTTGGCCTAGTTTGAAGGGCAAAGACAAATATTTAATAAGGCGGTTTTATAAGCGATGTGTTGGAAAGGCCCATCAAATGACAAATTTTGCAGATTTGTCTTTTTTTGTAGAATCAATTCTCGTAGTGGCTCATAGTAAATATATCGGGTTTGGACCAACTGGCAAAAATTTGCCGTCGGATGATCGGTTGCAATTTATTAACAAGAATATAAAAGGAATCCAACATGATAGAAATTATGGTAAAAATGACGATGATGAAATGGAAGACACCGAAGAAAATGATGACAAATTTGACGAGGAATCTGAAATAGGTGCGACGGAACCTAAATCTGAAAAAGAGGGGTGGAAATCATGGTGCGACAAGATTTACAAAGGAGCAATTGAATTAGCGGACACATGTTCAGAAGGCGACACAATCAACGCGTGTTACAATCCTGATTTTGCAAAAAGGTTGAAGAGATACCTTCTTCCTTACGTGCCGTTGTGGACTGCCATAATGGTACCTGTGTTTGGAAGAGGTTCAGTATCTGCTACTTCCGCCGCAGTCGAGGCAGAGTTTTCGGACCTTAAAAACCGAGATTTTAGGGGTGAAATTCCAATGCGCATTGATCGTTTTGTGATGCAGCATTTGGAACGTCTCGATGAAAAGTTAAAGGAGCGCTGCAACGCAACGGATGGTCTACTACAACAAAGCGCTGACGCCATCGAGCAAATAGAGTCGCCAAATTCTTCCTCAAGTCATCGAGAAAAACCAAAAACAAGTATGAAGGTCAGTATAGAGGGATCTGAGGACTATGAAGAAAAATATATGAAGGAGCTAGTTCAATCTTTAAATACCTACTCAAGTCCTAATAGAAATGTTGAAAATAGGATGACGGATAGCCCTTGGACTGAGGACTCTAACTTTAATATTCCAATTGAAAACGATTGGAATATTAAGGAGGAATGGGGAGGTCATAACAAAAACTCCAACATATTGTTAAGTCTTGAGCAACCACGTAAAAAACGGAAATATGCCACGTGTCTCGATGTTTGCCCCGAATGGGATTTTATCAAAGAGTCGAAGGCTGCCCATACACCGATTTTGATAAACGGGAACATGTTTGGGCCTCTACGATTTACAGACCATACTTTGAACGTCACTTCAACATGTGCATTTGATGCAATTTTTCAAGCTATTCTCTGTGGCGTAATAGCAAATAAAACTTATTTTAATGAATTAATATTGTCCAATTGTCCAATGATAAAATTGGTTCAGAGCGTTGTTCAAGACAAAAATATATTAAAGAAACACTATTTTCAACGGGCGAACATTTTAAAAACCACAAACATTTTTAGAGACTCTATAGTGACCTACACAAACAAATTGAAACGTTTAAATGCTGAGTGTAATGTTGCACATTTAGCACAGTATTTATTCGACGAAGAACCTAGTTACTCCTGGCAAGTCGACTGTATCTGTAGTTACAGCAATAGAAGAAAATGTCCATTAATAAATGTAAATATAAACATTCTGTTATTCCAAGGTCTAGAACTGATGCAGGAGGCAATCGATGACGCTATGGCCGGTAAAAGGTCGTGTATTGATTGCGGAAACGAACTGTCATGCATGACTGATAGCGGGCCTCATCTTCTAATTGATACCTCAGTTTCGAGCGATCCTTTATATCCCAACAGGAAAAAGATGGTTGCCCAAAGATTGGAGTCTGTGGCTAAAATTATCCAGTTCAAAGAGAAAACATATATTCTTACTGCTGTCATAGATTATAATTCAGAGGCGAAACATTACGTTACTTACGGGTTAATGGGGGAGATATGGCACAAATACGACGGCCTTTACAAAAAGCGAGAAATGTGCAACAAAAAGAAGGCTATTACTCCTCATCTAATCATATACACTATATTTGAAAAATAGTCTGTATTTAATAACTTATCTCTTTCTATAAAAAGAAGATGAATTTAGAGCATATATACACTCGAGAGCAATGAATCCGGGTCACTTAAAGAATCCTAAAAATCTCGGAAACTAAAAATGCTAGGTTAATGCAATAAATTGTATTTAATAGACAATGTAATACTCCTTAAATGAAGGTATTAAAACTTCTTAGTTATTGTAAAGTTATATCATAAAAAAATCAAATTTGAAAAAGGGCCACTTTCGAAGATGGAACTACGAAATTACAGCATTTGGTTTTGCTTTTGTTTGTAATCTGTCATTTATGTGGGTACATAAACCATGTTGATAGTGCTCTATATTCATTATTCAAGCTGAAATTATGTCGCTTACGCCTGAAGAATGCACCAGAATACTTACAATGCTGGAAACCGGCCGGCCGCGATACAGCCAGGACTGTCGGTGTGTCGCTGTCAACAGTACAAAGAGTTCTCCGACGTTACGAAGAAACTGGTTTTAACCTACGCAGACCAGGAACGGGCAGAACCAGGTGTACCACAGCAAGAGAAGACCGATACTTGGTGAACACCATGCTTCGAAATCGCTTTCTCACAGGAACTGAACTCACCAATCAGTTTCGACGCCTCGGAGGAAGTAACCCAAGTGCATGGACAGTAAGATGTCGGCTTGCTGAATCTAACTTAAAACCCCTTAGACCTGCAAACGGCCCAAAACTGGAGCGTGGGCATCTTATTTCAAGTCTAAGATATGCCCAGAGCCACGTAAATTGGAGTATTAAAGATTGGTCAAAAGTTATGTTCTCCGACGAATCAAAATTTATGCTCTACAAGCACGATGGAAGACACAGAGTGTATCGAAGACCAGGGGAAAGATTCAAGCAAGCATGCATCGAAGAAAAAGTAGCCTACGGTGGTGGGTCTGTACTTGTGTGGGCCGGAATTTCTTCTGAAAGTCGCACTGGTGATCATAGAAAACGGCTCTCTAACTAGCGTAAGATATGTGGAAGAAATCCTCAATGATCACGTTGGTCCATTTATGGTCAATTTAGGTGAGGATGCTATATTTATGCATGACAATGCCCGACCTCATACAGGTAGGATTGTGAATGACTACCTTCAAGAGATGAACATTACTCGTATGGAGTGGCCAGCGCGCAGCCCGGATATCAACCCGATCGAGCATGCTTGGGACGAGCTAGGCAGATGCGTAAAACAACGAAACCCTCCCCCAATCACGCTTCGTGAGCTCAAAATTGCTCTCACAGAGGAATGGGAGAATATTCCCCAAAATCGTATAAGGAACTTGGTGTACAGCATGCCAAACCGCGTAAACGCAGTAATGGAAACACGAGGAGGCAATACGAAGTATTAAAATTAAAGAAAATCGTAATAAAGTTCAAAAATTTCATGTTTCCTATTTTTATTTTAAGGAGAGATCAGCAGTTTTTTTCTTTATGTAATTTTGTGTTAATAAAATGTATGGTGACTCATATTTTTTTTACTTTCATTTAAGGAGTATTACATTGTCAATTAAATAAAATTTATTGCATTAACCTATCATTTTTAGTTTCCGAGATTTTTAACATTCTTTAAGTGACCCGGATTCATTGCTCTCGAGTGTAGTTAAACGCCTCGATGCCGTCGGCATCTTTTTTTCTGGTACGCTTTTAAGAATTCTGTTCCAGGTTTTCTATTGCATTAAATAAAGGCATTAGTATATTTGAAAACTAAATCGACGAGTTCACCACACTCAGCTTTCCTGAAATATTTTGCAGCAGTACTAATTAGATCAATGAAATAACTTCCAATTTCACTATTGTTAAATTAAACCCTGCACTGATGATACTTTCTTAGGAGTTTTAGGCTAGTGTTTCATATTTTACTATAGCACAGTTATTGTTTTATATTTTCCAGTTGTGCTGAATAATTTTTTACCACCACATACTGAAACGCTTAATAAAACAATTTTTTTTTTTCTCTATGTGAATTTTCAACCCTGCTCTGCTGATATTTTCTGAGGAGTTCTAAATTGGTCTTTAATATTTTATTATAGCACAGTTATGTCTTTATCTAAAACGGAGGAGTTCCCGTCCCTCAACCCTCCTGAATAATTTTAAACCAGTACACACTGAAATGCTTAATAAAACTATTTTATATTCTCTATGTGAAGCTTCACCCCTGCTCTGCCTATACTTTCTTAGGAGTTCTGGGCTGGTCTTTCATATTTTATTATAGCAAAGTTAACGTTTTATCTAAAACCGAGGAGTTCCCGTCCCTCAACCCTCCTGAATTATTTTAATCCACCAAATACTGGAACGCTTAATAAAACTATTATTTTTTTTCTCTATTCGAATTTTCACCCCTGCTCTGCTGTTACTTTCGTAGAAGTTCTGGGCTGGTCTTTAATATTTTATCATAGGACAGTTATAGCTTTATCTAAAACCGAAAAGTTCCCGTCCCTCAGCCCTCCTGAATAATTTTAAATCCGCACATATTGAAACGCTTAAATATATATTTTTTTTCTCTATGTGAATTTTCAACCCTGCTCTGCTGATATTTTCTGAGGAGTTCTAAGCTGGTCTTTAATATTTTATTATAGCACAGTTATGTTTTTATCTAAAACTGAGGAGTTCCCGTCCCTAAGCCTTGCTGTTACTTTCGTAGAAGTTCTGGGCTGGTCTTTAATATTTTATCATAGGACAGTTATAGCTTTATCTAAAACCGATGAGTTCCCGTCCCTCAGCCCTCCTGAATAATTTTAAATCAGCACATATTGAAACGCTTAAATATATTTATTTTTTCTCTATGTGAATTTTCAACCCTGCTCTGCTGATATTTTCTGAGGAGTTCTGAGCTGGTCTTTAATATTTTATTATAGCACAGTTATGTTTTTATCTAAAACTGAGGAGTTCCTGTCCCTCAGCCTTCCTGAATAATTTTTTACCACCACATACTGAAACGCATAATAAATCTATTTTTTTTTTCTCTATGTGAAGCTTTATCCCTGCTCTGCTGATAGTTTCTTAGGAGTTCTGGGCTGGTCTTTAATATTTGTTTATAGGACAGTCATAGCTTTATCTAAAACCGAGGAGTTCCCGTCCCTCAGCCCTCCTGAATAATTTTAAACCACTAAATACTGGAACGCTTAATAAAACTATTTTTTTTTTTCTATATGTGAATTTTCACCCCTGCTCTGCTGATACTTTCGTAGAAGTTCTGGGCTGGTCTTTAATATTTTATTATAGCACAGTTATAGCTTTATCTAAAACCGAGAAGTTCCCGTCTCTCTGCCCTCCTGAATAATTTTAAACCAGCACATACTGAAACGCTTAAATATATTTATTTTTTTCTCTATGTGAATTTTCAACCCTGCTCTGCTGATATTTTCTGAGGAGTTCTAAACTGGTCTTTAATATTTTATTATAGCACAGTTATGTCTTTATCTAAAACCGAGGAGCTCTCGGCCCTCAACCCTCCTGAATAATTTTTAACCACCACATACTGAAACGCATAATAAAACTATTTTTTTTTCTCTATGTGAATCTTCATCTCTGCTCTGCTGATAATTTCTTTGGAGTTCTGGGCTAGTCTTTAATATTTTTTTAAAGGACCGTTATAGTTTTATCTAAAACCGAGGAGTTCCCGTCCCTCAGCCCTCCTGAATTATTTTAAACCACCAAATACTGGAACGCTTAATAAAACTATTTTTTTTTCTCTATGTGAATTTTCACCCCTGCTCTGCTGATACTTTTGTAGAAGTTCTGGGCTGGTCTTTAATATTTTTTATAGGACAGTTATAGCTTTATCTAAAACCGAGGAGTTCCCTTCTCTCAGCCCTCCTGAATAATTTTAAACCAGCACATACTGAAACGCTTAAATATATTTATTTTTTTCTCTATGTGAATTTTCAACCTTGCTCTGCTTTTATTTTCTGAGGAGTTCTGAGCTGGTCTTTAATATTTTATTATAGCACAGTTATAGCTATATCTAAAACCGATGAGTTCCCGTCACTCAGCCCTCCTGAATAAGTTTTAACCATCACACACTGAAACGCATAATAAAACTATTTTTTTTCTCTATGTTAATATTCATCCCTGCTCTGCTGATACTTTCTTAGGAGTTCTGGGCTGGTCTTTAATATTTTATTATAGCACAGTTAACTTTCTATCTAAAACCGAGGAGTTCCCGTCCCTCAACCCTCCTGAATTATTTTAAACCAGTACACACTGAAATGCTTAATAAAACTATTTTATATTCTCTATGTGAAGCTTCATCCCTGCTCTGCTGATACTTTCTTAGGAGTTCTGGGCTGGTCTTTAATATTTTTTATAGGACAGTCATAGCTTTATATAAAACTGAGGAGTTCCCGGCCATCAGCCCTCCTGAATAATTTTAAACCAGTACACACTGAAATGCTTAAAAAAACTATTTTATACTCTCTATGTGAAGCTTAACCCCTGCTCTGCCTATACTTTCTTAGGAGTTCTGGGCTGATCTTTAATATTTTATTATAGCACAGTTTTAGCTTTATCTAAAACCGGGGAGTTCCCGTCCCTCAGCCCTCCTGAATAATTTTTTACCACCACATACTGAAACGCATAATAAAACATTTTTTTTTTCTCTATGTAAATCTTCATCCCTGCTCTGCTGATACTTTCTTAGGAGTTCTGGGCTAGTCTTTAATATTTTATTATAGGACAGTTATAGCTTTATCTAAAACCGATGAGTTCCCGTCCCTCAGCTCTCCTGAATAATTTTAAATCAGCACATATTGAAACGCTTAAATATATTTATTTTTTTCTCTATGTGAATTTTCAACCCTGCTCTGCTGATATTTTCTGAGGAGTTCTGAGCTGGTCTTTAATATTTTATTATAGCACAGTTATGTTTTTATCTAAAACTGAGGAGTTCCCGTCCCTCAGCCTTACTGGATATTTTTTTACCACCACATACTGAAACGCATAATAAATCTATTTTTTTTTCTCTATGTGAAGCTTTATCCCTGCTCTGCTGATAGTTTCTTAGGAGTTCTGGGCTGGTCTTTAATATTTTTTTGTAGGACAGTCATAGCTTTATCTAAAACCGAGGAGTTCCCGTCCCTCAGCCCTCCTGAATAATTTTAAATCAGCACATATTGAAACGCTTAAATATATTTATTTTTTTCTCTATGTGAATTTTCAACCCTGCTCTGCTGATATTTTCTGAGGAGTTCTGGGCTGGTCTTTAATATTTTATTATAGCACAGTTATGTTTTTATCTAAAACTGAGGAGTTCCCGTCCCTCAGCCTTCCTGAATAATTTTTTACCACCACATACTGAAACGCATAATAAATCTATTTTTTTTTTCTCTATGTGAAGCTTTATCCCTGCTCTGCTGATAGTTTCTTAGGAGTTCTGGGCTGGTCTTTAATATTTTTTTATAGGACAGTCATAGCTTTATCTAAAACCGAGGAGTTCCCGTCACTCAGCCCTCCTGAATAATTTTAAACCACCAAATACTGGAACGCTTAATAAAACTATTATTTTTTTTATCTATGTGAATTTTCACCCCTGCTCTGCTGATACTTTAGTAGAAGTTCTGGGCTGGTCTTTAATATTTTTTTATAGGACATTTACAGCTTTATGTAAAACCGATGAGTTCCCGTCCCTCAGCCCTCCTGAATAATTTTAAACCAGCACATACTGAAACGCTTAAATATATTTATTTTTTTCTCTATGTGAATTTTCAACCCTGCTCTGCTGATATTTTCTGAGGAGTTCTAAACTGGTCTTTAATATTTTATTATAGCACAGTTATGTCTTTATCTAAAACGGAGGAGTTCCCGTCCCTCAACCCTCCTGAATTATTTTAAACCACCACATACTGGAACGCTTAATTAAACTATTATTTTTTTCTCTATGTGAATTTTCACCCCTGCTCTGCTGATACTTTCGTAGAAGTTCTGGGCTGGTCTTTAATATTTTTTTATAGGACAGTTACAGCTTTATGTAAAACCGATGAGTTCCCGTCCCTCAGCCCTCCTGAATAATTTTAAACCAGCACATACTGAAACGCTTAAATATATTTATTTTTTTCTCTATGTGAATTTTCAACCCTGCTCTGCTGATATTTTCTGAGGAGTTCTAAACTGGTTTTTAATATTTTATTATAGCACAGTTATGTCTTTATCTAAAACGGAGGAGTTCCCGTCCCTCAACCCTCCTGAATTATTTTAAACCACCACATACTGGAACGCTTAATTAAACTATTATTTTTTTCTCTATGTGAATTTTCACCCCTGCTCTGCTGATACTTTAGTAGAAGTTCTGGGCTGGTCTTTAATATTTTTTTATAGGACAGTTATAGCTTTATCTAAAACCGATGAGTTCCCGTCCCTCAGCCCTCCTGAATAATTTTAAACCAGCACTAACTGAAACGCTTAAATATATTTATTTTTTTCTCTATGTGAATTTTCAACCCTGCTCTGCTAAAATTTTCTGAGGAGTTCTAAACTGGTCTTTAATGTTTTATTATAGCACAGTTAACGTTTTATCTAAAACCGAAGAGTTCCCGTCCCTCAACCCTCCTGAATTATTTTAAACCACCAAATACTGGAACGCTTAATAAAACTATTTTTTTTTTCTATATGTGAATTTTCACCCCTGCTCTGCTGATACTTTCGTAGAAGTTCTGGGCTGGTCTTAAATATTTTATTATAGCACAGTTATGTTTTTATCTAAAACTGAGGAGTTCCCGTCCCTCAGCCTTACTGGATATTTTTTTACCACCACATACTGAAACGCATAATAAATCTATTTTTTTTTCTCTATGTGAAGCTTTATCCCTGCTCTGCTGATAGTTTCTTAGGAGTTCTGGGCTGGTCTTTAATATTTTTTTGTAGGACAGTCATAGCTTTATCTAAAACCGAGGAGTTCCCGTCCCTCAGCCCTCCTGAATAATTTTAAATCAGCACATATTGAAACGCTTAAATATATTTATTTTTTTCTCTATGTGATTTTTCAACCCTGCTCTGCTGATATTTTCTGAGGAGTTCTGGGCTGGTCTTTAATATTTTATTATAGCACAGTTATGTTTTTATCTAAAACTGAGGAGTTCCCGTCCCTCAGCCTTCCTGAATAATTTTTTACCACCACATACTGAAACGCATAATAAATCTATTTTTTTTTTCTCTATGTGAAGCTTTATCCCTGCTCTGCTGATAGTTTCTTAGGAGTTCTGGGCTGGTCTTTAATATTTTTTTATAGGACAGTCATAGCTTTATCTAAAACCGAGGAGTTCCCGTCACTCAGCCCTCCTGAATAATTTTAAACCACCAAATACTGGAACGCTTAATAAAACTATTATTTTTTTTATCTATGTGAATTTTCACCCCTGCTCTGCTGATACTTTCGTAGAAGTTCTGGGCTGGTCTTTAATATTTTTTTATAGGACATTTACAGCTTTATGTAAAACCGATGAGTTCCCGTCCCTCAGCCCTCCTGAATAATTTTAAACCAGCACATACTGAAACGCTTAAATATATTTATTTTTTTCTCTATGTGAATTTTCAACCCTGCTCTGCTGATATTTTCTGAGGAGTTCTAAACTGGTCTTTAATATTTTATTATAGCACAGTTATGTCTTTATCTAAAACGGAGGAGTTCCCGTCCCTCAACCCTCCTGAATTATTTTAAACCACCACATACTGGAACGCTTAATTAAACTATTATTTTTTTCTCTATGTGAATTTTCACCCCTGCTCTGCTGATACTTTCGTAGAAGTTCTGGGCTGGTCTTTAATATTTTTTTATAGGACAGTTACAGCTTTATGTAAAACCGATGAGTTCCCGTCCCTCAGCCCTCCTGAATAATTTTAAACCAGCACATACTGAAACGCTTAAATATATTTATTTTTTTCTCTATGTGAATTTTCAACCCTGCTCTGCTGATATTTTCTGAGGAGTTCTAAACTGGTCTTTAATATTTTATTATAGCACAGTTATGTCTTTATCTAAAACGGACGAGTTCCCGTCCCTCAACCCTCCTGAATTATTTTAAACCACCACATACTGGAACGCTTAATTAAACTATTATTTTTTTCTCTTTTTTTTTTTTTTTTTTTTTTTTTAGCGTGGTAAAATCATCAAATGAGTCCTCCCACCCCGGGCAGGGCGGGAGGGACTGTCAGACTTGTACTGACTAAAATCCACGGTGTCCTTCAATAGCCTTTTATGTTCCGGGGTCACGGTAATGAGATAAGTCCCGCGACCCCGGCAGGCTTTGGCCCTCTTGGGCGGGGCCCCGTCATCGTGCTGACGCTCTTTGAGGCGCGCGTGGAACACAACGCGCCGTCGACCCGGGCATGGTCCATGTCCGGGCGGCGAGTTGCCCTTTACTCGCCGCCCGCATGCCCGCGCCTACGGTGGCCGGAGATCGTCTTGCGACGTCCGACGCCGTGGGCGTCTACCATTGCGGGTGGGGCGGAGGGAGGACGCTGTCCTCTCTCTCTCACGGCCCGCCTCCTCCTTAACGAGCATTACTGCCTCGCAGAAGGAGGCGACCGCTTCCCACTCCGTCTCGCCCCGCAGCATGGCCTCGACCAATGCCGGGCGCGAGAGGTCTCCGCCTATCGCTGCCGTGAGGACACGGCGGTGCTCTGCCCAAGCGGGGCAGTCTTGCACCGTATGCTCTACTGTGTCCTCCGGGCGATCTTCGCAATGGTGACACCCCGGCGTTTCTTCCTTCCCCATCCGACACAGGTACCTCCCGAAACATCCGTGTCCGGTGAGGACCTGCGTCATCCGATAGGTCAGGACGCCGTGACGCCTTTCCAGCCACTCCTCAAAGAGGGGTCTTACCGCCGCGATTGCGGCGTGCCCGAACCTCGGTTGCGACAGTCGTTCCCTCCATACTGCCCTGAGATCGCGCCGGACCTCTTCCCGCCGCGCCTCGACTTGTCGGGGCAGCGGGAATTCTCCCCGGCGCCGCGCCTCCACGCGCCACTCATAGACGCGCTGGAGGGCGGTCGCCTCCAGATCCCAGGGCAGTAATCCGGCAAGGAGGTTGGCCGATTCGCCGGCGATCGTGCGGTATCCTCGGATCATCCGGATAGCCATGACCCTCTGGCATGCGACCAGCCTCGCTGGTCGCGTCCGCATGCTCAGGGCCCACACGGGGGCCCCGTAGAGGGCCATGGACCGCACGATACCGGCGTACAGCCTCCGGCAGGAGGCGTTTGGCCCGCTGAGGTTGGGCAGGAGTCGCCTGAGGGCGCCTGCTGCCCGGTTCAGCCTTGGGGCCAAACGCAGGAAGTGCTCCTTGAAGTTCCACCGGCCGTCGAGGACGAGTCCCAGGTACTTCATCGTCCTCCCGACGCCGATGCGAACCCCTCCCACCGTTATGTGGGACTCTGACCGTGGCGCGTTCAGACGGCCATGAAAACACATGGCCTCTGTTTTGTGGAGCGCCACGTCGAGTCCCAACTGCCGGATCCTTCCAACGACTGTCGCGACCGCTTGCGTCGCCAGGTCGGCCGCCGCCTGGTGCGACTCTCCCTCCGCCAGGACGAGCGTGTCGTCGGCGTAACATATTACGCTGACGCCGTCAGGGAGGTCGCCGCGCAGCACCCAATCGTATCCGATGTTCCACAGGGGCGGCCCCAAGACCGAACCCTGTGGAACACCGCACGACACCTCTCGCCGGTTCCACTCTCCCCGGTGACCGGGGTAGATGACGGCTCTGTCCGTCAGATAAGCCTCGACTATGCGACGGAGGTAGGTCGGCACCCGGTGATACCGGAGTGCCTCCCCGATGCAACTCCAGGGCAGGGTGTTAAAGGCATTGGTGATGTCCAAAGACACCGCCAAGACGACCCTGCCCCGGGCCACTGCATCCCCCGTCGTGAGGGCTCTCACGCGCATGATGGCGTCCACCGTCGAGCGCCCCCTGCGGAAGCCAAACTGGCTCTCCGCAAGGTTCGGGCCCACCCGATTCAGGTGCCCGACGAGGCGGTCTGCAATGACTCTCTCAAAGAGCTTGCCCACCTCATCGAGCAGCACGATGGGCCGGAATGCGGACGGAGAGTCCGCAGGGCGCCCGGGCTTCTGGATCAGGACCAGCTTCCCCGTCTTCCAACGAAGCGGAAACTGGCCCCTCTCCAGGCATGCGCTAAAGAGCCCCCCCAGTCGAGGCCCGAGAGTCCTCGAGGCCAGGACCCAAGCTTTTCCTGGCAGGCCGTCGGGTCCTGGGGCGGTATTTTTGGCTTTAAGCCGCAGTACCGCCACTCTCATGTCTACCTCGGTCACCTCTGGAGCGTCGTAGACGTCGTCGTCGCTGTGGTATTATTTTTTTCTCTATGTGAATTTTCACCCCTGCTCTGCTGATACTTTAGTAGAAGTTCTGGGCTGGTCTTTAATATTTTTTTATAGGACAGTTATAGCTTTATCTAAAACCGATGAGTTCCCGTCCCTCAGCCCTCCTGAATAATTTTAAACCAGCACTAACTGAAACGCTTAAATATATTTATTTTTTTCTCTATGTGAATTTTCAACCCTGCTCTGCTAAAATTTTCTGAGGAGTTCTAAACTGGTCTTTAATGTTTTATTATAGCACAGTTAACGTTTTATCTAAAACCGAAGAGTTCCCGTCCCTCAACCCTCCTGAATTATTTTAAACCACCAAATACTGGAACGCTTAATAAAACTATTTTTTTTTTCTATATGTGAATTTTCACCCCTGCTCTGCTGATACTTTCGTAGAAGTTCTGGGCTGGTCTTAAATATTTTATTATAGCACAGTTATAGCTTTATCTAAAACCGAGGAGTTCCCGTCTCTCTGCCCTCCTGAATAATTTTAAACCAGCACATACTGAAACGCTTAAATATATTTATTTTTTTCTCTATGTGAATTTTCAACCCTGCTCTGCTGATATTTTCTGAGGAGTTCTAAACTGGTCTTTAATATTTAATTATAGCACAGTTATGTCTTTATCTAAAACCGAGGAGTTCCCGGCCCTCAACCCTCCTGAATAATTTTTAACCACCACATACTGAAACGCATAGTATAACTATTTTTTTTTCTCTATGTGAATCTTCATCTCTGCTCTGCTGATAATTTCTTTGGAGTTCTGGGCTAGTCTTTAATATTTTTTTTTATAGGACCGTTACAGTTTTATCTAAAACCGAGGAGTTCCCGTCCCTCAGCCCTCCTGAATAATTTTAAACCACCACATACTGGAACGCTTAATAAAACAATTTTTTTTTCTCTATGTGAATTTTCACCCCTGCTCTGCTGATACTTTTGTAGAAGTTCTGGGCTGGTCTTTAATATTTTATTATAGCACAGTTATAGCTTTATCTAAAACCGAGGAGTTCCCGTCTCTCGGCCCTCCTGAATAATTTTAAACCAGCACATACTGAAACGCTTAAATATATTTATTTTTTCTCTATGTGAATTTTCAACCCTGCTCTGCTGATATTTTCTGAGGAGTTCTAAACTGGTCTTTAATATTTTATTATAGCACAGTTATGTCTTTATCTAAAACGGAGGAGTTCCCGTCCCTCAACCCTCCTGAATAATTTTAAACCAGTACACACTGAAACGCTTTATAAAACTATTTTATATTCTCTATGTAAAGCTTCACCCCTGCTCTGCCTATACTTTCTTAGGAGTTCTAGGCTGGTCTTTAATATTTTATTATAGCAAAGTTAACGTTTTATCTAAAACCGAGGAGTTCCCGTCCCTCAGCCCTCCTGAATAATTTTAAACCACCAAATACTGGAACGCTTAATAAAACTATTATTTTTTTCTCTATGTGAATTTTCACCCCTGCTCTGCTGATACTTTAGTAGAAGTTCTGGGCTGGTCTTTAATATTTTTTTATAGGACAGTTATAGCTTTATCTAAAACCGATGAGTTCCCGTCCCTCAGCCCTCCTGAATAATTTTAAACCAGCACTAACTGAAACGCTTAAATATATTTATTTTTTTCTCTATGTGAATTTTCTACCCTGCTCTGCTAAAATTTTCTGAGGAGTTCTAAACTGGTCTTTAATATTTTTTTATAGCACAGTTATGTCTTTATCTAAAACGGAGGAGTTCCCGTCCCTCAACCCTCCTGAATAATTTTAAACCAGCACATACTGAAACGCTTAAATATATTTATTTTTTTCTCTATGTGAATTTTCAACCCTGCTCTGCTGATATTTTTTGAGGAGTTCTAAACTGGTCTTTAACATTTTATTATAGCACAGTTAACGTTTTATCTAAAACCGAGGAGTTCCCGTCCCTCAACCCTCCTGAATTATTTTAAACCACCAAATACTGGAACGCTTAATAAAACTATTATTTTTTTTCTCTATTCGAATTTTCACCCCTGCTCTGCTGTTACTTTCGTAGAAGTTCTGGGCTGGTCTTTAATATTTTATTATAGGACAGTTATAGCTTTATCTAAAACCGATGAGTTCCCGTCCCTCAGCCCTCCTGAATAATTTTAAATCAGCACATATTGAAACGCTTAAATATATTTATTTTTTTCTCTATGTGAATTTTCAACCCTGCTCTGCTGATATTTTCTGAGGAGTTCTGGGCTGGTCTTTAATATTTTATTATAGCACAGTTATGTTTTTATCTAAAACTGAGGAGTTCCCGTCCCTCAGCCTTCCTGAATAATTTTTTACCACCACATACTGAAACGCATAATAAATCTATTTTTTTTTTCTCTATGTGAAGCTTTATCCCTGCTCTGCTGATAGTTTCTTAGGAGTTCTGGGCTGGTCTTTAATATTTTTTTATAGGACAGTCATAGCTTTATCTAAAACCGAGGAGTTCCCGTCCCTCAGCCCTCCTGAATAATTTTAAACCACCAAATACTGGAACGCTTAATAAAACTATTATTTTTTTTATCTATGTGAATTTTCACCCCTGCTCTGCTGATACTTTCGTAGAAGTTCTGGGCTGGTCTTTAATATTTTTTTATAGGACAGTTATAGCTTTATATAAAACCGATGAGTTCCCGTCCCTCAGCCCTCCTGAATAATTTTAAACCAGCACATACTGAAACGCTTAAATATATTTATTTTTTTCTCTATGTGAATTTTCAACCCTGCTCTGCTGATATTTTCTGAGGAGTTCTAAACTGGTCTTTAATATTTTATTATAGCACAGTTATGTCTTTATCTAAAACGGAGGAGTTCCCGTCCCTCAACCCTCCTGAATAATTTTAAACCAGTACACACTGAAATGCTTAATAAAACTATTTTATATTCTCTATGTGAAGCTTCACCCCTGCTCTGCCTATACTTTCTTAGGAGTTCTGGGCTGGTCTTTAATATTTTATTATAGGACAGTTATAGCTTTATCTAAAACCGATGAGTTCCCGTCCCTCAGCCCTCCTGAATAATTTTAAATCAGCACATATTGAAACGCTTAAATATATTTATTTTTTTCTCTATGTGAATTTTCAACCCTGCTCTGCTGATATTTTCTGAGGAGTGCTGAGCTGGTCTTTAATATTTTATTATAGCACAGTTATAGCTTTATCTAATTTCGAGGAGTTCCCGTCCCTCAGCTCGCCCCTGCGCGTGCTCCTTCTTTTTATGTAGCGGCACTAGCTAAAACTCTCACTTTAATCTAAATTCTGAAGTTTGTGAAACTTTAACCATGTCCTGCTGATTCCATCGGGATAGTTATGTCCTTATCGTTATATATAGTATATAGTTATGCTCTAACAGTAATCGAACCTAGAATTCTCTAAAATCCTCAAATTTTGATGTACACACTTGTTTAAATAATTATTTTTTTTTACATGTGTGGATCACACTTAATTTTTTTGTTAACTTAGATCGACAGAACTCTTTCGGAAAAGTATGAGGAACTGTAGATATAACCGTTAGGAGACTAAATCAGTTTTTAAATTTCGATTTTGGAATAAATGATCTGCCGACGGAAGTTAGCAGAGCATATTTTCATTTTCATTTTTTTCAGACAAAACGCCAGAACTATGTCTAAAAAGTATAGGGAACTCTAGAACTCAACCGCATGCCAATAGAACTCACATTTTTTCATGCTCTGCTGAGAAATGATCTGCCAGGTTCACGCACATACTAGTTCATAATTCTAAAGATATTTCCGATATACAAAAGTTTCACTATCTCAAATCGTCCCTAAAAGACAGCGCACATCTAGTTATACATTCCATAGAATTTTCTGCTGATAATTATCAGGTTGCATGGGATTTGTTGCTCAACCGATATAATAATTGCGGAATTTTAGTTGATCATCATATCAAAGCTTTGTTAAATATCACTGCAATAACTAAAGAGTCACCTTCTTCGATTAGAAAATTAATAGACACTATTTTGAAAAATTTACGCGCACTTAAGGTCTTAGGTGAGCCTACAGACTACTGGGATAGTTTAATTATTAATATCATGGTGTCGAAGTTAGATAAAATAACTGAAAGAGAATGGGGGTCTCATAGGTGCACATTGTTCCCGAACGCAAACGAGCAAAATACTAAGCGTTTATCGGTGGATGTTTTAATTAACTTTTTGCGCAACAAAGCGGACATGCTGGAGGCATTGCAGCGTTCACATAGCAAAGAAGCTCAAAGCACTGACAGCAAAAAACAACAACAAAAATGTCACAATATGTCACACTGCAACGTTTCCAGCGGGCCGAGTCAATCTAATAAACAACGCGGTAAGTTAACATGCGCAAAGTGTAACGCGAATCATCCACTATACACGTGTAAAAAGTTTATTGATTGCGACTTAGACACAAAGCTTAAACTTGTACGCGAGCACAACTTATGTGAGAATTGTTTACGTTCGAGACACTCAGTAAATGATTGTAGGTTTGGGCCATGTAGACACTGCAATCAAAAACATAACTCATTATTGCACAATAATATCGCTAATAGTTCTGTTGCTTGCCATTCCACAACGATCACTGAGGCGTCGCGTGCTAATGCGAGTGAAGCGCCTACGCACCTCCCCGCGGCCTCACCAGCCGCCTCGGAATCCGTTGTCCCTATTCAGGTAAACAAGGCACACATGCAAACACAATCGATTAAGTCTATAGGTGTACAGTCCGTGTTATTGTCAACAGCTATCGTTGAAGTAGCAGATGTACACGGTAGATATCATAAAACGCGGGCGCTCCTTGATAATGGAAGCCAGCGCTGTTTCGTTTCTAAATCATTATGTCAACTCTTAAACGCATCATTAATACAGTCCACAAACGAAGTTCGAGGCGTAGGTGATTCGATAGTACATTGTTCACAAGCTTGTAACATCGTTATCAAATCCTGCGTCGATAATTCATTTACGACGCGCATTAACTGCTATGTGCTAGCTAGGATTACGGCTTCGATGCCTGCCGTGTGTAAATTAAGCGCGCAAGTCTGTATTCCAGACAACATACGGTTGGCCGATCCGGAGTTTCTAGACCACAAAGATATTGATATTTTAATTGGCGCAGATAGGTTTTGGGATCTGTTAGAAGACGGTAAGATTCGTTTGTATAGTGGTCCGTTTCTACAGAACACCAAACTAGGCTGGATTATTTCAGGACCTATAATTAATTATACGCGCAAAAATGCGCCAATTCATTGCAATATTATTAATTCTTTAGATACGCAGCTTCGATTGTTCTGGGAGATTGAGGAACCGTCTAAGGTCAGAGACGCACAGACTGATGAAGAACGTGCATGCGAAGATCATTTTATTCGCACTACCACTCGCAACAGTGAGGGTAGATTCTGTGTGCACATTCCACTCCATCAGTCACCTGATACCTTGGGGGATTCTTATACACAAGCAGAACGTCGATTTCTCGCGCTAGAAAAACGTCTGCAGCGTTCTCCTGAATATAAAGTGCTTTATTCCAGTTTTTTGCAGGAGTATCTCAGTTTAGGCCATATGACACAGGTAGATTCGTATGAATCCCCGTGTTATTTCATGCCGCATCATGGCGTGTTCCGCGAGCTCAGCACCACCACCAAGTTGCGCGTGGTGTTTGACGCAAGCGCACCATCGAGCTCTGGTAAGTCACTGAATGATTTGCAACTAGTTGGCCCTCCTATACAGGGTGATCTAATTGCCATTCTTCTTCGCTTTCGGCAGCACAAGTACGTCGTGTGCGCCGACGTAGAAAAAATGTACCGGCAATGCCTAGTAGATGAGGGTCAGCGCAGCTTGCAAATGATTCTGTGGGTGACCATCCTTCAAAGCCGTTAAGTATATTTAAATTAAACACCGTGACGTATGGAACCGCCTCCGCGCCTTTTCTAAGTGTTAGGTGTCTGAAACAGTTAGCCTCTGAATCTCCTGATCCTGATGTCGCTCTAAATATAAAAGAGGACTTTTATGTCGACGACTATATTACAGGCTTTTTTTTTTTTCTTTTTATCGTGGTAAAATCATCAAATGAGTCCTCCCACCCCGGGCAGGGCGGGAGGGACTGTCAGACTTGTACTGACTAAAATCCACGGTGTCCTTCAATAGCCCTTTATGTTCCGGGGTCACGGTAATGGTATAAGTCCCGCGACCAACTATATTACAGGCTTAGATGATAAAGTTAAATTATTAGATTTATGCGACAGAACTCAGAAAACGCTGCAGTCGGGCTGTTTTCCACTCAGGAAGTGGATATTTAATTTTAAACACGATGATGACCGTCAGTCATCTAGTCAGTTTAAACCTTTAAGTTTAGATGAAAATATTAGTTCTAAAACCTTGGGAATAGGCTGGCATAACACAAGCGATAACTTTTATTTTAATTCTCACGTTAATATTGAAAATAACAAGCCTATTACAAAACGGTCTATTTTATCAAACGTTTCGCAAATTTTTGACCCTCTAGGCTTGTTAAGTCCAGTCATAATTGTTGTAAAAGTTCTTCTACAACAATTATGGCTATTAAAAATAGATTGGGATGATAAAGTTCCCGATGACACGGCGCGCGTGTGGAACCGGTTTGTTATCTCATTGCAAGCGCTAAACACTGTTCGTATACCTCGCCACGCTATAGGTATGTACACAGCCTATGTATATTCAGTTACACATTTTTAGCGATGCGTCTCAGACGGCGTACGGCGCGTGTGTTTATATTCGTACAATTAACAAAGATTTAACCGTATCAGTTAGATTATTGTTTTCAAAAACAAAGGTCGCGCCTTTAAAATCTATTAGTATCCCACGTCTCGAACTTTGTGGGGCTTTATTAGGTGCTCGTCTGTATGACAAGGTACGCAACTCATTACGTTGTAGGTTTAGTAGCGTAGTATTTTGGACTGATTCCACGATCGTATTAGGCTGGCTACACATGAGGCCTAATCAACTTAAGACATTCGTTCAAAATAGGATCGCGGAAATTCATGACCTTACACTAGACGTCCCATGGCGTCACGTAAGAAGTGGAGATAATCCCGCCGATCTAGCGTCACGCGGTGCTCGATTGGAAGAACTTTCTTCGTCTACCTTGTGGTGGGAAGGTCCTGAATTTCTTCGCGACCCTAGTTTTTCAATAGACGACCACAAAGATTCGGACTCGTTCAGACATCGTGAGTTACCTGAGGTCAAGTCATGCGTCACTGCCGTTGTATCTCAGGAATGTTGCGAGTTATCTTTGTTTCCCTTCCATCGGTTCTCTCAATTTAAACGTATGAGGCGTGCGACTGCCTTTATGTTACGTTTTATTAATAACAGTCAATGTAAAAATAATAAGCGTACAGGCAGCCTTAGTGTAGACGAGTTAGACCATGCAGATAAAACATTAGCTCGATTTTGTCAAATGGAATCTTATCCCGTTGAATATAAGGCATTATCCAATAATGAGACTATTAAAAATAAAGGCTGTTTGTCTAAATTAAATTTGTTTTTTGATGATCACAAATTAATGCGCGTGGGTGGTCGTTTAGTTAATTCTGATGAATTTATTTACGGTAAAAAACACCCAATTCTAATTCATAGTAAACATTATTTTACCACTTTATTATTTCGTCATGAGCACATTCAGCTTCTCCACGCTGCTCCGCAAGCATTACTTTTTCATTTACGCGAATCATGGTGGCCTATCGGAGGTAGGAATTTGGCTCGTCTGATCGTGCATAGTTGTGTTACCTGTACTCGCATTAGAGGTAAGACGCTCACACCTATGATGGGTAACTTGCCTAGGGAGCGAGCTACACCTAGTCTTCCATTCGTTCGGTGTGGGGTGGATTACGCTGGACCTGTGCTCATTCTGAACCGCAAAGGTAGGGGTGCTAGGCTCATCAAAGGCTACATTTGTCTATTTGTTTGTCTCGTGACACGTGCTATACACCTGGAGTTAGTCAGTGACCTCTCAAGTGAAGCGTTTTTATTTACTTTAAAACGATTTATTTCACGCCGAGGTAAGCCTTCAGATATCTATTCCGATAATGGTCGTAATTTCGTAGGTGTAATGAATGAATTTTCAAAATTTTTAACTAATTGTAGCAGAGATATTTTAGAATTCGCGTCTAGTCAAAAGATTAAATTCCATTTTATTCCCCCTTATTCTCCTCTCTCTCGACTAAATACCATCTTCGTCGTGTGATAGGTAACGCGCACCTCACGTTCGAAGAGTACAGCACAGTATTGGCTCAAATAGAGGCCGTACTAAATTCCCGACCTTTGTCTCCTCTCTCCCCCGATCCTCATGACTTTTCCCCGCTCACTCCCGGTCACTTCCTTATTGGCCGACCACTGACTGCACCAGCCAGCGATGACCTACGCGATATTCCTGCTAGTCGTCTTAAGCGATACCAGAGGGCAGAGCAACTTCGCCAACACTTCTGGGACCGGTGGGCGAAGGAATATATCTCCGAGCTACAGGTGCGGACAAAATGGACGGCGAATAAGGATGAGCTCAAGCCAAACTCACTAGTGGTTATAAAGGATAATAACCTCCCACCTTTGAAATGGCATTTGGGACGTGTACTTTGTACCATCCCAGGAAAGGATGGTATATCCCGGGTGGCTGATATACAGACGTCATCGGGCGTAGTAAGGCGCGCTTTTACGAAGATTTGTCCTCTACCACAGGACGTGATCGACACTGATGCAGCGACTGAAGACCATTGAAAGCCACTGCTTCCAAGGCCGGGGGCATGTTGTGAACTCAATCATAAATGCACATAGAGGACTGACAGCGACATCTCGGGGCAATAATAAATACTATGCGCTGCGTCATTCAAAATCTCGACCGCGATTGGTTTTGAAAAATATTGTTCCCCTCACCCCTCTTCCTTGAATTTTGTACAACCAAGATGGCTAATATACAGAATTTGTTCGTTAAAGCCAACGCATCGTTTTTATTTACAAAAATCCTCCACACAGTCTACACACATAAAAACCTGAGTTTTCACCAACCTCACCGCTGCTGCTACACACATATTGAGGTTATTATGAAGCGAATGAGGAAGTTCATCTGGATTTTCAAAAATCTTCGCGGTCTGATGTCCTCAGACATGTTAAACAATATTTACACAGCTTTGGCTCAGTCAGTCGTAACATATTGCATACCTGTTTGGGGAGGAGCCACTAAAACAAAACTTCTTGAACTTGAAAGAGCTCAGCGAGCTCTTATTAAAGTCATGTACTTTAAACCTTACAGGTTTCCAACAACTGAGTTATTTGAATCCAGTAATCTGCTGTCGATTAGAAAATTATATATCCTACACATAACCCTAAAACTTCATCAATCCCTTCCAATCGACTCAAATATCCTAAGTAGAAGAAGAAAAGATATTGTAGCTTACTCCCCAAGGGTCCGGACTGCCTTTGCTGGCCGTCAATATCAGACGCAATCCGCTTTTATTTATAATAAAATAAATCAAAAACTTAATATCTACCCCCTACTGTTATACAATTGCAAATTAACCCTGATTGAATGGTTGAAATCGTTAACTTACGAGGATACAGAAAATATTCTAGTCAGACTAGGTTAAGCTAAATTTTCACCCGATTTCTGTCGTACAAGAACAAAACCCACACATTCACATGGCCGCAACAATATCAAACACCACGCACACGCATAAACAGACACAAACACACACCCACACACATAAACACACACACACACACACACAACACACAATCTTACACTGAGCTACTTATTTTGTTATGTTAATTTCATCTTTCTTGTTTAATTTTTAATTTAGTAAATTTTTGTTGGTCTCACCATTGTTAATTTATTATAATATTATTACGGGAAGTTGCGAGACAGTCCCAACACAAGTACTTTCGTAACTTACTGGGACTGCCTCAATGTATGTCTAAAAACAATGTATGAGATATAAATAAAGATATTTATTATTATTATTAAGCAGCGATACATTTATCGATAATATCATCAACAATATTAGAGGTAGCAAGTGCGAAATCATGGTCTTTGCTCTTTCGGACCATACTGCACAAATTTTATCATGTCCAGTTAAAAAAACCGACTGTCGAATTAAACAATGGTACACCTTCAGACGAGATTTAAGCAACAGCAACAAAGAAAAATTTAAGCAATGTATGGAAAGTCTCACTTTTTCTGACATATTTAGCGAAAATGACCCAGAAAAAGCTTTTAAGGCGCTGCAAGCAGCAAATCTTTAGGTATTTCAGGGGGTGAAGCAGGGGAAGTGGGCGCAGGGCGTAGCTCCACCCACTACGCCCCGCTGACGTTATCGGCAGCGCGTGGTGTTATTCCGATGCGGTGAAGCGGCGTCCGTATTCTGGATCCTGGGATTTCCAGAATAAATTATGCTTTTGATTATAAAAAAATCGCGATTCCGGCGATCGATAAATTTAATGTTCTGTTGAATAAAATTAAAAAAAATATATATACCGTATGCTTCAATAATAATAATAATATCAAGCAAACTGTTGCCCGTGACTATGCCCGCTTGAGTGTAAATACTTCTAATAAAAATTTGAATCGGGCTTTGTGTTTACTTCACAGACGTGATGGGTATCGATATCTAAAACAGAAGAAAAGGGATTTTCTCTACTCCTACATGCCTTTGGATGGGTGATCAAGGTTAAACAACGGTTGCCAAGTAAGGCTTGCAATTATTCGATCCCATTTGATATTCAGATATTCGATTTTTGAATAAGACATATTCGAATTATTCGAATAGTAAGAAAAAAGTTCTCATAATTATTTAGAAATATACTCGAAAACACGGGTAATATACTAACTTTACAATTTGAAACATATTAGAATATTATTCGAATATTAAAGGTCATTATTTGAATAGTAAATAAGGGGTGAATATCCGAATAATTCGAATATTCGTTTTGCAAGCCCGCCAGGGTCTCTTTGTGGATGGGTGATCAAGGTTAAGCAACGGTTGCCTAGGTCTGTCTGTGGATGGGTGATCAAGGTTAAGCAGTGGTTGCCAAGGTGTCTGTGGATGGGTGATCAAGGTTAAGCAATAATTTGACAGGCCTGTTGGTGTAGTGGTTAGTGACCCTGACTGCTATGCCGGAGGTCGTGGGTTCGATTCCCACCCAGGACAAATGTTTGTGTGATGAGCACGATCATTTGTTCTGTGTCTGGGTGTAATTTATCTATAATATGTATGTATTTAGAAATATAAAAGTATGTTTATCAGTTGTCTAGTACCTATAAACACAAGCTCTGCTTAGCTTGGGACTAGATGGCGTTGTGTGCTAGTTGTGGAATATTATTATTATTATAGTTGCCAAGGTGTCTGTGGATGGGTGATCAAGGTTAAGCAATAATTTGACAGGCCTGTTGGTGTAGTGGTTAGTGACCCTGACTGCTATGCCGGAGGTCGTGGGTTCGATTCCCACCCAGGACAAATGTTTGTGTGATGAGCACGATCATTTGTTCTGTGTCTGGGTGTAATTTATCTATGATATGTATGTATTTAGCAATATAATAGTATGTTTATCAGTTGTCTAGTACCCATAACACAAGCTCTGCTTAGCTTGGGACTAGATGGCGTTGTGTGCTAGTTGTGGAATATTATTATTATTATAGTTGCCAAGGTGTCTGTGGATGGGTGATCAAGGTTAAGCAACGTTTGCCTAGGTATGTCTGTGAATGGGTAATCAGGAATATAGTTATTTAAAAAAAAAACAATGGTGAATGGGCAATGCGAACTTATATTCAAGAAATCCAATTATGTGATAAAAAAATCTCAAACTAAAAAGAAATGAATACAGGGTAAACACTGGAAAGAAATATTAATGTTACATAAATGTGAAAATGGGAGCCAAGTTCAACTGAGACTATGCGTGGTTGTTATCATCACCGACAAAAGAACTGAGATCTAAATGGGTGCCAATTTCTGTAGAAAATCCTGAATTTTAGCCTATCTAAATCATAAATGTCATGATGACTTAGCTAGTTTAACCAACAAACTAAATGTCATGTAACTTGCGTATAACAAAAAGAAGATAACCTAATTAGCTAAACCTATCTTGTATGTGAAAACTAGCCAAGTCAAGACATTTATGATTTTAAGAGGCTAAATTTTAAGACCAGAACTCGGCACCCATTTAAATTTCAGCTCTTTTACGAATTTGTTACATTTCATCAAAATTTAACTGTTTACTACAACAGGGCATATTTTCTTTATTAGCACCAAATGCAGCAGAAAGTATTCTTGAAGATCCTTCAAAAGTTAGGCGTCTCTTACGACACTGATAATTTTCTTTCTCATCGTCACTTGAAGAAGAAAGAAGTGTTGGTGATCCGTCAGAAATCAGTCTTCTCTTACCACATGGATTATTTTCGATTTGGTGATCGAGCTTGGGAGATTCTTTTTCTCTTAGTGGCATTCCTCGAGCATGACGAGAATCAACAATTTCAGGTAAGAGCCAGTCCATATAAAATGACAATAATTTTGATTTCATCTTCGTTTCCCAGAACACATTATCTATATCTATAATTTCCGTTTTGAGATTATGATTTTCACCACTCCACACAGCAAACAAGCATTTCTTTTTCCGTGTCACATGAAGTTGCCCCTGAATTTGGTAATACCAATTACTGTTCTTGTTCAGTATGATCATACCATTTTTTTTGTTATATCTCCATATCTGTATTTTATTCTCCCTTATGGCATTTTCTAGACCATTTTTGAAAGCCACTATAGGACATTTGATTTCTACTATTGTATCTTGGCCTATCAAACCGTCTGGCGTGGCGCCAATAAATGGGTATTCGTGGTCTACGAACAACCCACAGGGATTAATTGTCACATTTTCTTGAATAGCGAGTTGTTGTAAAGCAAGTTGTTCGTTTTCCACGCCATGTGCAATTGCAGTTACATTGCTGAGGTTGGATTTATACAAAATATTTTGCACTAATTTGGCTTTGCTACTGTTTTCTCGTCTTTTTACCACCACACCAAAATTAGAAGCAGTTAACATATTCTTTCTTAGATCTAACCAGTCACTGCTTTCCCTCTGATTTATAGTAGACTGTTGTATGTTATCTCTGTCCGAAGTCAATTTTTTTAAATTTTCTAAGAATAGTTCTTTGGTTCTGACGAATTCATTAGGTTCCATATCAGGAGTAGTACTTTGAGGTCCATAATCACGTTGAACTATATTTTCTTTATTGAGTATTCTATTCTTCTTATGAGGTTTTGCCTGGTTTCTCCTTCTTTTCTTCAGTCGTTGATCTTCAAACTTCTTCAACATACTTCTGGGACTTTGCCCTAAAATTTTCTTTTGAAGTGTATGTCTTGGCTGAGGGTTATTGAAGGACAAAACTGCAGCAGAACAACGTGCACGATAACCTCGTCGAAGTGAGAAATTTATCCTTTTGCCCCCCACAATCTTTGCCACTACACTATTAAAGCACTCTACTGCATTCGTATCTACATCCTCAAGCAGACTTGTCGATTTTGCTAAAAGTGATTGAATAATCATCTTTATTCTAAACCAGAACATAGTGTTCTCTATTTCTATGTTGCTCTGTAAAGTTTTGTCTTTTAAACAGTAATAATCTTTGCATCTTTCATGACTACCGAAAGCATGGTAAATGGAATTTTGTATTTCGTTTCTAAAACTTGTAATTGCTTCTGGTTTCTCCTTCTCCGATTTGTATTTTTGTATTGAAGCAATCACAACTTTCCGAATAGTCATAATCTTAATTTCTGATAATAATTTTCTATACGCTAGTGGATATTTAGTTTCCTTGGTGACTGCTCTCAATTTGTTACACATATTACGTAGTAAGTGGTTTCTGCATTCTATTTTTTGAACTGTATGGTTTGGGTAAGGATTACGTGCTAAAATTTTCGCGTATGTAGCCGAGTCTCCGTCTGCAATTAATCTGCCATAAATAATATTATACATCGCTATGGATGTCTCAAAACCTTGACAAATTATATCAGCCTCCATACCACTGGAAGATCCTGTATAATTTTTAAAACAGGTGTGTTCTGGAGTAGAAATTTGTTTTTTCTCTGCTCGAGCACATACGAGACAGTATTTATTTTTAATACCTATGTATAAGACTTCACCGAATCTGCGACCCACAATTGCTGCGGCACCTGACAAAGCCTTATAGTTATTGCCGTAGGAACGTGACGACCAAACGCCATCAGCATATACGTCAACTATAGGAATACCATCCTTGCTCAATTTCTTTTCAGCTATAGCTGCATCACGCTCACGGATGGCAGCTATTTCCATAGATTCAACTGCTGTTGCCTCCCATTTTTCATAAACGAAGTCCTGAATTTTAAAATAAGTTGATTCTGTAAAAATAGGTAAATCCATGCACGCTGTGATTTCTTGAAACTGCGAATAGCCGATACCCGCAGAAGTGATTCCAGTAACCGCAGCCAAATTAACGTTGATATTATGTTCGCTAGCTGGCTCTTCATTTGTAACTATAAAATCTTTTTGACACATAATGCATCTAAACTTATATTTAGAGATCAAACCATTTCTGCTTTCTCCTATCAGTGTCATATCTTTTAAGTTGCAATCAAACAAAGAACTATGACTGGAAATTTTTTGAAGTTGCTGAATGAAGTACATCATATTGACAATTCTTCGACCCTGTACTGGTAGATATAAATTTTCTTGAGAATCGGTTTCAACAAGGTATGGCACTTCGGTTGTTTCTCTAAAAAAAAACAGATAAATGGTTTATTTTAGTAATACACAAAGATAATGCGTATTTTAATCGTAATGAAATGGCTAAAACTCCATCAGTTTAGCCATTTCAGTTACGAAGATAAACTATGTCATTATATGATACATACCTATAATTTCGTTCTTCTGTAGTTCCGGTATTTGTTGAGGTTGGATTAACGGCAGTAAGAGGTGTGAGTAATTTTGCTGCTTTACTCTGAGAATCCCTGGGTTCTCTGTAATTTAACAAAAAAAATGTTACTCCATCGGAACAGATACATTTTCTAAAAAATTATTCTATTTATTAGATAACTAGATACACAACTGTTCGTTGACCGCAAAAATATAATCATTTTTTTTTAAAGATATCTTCCATAATAATATCTGCGCGCTATCTAAATTGATTTGTTCCTGTATAATATATTATTTACATACATAAACTTTTTCCCATGGGGGTAGGCAGATTCAGAAAGGTCGGGTGCGTAGTACTCGCAACCGGCGGCGAGCTTGTATGACCAGACGTATGAATGTGGACGAGGCGAAAGGAGTGTGTAAGGACGTATTAGGTGGGGCTCTGTGGTTTCTGACTACCCCCATGGGAAAAAGGCGTGAGTTTATAAAAAAAATTACATTCTCTTGTAATTATATCATTTCATATATACCCCTATGGGCCCATTCACAGATTACGTAAGCAGATTTATTACAATAATTATTTATCCCCCATCCCCCTTGTCAGCAAAAGTAAGTTAAGAGCTTTGCTTACTTATGCTGACAAGGGGGATGGTCCCCCTACCCCCATGCTTACGTAAACATTTTTCAATTAAAAATGTATTTTTTTATAAGGCTTGCAAATATTCGATCCCATTTGATATTCGAATAATCGATATTTGAAAAGTCGAATATTCGAATTAGTCCAATATTCGAAGTATTCGAATAGTAAGAAAAAAGTTTTCGTGTCTAGAAAGACACTCGAAAACACTGGAAGTATAGGTACTAACTTGTGTGACTGTTAGACTTCATTCAAATTGGGACTTGATTCACTTAGGGATTCGGGATTAGGGATTCATTACGAGTGTACCTATTTATTTTTTTCCTTTTCTTCCTTCAACCAGACCAGACCAGGGCAGACTGGTAGGAGGTGGATCCCACCCATCCCAAAACATCAATAATATTCGAATCTATAAGTCATTTTTCGAATAGTAAAATGGGGCCGAATATTCGAATAATTCGAATGTTCGTTTTGCAAGCCCTATATAATTATCATGCTATAATTTGTTGCCATTCGTGTAAAAAAGTAAATAACTACCGATGACGTAATTATCATCTAGACTCCCTTACCCCCCATGTCATCCAAAATAAGCAAAACAAAGACCCCCCCCAAAGGCTTACGTAATACTTGAACGGCCCCTATGGGAAAATGCGTTAGTTTATGTATGTACGTTTTTATTATGAAGTATCTATCTAGGTACTTGAAGAGATCGGATAATCTGAAAAAGGTCCCGCCATCACGGGACTTTTTTTTTTACCGGGTAAAATCATCAAATGAGTCCTCCCACCCAGGGCAGGGCGGGACTGTCAGACTTGTACTGACTAAAATCCACGGTGTCCTTCATTAGCCCTTTACGTTCCAGGGTCACGGTAATGGTATAAGTCCCGCGACCCCGGCAGGCTTTGGCCCTCTAGAGGGGGGCCCCGTCGAATAGTAATTTATACACGAGAGATTTTCAACTTTATGCTCTCGAACATAAAGTTGAAAATTCATTATAGACAAACTATCTCGTCGACAAGAACTGAAACATTAGATTTTCAACTTTATTCACTAGAGCATAATGTTGAAATTGCGCTGCGCGCTGGCCGCGCGCCGTACGTCCGCCCTGTAGCAGTGGCGGTAGGTAAACATTGTGATATTCAATCATAATATTATTTTGTTTACCTACAATAGGTATCCCCACTTATTACGATCAACCCAGAGATAATTATGTTTCAGATATTTAGAAAATATGACCACATAGCGCTATGATGATGATTGTATCAGTAAAGTAATTCTTATCACTAAAGGCTGATGAACGCACGTACTTACCTACCTACTAACAGACGTCGACACGTCCAGTATGAGCTGATCTCGCGTTTTATAGGCTTTTCGTACAATAAGAGGTAGCTTATACTGGAAATGTATAGCTTGATGGTGCGTTTTACGTACCTACATAACATAGCTAACTAGGTATATTTAATTTTTTTACAAGTACTTACCCAGAGACAGTATTTTTTTTGCTTTTATTTCTCCGTTTCCTTGTACAAATCCGGCGTAGCACTTTATTTCTTTTATTCCCCATTGTTTTGTTCTATATTGTTATTATCAGTATTATCACACACACACACACAGAATCACGAGTCCCAAATATATAAACAATAAACAAAACTTATAAACTAAAGTGTCTAATTGTCACACAAAAACCTTATACTAAAAAAAGTGTCAATTTTCACTAAATAACTATTTTTGAAGACGAATTTACGACAAACAGGACGCGCCGCAACGTGACGTGACCTACCTCTAGAAGAATTAGCCACAGACTGGGCGTGTCATTACCAAGCGCGCGACAGTAGTGCATCGAAGTAAGCAAATACGGTTGAAAATAGCGATGCGTTTGATTATAATTGAATCTCGCGTCCGCCAATATGAAAGACATTTCACAGTTTTAATTTATTTAAAAAAGAAGTACACCATTTTGTTAAAATATTTTTACATATGTCTTTAGTTGATTAAATTTCCTTTTTTTTTGTTACAAAAATACGAATGGTTATCGCTCAAAATATTGAGCATTTCGAGACGAAAGGGTTTTTTCGTGTACTTTTTTTGCGATTTTTTTTTCGAGATTCTGGATTATTTTCAGGAAATATTTTTGCGTAAGTCTTTTATTTATACCTTTGACTATATATTGCATTTTTTTTGAGCTTGTAATATGCAGGAATACGAGTAACTATCGAACGAAAAAGAGGACGTTTTACGGTGTCCCGCTATGGGCAGCGCCTTAATACATTTTTTGAACAGTTTCAATTATTTTATAATCTTTGTTTTCCTCTTAAAAGAATAAGAAATACACCAACCAAAAGACCTTTATGGATCTCAAAGGGCATAGCTAAGTGCTGCCGACGGAAGAGACAATTGTTATGGTCGTATCAAAAATCCTCTAATATGGAAGACTATAATAATTTCAAAAAATATTCTTCAAGGCTGAAGCGAATCATTCATTCAACTCAAAAATCACAAAATGACTACAATATAAAACAATCCAGTAATAAAATTAAAACAACTTGGAAGATAATCAACTCGACAAAACACAATACTCCTAAAGAAGAAATTGTACAAATAGATCTAAACGGAAAATCTATAACGGATCCGCAACAAATTGCTGAAGCTTTCAATACCTACTTTGCTAATGGTGTTAAACCTACAAACCCTTTGACATTGAAACATTGTACAATACATCATAAAAAAACACTGACATTGATTGATAATAATAATAATTCCTTCTTTATAAATCCTACAATTCCTAATGACATATTTCAAATCATAAAATCTTTAAAAAATACACACAGTACTGGATATGATAATGTTTCTACGTCAGTTATAAAGTATGTTGCACAATCCATTAGTCCGGTTCTGAGCCACTTAGTCAATCTATGCATCCAAAGCGGAATATTTCCCAGTAAGCTAAAAATCTCAATTATTAAACCTTTGTTCAAAAAGGGCTAAAAGGAGGATATGTCTTGCTATAGGCCAATAGCTTTAATCCCAATATTTTCCAAAATTATTGAAAAAGTTATCTACAATTGTATTTATAACTATTTTGACAAACACAATCTTTTTGCCAATGAACAAAATGGATTTTGTAAAAGCAAGACTATCAATATGGCCATCTACGATCTTCTTATTGGAATTTACAAAAATATGAACAATAGGACACCAGTAACGGCTATGTACATGGATATGACAAAAGCTTTTGACCATGTAGATCATAAATTACCGTTCGAGAAACTTTATAGATATGGGATACGTGGTAATGCTCTAGACTTGATAAAATCATATTTAAGCCAGAGGTCACAAATAACAGAATTACGTAAGGTTTCTCTCGTGTCGAAAACTGAAGTACAGTATCAATCAAGCCCAAAAAATGTTACATATGGTGTGCCACAGGGAAGTGTTTTAGGTCCCTTGCTTTTCCTTATTTATATTAATGATTTACCAAGAGCTGTTAAAATTCCATTAGTCCTTTTTGCTGATGACAGCACTGCTGTATGTTCTCCAACTGACAATAATACATTTGAAAATGACATTAATGACACTTTAAATGACATTGTAAATTGGTTAACATGTAATAATCTTATAATTAATTTAGAAAAAACAAAAATAGTTATTCCCAAAGAAAAACCCCCTTGACATTAAATATAAATTTAAAAACAAAAATGGATTGACAAAAATATTTCATGGAAAACGCAGATTGATACGGTGTGTAAAAAACTAAGTAAATTTTCCTACGCTTTATATAGACTTTCCAGGATTGTAAATCAAGCAGCAGTTTTAACCGCCTATTATGCCTATGTAACGTCTACGCTTAGATATGGATTGATTTATTGGGGGAATGCTACAGACAGAGAACTCGCTTTTAGGGCACAAAAGAAATGTCTTAGAGCTGTTTGTGGCATACGTACCCCCGATAGCTGTAGGCCGTATTTTAAGAAGCTCAAGATTTTAACCTTTCCTGCCCTCTACATCTACGAGATTGCTATATTTGTAAAAACCAATAAGAAAAGGTTTGGTAGCCTTCATTCCCGTCGACACGCCAACAAAATAACTAATATACCCTCAAAAACAGCCTTGCTTTCTAAAAGTTTCTTCGGAATGTCTTCACGAATTTATAATAAGCTTTCTAAACAAATAAGGGAAATTGAAAAAGTAATTTCTTTTAAGAAGGAATTAAATGACTTCCTGGTGAATAGACCATAATTATTATACACTGCATGAATTTTTGTCCGACAGATTCGTGAACAGTAAGATCCAAACCCGTGTCCAAACTGCCATTTTATGTTTTGATGCAAAATATAAATATTTTTTTATATTAATGTTATTGATAAATTTAATGTAAGTGATAAATTTTAATTTGATTGATGTAATTGATAATTTAACGTAATTAATAATTTTTAACTTAATATAATTTAGCAATTAAAAACAATTAATAATTTTGACACAATTATTGTATACCTAACATGGTGGAGCAGTGCAAGATCACAAGAACCTTTAGTACAACTTTTTAAACCGCTGTCTCACAATAAAGAATTTTGACTTTGACTTTTTCACTTTCTCAAAAAATTAAAAAGAGAATATTGGTATAGGTAGGTGCCATAAAACCAAATACTACGCGGATGAAGTCGCGGGCAACAGCTAGTACAGCAAACTGCTGTAACAAATAATTGTATACAGTCAAGGATTACCCTGGATTTATAGTTATCCCAACAAATTCCAAAGCATTTCACGTAATTGACCAATAGTCCGACTCAATATGATCCAGTCTCGATCAGACCCAACACGGAAGTATAGTTGAAATTGCACTCAAACAACCACAAATAACTGTGAACAGGTGATGATCGAGGCGATTATCCCAAGGGACCCAAAGTAATTCCCATAATAATTGCCACAAGAGGACCCGACACGTTATTCTCAAGACGTTCCGAACAAATCAACCCGGCCAGTGAACTGTCAACTGTCAAGACCACAGACGTCAAACGTCAAGAAGCGGATGCGTTCGTAAAGTGCGCTTCGTTTCACGTTTGGGGCGGAACAGTCCTGAAAATCTAACCATCAGGTAGATCTCATCGAGAGCACCATCCCGAACCCGAACACGGGGCAATTCGGCCCGAGGGTTCAAGAGATACAGTGAATATCCCATTATCGGCGGTCAATTGGATAATTATCCCTAAAACTTCTATCACCTGTATCTCGAGAACCCTTAGGGTTATTGGCGTCGTGTTTGGTGTCGTTTTGGAGGGCTCGGAGAGAGCTATCTTTTGACCGCAGAAAAACGACTCTACGTAGACTCAAAAAGTTTTTCCTCTACAAATCGGATCCCAAGGGCCCTTTTTTTTTGCGAGGTAAAATCATCAAATGAGTCCTTCCACCCAAGGTGGAGCGGGAGGGACTGTCAGACTTGTACTGACTAAAATCCACGGTGTTCCTTCAATAGCCCTTTATGTACCAGGGTCACGGTTACCGAGTGAGACAATCCCGCGACCCCGGCAGGCTCCGGCCCTCTTAGAGGGCCCCGTCAGTTTGCTGACAGCTCTTTGAGGCGCGCGTGGAACACAACGCGCCGTCGACCCGGGCATGGTCCATGATCGGACGGCGAGTCACCCATTACTCGCCGCCCGCATGCCCGCGCCTACGGTGGCCGGAGATCGTCTTGCGACGTCCGTTGCCGTGGGCGTCTCCCGCGGCGGCTGGGTCGTGAGGTGGACGCTGTCCTCTCCCTCAAGCGTTCCGCCTCCTCCTTTACTAGCATTACTGCTTCGCAGAAGGAGGCGGCCGCTTCCCATTCCGTCTCGCCCCGCAGCATGGCCTCGACCAATGCCGGGCGCGAGAGGTCTCCGCCTATCGCTGCCGCGAGGACACGGCGGTGCTTTGCCCAAGCGGGGCAGTCCTGCACCTTATGCTCCATCGTGTCCTCCGGGCGATTCTCGCAGTGGTGACACCCAGGCGTTTCTTATCTCCCTATCCGACACAGGAACCTCCCGAAACTTCCGTGTCCGGTGAGGACCTGCGTCATGCGGTAGGTCAGGACGCCGTGACGCCTTTCCAGCCACTTCTCAAAGAGGGGTCTTACCGCCACGATTGCGGCGTGCCCGGTGTACAGTGTCTTACGGAGGCTCTATTGAGCCGAGCTATTTGTTCTTTCTGTGACCTCGGACTAGCGGTTACCAAAACCAGCTCTTGTTTTATTGTTTGTTTTTGTTATTTTGTTTTATTATTTCAATTTTATTTATTTCATATATTGCACACACTTTTTACACTGTGTGCAGTCTCTTCTCTTCCTTTTATTTTACATCAAATGATAAATGATATTTATTTTTGCAAATAGGTTTTCGCAAACACTTTTACATGTCAAAACACTTTTTTTTATAGCTAGATGAGGCCGGTGTTTCGTACCTGACTACTCTGAGAAGAAACATCCGAAACAAACTCAGAGGTCATCGTCTCTTTTAAAGTCCAGACATTAAATTGGTTAAGTCATGTGAGGACCCTGCAGGTTTGTGTCTGAGATGGTCTTTTGAAGAAAGAACCAAACAAATTTGAGTGGACCTGTCCAGTCAGTGCAAGCATTTGTCAGTTATCGTGAAGCTCGACTCATAACCCAAGGAGCTCAACGACACGACGAACAATACCAAAGAAAGGACATTTGGGTAGGCCACATAATTAACTCAAACTGTCAGACAAACGCAAATGTACCGGACGAAAAATAGAAAGCGTGACCCACATAGATCCTCACATTCACAACAAACAGAAACAAAAGTAAAAATTCGAGAAAAAACAAAAAACATTACATGTCAAAATGTATATAAAAATAATTGTCAATGTCAGATTGTATATAAAAAGAAAATAATCATACATGTCAGAGGATAAAAAAAAAGTAAAAAACAAAACAAAAAAACAGAATAATACATGTCAATATGTATAGATAAAAAAACATACATGTCAAGTTGTATAAAGAAAAGAACATGTCAAAATGTATATAAAAAAAACAAACATGTCAGAGTGTATAAAGTAAAATAAAAATAATCACATAACATGTCAGAATGTATAAAAAAAAAAAACACAAAAGAAATGAACAAATAAATTATTTAGAGACTTCATTCACTAAGCAAATAAAATTGGAGCAGCTTAATCCCATGCCTTTTTGTCCTCTAGATAGTGATTAACATGATAGTAAGCTTTCTGGCACAGATTCCGTTTAATAAATGATTTGAATTTATTTATACTTAGCGTTTGAATATGGGATGAAAGTTTATTATAAAAACGTATACACTGGCACCTAAATGTAACCCCAATTTTTTTGAGCCGGGTAGCTAGAACTATAAAGGGGTTTGCAACTTTTAGTACGGACCTTGGCATCAATTTTTTTTTCTTTCGCCAGTGATGAAACTTTGGGCACAATTAGACTACTACCTAAGAAGTTCATAGAATAAAAAAAAGTTTCTAAACCGTAGCCAACCAGAGATATGGCGGTTTGAATTTTGTTCTAATCTGGAGTTATTTTTTGTAGGAATCCATAGATTTTTTGACGTACTAGCTTTTGCCCGCGGCTTTGCCCACCCCAACCGCCTTTATGTATAGCCCATAACCGTGTCTAGAGACCCATCTATCTCTGTATCAAAATTCATCAACATCGGTTCAGCCGTTTTGACGTAAAAACGGATTAGACTTAAGTATAGACTTAATTTCGTATTTGTAATACTAGTAGGTTAACGAGGAATAATGAGTGGTTTATTTATGATAATGTTAAGAAGATCTTATATTTTAACCGACTTCAAAAAAGGAGGAGGTTCACAATTCGTCAGAACATTTTTTTTATGTATGTTCCCAGATTTCTCAATGACGCCTGGAGCGATTTGGGTAATTTTTCTTTTGTTTGAAAGGGTATCTTAACAGTCAGCAATCTGACGGGCCCCCTAAGAGTGAGCAATCTGGCGGGGCCCCTAAGAGTGAGTAATCTGACGGGCCCCCCTAAGAGTCAGCAATCTGACGGGCCCCCCTAAGAGTGAGCTATCTGACGGGGCCCCCTAAGAGTCAGCAATCTGACGGGCCCCCCTAAGAATGAGCAATCTGACGGGGCCCCCTAAGAGTCAGCAATCTGACGGGCCCCCCTAAGAGTGAACCATCTGACGGGCCCCCCTAAGAGTGAGCAATCTGACGGGCCCCCCTAAGAGTGAGCAATCTGACGGGGCCCCCTAAGAGTCAGCAATCTGACGGGCCCCCCTAAGAGTGAGCAATCTGACGGGGCCCCCCTAAGAGTGAGAAATCTGACGGGGGCCCCTAAGAGTCAGCAATCTGACGGGCCCCCCTAAGAGTGAGCAATCTGACGGGGCCTCTAAGAGTGAGCATTCGACGGGGCCCCCTAAGAGTGAGTAATCTGACGGGGCCCCCTAAGAGTCAGCTCTTAGGGCCAAAGCCTGCCGGGGTCGCGGGACTGGCTCACCTGGTAACCGTGACCCTAATACGTAAAGGGCTATTGAAGGATCACCGTGGATTTTAGTCAGTACAAGTCTGACAATCCCGCCCCGCCCTGGGCGGGAAGACTCATTTGATGATTTTACCACGCAAAAAAAAGGGTATCTTAACAGATGGTCCCATGGTTACTAGGTCATGACGGAATCTTGGAGAAGACGAGGAATCTCTTCAATAACGTCCCATGTTTACTTGGTCAGGATCTCATGACCCGATCTTGGACAAAATCGTGGGAACTCTTCAATAATGACAGCACCTGTACCTACTAAAAAGAGCAAAATATAACCGGCTTCTAAAAACAATACAAAATAAATGTAAAATAACTCTTCTTTCGGAAGTCGGCGGCAAAAAAATCAAGGAAATAAGAAACAAAGTCACCGATTCCCTACAGAAATGATATTTTACACTTGGTTTTTGTTTCTCAACCGACTTCGAAAAAAAGGAGGAGGTTCCCAATTCGTCGTAACCTTTAATTTGTTATTTATGTTCCCTGATTTTTCGATGACGCATGGACAGATTTGGAAAATTCTTCTTTTGTTTAAAAACATTTACATCACAGATGGTAATCAGGTCAGGATATGATGACGGGATGTTGAAGAAATCTAGGGAACTCTCTATAAAAATTACAGCAAATCAACGGATATCTAAGCATTATTTACGCAATCTGAAAAAAATATACTATGTCTGTACCCACTAGGCGGGAAGAGCTCCGGCGCGATCTCAGGGCAGTATGGAGGGAACGACTGTCGCAACCGAGGTCCGGGCACGCCGCAATCGCGGCGGTAAGACCCCTCTTTGAGGAGTGGCTGGTTAGGCATCACGGCGTCCTAACCTTCCGCCTGACGCAGGTCCTTACCGGACACGGCTGTTTCGGGAGGTACCTGTGTCTGAGGAGAATGGAGGAAACGTCTGGGTGTCACCACTGCGAGGATCACCCGGAGGACACGGTGGAGCATATGGTGCAGGACTGCCCCGCTTGGGCAGAGCACCACCGTGTCCTCAGGGCGGCGACAAGCGAAGACCTTTCGCGCCTGGCATTGGTCGAGGCCATGCTGCGGGGCGAGACGGAGTCGGAAGCGGTCGCCTCCTTCTGCGAAGCAGAAATGCTCGCGAAGGAGGCGCGCCGCGTGAGGGAGAGGACAGCGTCCTCCCTCGACCCCAGTCGCAGTGGTAGACACCCACGGCGACGGACCTTGCAAGACGATCTCCGGCCACCGTAGGCGCGTAGTAATGGGCGACTCGCTGTCCGTGACGGCCCTCTAAGGGGCCCCGTCAGATTGCTGACAGCTCTTTGAGGCGCGCGTGGAACAAGACTCGCCGTCGACCCGGGCATGGTCCATGATCAGACGGCGAGTCGCGCATTACTCGCCGTCCGCTGTCGTACGGTGGCCGAAAGTCGCTTCGCCACTTCCGATGCCGTCCAGCTGGGTTGTGAGATTGAGCCTACGCTCCCCCTCACGGCGCCCGCCTCCTCCTTCGCTAGCATAACTGCTTTAAAGAAGAAGACGACCGCTTCCCATTCAGTCTCGCCTCCCAGTAAGGCCGGGCGCGAGATGTCACCACCTATCGCTTCCTTGAGGACAGGGCGGTACTCCGCCCAAGCGGGGCAGTCCTGCACCGTATGCCCCATCGTGTCCTCCAAGCGATTCTCGCAGTAGTGATACCCAGACGTTTCTGCTTTCCCTATCAGACATAGAGACACAGTAACTTCCTGAAACTCCTGAACCTCGGTTGCGACAGTCGGTCCCTCAATACCGCCCTGAGATCGCGCCGGAGCTCTTCTCGTAGTGCCTCGACTTGTCGAGGCAGCGGGGATCCACCCCGGTGTTGCGCCTCCACGCGCCACTCGTAGACGCGCCAGAGAGCCTTCGCCTCCAGATCCCAAGGTGTCAACCCGGCAATTAGGTTGGCCGATTCGCCGGCGATCGTGTGGTATACCCGGATAATCCAAATGGCTATGACCCTCTGGCACGCAGCCACTTTTTCCAGTCGCGTGCCCATGCACAGGGCCCACACAGGAGCCCCGTAGAGGGCCATGGACCGCATGACAACGGCGTACCTACATCCTCCGGCAGGAGGTGTTTGGCCCGCCGAGATTGGGCAGGAGGTGTTTGGTCCGCCGAGATTGGGCAGGAGCTGCTTGAATTTCCACCGGCTGTCGTGGACGAGTCCCAGGTACTTCATCAACCCGACGCCGATATCAACCCCTCCCACTGTTATTTGGGACTCTGACCGTAGCACGTTGGAGATCTGCCCCGCTTGCACAGAGCTACGCTCTGTCCTTAGTTACTTACGGAGGCGGTAGGTGGTGGCGACCTCTCCCGCCTGGCATTGGTTGAGACCATGCTGCGGGGTGAGATGAAATGAGAAGCAGCCACCTTCTTCTGCGAAGCAGTTATGCTAGTGTAGGAAGAGGCGAAATGCGTGAGGGAGAGGACAGACTCCACCCCAGCCGCAGCGGGAGACGCCTGGGGTGTTGAACGATGTGAAGCGATTTCCGGCCACTAGGCGCGGGCATGCGGACGGCGAGTAATGGGTGAGTCGACGCGACGGTTCATATTCCACTTGAATTGGAAATGGAAGTCATGGTGGATTTTAGTCCGTACGAGTCTGACAGTCTCTTCTGCTCCACCCAGGGAGGGAGAACTCACTTTTTGATTATTTTTCAACGCAGCAATCGCAGATGACTTGCTGTCATTTATTGAAGAGTTTCTCCAAGATTCCGTCATGACCTTAGTAACCATAGGACCATCTGTTAAGATACCCTTTCAAACAAAAGAAGAATTACCTAAATCGGCCCAGACGTCATTGAGAAATAAGGGAACATACATAAAAAAAGTTCCGACGAATTGTGAACCTCCTACTTTTTTAAGTCGGTTAAAAGATCTTCTTAACATTATAATAAACAAACCAATCATTATTCCTCGTTAACCTACTAGTATTACAAATACGAAATTAAGTCTATAAGTCTGTTCCGTTTTTACGTCAAAACGGCTGAACCGATGTTGATGAATTTTGATACAGAGATAGATGGGTCTCTAGACACGGTTATGGGCTATACATAAAGGCGGTTGGGGTGGGCAAAACCGCGGGCAAAAGCTATAAGTACGTCAAAAATCTATGGATTCCTACAAAAAATAACTCCAGATTAGAACAAAATACAAACTGCCATATCTCTGGTTGGTTACGGTTTAGAATTTTTTTATTATTTTTTTCGGACTTCTTAGGTTGTGGTCTACTAATGACCAAAATTTCATTACTGGCGAAAGAAAAAAAAATTTGATGCCAAAAAGTTGCAAACCCCTTTGTCTTTATTTCTTGTGTTTATATCATGTAAATCACTATACTTTTTAAAAAGATTAACATTTTTATGTGCATACAAGAGATTTTCATAAATAAATTGAGAGGGCACAGTCGTTATATTAATCTCTTTAAACTTTTCTTTTAGGGAATATCTAGGACTCAATTTGTAGATAGACCGAATTGCCCTTTTTTGCAGAACAAAAATTGTTTGAATATCGGCGGCACTGCCCCATAAAAGAATACCGTACGACATCACACTGTGGAAATAGCTGAAGTAAACTAAACGGGCTGTCTCTAAATCAGTTAATTCACGGATTTTCCTAACCGCAAATGCTGCAGAACTAAGTTTTTTTGACAATTTTTCTATATGGGGGCCCCACTGAAGTTTAGAATCCAAAGTAATGCCTAGGAAGACTGTAGTATCTTCTGGTTTTAACTCTTGGTCCTTAATTAGTACACTAGTTTCTACTTGTCTAACATGAGGTATAGTAAACTTTATACATTTCGTTTTTTTTTCATTTAGCAGAAGATTATTACTGTTAAACCAATCTACTACCTTTGCAAGGGCACTATTAACATCATCTGTAATAAGTTGCTGACGTTTCAGTTTGAACAAAGGAGATGTATCGTCTGCAAACAACATTATATCATGATTGTCTTTTACGAGGTAAGGCAAATCATTTATATATATGAGGAATAAAAATGGGCCTAGAATTGAGCCCTGAGGTACCCCCATTTTTACTACAGATCCGGGAGACCTTTTTCCGTTGACATCCACTCTCTGGACCCTATCACTCAAATGTGAAGTAAGAAGATCCAGAGAGGCGTTCCGAATTCCATAGTGGTGCAGTTTCCTGATCAATGTTTCATGAAGAACGCAATCGAAAGCCTTGGACAAATCGCAAAAAATGCCCAAAAGCATCGCATTTGTTCTCCCATGCATTATAAATGTGACTTAACAGTTCAACACCAGCATCGGTTGTTGAACGACCCCTTGTAAAACCGAATTGTTTATTATGAAATAATTTGTGTTTGTTGAAAAATCTCTGCAATTGTTCTAGAATGAGTTTTTCAAAAATTTTACTAAATGTAGGCAGTACTGAAATAGGTCTGTAATTAGTAGGGTCCGATGTACTACCTGATTTGAACAATGGTATTATTTTACTATTTTTCATTAGATCAGGAAACTCACCGCTGTCAATACTATTATTAAAAATTACAGCTAAGTAAGGAGCTACAATGTTTATAATGGATTTCGCAACATCCACTGAATGACCCCATAGATCTGCGGTATTCTTGACATTTAATGTTTGAAAAATTTTAATTATATCTTGACAAGTGACATGCTGGAAACTAAAATCGGAATCACAAACTGGAACATTTTGTTTTAATAAAGATTCTGCAGCAGCAGGAGACGAGTTCAACGATTTAGTAGTCGATACGGGAATATCTGCGAAGAAATCCTCAAACGCCGTAGCAACAAGAGTATCAGAATTTAAAATATTACCACCAATATCAAGGCTGTAGTCACTATCTCTATTGCAAGACCTTCCCGTTTCGCTATTAATAATTTTCCATGTTGTTTTAATTACATTAGTGCTGTTTTTTATTTTTGAACTCAGATAAAGTGATTTTGCTATATGACAAACTTTTTTGAATAGTTTAGAATAATTTTTAACATATAAATTAAATTCCACAGTATTAATATAAGTCCGCTCTGCATATAACTCATAAAGTCGTTTTCTACTCTTGTGAATGCCAATTATGGCCCAGTCACTGAAAGAAGCTTTACTATTTACAGATATTGTTTTGGGAACAAATGTGGTATCAAATTGTTTGCAGTACATTGTGAAAAAATCGTTATATTGTTGATTCAGATCATCATTACTTGATAAAAATGGTAATTTATACAAAAGTTTATTTTTAAAAGTTTCCAATCGACTTTTGGTTTTGGGGTTTATTACAACATCTTTTTTGATTACTTTTTTCTTAATATTTTCAATAGAGATAAGTGTGCTATACATATAACACACGAACATAGTGTTTTTTTTTTTTTTTAATGATAGAGACTCTAAGAAAGTGCTATGGACTTGTATAAAAGTGCTAATGGACACTATTCTTAGTTTTAAAATAATGTATAACGTAGCATATTAAGTTAGAGTTAAATTACTTATTAGTCTTTTAGGCTAGATCGTAATTTATTTTATTAAGAAGTCTGTTCTTAATAACAAAGGAAAAAAAAAAAAAAAATAGAGATAAGTTGCCCGCAATGGTCTGAATCTAATAAGTGAATAATTTCTTTATGAGTTATTTTGACATTAGTATATATATTATCAAGGCAAGTGGCACTAGTGGGGGTTATTCTAGTGGGCTCTAAAAATTTATTTTCTAGATTGTATGACCGGAACAGACTTAAAATTTTAGTACTTAACACAGAATTTTCTAACAAATTAATATTAAAATCACCACATGTTATAATAGCTTTATTTGAACTACAGACCCTGTGTAACACTTCGTCCATAACATTCTCAAAACAAAAAAAACGAACACAACAAATCAACGTTAGCGCGCACTGTTGTGCATATTCTATTTTATTTATTCTTTTACCAAATTGACGCACTCCACCACCATGATGCCGAGAACTCCATCCAGACCCGCCGATGAAACGGGTAAAAAGTCCCCTCCAAGGACTCAAACTATCACGCCTAACGCTAAGACCAGTGTTGAAAAGCCGAAATCCCCACCGAAAACACAAACGCTAACAACCAACGTTAGGCGCAGCGTTGAGAAGCTCGGGATTAGAGACCCATAACTCGACCCCTTCAGCCAGCAATGGAAATCCCGATACTCCCCAGACAGGCAATAAACAACCGCCTAGCAGAAGCCAAATCCTGCCTTTTTAAAGCCAGAACGAACATCGGCAATTCACGTAACACGAGAACCGATATAAAAACCAACGTGGTGGAAGCAGTGGAGAGACTCTTCCAGCTCGCAAAGGAGGCAGAAGCTGAAATAAAGAAACTCAAAAAGTCTGGAGAGATGCCTGATATAGCTGAAAACTCATCGGATTTGCCAAAAAGCACGCTCCAAGAGGAGCACAGCGAAAACAACAGCCAAATAATCTCGCAGCTGAGAGAGCAAAGCCGTCTGCTTATGGAAAATGGCAAAAAGTTGGATGACTTGAAAGATAGGATGGAGCAGCAACACCAACAAGTCCTCAATACAAAAACCTATGCGGAGACCACAGCGACCCGACCCGCCTTGCATTGACTGCCGCAAAACACTCTGCACTCAGTGGTCGTAACGCCGCAAGACGAACGTGTTAGAAAATGGATGTGTGTGTGTGTGATAAATAAGATATCGCACGCTGAGAACGAAAGTGCCCGATTTCAAAATTTTGGTTAAATGAGTTAAGTATACAGAATGACTTAAAAAAGTATACTCTATCATACTTATATTAGAAAACTGGCCAATAAAGGTAAGAAAAGGATAGAGGTATTTTTCGGTCTCTTTGTCACTCAACCGTTCCCTACCCCCGCGCCCGAATCAAAGTGACGAAATCAGTGTTGCGCCGTGAGTTGTCGTGACAAGACGTGACAAGTTTAGTACCATAGTGACCGATTACGCTTTGTGTCTGTTTGTTTGTCAATTTCGGAGGTAAGTTTAGTTACAATTTATAGTCATAAACTGACCGATTTAGATTTAGGTTCCTTTTACATTGTATGTATTAGCGTATTAGGTCTAGAGGGCCAAAGCCTGCCGGGGTCGCGGGACTTATCTCATTACCGTGACCCCGGAACATAAAGGGCTATTGAAGGACACCGTGGATTTTAGTCAGTACAAGTCTGACAGTCCCTCCCGCCCTGCCCGGGGTGGGAGGACTCATTTGATGATTTTACCACGCAAAAAAAAAAAAAAAAGCGTATTAGGTGACATATTATTATAACAAATTCGGTCACTTATTTATTAACAAACTAGCTTCCGCCCGCGACTCCGTCCGCGCGGATGTCGATCTTCGCGTGGATGGTTTATTTCTCCATTTTGAGTAACTCTGACAATGACATCTTATAAATATCTATTGGACCCAAATACGGCTAAGCCTATATAATAATTAAGGAGATCTATTGAGCTACTGCTGTTGAGCTCGCGTTCTGTAGTAAGTATTTTTTTCATAGTAATTCCGACCTTGTATTTACAAATAACTGATCGGAACAGTAATCAAAAAGGTCGCGCTGAAAAGCACGGTTTGAAATTCGCGGCGCGGAACGCGGCTCCTTATATAGGAGTCGGGGAGGCGTGGCCCGCGTGTGCCGCAAACGGTTCAAGCCAAATCCGACTTTCGGCGCTACAGGTTGCGGCGCTGAATCCACTGCGGGTAATGCAACGTGTGTTCGCGGTTCTACAGAACAACGTCTATGAATAAAACTGAAAAATAAAAATTTTAAGGGATGTTAGTCACCGTTGCCGGCAAGAAGAGAAGTTCGGTTTCTTGACAAAGATTTAATGTCCACAACGTACAAATTATTTATATAAAATAGGACAAGTCCCGACCACCTTTTCCCAGGGAGGACGAAGGCATGGGTTTTTGGTCCTCTAAATCAAAAATAACAGAATTGAATTACTGTTTAACTTTATGATAAAACTTAGTAGCCGAGTCTTGTGTAGCTATTCCAAATAGGACGTAGCCCGCAAGTGCACTGCTAGTTAAGTCACACAGAAAAATAATAAAGTCGCGGTAGTCATTAACTCTCGGAGAATCTTAACACCGCGATTCAGAAATGCGCGTCATAGACACAACGCCATCTAGTGGTGAGTGGTGGAACCTTTTTAGAAATCAATGGAGGCAGGCGTGGCGTAATGTTCTACTTGATAATAGGTGTCGCCAGTGGTTCCATAATAAGGTTTGTTACAGATTTTTTTTTCTACGTATTTGTCCAGGATAAAAAGTATCCTATTTTATGCCCAGGATAATAAGGTATAATTATACCAAGTTTCATCGAAATCGAACCGTTAGTTTTTACGTGATGCCTGCATATACAGACAGACAGACAAAAATTTTTTTAATCACATATTTGGGTTTGGTATCGATCCAGCAACACCCCCCGCTATTTATTATTATTATTATTATAAGCCCGTGTCGTCCCACTGCAGGGCAAAGGCCTCCCTTCCCTCCTTCCACTTTTCGCGATCTAGTGCGATTGTAGGCCAATCCCTTAAAAATGAGTCGAGCTCATCCCGCCATCTCCTTTTGGGCCTGCCGCGTTGTCTTTTACCGCCATTTGGGATCCACTGAGTAGTTATTTTTGCCCAATGCTCATCCGACATACGGCATATATGACCAGCCCAGTTCCACTTCAACCTTGCAGCTGTTAGGCCAACATCGGCTATTTGTGTTTTGGAGCGAAGTATGGAGTTTCTAATGCGGTCCGTAAGTTTGACACCCAGTATACTTCGCTCCATAGCTCGTTGGCAGACTCCAAGTGCGGACTTCTGGTTCTTTGTGAGAGACCATGTTTGCGCACCATACGTGAGGGTGGGGAGAATGCACATGTCCATGAGCTTTCGTTTGAGTGAAAGAGGCAGAGAACCCTTCATTAGATGTTTCATCGACCAATAGCTCTTCCAGGCATTCTCGGTGCGTCGTGCAACTTCTTTATCTTGTCGTGCCTGGACATATTCAATCGCCACACCCTCAATTTGTATGTTGCGCTGGGAGCTGTTCGTCATCAGCTTCGTTTTGGTCATATTCATGGTCAGTCCGACTTGATGACTAGCGTGGCTCAGTTGTTCGAGCATTGTGCCTAACTCAGCTGCTGAAGACGAAAAAAGGACAATGTCGTCGGCGAACCGTAGATTAGTTAATCTCTTTTCGCCGACGGCAATGCCTTTGTCCTGCCACAGCGGGTATATATTTTGGAAAACCTCTTCCAGCGTAGCTGTAAAGAGTTTTGGAGATAGCGGGTCGCCTTGCTTGACTCCTCTTTGGATGGGAAAAGCTGTTCCAGTGGTAGATAGTCGGATGGCTGCGGTACTATTGCGATATATTTCTTGTATTAATTGTACATAGGTGTATTCTATTTTCTGTTTGCACAGTGCAGAAAATATCGAGTTATGCGATAGGCTGTCGAAAGCTTTCGAATAGTCGACAAATGCGAGATACAGAGGTCGATGAAACTCTTGGTGCTTTTCTATTATCTGGTTTAGGGACTGTAGATGGTCGGTGGTCGAAAAGCCACGGCGGAATCCAGCTTGTTCAGGAGGTTGATTGAGGTCCAATGTTCCTGATAAGCGGTTTTCAAGGGTTTTGATGAAAACTTTGTATAGGTGCGAGACCAAGCTGATAGGACGGTAATTCCCAATATCAGATTTATCACCTTTTTTATGTAAGAGAATTATATTTGAGTGACAAAAGTTACTAGGAAAGGTGCCTGTTTTAAGAATGGTGTTGAATAGGTTACAGATATGAGGTAGTAAGGATGGCTCCCCAGCTCGAAGTGCTTCAGTGGTGATACCGTCTTCCCCTGGACTTCTGTTGTATTTCATGCTTCTTAGAGCTTTATGAACTTCAAAACCAGTTATTATTGGTATATCATCTGCACATTTGTATATTTCAGCAACGAGTTGGGGAGTAGTATTTTCGGAGTATAAGGATTTATAAAATTGCGTGCATAATTGCATGACCTTAGTCCTATCTCCTTGCTTCACGCCGTTACTGTCCCTTATGTGTGTGATTGTGGACCTACCCGTTTCCATACCGCGCATTGCTGATCTCAGCGAGTGATTGTTGGTAAGAGCTGCATGAGCGAGTTGAGTGTTGTAGTTCCTGATATCCATTCGGATACTTCTCTTTACTTTACGATCAAGTTCCCTGTAGCCCAGTGACTGAAATTTCATTGTCTGTCGTTCTTCGATGAGATGAATCGTATTGCTGGTGAGCTTTTTCTGTTTTTTGTTCGCGCTTCTAATATTTTGACTTGCTGTTTTTATAACTTTTGTTATGTTATCGTACTGTATTTGAGCATCGTCTGAGCGCTTTGTTTCTAATAAGTTAAAATTGTTTTTTAATAATAGGTTAAATTTGTGTTTATTTGTAATTAGCGTAGTCTTGTCTAAGCGTTTTATTGAATTTTGAATCATTTTATTGCGATGAATTTTCTTTTCAAAACGTACATTAATGCGGACTGGTCGGTGATCGGAGCTAAATTTAATTGTGTTAAGAACTTCTACATTTTTTATTATTTGTTTACAAGACGACAAACCAAAGTCGATCTCATTTTTTGTGTGTCCATCGGCTGAAAGCCATGTCCAACGACGGTGAGATTTTTTGTGGAAAAAGCTGTTGCTCACACTTAAGTTCTGACCGAAAGCAAATTCCAATAGGCGCTGGCCTCGCTCGTTTCGACTTCCTGAGCCATGAGGGCCAAGGACATTTGGGTTGTCGGATGTTGTTCTAGGGCCTATTTTAGCGTTAAAGTCGCCCATGACTATTGTCCATGTTCCTCTGTTTTCGTCGCAAGCTTTATTTAGCAAATCATAGAATTCTTCAATTTTGTCGTTACTGTGCGAGGATGTCGGAGCATAAACCTGTATTATCATTAGTGTTTTTGAATCAGTAACACGAAACTTGAGTGTAGCAATTCTATTGGAATAGGCGACAAATTCCATTACGTTATTTTTCCAGCGACTGGAAACGAGGAAGCCGATCCCATAGTTCGTATTGGTATCTCCATTATAATAAAAGATGTTGTTGTTTCTCTCTATCGTATTTTCGCCTTCGCGTCTTACTTCTGCCAAACCTATGCGGCTTTATTACAAAACGTGGTCTAACTTAGACCAAGGTTTAAATCAAAAATCAATTTTTGAATTTCGAACTTTATTCCAACTGCTATAAAATTCTAAAATGCACACTGACAACTTAGACCGGGATCTAAACTCGGTTTTTGTATTAATAACTTTACGACAGTAGAAATAAAGTTCGAAATTCAAAAAATGATTTTTGATTTAAACCTTGGTCTAAGTTAAACCACGTTTTGTAATAAAGCGGATGATGTCCCAGTTGATGTGTTCGAGGGCATTTTCTAGTTCTAAGAGTCGTTCCTCGGTTCGTAAAGTACGCACGTTGTATGTTAAGATTTTTAACCTGTCGGTATCCTTTTTGCTAGCTGGAGTCGTTTGGCAGTAGACCGTCGCCCGGAGATTATGATCCCCAGCCCCAGGGTGCACCTGCGTACTGCCAATAGCCGTGCACTGACTGGAGCTGCCGGGCACTAGGGGATTGGCCTTAGTTGTGTCGTTCATTTTTTGGAAAGGGGTTTAGACCGATTAACCTGCCACGCTTGTCTAATGCGGGTTGGCAGGTGCGCAGTAGACCGCCTAGCTGGGTCTTTGGGCGCCGCCGTTGACGTGCTTGACGTTCGTCCGCCGCCACCGTGAGTCATCATCCTGCGCTGATGCTGACTGTTTCATCCCGACCATAAGAAAAATGCATTTTCGAGCTCATGGATGACATAGTTTGGTGTGAGGTTTTTACAGATGATAGTCACACTTAAGTGTACGTGGTTGTACGATGACAATTATCAACCACCTACACAATCCCTTAGTCGGCTTTTACGACACCCTCGGGAGGAGAGGGGTGGTCTATTCTAGGCCGGAGCCACACAGCCCCGCTATTTATTTTTTCAATATTTTCAATGTACAGAATTGACCCTTCTACAGATTTATTATATTACTAGCTTCCGCCCGCGACTCCGTCCGCGCGGATGTCGGTCTTCGCGTGGATGGTTTATTTCTCCATTTTGAGTAACTCTGACAATGACATCTTATAAATATCTATTGGACCCAAATACGGCTAAGCCTATAATAATTAAGGAGATCTATTGAGCTACCTGCTGTTGAGCTCGCGTTCTGTAGTATTTCTTTCATAGTAATCCCGACCTTGTATTTACTAATAACTGATCGGAACAGGGGGGAACAGGGGGGGAGGGTTTTTGGTCCTCTAAACCAAAAATAACAGAATTGAATTACTGTTTAGCTTTATGATAAAACTTAGTAGCCGAGTCTTGTGTAGCTGACTGTAGCTATTCCAATTAGGACGTAGCCCGCAAGTGCACTGCTAGTTAAGTCACACAGAAAAATAATAAAGTCGCGGTAGTCATTAACTCTCGGAGAATCTTAACACCGCGATTCAGAAATGCGCGTCATAGGCACAACACCATCTAGTGGTGAGTGGTGGAACCTTTTTAGAAATCAATGGAGGCAGGCGTAGCGTAATGTTCTACTATAATGATAATAGGTGTCGCCAGTGGTTCCATAGTAAGTTTTGTTACAGATTTTTTTTTTCTACGTATTTTTCCAGGATAAAAAGTATCCTATTTTATGCCCAGGATAATAAGGTATAATTATACCAAGTTTCATCGAAATCGAACTGTTAGTTTTCACGTGATGCCTGCATATACAGACAGACAGACAGAAAGACAAAAATTTTTTTAATCACATATTTGGGTTTGGTATCGATCCAGCAACACCCCCCGCTATTTATTTTTTCAATATTTTCAATGTACAGAATTGACCCTTCTACAGATTTATAATACAAGGTGTTAAAAAATCAACTGCAGGAATTTCGTGTGCGTACTCGGTATCAAAAACTAAGTACATTCCAATTGGAAGCGCGGGTTATGCTAATTTTGCTAATTTTGCTAATTGGCTGTGACGAAAAACATGGAAATTACGTTCTGCCGGGAACACAAGAAAGATTGCAAAACGAAATAAAAGGAAGGATGCACAGTACCTTGATTCTCCGGAGACGTCCTCGCGGTTGAGGGGCGGCTGTCGACTGCTGGATATTGGTGCGCGTTGTGGTGAATAACCGATTGGGCTCGAGAGTCAGCTGTGGACGCTTTCAAGTGATCCCTCTCTCTCGTACGAATGCGAGAAGGCATGTGCGGGAAAGGAACGAGGATAGGACGTCACAGCCAACCAACTTAGTCGTTCAATGACATGAAGCTACAGATAAAAGACTTAACCGTTTTTTCTTCGTAGCGTAACCATTCCCCCGGGGCTTGAAGGGATGCCTTCAAGAGTTGAAGGCGAAATTCGTGAAATTAAACTACAATAACTATTATCTATACGTAAATATCAATGAAATCAAACAATTAATTACTAATGCTAACCTAACCTTGGATGACGAGAGCCGAATTTATTGGTTAGGCAATGGGCAAAGACGAACGACGGGACGCAAGTAGGATCCAGTCAATGTCTTAACTCGGGCGATGCGAGTGACTCCTGTGGAGTCAGGAAAAACTTCTTCCACGACACCCAAAGGCCAGTGAAGTGGGGGCGAATTATCTACTATGAGAATCACAACCGTACCGACAGTGACTGGATCGATCGGCGTGTTCCATTTACGACGCGATTGTAAAGTGTGAAGATATCCGCTTCTCCAGCGCTTCCAAAACGATTGTACCAATTGGTCTAACAATTTATGTCTCGAAACAATTGTTCTCTCGTCTATCTCCTCGGCAGGCAAGTATTTTAAAGGGGTGAGATTCAGAAAGTGCGCTGGAGTCAAAGCTAGTGGTTCTGAAGGATCACTAGAGAGTGTCCTACAAAGAGGTCTAGTATTCATTACTGATTCGACTTGAGTAAGAACGGTATTTAACTCTTCAAACGAAAGGATGGTATCACCAATTACACGGTATAAGTGAATCTTTAAACTTCTAATATTAGCCTCCCAATTACCGCCGAAATGACTAGCAGTCGGGACATTAAGTGATCAATTTATGCGATTTTCAGCTAACATGTGACCCAATTCGGTGTTGTGATATTTCGAACAAAGGAAGTCGTGAAGTTCCGAAAGTTTACGCTTAGCGCCAATGTAATTTGTCCCGTTGTCCGAGTAAATCCTACTAACCGGGCCGCGCCTTGATAGGAATCGTTTGAAAGCACTCATAAAACTGACTGTACTAAGATCACCGGCTAGTTTGATATGTACCACGCGTGTAGTCATGCAGACGAACAGACACACGTATGCCTTGGTAGAACGAATGCCTCGGCCGCGAGACATGGTAACCTTGAAGGGACCAGCGTAGTCCGTGCCCGTGTGAACGAACGGTTTAGTTGATTGAACTACACGACAAGACCGATGATCTGCCATCTCAGGGAAACTTGGCTTGGGACGGAGACGAAAGCAGGGAAGACACTTATGAATCCTATTCCTAATTAAATTGCGTGCAGAAAGTATCCAATACCTTTGACGTAATAGTGACATCAGCAGGTCGGGACCCGCGTGGCAATTCAATTTATGATGGTATTCGACAAGCAAATTCAGAATAGGATCTTTTCTTGGGAGTAGAAGTGGGTATTTCGCTTCATAACCCAAATCTGAATTTCTTAAACGACCTCCGACTCTAATGAGTCCGTCTTTGAGGAAAGGTTTCTAGTGCCGAAGAGAATGACTACAATCCTTGCCTTCTCTGAGTCTGGCAATCTCCTTTGAGAAATAGAAGCGTTGAATTTCACGTAGAATGAGTAGTTCAGCGAAATCGTAATCCGATGCTGACATGCGGTTATTAACCGGTAACAACTTAGCAAAACGACAAACGTAAATTACCACTCTAAGTAATTTACTCCAAGACGAGATACGATCGACTAAACAAAGAATAGGAGATCTTTCGTTAGGTGCAGCGACTAACAACGAATTTTTCTTCTCTTCAGGTGCTTCAGACACTGAGGAGGGATTGAAAGGAGCGACAGGCCATTGTGAAATGTCCAAGTAAGCCCACGGGGGTCCCCTGAACCAAAGCGGATGGTCTATAATTTGTGAGGGTGTGAGTCCGCGTGAAAGACAATCTGCTGGATTGTCCGCACCGGACACGTGATATAAATTTTGCGGTGACAAATCGCTTTGTATTTTCGAAACTCTGTTGGCTACAAAGGTATTCCAACGATGGGGCGACGAATGTACCCAACAGAGCGCGACCGTCGAATCCGAAAATGCGAATATGTCACGGAAAACTATTCGGTTTTGACAAGCGACCACGACATTTCTTATTAGCTGGGATAACACAAGAATAGCACAGAGCTCAAGACGAGCGAGAGAAACTACATTTTTGGGAGAGACCTTAGACTTAGCTGTTATCAAATTGACTGTATTGCCATCGCTATTGTGGACGTGGAAATAAATCACTCCCCCGTATGCTTTCTCGCTAGCGTCCGCGAAAGCTAAGAGTGTGACCACACTATCAGCGACAATACCAACGTGGCGTGGGATTTTTATGTTGCAGAGCAAAGGAAGCTCTTCCCTAAAGCGAGTCCACAGCCTGACTATATCTTCAGGTGGTGTCTCATCCCAGTCACAGTTGCATAGCCAAAGCTTCTTGATAAGAAGCTTGGCATGCAAGACGACAGGCGCGACAAATCCCATGACGTCCCATGTTTATTACAATATTGTACGCTTAGTACAAGTCTGAGTGGGAGTGTTTACTCTCATGGCGAAGTGATCTGACGTGGGCGACCAACACAAACCAAGTACTTTATGTTGGTCGGACCCGTCGAACTCCTTGTCAGCTGGCAGACGATGCGAAAGCGGGATAGAATTCAGTACTACTTGTGAATTACTGGTCCACTTGACCAACTCGAATTGACCCACCTTCATGAGACCAATCATCTCTGAAGCGGTAGAAATGCCCTGGGTTTCCGTGAGGACGGAATGGACAAAATCGTCCATGTACAATCCCGTGGCGACAATGGCTTTAGCCTGAGGGTACGAGTCACCCTCATCCTCCGCCAGCTGCTTAATAGTTCGCAGCGCGTGAAAGGGGCTAGATTTGAGTCCAAAAACGACACGATTGAACTCATAAACTTGCAAAGGTTCCTGCGGCGAAAAACGATACAAGATGCGTTGGAAACGCCGATCAGGTTCTCGGACTCCAATGCTGGGAAACATCTGACGAATGTCTGATGAAAGCGCGATCGAAAACAAACGAAAATTAACTATAATGTTAAACAAATTCCCTTGTAGGTTCTGTCCACCATACAAGAGATCATTAAGCGAAACGCGGGTAGTAGTTTTACAACTACCATCGAGAACGACACGAAGTTTGGTTGTGACCTTATCATCTCGGATCACACCATGATGCGGAATGTAGTACGAAGGTTCCGAAGGATCAGGAATTGTAGGTGAAATATAGCCCTTCTCTAAATATTCTAGGATGACGTTGTCGTACGCGGCCTTTAAATTAGGAGAAGCTTGCATCTTCCTTTCCAAGCAGAGAAACCGGCGTTCACTTGCTTGACGTGAGTTGCCCAGGGATTCGACATCACCCTTGAAAGGCAAAGCGACTACGTATCGTCCGTCACTATTTCGAGTGGTAGTGCGGGCATAAAACTCCTCACATAATTTGTCATCTAGGCTGAGTACCGGGGGAACATTTACTTCTTCCAATTCCCAGAATTTCCGTATCGCTACGTCTAACGGCTCCGCGGTGCAACAATACGAAACGGTCGAATTGTCATCGATGCGAATCGGCGCCTTACCGACAATTACATAGCCGAGTACAGTTTGCAAGGCGATTGGAGACGCATGTGTAGGCTGACCTTGAACTCTGTTAGATAAGAGTAAGTGCGGGAAAGTCGAAGCACCGATCAATAATTGAATCGGATTTGAAGAAAAATATGTATCGTCTGCTAACTGTAAATTTTTAAAATTATGCAAAAGCGAAACGTCAACCGTGGCAGTTGGCAAACGTTCAGTAATTTTATCTATTACGAATGACTCAATATTATAGTTTATATTACGATTGAAACGAGAATAAAATTTAATTTGTACGGAACCCTGTATTTGTTTACTAGCACCTCCTATGCCCCTGACGGTTGCACAGGCAGGTTTATTATTTATGTTCAAACCCAAAAGTTGACAACAATCCCGCGTGATAAAGTTACTTTGAGAAGCGCTGTCTAATATTGCGCGAACAATATGTTCTTTGCCAAAAGAATCTACTACAATAACTTGCGCGGTAGCAATCAATATGGTTGTTGGGCCCCGGTAAGAATTAATACGGTTTTCATTAGTCGCGCATAACGATATATCAGTCTGCTTCGTAAGTCTCTCAGCAGAGGGCGTGCGAGCGCCGGTCGACCTTGAACCGTGCGCGTCGCTCAATTTGTTGCCGAAGCACAACAGACTATGATGTTTAGAGCTACATTTTTTACAAGTGGACTTTGACCCACAAGCGGACACACGATGTTTTGGACTTAAGCAATTAATGCATAAATTGTTTGATTTCACAAACTTAAATCTCTGATCGGGCTTATAACTATTAAATACTTTACATTTATATACGTGATCATGTTTCTCCTTACACAAAACACACGCGGTAGGTTCGTTATCAGCTACACAGGTATATGCATTAGTATATTTTCGGTTTGCAGGTGACTTATTGTTAGAGACTGTTGACGCAGTTCGTTCTAACACCTTTATATGCTCACGAACAAACTCAACTAATTCACTAAAAGATGGAATTTCGGAACTACTTGATTTTAATTGATGATTAGATTCGAATGCCCGTACAGTGTCTATGTCGAGTTTTTTAAGAGCGATATGCAATAAAATAAAATCAGCGTGGTCATGGACCTTTATGTTTTTAAACCCGGCTACCGACGTTGCGAATTTATCGAGAAATGATTCTAAAGTAGCCGGCGAACCTGACGAAATAGATTTAAATTCAAATAATTGGTCTAGATATGAAGTTGCCGATTGCCGTTTATCTTCATACCTTTCACAAAGTGAATCGAATATAAGAGGGTAATTATCAGCTGACGGAGTAATTCCTGCACATATCGAACGAGCTTTGCCTGTTAATTTACCAATCAAATAATATAATTTCTCGCATGCTGTTAGCGAACTATTATTATGCACGGCATTTCGAAAACTGGCGATGAACAGAGGCCAATTTTTAATATCCCCATTAAATTCGGGTATTTCAATCGGGAGCAAGCGAGGAGATTTCTTACATTCACTAGGTGCCTGAACCTGCAATTTTTTCTCTGCCCGCTTCACCCTACCCAGTAAGTCTTCGAATGAAGAAAGTGCCTGATAGTCGACGACATAATCGGGATTTAATTTAAGTTCATGAGCTATGATGTCATCCAGCGCACATTCAAAATCAGTACGCAACGAATCTATTGTTTCACAGTCACACAAGAACGATTCTTTATCGAATTCCTCCGAATCAATATTTTTCAATTTATCACAAATACGTTGCATACGAGAAAATATTCGATCTCTTTTTCCTAATAATCGTTTAAGAGTAATATCTGTAGGCGCCATCTAGCAACCTTCTAATAACGATAATTAAATAATTAATATGTAACAAACGAAATACGTTGTGAAAGCGATTTGAAGCGAATAATAATAATCTACCTAAGTGGGTATTTATTTTTACAATAATGCGTCGGTGATTGAGCGCGAAGCGGTAATTCAACGGTAATATTTTAAAATAATGCGGGATTAAGCGAAATAACCAGTTATAGTAACGATTACTAGCTGGTGTTACAAATCTACAACGGTTTTACCGAGAATTTAATGATATACCCACACCTGTCGGCGAGACAAGTGTTTGGTACAAAACTAATTAGAATACGAGTATTTTTTCCGACTACGAATGGCGAATGGTTATCACTGATTTCAATAACTATCCAGGCTCGTTAGGACCAAATGGAAGCGCGGGTTATGCTAATTTTGCTAATTGGCTGTGACGAAAAACATGGAAATTACGTTCTGCCGGGAACACAAGAAAGATTGCAAAACGAAATAAAAGGAAGGATGCACAGTACCTTGATTCTCCGGAGACGTCCTCGCGGTTGAGGGGCGGCTGTCGACTGCTGGATATTGGTGCGCGTTGTGGTGAATAACCGATTGGGCTCGAGAGTCAGCTGTGGACGCTTTTAAGTGATCCCTCTCTCTCGTACGAATGCGAGAAGGCATGTGCGGGAAAGGAACGGGGATAGGACGTCACAGCCAACCAACTTAGTCGTTCAATGACATGAAGCTACAGATAAAAGACTTAACCGTTTTTTCTTCGTAGCGTAACCACCAATTAAAAAAAATTTTTTTCGAGCATTTTTTTTCAAAAAAAAAATTTTTTTTCAAGCATTTTTTTTTGCTCATGTTAATGAATTTGATTGCTCTTTGAGGTCGTTCACCCGTGTGTAGCGTTCACAGCTGATTCCAACTTTCCCATCACATTTTGCAGACTTTGGACTGGCAATTTATCGAAATACTTACAAATAACTTATTTTATTGGCCATATTAATAGGCCAATAGAAATATGCTTGAAAAAAAAATTAATAATTTTGTAAAAAAAAAAACTGAAAAAAATTTTTTTTTTTGAAAAAAAATGCTCGAAAACAAAAAAAAAATTTTGGAATGTACTTGGTTTTTGATAGCGAGTACGCACACGAAATTCCTGCAGTTGATTTTTTAACACCCTATATGTATAGATGAGTCCAAATAATGGACCAATTTTGAATCAGGTCTGTATAATTTTAAATGTACTCATTCTGTATTTTGTACTATTTAAAAGAAAGCCTGTTTAACATTGGTTTTCAATAGACTTATTGATTAATAGTGCAATTTATTACTTTTTAGGGTTCCGTACGTCGGAATACAAAAACGGAACCCTTATAGGATCACTCGTGTGTCCGTCTGTCTGTCGCTTACAGTCAATTATCTCCGAATCTACTAGACCGATTGGGTTGAAATTTGGTACACATATCAATTCCTGTGACCCAAGCACAGAAGTGTGACGTGAATAGATGAAATCTGTATGTGGGAGGTAATTTTTGGGGGGGAAGGGGAAAATGAAAAAAAAAGTTTTGAAAACTGCATCGTGTGACACATCAAATGAAATGTCTTGTTAAGAGAATCATAAATGTATTTTTTTTGTAATTTTAAAATAAATAGTTTCCAAGTTATTCAAGAAAATAGACGAAATTTGACCATTCCCCCTCCCCTCTTATCTCCGAAACTACTGAACCTAAAATTTTGAAAAAAATACAGTAATTAGTTTTCTACTTACAGATTATAGGAAAACCTATAAGAAGTCCATATCTGTATATGGGAGGTAATTTTTGGGGGGGAAGGGGAAAATTAAAAAAATATATTTGAAATCTGCATCATGTGACATACCAAATGAAAGGTCTTATTGAGACAATTTTAAATATATTTCTGTTGTAATTTTAAAATAAATAGTTTCCAAGTTATTCAAGAAAATAGACGAAATTTGACCATTCCCCTTATCTCCGAAACTATTGAACCTAAAATTTTGAAAAAAATATAGAAATTAGTTTTCTACTTATAGATTATAGGATAACCTATAAGAAGTCCATATCTGTATATGGGAGGTAATTTTTTGGGGGGGGAAGGGAAAAATTTTAAAAAAAATATTTCAAAACTGCATCGTGTGACATATCAAATGAAAGGTATTGTTGAGACAAACTTAAAAGTATTTTTTTTGTAATTTTAAAATAAATGGTTTCCAAGTTATTCAAAAAAAATAGACGAAGCTTGACCATTCCCCCCCCCTTATCTCCGAAACTACTGAACCTAAAATTTTGAAAAAAATACAGGAAATAGTGTTCTACTTATAGATTATAGGATAACCTATAAGAAGTCCATATCTGTATATGGGAGGTAATTTTTGGGGGGGGAAGGGGAAAATTTAAAAAAATATATTTGAAAAGTGCATCGTGTGACATATCAAATGAAAGGTATTGTTGAGACAAACTTAAAAGTATTTTTTTTGTAATTTTAAAATAAATGGTTTCCAAGTTATTCAAAAAAAATAGACGAAGCTTGACCATTCCCCCCCCCCTTATCTCCGAAACTACTGAACCTAAAATTTTGAAAAAAATACAGGAATTAGTTTTCTACTTATAGATTATAGGATAACCTATAAGAAGTCCATATCTGTATATGGGAGGTAATTTTTGGGGGGGAAGGGGAAAATTAAAAAAAAAAATTGAAAACTGCATCGTGTGTCATATCAAATGAAAGGTCTTGTTGAGCCAATCTTAAATATGTTTTTTTTTTGTAATTTTAAAATAAATAGTTTCCAAGTTATTCAAGAAAATAGACGAAAGGACAATGTCCAGAATGGCCCTATGCAACAAAATGTATTGGAATACACGATAATTAACTGTCTATTTTATTATATTAGTTGCAAATACTTTTGTAACACGGACTAGCTGTATGCCAAAATGAACAATAAAAAGTATTTTACGAGACTAATAACATTAATGGCCGCCATCTTCACCAAACGTCATGTCGTGTCGATAAAGAATAGTGATGGCTTATTGATTGTAATCGATCTACTGAATTTTTAATTTCCTTAAAGTATAATTTAAATCGATTCGAATCGTAAGCCAATGTATCGACTTACAAAAAAATCGTGGTCTAAAAGATCGGTTTCTAAAAAATCGATTTTATTTTTCAAGTTTACATTTATACTTAATAAAAATATTATCCATTTCATGAAAAACAAGAAAGATCATTTACTGATCAAGATGATCAGTAAATCAGATTTTTTCGATCAAAAAAAATCGATCTATTGAACCTGAAAAATCGATTCTTCGATTAATCGATTTCAGATCGTCTTCCCTAGTCACTTGTCACTGTCAGTCTACTGATGATTACAATAGCGTCGCTTGCTGTTTGTAATTGTTTGTATCGGTGTGCTTTGGTGACTTTTAAACTGCATAGGTACCTACCCAATTATCTAGGGAGGTTCTTTTTTCAGTGTTTAATGTTCCTTACTGAGTCGGCAATCCCAAAACTAAAAATGAAAAGAAGTGCTTTAATTCTTCAATTGGTGGAAGAGAGACAGCAGAATAAGGTAATTATAGAAACAGTTTAATTATTATTCGTTTTTCATTAGTACCTAGGTACTATAATTATTTGTAAAAATGTTTATATTTGTTTTCTATGTTCTCTATTGTACTTGTTTGCAGAGTCCTGGCGAGGCTTTGGAAATCGATAAAGAAAACATGCCATCTAGTCCTTCAATTATCGAAAATACACCTCTACGTCTGGACCAGGAATATTACAATGTTCAAATCCCAAGCAAAATACAAAACCTTTAAATGTAAGATATTAATTTTTATTTAAGTCATGGGTAGTCATTTCAATGTAAGTTTTATCTTATGATGAAATGTTAAATTATTCATGTTTCAGGACCCTGAAAAGGCTTGTCAAGAAATAAATACGGAATCAAAAGTTATTGAAAAAACCTCGGAAAGTACATCTGCTGTCCGACCACGTTCAAGAAGTTCCAGTACGAGCAGTTCATCTTCATCCTCAAGTAGTAGCAGTACTTCATCATCTTCAAGTACTTCTGTTACAAATGAATGTCAAAATACAACTACTCCGGGCCCTAGTACAAGCAATTTAAGATCTCAAACAGGTAACCAACGTTCATACGTTCAATCACCAATACATCCGAATGAAAGTGATGTGGATCTCAGTGACTCAGATCCAACGTACCATGCTGTAAACAATCAAAGAAGTAGACGACGTGTTTCCAGTACTAGCTCTTCCTCTTCTGATTCTTCGGGTCAACCGGAATCTTCAAAAAGTAGGAAGCGTAAAAGGAACCCTGGTAACTGGAAACAAAATCAAGCAAAAATGTCACGAAACTCCGGAAAAAGTTACAGGTCCATGTCCAAATAAAAAAAAACTATTCCAGCTAGGCATGTGAAAGAAACATGTACGAGCAAGTGTAGACTTAAATGTTTTGACAATATAAAAGAGGATGAGAGGTATAATTTGTTCAAAGCCTATTGGGGATTATCAAATTTGGAACTGCAGCGTGCTTTTATTAGATCTTGCATGATGGAAGTGCAACCTAGGTACAGGTACTCAAATGCTCGAAACCCTCGCTTTCCAAACAACGCCTTTTATTTCACACTAGATGGCAAAAAGATCCGTGTTTGCAAATTGTTTTTCATAAACACTTTGGACATAACGGACAGACAGCTAAGAACTGTTAAAAGTAAAACCAACAGCCATGGTATCGTAGAGCCTGAGCGCAGAGTAAAGCATGACAACAAAAAAAGGGTAGACCCTGAACTGCTCCAAAGCATCAGGAACCACATAGAGTCGACACCGAGGGTAGAATCCCATTATTTAAGAGCGACTACAAATAGAGAGTACATTTCTGACAGTAAAACTATAAGGGACCTCTGGACTGATTTTAACAATTATCAAAAAGAAAAAAGTCTGCCACAGTGCGACTATTGGTTATACTTGAATACTTTTAATAAAGAATGCAATATAAGTTTTTTTCAGCCGAAAAAAGACAGGTGTGAAACATGTGTTGCGTATGAACTTGCTCCTGAAAGTACTAAAACACTGCTCAAATCAAACTATGATAAACACCTCGAAGAAAAAGAACTATGTCGCCAAGAAAAACGGACGGACCGTCGAAACATTGACGAGACCCACATTTGCGCTATTTATGATTTGCAGTCCGTCATGTTATGTCCCAGTCAAAGTTATTTTTACTATTCTTCAAAAATAAACTGCCTTAATTTCACAATTACAGAATTAAAAAATGGGGAAGATGATAAAAAGTCTTACGGAGACGTTTACTGTTATTTTTGGGACGAGACCCAGGGATAAAGGGGAGCCAATGAAATAGGTTCATGTATTTTCGATTACTTACGAACCCTAAGCGCAAACAACGCAGATAAAAAGTTACATGTAACATTTTACTCTGACAATTGCACTGGGCAGAACAAAAATAAAGTTATTGCTAGCCTATATTCATATGCTTTCAGTTATTTTGATAACATCGAAAGTATAACCCATAAGTATCTTATAAAAGGGCACACCCAAAATGAAGCAGATAATGTGCACAGCTTAATTGAAAAGGAAATTAAAAAGAACGAAAAAGCAGGGCCTATATACATACCTGTTCAATTTGCTACCTTGATCAAAAGCGCTCGGAAGTCTGGACAACCTTTCATAGTCAAAGAAGTTAATTATGAATTCTTCTTAAATCTCAAACTACTTCAAGAGCAGTGGGGATACAACTTCAAGGAAAACTTCCATAAAGAAACAGTATTGTGGAATGATCTTAAGAGTACACAGGCCGCTCGGTCGAACTCAACGGTGGGCGCGGCGTAAACGCTTGCTATTTCATCAAGCGGCACGCGAGAAAAGGATAGCGCCAGTGATGAACAGTACGAAACTATTGCGCACACACAGAAACGATCGCGTCTAGCATACCGTATCCGTCGTGCCGCACACTTGCAAAAGCTCATTGATAACCTTATCGAAGTTGGTAACGCGCAAGTAAATCATGTACCTATTTTTTTTTAATTATGGTATAAGTATAAGGTGTAGTGTAGCCAAATGAAATGGCGGCTCGGTCCAACCAGTCAAGGTCAACAATAAAATAAAAAACAATAACGAAATAATAACAACAAAAACTTTACAGAACATAAAAAACTATCTAAACTATATGCTCGACTGTCCGATAGCAGGATCACACGCGCCGCACAAATGAGCCTCCAGCACTGTGTGACCATTGGTGACCATCGATTATTATTCTTTTGCGGCTAGCCGCATATGGCAGCGGCACGTCCGGCGGCACAGCTGCTCGGCAAAAGCCGGCGACAGTGCCGGCGGCACTGTGTAGGAGTCATTAGAGTAGGTACCTAATTACTACCTAATTCATCAAATAAAAATCATGTTATTTAGTTATATTTTTTATTGATAATTGTTCCTTCAAAATAGCGTTTATATAGTGTAAAAGCAATCTCTTCTAGATTGCTAGCTCAGGTTTGATTGAAGGATGGTGTAGCCGTGTGTAAACAAAGTTAGAAGAAGAAGCCAGGACGGGTCGCTAGTATTGTATAATTATTGTTGTAAAAAAACTTTTTGTAAAAAAGGGAACCGAATTCAAAAACAGACACAAAAGAGCGTAAAATAACTTTTCTTTCGGAAGTCGGTAGTTTTGTTTTTAGGGTTCCGTAGCCAAATGGCAAAAACGGAACCCTTATAGATTCGTCATGTCTGTCTGTCTGCCGTATGTCACAGCCACTTTTCTTCGAAAGTATAAGAGCTATCCTGTTGAAACTTTGTTTGTTGGATTTTTACACAAAAATAAAAACAAACAAATTTTGGTAGTACTTACACCCATACTTAGAATTGAAACTCAAAAAAATGTTTTCACCAAATCCATACGTGTGGGATATCTATGGGTAGGTCTTTAAAAATTATATTGAGGTTACTAATATCATTTTTTTCTAAACTGAACAGTTTGCGCGAGAGACACTTCCAAAGTCGTAAAATGTGTGTGTCCCCTGTAACTTCTAAAATAAGAGAATGATAAAACTAAAAAAACAACATAATGTAGACCTCAACAAAAAATTTCAACGAAAATTGGTTTGGATGCAATATAGTTAGCAGTTTTTGAGATATACTACATTTTCAAAAATCGCAAATATAACTTTGCCATTCATACAAACACTATGAAAAACAAAGTTATTTTTATTGTTTGTGTATATTACTTACTAATCTCAATCTCAATATAATTATATCGCTAATCTCGTACCCTTATTGCAAAAACCGATTATCTGCATCAAAATTCGAGCGATAATGGCTTTTACTTGTAGCTTCGTCGTGACTTGAGGATTCGATTGCTATATAATTAACAAAAATTGGTTTAAAAATGCAGATAATCGGTTTTTGTAATAAGCTACTACGGAACCCTTTATGGGCGAGTCCAACTCGCACTTGTTTTTGAAGTCCGTTCGTTCCAATCTCAATTCGACCTGGATGTTTGTATGTATGTATGTTTGTCCGCGATTATCTCGCGTTTGGCTGAACCGATTTTGATGCAGTTTTCAGAAAAGTGTTCGTCACATTCTTCCGGAGAAGGTTTTAGTATGTAAAAATAATGGATTTCCCGTGACGTTGCTAGCAGGGATCCGTTTTAGAGTTCCGTAGCCAAATGGCAAAAACCGGCCAAGTGCGAGTTGGACTCGCCCATGAAGGGTTCCGTAGTAGCAAGCATAGGTTAGGGATATAATTATATTGAGATTAGTAAGTAATATACACAAACAATAAAAATAACTTGGTTTTTCATAGTGTTTGTATATGAATGGCAAAGTTATATTTGCGGTTTTTGAAAATGTACTATATCTCAAAAACTGCTAACTATATTGCATCCAAATCAATTTTCGTTGAAATTTTTTGTTGAGGTCTACATTATTATATATTATTATATATTCTTTATTGTGTACCATTTTCAAAAATAAACATATAAACTAAATTTTGTTCACAAAGGTGAGCTTATCTCTTTAAAGAGATCTCTTCCAGCCAACCTGTAAAACTGATTCACGAAATAAATAATACGGGGACAAGACTGTACACACAAACAATTTCTGCACTTAATTACATAAAAAGAAAGTAAGAAAGTATTTAATTAGTGAGAAGGAACTAAGAAAAAAAGACATTAAAATCAATACCTACATATTTATAATATTGTATACCCATAAATAAATATATACATAATTATATATATATATACATATATATAATAATATCAAGGAAGTTGCGATAGGAGGTGCTCTTTTAATTGACTTTTAAAAGATGATATAGAGGGAGAGTTTTGCAATGTCTGTGGAAGATTGTTCCACAGTTGTGTAGCTCGAACAGTGAAGGAGTTTTGAAAAAATCTGGTGTATGCTCTAGGACACTCAAGTACTTTGGTGTAACATGCGCGCCTAGGCCTAGGATTCGGAGGTAGAAAGCGGAAGCGGGAGCGGAGATAGTCAGGAGTGGATGGGTTTTTGAGGATTTTGTAGAGAACGGAAAGGATGTGCACATCACGACGAAGACGGATTGGGAGCCATTTTAATTGAGCACGAAATTCAGAGATGTGATCATATTTACGTAGTCCGAAAATAAACCGAATAGCAAGATTTTGTAGGCGCTCTAGTTTATTTAGTTGCTCCTCAGTCACATCCAAGTAACACACATCAGCATAATCAAGAGTAGGAAGGAGAAGTGCTTGAGCAAGCATGATTTTAGTTTGCAATGGCAGGAAGGCCTGGAGTCGTTTGAGAGAATGAAAAGAATAGTGCATGCGCCTGCTCACCTCGCTAATCTGCGCTGACCAGGATAAGTGGCTGTCAAATATAACTCCCAAATTCTTTGCCTTTTCCGAGAATGGTATACAGAAACCGTTATAATAGATTTTGTGGTTGTCAGTAATTACAAGCCTGTTTCTAAGTCTACTGCTTCCCATGGTTATAGCTTGTGACTTTGTGGGATTCACCAACAACCCAAAGTTTTCTGCCCAAGTTTGTATGGCTGAAAGGTCCAAATTCAACATACCAATCGCTTCTGAAGACTCAGCCAATGAAAAATGTCTGTAAATTTGTAAATCATCTGCATACAAATGGAAGGGAGAAGAAATTACTCGAGAAATATTATTTATGAAAATGGAAAAAAGCAAAGGAGAAAGAACGCCGCCTTGTGGAACACCAGCAGTGAGATACACCCAGTCCGATGTTGAGTCGTCGGTTTTCACACACTGCTGGCGACCATGAAGATAAGATCGAAACCAATTTATCACAGAAGGAGCAATGTTAAGAGAGCTTAGGGTACCAAGAAGCATATCAAAATCAACTGAGTTAAATGCGTTACTGAAGTCAAGCAGAGTCATAACAGTCAGCTTAGTGTTATCCATCGCATGGCGAATATCCTCTGTGACATTCAGCAGCGCACTAACCGTGCTATGAGAAGGACGAAAACCGGACTGGAAAGGACAGAGTAGGTTATTGGAAGTAAGATAGGAGTAGAGCTGTTTGTGAACAACACTTTCAAGTACTTTCGAAAGTACAGGAAGGATTGAGATGGGACGGTATTCAGAAAGGGAAGATGGATTAGAGGTTTTGGGAAGAGGGATAACAAATGCCTTTTTCCAGGAAGTAGGAAAGACATTAGCCCACAATGAAAAATTTATAATGTGAGTGATAATAGGGCTAATGTTTCCTAAAACCGGAAGGAGCATGTCAAGACTCAGATCGTCACTGCCCACTGCCTTCGTAGAGATGGAAAGGATACTCTTCTTAACATTGTCCTCTGTGACTGGATGAAATGTAAATTGAGTGCAGTCAGGTGGGTCAAGGCTAGAAAGGTAAGAAAGAGATGATGCTTTTCTAATTGCATCTAATGAAACAGGTGGGGTAGAGAAGTGTTTGTTTAGAGCATTTAGATCCATGGTACCATTAGTAGCATCCATGGCCTTGCCCACCCCTAATGACTTTAAGAATCTCCAGGTCAGAGCCTGAGAAAGATTTTCCAATTTAGAGTGAATATAGCGACGTTTTGCATCCCTACACAGTCTGTTGCAGATGTTACGCAATTTTTTATAAGCTGTTTTATTGTCTTCAGAAGGATCCTTCTTAAGTTTACATTTGGCTTTATCCCTTTTTGCCATAGCCTTCTTAATATTAGGAGTCAGCCAGGGAGCAGGAGCATGCTTCACACGAACAGGTCTAACTGGTGCATGCGCATCGAATAAATTGGTGATAATGAAATTAAAGGCAGCAACTTTGGCATCAACATCATCAGCTGTCAATACCGGCGACCAGTCGATTCCCTCTGCATCCTCTCTCAAACGGTCCAGGTTCATATCACGAAAATTACGTCGGAAAATGACTTTACTCTTGATCTTAGGAGGACGCACTTTATACGCCAGAAAAATTAAATCATGATACGAGAAAGGGGCCATCATTTGTCCGTGCGTGATGACTGAATCCTGTTTGGAGACGATCATAACGTCGAGCAATGATGGCCTGCAATTTGGAAGATGATGTGTTGCTGAAAGTGGGAGAACGTGTAAATTAAATGAAGAGGTTAAAGAAAGAAGCTTTTGAGACCTGGAATCATCCTTCAAAATACATGTATTTAAGTCACCCATGATTATGACATGTTCATAAAGTGTACCAAACTGTTCCAGAATGGACTCTAACAAGGGGAAGTAAACCACCTTATCATTTGGGCTATATACGACACCAAGTAAAACTTTTTTGTGGTTAAGGATGATTTCCAAAAAGAGGTATTCAAGAGACCCTGAGTACTGTGAGGGAGAATTACTAATTAGTGTGGCAGGGATGTCACCGCGGAGGTAGATACCTACTCCACCGCCACCCGCACCGACACGATCATTACGAAAAAGCCGAAAGCCTGGCAAACCAAAAGAAGTTGAAGGAAGAGAAGGCTTGAGCCATGTTTCAGAAATTAAAATTGCATCAACCACAGTGTTACTAAAGGATGTGAGAAGATCATTGTAATGAGCTGGAACGCTCTGTGCATTGATGTGCACTAAGGATAGGAATTTTGAGCTACATTGAAAAATTGAAGAAAGTTTTTCCTCTAAAGGCTCTGAATCCGAAAGAGACGAGCTAGATTCACTGTGAGCACTAATATATTCATCATCAGATGAAGAGCAAGAGAAATATTCATTAAATAACATATAAATAAATTAAATATACTATAAGATAAAATTTATAAATATATAATATATTATACCTACTTTTTTGTCTAATATTTACCAGTTACAAGTTGACTGCAATAGATATTATAAAAAAAAATCACTTTAAACTAAATACAAAACAACTACAACTAACAAAAAAAAATGTACGCACTCGGCACCGGAACGTTAAAAAAAGACAAGTATTCAAAGGCTGCATTCATTCAAAAAACATGGACCGAGCAAAGCCAAATCAAAATAACAAAAAAAAAATGCTGTACGTTCCAAAAAGAGAGAAATTACATTAGAAGGCACATTGTTTATGCCTAACAGAAAATAGATAGATGTATACTACGAATAAATTATGAGTTTGGCAATTTTAGGCAGACAATGCTCCGTCCATGCTGCATATCTACGTCCACGACCACAAAATGCAAAGCCTGAACACATCAAATCTGTCAAACAAACTATATCAACGTGAACTGTCAAGTGTCAATTGTCAATCGGCAAAGAGTTATGAAATAAACAATATATAAAAGTAAAACGTTCTACCCTGAATATTGATCACAATAGCTTAACTTAGAACACAACAAGATAAACGAATTACAAGAACTTGGCGCCTAAGATCCATATTGGATGGAAAAACGTGCAGTAAACAACAATAATACATGAGAACACTATTTTCACTTTGCAGTTTCCTTCGCAGACACGTATTTTTCTGGGTATTGCGTGATCAGCTGCTGAAGTTCTGATATCGTTACTAACTTCTTTCGTGACTTATCCGGGAGCAAAATCACTATAACGCCGTCTGACGACCAACAGTTCTTCATCCCAAAATGGTCTCTGGCCGCGGAGAACACATCTTGCCGCGACTTTGTAAGGAACTCCGAAATGGACATTTTGGAGCCCTTCAGCTTTGTTTTCGCGTTCCACACGGCTAAACGTTGCGTAGCAGTGGTGAAACGAACCAGAATAGGACGGTTTTTTTCCTTTTTAACACCAAGACGATGACTTACTTCGATCGCATTAGGACTGAGAGATGACAACTTCATTTGATCGCTTATTATGCTGTGAACCTTCTTTGAAAGGTCTTCGGTGTCCACCTCAGGAACCCCATGAATGAGTAGAACTTTTCTACGAGAGTGTGTTTCAAGACGATCCAGTCCATTTACCAATAACTCCAGCTGCGATCTCAACATAGCCAGTGTGGTTAGCACAATGGACTTGAAACTAAGATAGTCCGCAGAGAGGACCTTCACAGTTGGCGTACCTGCAGAACCCGCTGCCTGCTGGTTCTTCTCAAATTCCGACATCCGGGAATCAGCAAGTTGGTCCACACTTTTCGCAAGCAGTGCAGTGTTGTCCATAGTGTAATGATGAGTGATGTATCAGATGCGTAGATAACTTGTTAAGTTGTAGTAATTATTATTAAAATATAGTGGTGACAAGTCAACTTATAAACTTGGTAAGTTTTAAGACATTAACATTAGGTTTTCTATTTTATTTTAATTAAAAACAACAAGAGCTAAAAAATTAGGTGTTGACACTTTCCTGTCTACCCGACTTTTTTCAAATAACTGAATGTTTTGATCCAAAGTAAAGTTATATAAATTCTTGAATAAATAAACTACGCCTGTACGAATTTGGTTTTAGAGATTTCATACTCCTTCTGTTATTTAATTACGTCCAAAGTTGCGTTTAATTACGGGTTAAAATATGGAACTTTTGAGGCTGATAACTTTAAAATGACTAAATATTTTTAAATTCTGTTTTCGTACAGGCATAGATCATAACAAGACAAAACAGTATTATGCCCGTCTTGGAACAAAAAATGTCAAACAATGGAGTAATCATCCTAAAACAAATGTATGGAGAAATGCGTGGCTTGTGTAGTCTTAAAGTACTGAAAGGAGAAACCCATTTCTGGGCCTAGCCGTTACACGAATGAAATATGTACCAAAAAAATCTACTATTTTGCTTAATTAACCCATTTAAATCTTAGCCTCAATTACAATGGCCAAGTCTAAAAAAAGTACATTTCTATTTTTTTTGTTTTAAACAACCTTTGTAAACCGTTACAGCACTTATTTCATTTAATGTCACTTACTTTGCAAACACTGGGATTACACAATAGAGCGTACCCTTAGAATGTAATCGATTTAGCGGATATCAATAATCACAAATTATAGTTGAATATTACTCCATTATTTTAGTATAATTGCTTTTTAGATATTGAAACAATTGTCAAATAAAAAATTCTGGAATCTAATTATTTTTTAACGTAAGCACGATTAAAAAAACATTAAAGGAAATAAATAATCGACAAAATCGATTGCAACGCGAATTGCACACGGATTGCACTAGTAAACAGCAAATGTCAATGTCAACGCTTGTCGTCAACTGTCATCGTAATTATTGTTATGATTAGCATCTTTGTTTGCTCAAGTCAGTACATTATACTATTATTGAAAGATCAAGTGAATGTGTTTTTCGAATTCTCGAGATTTATTACAATATTAAACCTCTGCTCGAATACTGGACTCCGAAACTGATTGCCTTCTGACTAACCCTCGCTTGCATATTGGACACCGTAGCCTGCCATTCCTGCTGACCTTTGCTAGAAGACCGGATCTGGATACTTCTGACGATTGGATGATACGGTATCATGAGCTTGTGCATTAATTGTGGAATAGCAACGGATCGCCGCCCCTAAGACGACCCACTGATCCACAATAGGAAGGCGAAGATTGGCAGATGAAGTGATTCTTTCAATTGTACAGGAATGGGTCGCACTCGCGCCTCAATTGGTTAGTATGCGATATTTCTATAACGTAACATTTTTGTAAGCATGTAATAACACCAATCTGCACTGAACCTGCCTAAATATGCCACTCGGATGCTTATTGCTAAATGCTAGTGCTAGAACTAATAGTCAAATGATGAATGTTTGCTTCAGGTAAATGAAAATGACTTTATCTGTCAAGTTTGCTGGAATCATGCCAATGCTTGATGGAAATAGACCAGAAGAGAGTGAACAGACGCCTATAGGACACCGAGTGTGTATTCACTGTGGACATTCTCTTCTGAGAAGAGTTCGCTGCCATCAACTGAGTGGTACAGTTCAAGAATGCAGAATACACAAAGTTAAAAGAGAATGGATCTTACCACGCACGGTTAGTATATTAGTGTTATTCACGGTTTATATATGTCATTTTTTAGTTACATTTTGATAACAAGAGCAATAAAAAATTGAATTTTCGATGCTAAAACATTTAAGTGAAATAGAGAGACTGTGTGATAACGGTTAAGCTCATTTGCAGGATTTCTTTAGATCAGTCTTTTTCAAAGTGGGGAATAAAGAATTCCACATCTCCGGTGTAAAGGCATCCTAAAATGTAAATAAATTATTTTCAGGTGGGTGCTTCAAGTGTTGTCTGTCACTCTTGTTGGGTGCAAACAAATAGAGAATGCCAGGCCCCTCAACATCTGGTGCAACTTCATCAACTGTCAATGAGCCAAATACTGAGGACATTCCTTCCATACATAAAAGTATGTAGAGAAGTGACCGGTGACCTACAGCAAGAGCTGTCAACATCAGACTCAACCTGGATGTTAAGAGGAAGAATAAAATCCAGACATATTAGTAATAAGATGTATTACGTTTATATATTAGTTGACAGTTCTTTAAGTGGAATGGATGCTATAATCCAATATTACTGCACCTGTATCGTTGGCAAAAGAACGGTTGGGTGCTGTGCCCACACCATGAGCATAATATGATATCTTGGTTGGGCACAGCACCAGGGTAGTCAATTACTTCCTGCACAATTTCTAGATACTATATTATTATAATTATTATGATAATCCTAATGAAGAAGGTGATTAATAAAACCTTATCTCAATAATACGGCTTTTCATTTAAATAAACCTATTCAGTTTACTGTAATTTGAGATAGCATCAAAACCCCTAGTAGTAAATTATACAATGTTTAAAAATGCAAGCCATTAGTAATTTAAGTGGGCCTTATCTAGCAAACATAGTTTTCAGCTGAGGTTTTCAGGAATATTAATCTGAATTCACCGCTCTTCATGTAAGTAGGTACCTAAACCTCATCATGATAGGTTGCAAGTGCTACAGCTCGGCGCATGTGCATTCCATATTTACGTAGAAAACAGCCTCAAAAACATATTTTTAATTTAAATATCGTGGTGGCTGAGCGATTGGTGTGCAGCATGTAGCGGGTTCGATTCCCGCACGGAACAAATATTTGTATTAACTACATGTAGGTGTTCCGGGTCTGGGTGTTTGTATATGTGAGTTTAAATGTTTGTGAACACACCCACGACACAGGAGAAATTCCTAGTGTAGGGCAGTTAAGAAATAAAAAAATAACCTAACATACGTAAACATTGTCTGATTTTACCAATTTGGCCATTGCTGAGAGACGTGAAAATTGGGCTCGTGAAATCTTCCTAAGTGCTCTAATTTATGGCAAAATTTCAGCTCTGTAACGCCAGGCCCAAGTTTCTATGGAGTTTGGGTTTCTCCTTTGACAAAGCGGAGATGTACCACTTTTATTATAAAACATCATACTCCGATGAGATGTTTTCTCAAATCGACATGCGCAATAAACGTAAAAAAATGATGGGGTTCAATGAAATTGTAATTAAACAGCTGTATGAGCATGCACTTGAGTTAAAAGAAAATAAATAAAAAAAGGGATCTCAAAGATTTAGTCAGAAAAAAATTAATACCTAGTATTTACGCCAGTTTTTACAACACTTTGTGAGGAACTTTAATCAAAATAATAATAGAACATGGACACATACGACAATTACCTATTAAGAGATATTAAAATAACAAACTTTAAAGAAGTATGCTGTACCAAAAAGCTAAGTCTGAATTAGTGTAATAAGCAGAGTTTAATTAAAATTAATAAGTTGATTAAGTAAAACTGAATTATAACCACAATACTGTTACTGTGGTAAACTGATAGATAAGTTACGCTATTAATGCTGTCGTTGATTTGATTCAAATTCTTTAAATAACTATTTTTATTTTGGTTATGGTTCGTTAAACTTAAGAATTAGTTAGCTAAACCAGTGCAAACAGGTCTCATTGTTTGGTTTGTCTGAGTTAGTGTATTAAGCAGAGTTTAATTAATACAACCGAACTATAACTACAAGACTGAATTACTTAAGTAAATGTTTGGTTTCCTACCACTTTATGACACGATTTTAATACTATTTTTTTAGTGTGATTATTACTGATTCCTATAATGTTTAAGGATAGCAAGCAAAATGTCGAAATCCACCGAGTTGAAGGCACTACTAAAGTCAAGCAACACGAGAACAGTAAGTGACCTATTCTCCATTGCCCAGCGGATATCGTCAGTTACCTTTAAAAGCGCAGTTACTGTGCTGTGACCCGAACGGAAACCAGATTGAAAGGGGGAAATTAAGGAGTTTGACGTCAAGAAAAATGTTAATTGTTTATGGACTAAGTGCTCAAAAACTTTAGAAAGAAATGGGAGAATAGAGATAGGCCTAAAATCAGATAGCGAGGATGGATTACTGGTTTTGGGTAAAAGTATAACGTGAGCCTGCTTCCAAGCCGAAGGAAAAGAACTACATGAAAAGGAATGATTAAATAAGTAAGTGAGAACAGGAAGTAAGGAGAAAAGGATGAGAGTAACCATTCTAGAACTCAACTTATCGTTACCGACTGCTGATGAAGTGATAGCAAGAACAGATTTCTTGACGTCAACTTCAGAAACATTGCTTAGAGTGAAAGGAGAACAAGGTGGGAGTGACAAATTAGATAGACTATCCAGAGTCATAGCTTTAACACAAGGATCGAGAGAAAAGGGAAGGGAAGAAAAATGTTTATTGAGGTCGTTGAGGTCCACATCCTTGCACTGATTGGTAGAAGTTTTGCCAATGCCTACCGACTTCAGGAATTTCCAAACATCTGAAGAACTGCGGTTGTCAAGTTGGTCGTGGAAATAGCGTCTCTTAGCATCTTTACACAGGTGATTGCAGCGGTTACGCAGCGATTTATAATAACAGAGATTCAGTTCTGATGGTCTGCGCTTATATCTACTGTTAGCCTTATCCCTGCGAGCCATTAGTTCTTTAATTTGCGATGTAATCTATGGTGCAGGGTTATATTTTACTTTGATACGCCGAATGGGAGCATGTCGGTCGAACAAGTTGAGGATTGATGAGTTAAAATAACCCACTTTCTCATCAATACAATCCTTCTCCAATAAAGGGGACCAGTCAAGAGAGTTGGCATCACGCTGCAATGCCTCCAGATCTATGCCTTTGAAGTTGCGGAGATATAAAAGCTGGGGCTTACGTTTTGGAACACGAATGCGATAAGATACGTAAATAAGATCGTGGTATGAAAATGAAGCACTAAGTTGACCATGAAAAGAAACATTATTGGGGGAAGAGATAATCATGAGATCTAGAAGAGAAGGAGAACAATTAGGAAAATAGTGAGTAGCAGAGAGAGGTAAAACTTGAAGATTAAAAGAAGACAATATTGAGAGAAGTTTGGTAGAGCGAAAGTCATTTTTAATCAGGCAAGTATTAAAATCACCCATCAAAACAACATGCTCATATAAGGGACAAAGATCACTAAGGGTGGACTCAAGGGAATCAAAGTAGTCAACATGTAGATTTGGACTGTAAAGGACTGCCAGCAACACTTTGGTGTGGTGAACTAATATCTCTAAAAACAAGTACTCAGCCGATCCAGAATATAGCGAAGGAGATGAACTGACTACCCTGTAGGGTAAATCAGCACGCAAGTAAATTGCAACGCCTCCTCCACCTTTGCCAGTCCTATCATTGCGGATCAAGACGAAGCCAGGGAGAGAATAATGTGTAGATAGGAGAGATGGCTTCAGAAAAGACTCCGAAATTAATAGAGCATCCAAATGAGCACTGCTAAATGATGCCAGAAGATCAGAATAGTGACCAGGAACACTCTGAGCATTAATGTGCGCAATATGCAGATTTTTAGGGTCATTGGAGAAAAGAGAAGATAATTTGTCATGTAAAGTTAGTGGTAACGAAGAGTCACTGTCCGCACTAACAAAGCTAGTAGAGGAAGAGCATGAAAAAAAGCTGTCATTAATATCAGCTAAATCATCCATTATAATAATTACCTTAAATAAAATATATAAAAAATAAATAAAAATATATATTAATTGCCAAATACTAATGTCCTAACTAATGTGATATAAAATATAAAATAAGATAAAAAAGTAAAAGAAAAAAAAAAGTTTTCCTACGTACGTGTATCTGATATATACATTTCTTTACCTGGGACATGTATGACTTCTAAATCATATTTCTGTAAAGTTAACATCATACGCTGTAATCTAGCTGGTACATCATGTAATGGTTTTTTAAATAAATAGACTAAAGGTTTATGATCAGTATGTACTGTGACTCTATTACCATATTATACATATTGGTGAAATTTTTCACAACCAAATTGAATAGCTAGTAGCTCCTTCTCAATTTGAGCACATCTTTCCTGGGTTTCAGTTAAAGTTTTTGAACTATATGCAATTGGTTTGTTTTTCTGTAAAATGACTGCACCTAAAGCTGACTTTGACGAATCGACTGACAAGACTAATGAAATCTTGGGATTATAATGAGCTAAAACTGGTGAGTTAGTAATCTCATCTTTCAGTTTTTTTAAGACATTGACTATAATTCTCATCCCAAGTCCAGACTGAATCTTTTTTCAAAAGATTTCTTAATATTTGAGTTTTTTCTGACAAGTTACTTTTAAAAGGTCCTAAATAATTAATCATACCTAGTATTCTCTGTAACTCTTTGACATTTTTTGGTGTGGGCATATTTACAATGGCTTTGACTTTCTCTTTGTCTGCCCTTGCACCATCTTTACTGAAGACATAACCCAAAAAACACACTTCTGAGACTAAGAACCTACATTTAGACTTGTTAAACTTTAAGTTAACTTGACGTGCTCTTTGCATAACTTTATGTAATCTTTCATTATGTACCGACTCATTTGGTCCATAAACTAAAATATCGTCTATGAAAATTAAGACTCCTTCTATATCACCAAATAAATTCATCATAACTCTTTGAAATATTTCAGATGAGGCATTTATTCCGTAAGGTAATCTTAAATACTTATATCTACCAAATGGTGTCTGAAAAGTACATAATTCAGAACTATATTCATACAGAAGTAGCATCCAAAATCCAGAGAATGCATCCAAATGAGAAAAACATACAGCTCCTTCAAGCTGAGACCTAATCTCATCAATTGACTTTAATGGATAAAATTCTCTCATAATGTTCTTGTTTAAATTTCTAGGATCTAGACAAATTCTTAACTGACCTGAACTTTTTACAGTTACGACGACTGAGTTAACCCACTCTGTAGGTTTTGTAACCTTGACAATGACTTTTATTTCCTCCATGCGATCCAACTCCTCACGTAGCTTCTTTAGTAAAGCAAATGGAACTTTCCTTGGAGGATCCACGCATGGTACTGCATCAGGCTTGAGTTTAAGATGACCTTAGTTTAAGGTGACAGACTGGAGGTAGGTAGCCACCCAAGACCCTGAAAAACATCATTATTGTTGGAATTATCAAAATATAAACTTACTATTATGCTATCTGCAACTATAATTAGTATGGATCAACACTACTCTGCTGTCTACATCACTATTGTAGTTTTTGGTCATTCTAGAAATAAAGTTAGTCTATGAGAAACAACCGACACGCGTTATTCATTTTATTTCATTAGGTTATGAGCCCAGACTCATATTAATAAGTATTTTTGATTATAATTTCGTGAAAAAGTGAAAATGTCGACGTCAGGCTATCTAGTGAATGTGCCCAAACTGAAAGGTCGCGAAAACTACGACGATTGGGCGTTCGCGACAAGTAATTTTTTATTGCTCGAGGGAATCGACATAGAAAATTTACCATCGTCGATCACTGAAGCGGAGATGAAGAAAGCTAAAGCCAAGCTCATAATGAGCATTGATTCTTCCCTGTATGCACATATCAAGACTGAGACTACAGTAAACGGTGTGTGGAATAAATTGAAAAAATTGTTCGATGACACGGGGTACCAAAGAAAAATCAGTTTACTTCGAACATTAATTTCAATTCGCCTTGAAAACTGTGAATCCATGACAACGTATGTATCGCAAATGGTTGAAACGGCTCAGAAATTGAAGGGGACAGGATTTGAGATAACAAATGAGTGGATTGGATCTTTACTTTTGGCTGGACTCCCAGATAAATTTTCTCGTGTGTACAAATTGAACACAATGAAATCAGAGAGTGGGTTATCAGCCATGTCGATGTGGCATAGACGACTAGGCCATATAAATAGTAAGGCCTTGCAGAAAATGAAAGAAGGTGCTGTAGAAGGAGTCTCTTTTGATAAGAACGCTGACATTCAGATCCAGAATTGTGAAGTGTGTTGTGAGGGGAAACAGGCACGTATCCCTTTCCCATCAGCTAACCATAGAAGTGAAAATCTACTGGATGTAGTTCACTCAGATTTATGCGGGCCGATGGAAACAAAGTCGATTGGTCAATCGAAATACTTTCTTCTATTCGTGGATGATGCAAGCAGAATGACTTTTGTCTACTTCTTGAAAGAAAAGAACCAGGTATTCCAGCATTTCAGAGATTTTCGAGGTATGGTTGAGAATCAAACAGGAAACAAGATAAAAATATTGAGGACTGATAACGGAGGGTAGTTTTGTTCGCGTGAGATGGAGAGCTTCTTGAGACAAGCTGGTATCGTCCATCAGAAGACCAATCCTCATACTCCGGAGCAGAATGGTCTCTCGGAGCGGTTCAACAGAACTATTGTTGAACGCGCAAGGTGTTTACTGTTTGAATCAGATCTCAACAAAAGTTTTTGGGCTGAAGCAGTAAATACTGCAGTGTATTTAAAGAATAGAACGCCAGCAGCCAGCTTAGGCATGATAACACCATTCGAGAGATGGACAGGTAAGAAACCAGACCTGAACCATATCAGAATTTTTGGTAGTAAGGTGATGGCGCATGTTCCCAAGACAGAAAGAAAAAAATGGGATAAGAAGGCTGAAAAGTTTATTCTAGTTGGGTATCCAGATAATGTGAAAGGATCATCATCATCATCATCATCATCATCTCAGCCATAGGACGTCCACTGCTGAACATAGGCCTCCCCTTTAGATCTCCACATATACCGGTTGGAAGCGACCTGCATCCAGCGTCTTCCGGCGACCTTTACAAGGTCGTCTGTCCACCTCGTTGGTGGACGTCCTACGCTGCGCTTGCTCGTCCGCGGTCTCCACTCTAGCACTTTTCGACCCCATCGGCCATCTGCTCTGCGAGCAATATGGCCTGCCCATTGCCACTTCAGCTTGCTAATCCGGTGGGCTATATCGGTGACTTTAGTTCGTCTACGGATCTCCTCATTTCGGATTCGATCACGTAGAGAAACACCGAGCATAGCCCTCTCCATAGCTCGCTGAGCGACTTTGAGCTTTGAGATGAGGCCGATAGTGAAAGACCACGTTTCGGTGCCGTAAGTCATCACTGGTAACACACATTGATTGAAGACTTTCGTCTTGAGGCACTGAGGTATGTCGGACGAAAAGACATTACGTAGCTTCCCGAACGCTGCCCAACCGAGTTGGATTCGGCGGTTGACCTCTTTCTCGAAGTTGGACCTACCTAATTGGACTACTTGTCCTAAATAGATATATGAGTCAACAACTTCGAGTACCGAGTTTCCAACAGAGACTGGGGTGGGCACAACATTGGAATTTGACATAATTTTCGTCTTGTCCATGTTCATTTTCAAGCCCACCCGTTGTGAAACTCGGTCGAGGCCATCGAGCATCATGCTGAGTTCCTCCATCGACTTTGCCATGACTACGATGTCGTCGGCAAACCGAAGGTGAGTGATGTATTCGCCGTTGATGTTGATGCCAAGTCCTTGCCATTCCAGAAGTTTGAAGGCGTCTTCCATTGCGGCAGTAAACAGTTTAGGGGAGATAACGTCCCCCTGTCTTACGCCTCTTCTCAATGGAATCGCCTTCGTGCTCTGCTCCTGTACTCGGACCGACATGGTGGCGTTATTATACAAACACTTCAACACCTCGATGTACCGATAGTCAATACGGCATCGCTGGAGTGACTCAAGTACCGCCCATGTTTCCACCGAATCGAAGGCTTTCTCATAGTCCACAAACGCTAAGCATAATGGCAAGTTATACTCTTCGGTCTTCTGTATAACTTGCCGCAGCGTATGGATGTGGTCTATGGTACTATAGCCTCTTCGGAAACCGGCTTGTTCGGGAGGCTGGAAGTCATCAAGTCTGTGTTCGAGACGGTTCGTGATAACCCTTGAAAACAGCTTATAAACATGACTCAGAAGCGTGATGGGTCTGTAGTTCTTCAATAGGCTGTTATCACCTTTTTTGAAGAACAACACCACCTCACCCCTGCTCCACGTTTGAGGCGTTTTGCCCTCGGACAGGACGGAATTAAAGAGTTTCTGGAGGACTTTAAGTATCGGTGTTCCACCCGCTCTCAGAAGCTCTGAAGTGATTCCGTCCTCGCCCGGCGCCTTGTTGTTCTTAAGCTGCTTCAGGGCCATCCTAATCTCGTACAGACTGATGTCCGGGATATCTTCGGTATAATGTCGGGACAGCTTGGCTCTTGGATCTCTTACCAAGCTGTCAACGGGCTTTGCGACCGAAGTGTATAACTGTCCATAGAACCTCTCGATCTCGCCTAAAACCTCTGCTTTGGTCGACGCTATGCTGCCATCCTCCCGTTTCAGCTTTGTCATCCGGCTTTGCCCAATAGACTTGTCCTTTGCGAACACTTTGGAGCCTTGGTTTCGCTGTATGGTCTCTTTAACACGATTCGTATTAAAGAGACGCAGATCGTGTCGCAAGGACTTAGATATACGTCTATTGAGCTGCCTATATGACTTCGCGTCATCGGAAGACTGCAGCTGTAGCAAGCGTCGTTCAGCCATGAGGTTTAAGGTTTGCTCGGTCAATTTCTGAGGTCTATCTTTACGGCAGGGTCTAAAAAACTTAGAGCCTACCGTGCGGACAGTTTCCACTAGCCCGTCGTTGATCTCGTCCACTGAAACTAAGTTCTCAAGGCAAGCAAAGCGATTAGAGAGCTCGAGTTGAAAGCTTTCGGGGTTTTGAATATGGGACCGAGTAGGTCGGAGCGTAGACTTCATCAGGCTGGACCTTTCAAGTTTAACATTGATATTCAGCGAGCCTCTTACGATTCGGTGATCACTACCGGTTTTTACCCTGTTGATCACAGAGACATCACTGAATATCCGTTTCTTGTCGGTCATGAAGAAGTCTATTTATTTAACCCTAAAACAAGAAAAATAACTACGAGCAGAGATGTCATAATTATGGAGAAAGAAGACTCGGACACAGCTCAGATAGTAGTAAATGAAAGTAGTAAAGAAGATAACTCAGAAAAAATTGAAAACTCAGAAGAAAAAGACAGTTCAACAGATCTTACAGTTTTAGATCCTAACGATTCTACGTATATCTGTGACTCATCGCAATCCCAAGATGATTCATACCTGTCAGTATCCGGAGCTGAAGAAGATTCTATCACAGGGGAGGAAGTTGGAATAGAGGAGGTTAGCAAGCGTAAGCGGAAACCAGTAGAAAGGTATGGTGTTACCAATCTCTGTATTTCAGATGGGCTGGAATCCTGCGGTGAAGAACTCAGTTATGAAGCAGCAATGAATGGACCGGAGAAGGAACAGTGGGGACAGGCGATGACAGATGAACTGAAAGCTTTTGATGACAATCAAGCATGGGAATTGGTAAATAAAAAGGAAGCTGATAGGGTAGTGCAATGCAAGTGGGTGTTTAAGAAAAAGTATGAAAGTGACAATAAAGTGCGGTATAGGGCAAGACTGGTTGCGAAAGGATTCACTCAAAAAGAAGGTGTGGACTATACTGAAATATACTCACCAGTGCTTCGTTATTCAACCTTTAGACTCTTAATTGCTTTAAGTGTTAAACTTGGTTTTGAAATTACTCATCTAGATGTCACTACAGCATTCCTAAATGGCTATCTAACTGAAAATGTATACATGCAAGTTCCACCTAATTTAAATTGCAAAGATAATTGTGTTCTTAAATTGAAACGTGCAATTTATGGTTTAAAACAATCGGCTAGGGCTTGGAATGCAAGAGCAAATGATTGTTTATTGAAACTTGACTTTGTAAAGTCTAAACTAGAACCATGTCTGTATTTAAAAAAATGTAAAAATGAGCAGGTTATAATAGCAGTTTTTGTCGATGATTTTTTCGTTTTTTCTAACAGTAGTAGTATGGTAACTGAGCTTAAAACTAAACTAATGTCAACATTTAAAATGAAGGACTTAGGGCAATTAAAACAATGTTTGGGTATGAGGGTAAAAATGTATGAAAATGGTTGTATTTCGTTGGATCAAGAGAAGTTTGTAGATCATATTTTAAGTAAATTCAATATGACAAACTGTAATGTTGTTGATACACCAATTGAGCTTAACTTAAAGTTGGAAAAAAGTGTAGATGTTTGTAAACAATACCCATACCAACAACTAAATAGGAAGCTTGATGTATTTAAGTATTTTAACTCGACCAGATATTTCTTACAGTGTAAGTTATTTGAGCCAATTTAATAACTGTTATTCTCTAACTCACTGGAAACATGCAAAATGTATTCTTAGATATTTATGTAAAACTAAATCTTATGGGTTAATATACCTATAGTAAAGATAATTGTAATTTAGAAGGTTTTGTTGATGCAGATTGGGCCTCAAATACCTTTGATAGAAGATCTTACACTGGTTTCTATTTCAAGTTATCAGGAACAGTTGTTTCACATGAATGTAAGAAACAACAAACTGTAGCCTTATCCAGTACAGAGGCCGAATATATGGCGATAGCGGAAGCTTGCAAAGAGGCCATATATTTGAAAAACCTGTTGTCTGAAATTATAGACTTTAGTGATCGTATCATTTTGTACAATGACAATCAAGGCGCTCAGAGGTTGACTGAAAACCCTTTGTTCCACAGAAGGACAAAGCACATTGATGTGCGTCACCATTTTATCAGAGAAGTAGTATCAAATAATATTGTTAAAATTGTTTATTTGCAATCTTCTGAGATGCCGGCTGACGTATTGACAAAAGGTCTAAGTAGTGTTAAGCATGGTTATTTTGTTAAAAAATTAGGTATGCAGCATATTGTTTGATCTGTATTTGTTTGGCTGTATACTATTGATACATACATATTTACCTACTAAATTAGCTATGTAAAGTTTAGGTTATTTTGATAAGAGGAGGTGTTGGAATTATCAAAATATAAACTTACTATTATGCTATCTGCAACTATAATTAGTATGGATCAACACTACTCTGCTGTCTACATCACTATTGTAGTTTTTGGTCATTCTAGAAATAAAGTTAGTCTATGAGAAACAACCGACACGCGTTATTCATTTTATTTCATTAATTATATTGTGTAAGAATTTGTTTACAAAAGTTTTGTTTAGATACTGAATAGATGCGATTTATTATACCTAACTTTTCACAAGTTGGTAGACCAAGAACATTTGGACAATCTAATTTAGCTACTATGAACATTATTGATTCGACTACTTTACGATTATTTATGCACAAATTGCAATTTATATTGACTTTGCCTAAAATCGGAATGGATTTTCCACCAAATCCTGTGACATTGACATGACATTTGACAAGTGACACTGACAGTTTATTTTGACGTTTGACATAATTAAATGTTTGTTTCGACAAAATATTGACATCTGCACCAGAGTCTATGATGCATGTAATTTGTTTATTTCCTAGTGACAAGTTAATTTCCCATGACTTCTTTGAAAAACTATTTTGCAAAGTGTTGACATAATATTTTACTTCTGAGTGATTGACTAAAGATTTGTTGGGTGACTGTATAAACTGACTGTTGTTTGTCTGACTGCTATTTCTGTGATGATGATCCTGTGTATGTTTTAATCCCTCAGACTTAGGACAATATTCATCTTTGAGATGTTTTTTATTATGACTATTTGACTTGACTTGACTATTTGACTGGATTATTTGACTACGACATCTCTCAGATACGTGACTAATCTCATCACCGAGATTTTTATATCTCTCAGAATGATTGTCACTATTCTCATCACAGAGATAATAATATGAATGGGGACTTTGACTGACTGATCTCTCAGACATGTGACTGTTTTCATCACTGAGATCTGCACAATGAATTTTGGATCTCTCAAATTTGTCACTGGTTTCATCCCAGAGATAACGCTCATTTGGAGCGACAGTGTCATAACTGCAAAAAAATGCGAAACTGACCTAATGACACCAAAATAATCTCCATAATCATCTACGTTATGAGTGAAAACGTCGTATTTGTTAGTTCAAAAAACGCCTGCTAGAGGGCAAAAAGTCATTGTTGAAATATTTCATTTTGGCGCGCTAATATGTGACGACAACGGCCGAACAGTCAGTTGCGCGGGGCGCCCCGCCGAGTGTGTACGTGTCAGGGGACTACATCGCCGCAAAGGTAAATATGACAAATATTGCTATTAAATATCGGTGCAACAACGACGCAATTGTATTTTGTGACATTTTTTATTTAAAATGAACACAGCTTCGAGGATAAAATGACGCATTTTACAATTGCGCCGTTGTTTCACCAAACATTAGGTATTTTTTTAGATCTAAATGTAATTACGCCAATATTGTTCTAAAATGCTTAATAAACAATTACAATTATGACTAAATTGTAATAATTTGATAACGAATATAACACACTACTTATAATATTATTATTTCTTCAAAATTTTAAGCTATTACAATGGGAAGCCGAGCACGAATGTGAGTCAAACTTTGTGAGCAAGAATATTCAAATTATGACAGTATTGAGGACCAATCTCTTGCTTCAAAAACAGTTATTTCTACTAGTGCAAATGGTAAATAATTGAACATTTTTGTTTTTTAGATTTTTGTGACTATGGTTTTGTAGCTTTATTCGGATTTATTATTGAATTTCAATTATTGTCTATTTATTTTAGCGCCGACAGTGACAGGAAATATTACTTCTTCTGTAATTAACACGGATCCGCCACCAATCCTTCTCGCAAACGACGACGTAAACGACAGTGAAGACGAAGGTAAAGACTTTTCTGCAGATGATAGTGGTGACGAATATAAACCACAGAAATCCATAACGTAAGCGTAATAACTCAACGTCATCTAGCTCATCGTCGAGCTCTTCATCCTCTACTTCATCGTCTAATTCATCTGATACTACTTCTAGCTCGTCATCAACATCGCCTCCTCATGGTTCTGTCAGTATTTCCAATTTAGATACCAGCCAAGGTTTAGCGCTATCTACAGAGACTACAGTTGCCAAGAAAGGCAAAAAGAGAGTTCGTAATGAATCCGCATGGATAATAATAATAATAATAATAATATAATAATAATATTTTTATTAACTTCACAAAAAGGGTTTCCGTATTTCATAATTTTGCTCTGGACCCCACACTAGGATACCCTGTGTTGTGAGGTCCAGCCTCCTTCGTCACTTATTAGAACAGAAAAACATGAAGTTGACAAAAAGCAGAAAGATTATACAAAACAAAAAATAATAATAATAATAATAATCAAGAGAAAGAGTGTAGATGTTTGTGTCTGCATGTATGAGTGCATTGAGTGTTTAAGTGTATGTGTATGTATGAGGGAGTGTAGTGTGAAGTGAAAGTGAGTGGTTGTTTGGGATAGATTGTGTGCTAAGTGTTTTTTATCTAAGCGACTGGAGATTATATACTCATGAGAGTTTCAGTTTGGGAGTAGTCCAAATTCAGAAGCCAAGCTGTAACATTTGCTTTACAAACTCGTCTAGGCATTCGTATAATGTTAAGGTCCTTATTAATTTTTGAGTATATATGGGAGCCCATAAAAGTAAATGCTTTGTTACCGAAGTTCAGCCTGCAAGGCTGCTTTTTCCAATAAATATGCTTTTTACAATAAAAAATGTACGAAAACGTCAACGAAACTCTGGAAAACAATACGTATCTAGAACTGGCAAAACTGTTGCAGAAAAATCTATTAAACCACCTTGCACAGAAAAATGTAGGTTCAGATGTCGTTATAAAATAACGGAAGAACAAAGACAGGAGATATTGAATGTTATTGGGGCTTGGGGGCGCTACAAAGACAGCGTGACTTTTTAAACTCCTGCTTAACAACATTGAAAGTTCCTTATCGTCGAGTAAAAGAAGGAGCTGCCAAAAATAGAAACCAAAACTGTGTTTTTAATTTCATGGTGAACGGCGAAGGTGTGCGGACGTGCAAATTTTTTTTTATAAATACTTTGGGTATATCTGAAAGAACATTGCGAACGGTTATCGAAAGTAGAAATATTAGTAGTACAGGTGTGATCCCTGAGGACAAACGTGGCAAACATGCTCATCATAACCAAGTCAATCCGGAAATCATACAATCGGTTCGCGATCACATTAACTCCGTCCCTAGAATTGAGAGCCACTATACTCGAGCTAACACCACTCGTGAATTCATTGATGGCGGTCTTACTGTTAAAGAATTGCATCGAAATTATTTATCTCATAGAGGAACGATGCCATCAGCAAGTTTTGATATGTATTACCGAATTTTCAACACTGAATTTAATTTATCATTTTTTGTACCAAAGAAAGATTTATGTGATCTCTGCGAGTCTTATAAAAATGCTACCGGAGAAAACCAGCTCAAATTAAAAGAACCTTACGAAGAGCATCTAAGGCAAAAAGATTTAAGTAGGAAAGAGAAAGCTAAAGATATAGAGTTATCAAAAGAAAATGGCGAAACTCTAGTTGCAATTTACGATACAGGCAGTTATGCCTGTACCTATTGGTAATATACGTAGTTGAGCTTTTTTTTACAAATCAAAGTTGAATTGCTTCAATTTTACGGTTAGTATTTTACCTACTGCAGATTTTTGAGTTACTTAAAAGAAAATTCTGATGTTTAATTTTTTTTACAGGTTACAGATTTAAAAGATAACGTTACCAATTGCTATTTCTGGCACGAGGGTCTTGGCAATAGAGGAGCTGTAGAAATTGGTTCTTGTGTATTGAAATTTCTGAAAGAGACAGCAGAGCGTCGCCCCGGCAGCGATATCATATTTTACTCTGACAACTGCTGTGGTCAGCAGAAAAATAGGTACATTTATTGTCATTATTTTTTCATTAAGAATTTAAATAACATTATTTCTGTGGTTAAGTCTATTATATAAGTTATATTTTACTTTTCCAGATTCTTAATTGGCATGTATTACTATGCCGTTGAAACTCTTCCAATAAAATCAATAACCCATAAATTTTTGATACGTGGCCACACTCAAAATGAGGGCGACAATGCTCATTCGCTCATTGAAAAGTCGATCAAAAGAGCAAAAAAGTCTGGTCCTGTCTACATTCCCTACCAGTACGTTCAACTTAAAGGAGGAAACGCCTGGGTGTCACCACTGCGAAGATCGCCCGGAGGACACAGTAGAGCATACGGTGCAAGACTGCCCAGCTTGGGCAGAGCACCGACGTGTCCTCACGGCGGCGATAGGCGGAGACCTCTCGCGCCCGGCATTGGTTGCGGCCATGCTGCGGGGCGAGACGGAGTGGGAAGCGGTCGCCTCCTTCTGCGAAGCAGTCATGCTCGCGAAGGAGGAGGCGGGCCGCGTGAGGGAGAGGACAATGTCCTCCCTCCGCCCCACCCGCAGTGGTGGACACCCACGGCGGCGGACGTCGCAAGACGATCTCCGGCCACCGTAGGCGCGGGCATGCGGGCGGCGAGTAAAGGGCAACTCGCTGCCCGACCATGGACCATGCCCGGGTCGACGGCGCGTTGTGTTCCACGCGCGCCTCAAAGAGCGTCAGCAAGATGACGGGGCCCCCCTCTAGAGGGCCAAAGCCTGCCGGGGTCGCGGGACTTATCTCATTACCGTGACCCCGGAATATAAAGGGCTATTGAAGGACACCGTGGATTTTAGTCAGTACAAGTCTGACAGTCCCTCCCGCCCTGCCCGGGGTGGGAGGACTCATTTGATGATTTTACCACGATAAAAAAAAAAAAAAAAAAGTACGTTCAACTTATACGAAACGCCAAGAAAACTGGAAATGCTTTTGTTGTCAACGAGCTGAACTATGACGATTTTTATGATTTAAAAAAGCTATTTGAGGATATTACATTAAATGCTAACAAAGATCTGCAAGGTAACCTAATCAAAGTATCTGAAATAAAAGCTATACGATTTGTTAAAAATAGTGAGACTTACGATCTAAAATATTCTTACGACGGCGAATGGGTAACTGTTAAATCAAAAACAACTATTAATACGCGTAAAACTCGATCAGATAATAATTTAAATATCACTGAATTACGTTTGAGGGCAGCTTATAGTTCAAAACTTACGATTTCTGATCAAAAAAAGCAAGATTTGCGTACTTTATTAGAAAAAAACATTGTTCCTAGATGCTATTCAGGGTTTTACGAAAGCTTGTTTTAAGTTTTTTTTGTTGTCATTATTTTTTTTTTTATATTTTTTTAATACTATGTTACGTAAGTCTCTTGAGTACATACTTAAAAATTAATATAAGACTGAATTAAAATTGTTCTAACAGTTGCATAAAGTCTGATTTATAAGGGTCGAGCCCAAGACGAATCTCAGACTGCAGCTGTAGGCGGCAGTGTCGCTTTACTCGGAATCATTTTCATAGGAACCAGTAGTATCACGTGCAGTGTGCGGCTTCAGTCTGCACCCTGCAGTCCGTCTTGAATGGTTATTGATTTTAAGAATATTTTAGTAAGTATCTGTGATTTTTAGGCGGAGACCTCTCGCGCCCGGCATTGGTTGCGGCCATGCTGCGGGGCGAGACGGAGTGGGAAGCGGTCGCCTCCTTCTGCGAAGCAGTAATGCTCGCGAAGGAGGAGGCGGGCCGCGTGAGGGAGAGGACAACGTCCTCCCTCCGCCCCACCCGCAGTGGTGGACACCCACGGCGACGGACGTCGCAAGACGATCTCCGGCCACCGTAGGCGCGGGCATGCGGGCGGCGAGTAAAGGGCAACTCGCTGCCCGACCATGGACCATGCCCGGGTCGACGGCGCGTTGTGTTCCACGCGCGCCTCAAAGAGCGTCAGCATAATGACGGGGCCCCCTCTCTAGAGGGCCAAAGCCTGCCGGGGTCGCGGGACTTATACCATTACCGTGACCCCGGAACATAAAGGGCTATTGAAGGACACCGTGGATTTTAGTCAGTACAAGTCTGACAGTCCCTCCCGCCCTGCCCGGGGTGGGAGGACTCATTTGATGATTTTACCACGCAAAAAAAAAAAAAAAAAAAGTATCTGTGATTTGACTGTGCCATTCTTAATTAATAAGAGAGATAAAAGACCAAATAATTTTGTATCGATTTTTTTATTAAATTTAGTGCTGAATAATTATAATTAAACTGTAATTAAGATAATGATAATTCATGCCGTAGGCCATAACTACGTCACCACTGGCTGTTACTGTTAATTATTATTATTGAAATAAAACAAATTGTGCTGATTGAATGAAATTGGTTTCATTTTCTAAGAGACAATAAAGTCATAACTACACGAACTTTCTATTTTAAGGGTAACAACGACGCAACTGTAAGTCATAAAACAAAACAAAAATATTTTCACATTGTTATGGATTGAGTAATAAAAAATACCTGTGTCTATTTTGAAGCCTAGGGTTCAAACTACATTACTATAATATAGCAATAGTCATTAGCTGTAAGAAAAGCAAATAATCTTCAGCAGTGTTATAAAAAAATCTTAAAACTGGCGTAAAATTTACAAATTTGCACTTATGTCACTGTCGCTCCAAATGAGCGATTATGAATGGGAAAATTGACTATTATGTCTCTCAGAATATGTGTCACTTTTTTCATCATTGGGATATGACTGTGACTGCCCTTGTCCCCATCTGTGAACCACTGTGTGTTCTGTATCTACTGTGTGTGCCTGTGTCTGACTATGTGGATCATACTGATATGAATGACGCTTATGACTTTGACTCGACTTTAATTGACTGTTTAACATGCCAACAAAATAATCTTGACTACTTTCATTTGAATTAAACGATTGCAACTTTTTTTTTTTCTTTTCTTTTCAGCTGCAATCAGTCGCTAGACTTTTATCAGCTTTGTTGAGTGAATGTAGGGTTTTTCAATGAGCTGCAGGCCAATGCCTTGCACTCAATTCAGATAATGTGGTTCCTTTTCAATCTTCTAACCACATTGGCATTGTCGAGTAATCCAGAGGCAAGTGGATTGGGGTGATTCATGAGCCGTTTCTTATGGTGTTTCTTGTATCGCTCTATTTCTGAGGCCACTGTTGGCATATTTAAATACTCATATATTTCATCGTTCCTGGTAAACCATGGAGCATTAGCAATACTCCTCAAGATGTTGTTTTGCACCCTTTGTAGGCATGTGACATTACTCTTGCAAGCAACTCCCCAGATTTCAATACCGTATGTCCATATGGGTTTCAAAATAGAGTTGTATATCAGTGATTTATTATCCAGGGAAAGCACTGAGTTTCTGCCTAGCATCCAGCATAGACTTCGAAATTTGTAGTTGACTTGGTTCCTTTTTGCTTTTATGTGATCTCTCCATGTAAGGCGTCTGTCCAGGAGGAAGCCAAGATATTTCACACTTTCAGTTTGAGGTAGAATGTTATGTCTTAAGCGTACGGGGGACAGTCTCCTCTTCTTAGAGTGAAACTTATATGGGTGGATTTCTGTGCACTAGCCTGGATGCGCCATTTTTTGAGCCAATCTGAAGTGTTATCTAAGAGTTTTTGAAGTTTTTCACTAGCTTTTCCAGGGTCACTATCTACAGCTAGAAAGGCAATGTCGTCGGCATAGGTGGCAAAAGTGACATCATCAGAGGTTGGTAGATCCGAAGTGTAAATGTTGTATAACACCGGACCAAGCACCGACCCTTGAGGCACGCCAGCTTCAATGGGAATTAGTGAGGATCTAGCATCCCCTTGCTTGACCCGGAATAGCCTGCCAGAGAGATAGGATTCTAGGATATGAAATACAAATCAAATCAAATCAATTTTTAATTTCTTATTCTCGAAGCATTGCCTGATACAATGGTACACGCGATGTACCTGTTCGACGGTAGAGTGCGCTTTGCGAAAACCAAATTGATGCCTGGGTATTACATCATGCTCGCTGATTATTCCAATGAGTCTATTGAGAAAAATCCTTTCCCATAGCTTTGATAAAACCGGAGTCAGACTTATGGGTCGATATGAAGAGCATTCTTGTGGTGGCTTGCCATCTTTATGGATCATAACTATTTCTGAGACTTTCCATAGATTCGGGAAATAGGAGATCCTGAAGGTGGCGTTGAACAAGCAGGTCAAAAAGGTGATACACTTCTTTGGAAGCTCTTTGAGTAATCTAGGAGTGATCAGGTCAAATCCCGGTGCCTTATTAGGATTTAGTAACCTGATTTCCCTCGCTACTTCTCTAGGCGACGTTGGGTCAATGGGTAGGCACAATTGGATATCTTGTGTGAGTACGGCGTCCAGATCGGTGTCGTCGTCTCCTTCATTTGGTTTGAATACCTGACCAAGGTGCGCGGCAAAAGCCTCCGATTTGTCGTGGTCAGTACGCGCCCAGGACGACTGCCATCTTACAGGACAGAATGACTGCTGGGGCCTACTTAGGTATCTTGAGGCCTTCCACAGCGAGTGTTCCCCGCGAGCAGTTGGTGAAAGTGTTTCTAGAGTTTTCTTGAGACTGTTGTTTTTATGTTCTTCGATAGTTAGTTTCAACTCTTTTATTGCTTTATTCAGTATGTATTTATCTGAGGGATGACGCGATAACTGCCAGATACGTCTGAGTCGCCGCTTCTCGGCTATTTTGTTTCTTATTTCTAGTGGCTGAGTGATTATCGGGTCCGCTATTTTATGAGTATTTAGCAACGGAGTGTTAACCCATGCTGCGACTTGAATTGTGTTTGTGATATATTTGCAGGCTTCTTCGACATCTTCGCTAGTTTTCAGTGGAATTCTCAGGTTAATGTGGTCAACGAGATATGAGCGAAAACCATCCCAGTCGGTTTTCTTATTGTGTAATGAGGTAGGTTCTTCACAATGTATAACCGTTGAAGACAATGTTAGGATAACTGGAGTATGGTCTGAAGATCCATCTAGGCTTGGTTCAATACTAGTGAAGAGACTGCTTATACATTTGGACACAAAGAAGTCTAGCAGATCGGGCGTTTTCCTTGGGTCAGTAGGCCAGTATGTAGGAAGTCCAGTTGATAGAGGATGATATCGATGTCGATCAATGCAAATCTTCAGTTGTCTACCCCTTGTAACAGTTAGTCTGGAACCCCAAAAAGTATGCTTAGCATTCCAGTCGCCACCGGATATAAATCTATTGCCAAGAGTTTTGAAGTAGTCAAAGAACATACTATCTGTTATGTTATATCTGGGTGGGCAGTATACCGCTGAAAGGATTATCGGCCCTGTGCGATCTTCCAGTCGTACACTGGTAGCCTGCAGGTAGTTGGTTGAGTAGGCTTCGAGAAGGTGATGTTTTATACTTGATTTGATTACCAGCGCTTCCATCTGGGTGAGAAGTATGATAAATTTGAAAGCCTTTTAGGCGAAAACAACTCTTGCTGGTTGCATGCGACTCAGAAATGAGCACTACATCCAGTTTATTAGAAATAATTAGGGCTTCGAGTTCATTTAAACTAGGCGATAGTCCATTTATGTTCCACGTAGCAACCCTAAGCGACGCCATTTCTATTTAGTAAGCTTCGGGATAATGGTGGTGATGAAGTTTAGCAGTGTGCTGATTTGTTGTAGGAGTAGGTCTATCTTCTCGGATTGCTTGAGCAAAATCTGTTCTACTGTAGTAGTTTGTTGGCTGTGATTATGATCACTGAATAGATTTGTTGAATTCTGTTTCATTGGTTGAGTTTGGTTTCTAGCGTTTTTTGTTATTTCAGCGTAAGTTTGATTAACTGGTGAGTCTGGGGAGCTTTTGGTTGTCGGTGCGTCATTACCTTCCATATAGGACTTAGTGGAGCGATAGGGTCGTATGTTGGGACCACCTTTCTTAGTTTTTCTAGCTAGTATCTCTTTGTAAACCTGGCAGCCTTTATAGTTGGCAGGGTGGTCACTAGCACACAGAGCACATCTGGCTGGTGTGTTTCTATCTTTTTTGGAGCAGACTGAGGTGCTATGCCCTTCCCCGCATTTAACGCAACGGAACGGCCTCATGCAGTTATTTTTTGAGTGACCGTATTGCTGACATCGCTGGCATTGTACTATAGACTTTGATTTACGAGGGTCTTCTATTTTAATTCGTTGGTGAAAGATGTACTGGATGTCTTTGATGGCTTTATTGTTGACATTTGGCTCCAGGTTAACGAAGAATGTATTCAAAGGTCTTTTGTCAACTCCAAATCGTGCATTTATGATCTCACCACGGACTTTGTTCCCTGTCTTTTCTATTTCTTCCGTTATTATATCATGAGGTGTTGAGTGATGCAGATTTTTGATGACAATTCTATAGGGTTTCGTTTCTTTTCTGGTGAAGGTGTGCCCTATTAACCCTTTTTGTTTAACCAAGTCGATAACTTTTTTATAGTGGTCTGCTGAATTGACCATGAGACGTAGAAGGTTTTTGTTGACGATCTTGAATCTAAATTCGGTTGCCGGAATTGTGGATTCAATTAGTTTAGTGAGTTCCTTAACATCCTCGATCCCGTATAGGATAATTGGTGGCGGTTTATTTGGCAGATTAATATTTGAGCCATCGTCCTGCGGGTCCAGTGGAAGGCCAGTGAATTTGTTCCCTAACTTCGTAGATGAAGCTGTAGGTGGAGAAGCCTCACATATTTTACGCTTTTTGTTGGTTGGTACTCGTTGCCATTCTGGGGGCTGTTGTTTCTGGGGTTCTTTGCTTGGGGTGCTACCTAGGGAGTTGCATCTAGGACGAGATACAAACAAGCCAGGATGGAAAGCTTGCTGAACATATTTCTTGCTGCCAGTAACATTCACTGTCATGGAAGCCTGGTCGCCTACTTCCACGGAGTCTTCGGTAATCAATTTCTCACCCACCGGCCCGGATACCGGAGGGCGCCGGGTGTTAGCCGGATCGCATGACAAAAATTCACTCTCTTTAACTGACATTTTTCATAAATGGGGGCTGGGAAATAATCACATACTGCTTTCCCAAGGCAATATGGATTGCAACTGACTGACTTTTTTATTCTTAAGACAATATTTAGAAAAATGACCAAAATTGTTACATGACCTGCATTGAACGCCTTTGGCTGGACACTTGTACTGATGAGACTGCCCACAGCGACCGCACGTCCTCGTGTTGCTGTGCTCACTGTTCGAAGCTGAAGCTGATTTGCGACTACTCGACACTGACCGGCGACTGCTTGAAGGTGGCCTGCGACTGGACGCTCTCTGTCGACTGTCTCTTCGACCACGGCTCTTTCGACTAAGATGATTGACATTTTCACCAGGAACACTACTGTCTTTGACGATTCTTTCAGCATCCTGCTGTGCGACTATGAGCGTTCTTGTTAGCTCTTGCATCTTCTGATACGTCGGATCAGGTTCTTGAAGTAGTTTTTGACGAACATGTGACAATTCATTATTTAAATTTGCTATAAAAATATCTTTAATTAGCGATTCCCGAAGCGTGCCAAACTCACAATCTTTGCTTTTAATTTTCAAATCTGTAAGGAATTCTTCGATGCTTTCGGATTTTTCCTGCCTTCGTGTGAAGAATAAATATCTGCACATGGTCACATTTCTTCGCGGCTCAAAGTAATTGTCGAATTTGGATTTGACTTCGTTGAGCGTGCTTCCTTCGAGTTTTAAATTGAACGTATTAAATATATTTAATCCACGTTCACCAATTAAATGGAGTAAAATTGCGATTTTTTGTTTCTCGCTAGATTTTTTTTTGCGGGTAGGTGTACAAAAAGTTAGACGTCGCTCTTATTTTCATTTATTATTTAAAATAGTAATATCAAGTATTTTAACAACATTTTTCAATATTTTTCAAGTAAAAGTTTTAAATAACAGGCACTAACGTTTGCAGCACTTTTATGTGAATCAATCCATAATTTTACACCACCTGCCAGCTTATCATTTTGACATCACTTTTTTCACATTCACTGGCCATCACTGAAATAAACTTTAACACTATGTCTCAACTGGATGACATCATATCAGCACAGAAGAGCTTAGAGGATAGCTTCTTACGGAAGATGAGCGAATTGGAAGCGCAGATTCAGTGTGCCGGACCGGCCAAGGACACCGTGGCGAGGGTTGCTGAGGAGTTCCGTAGCTTCAGGGAGCTGATCTTCAGTATGCTAAGCCTTCTCAGGAGACAGATCAGCGAGTGTGCTCGACAGGTCGACGGGTTGGAGACCAGGCATCGGCGGAAAGCACTGATCTTCCAGGGAGTAGCAGAGGTAGAGGGAGAAGACAGCTGCGCAGTTACCTTGGAGGTGATCAATAAGAAGATGGCTCTTAGTACTGTTATTGCTTCCTCAATTAAAGTCTGCCATAGACTTGGTGTCGCTAATAAAGACCATCACAGGCCCTTGCTAGTAAAATTCTCTAGCTATGACGACAGGTCTGCAGTCTGGAGAGCGAAGACAAGGCTGAAAGGTACGTCAATCTCCGTCAAAGAGTTCCTGACCAAGACTCGACAGTCTGTTTTCACTAAGGCGCGGCTACACTTCAACATGCGATCGTGTTGGACCCAGGACGGTGTTGTCGTTATCAAGGCCCCCGATGGAAGCAAACATAAAGTCACTTCGCTTGAAGAGCTGAGTCCTTTGCTGGTGAAGTACCCCAAGGACCCGTTATCTGGAGATAACCTGAAAAATACGACTCGTTAATGAAGGTATTCAGTGATTGGGAATAAATACTGCATAGTTATTGCATGCTTGATTATGGTAATATTGATTTTCTCACCTAATTTGTCGTTATCCTTCATAGCTTAGTAATGATCATTGTGTAATTGTTTGGTTTTATTCTTAATTGTATTTAGTTTTCCTCTTTTTCTGTGCCAACATTGTTTTTGTTGTATTTGCGAAGGTTGTCAGAATCACAGATTGCATACACTTGTCAACTTTTTTTTTCTGGCGTGGCCTCTGGGCCATTGTGCTTTTGTTATTTTATTTACTTTTAGTTGGTTTGGATACGATCCCTAAAAAGTATTTGTTCCTATTTAATAATTATGTCCTCATTATTTTTCTAGTTTTTTGTGTTAACTTTATTTTTCTTTTTTATGATGATGTTAGCTGGCGGGTGGTGCAGAGATGCAAACGTTGTATCGGCATTTGTTGTGTAGTTCTCTGTCCAATATTTATAATATTTTTGTTGTTTTATATATTTATTCTTGTATATATTCTTAATTTATGGGAACTTTTTCTGATAATGAATCTTATTTCTCTGCCAACGAGTCTCCTGTCTCTTCTAGCCACTTGTACGCCACTGGGAAGTTTTCTTCCCGCAAACCTGTCATTAGTGTCAAATAACGGAAACGCCGCCGGGAAGATTTCTTCCCAGTGGAGGTTAAGAAAAAAAAAAACTCATAATCGAGAATATCATCTTATGGTTGCCCCGGTTGCCCTATGGGAAGTCTATGGGAAGTTACTCTACTATTTAGGCTATGGTCAGCCACGTCAATCAAGTGAAACGTCAAAAAAAAAATTCATTCGTTCAATTTTATTCATTCACTTTGACAAGACAGACATTTGACAGGTTTGACATTATTGGATGTTTGGCGTACAAGTGGCTAGAGATGACAGTTTTTGTTCTGTCACTGACACCCTTGGTGACCTTTTACGCCAAAAGCTAGACCCTAATTGTAACAGACTCTTCCACGTTTGCCATATAAATGCTCAAAGCATCCCCAGTCATTATAATGAGCTTTATGATACTTTTATTAACAACAACGTCCATGCCGTCCTGATTTCGGAAACTTGGCTCAAACCCGAACTACTCTCCACCACCTACTCTCTTCCAGGGTTCATCCTTGTAAGGAATGATCGTATTGGCAGGAGAGGGGGTGGTGTAGCGATTTATCTCCGTGCTGATTTGCCTTTCAAAATCCTTTCTACTTCTAACAATATTTCGGCTGAATTTCTTTTTCTCGAGGTTTGTGTCAAGGGAGCTAAGACCGTTCTTGGTGTTGTGTATTGTCCCCCTTCTCTTGATTACTTCACCGAATTCGAATCGGTCCTTGAATCATTGGGTTCTGAGTATGCACATTACATCATCATGGGAGATTTCAACACAAACATCCTTGCCCACAACTCCCCTCGAACCCGTAAACTCCTAAATCTGGTTGAGTCAGCTAGTCTCCATGTGTTGCCTCTACAACCAACTCATCATAATACTGCTGGTGATGATACTTGGCTCGACCTAATCCTCACCTCAAATCCTTCCTTAGTGTCCTCTCATGGTCAACTTATCGCTCCTGGTTTTTCCCATCATGATCTTGTTTTCCTGTCCTACGTCCTTAAACCTCCTAAACCCAAACCTTTGTTCCAGAACAGGCGTGCCTTTGCGCGGATGGATGTTGAAAAGCTTACGTCTGACGCTGGTGATATTGACTGGGCTCCTCTGGAAGAAGCCACTTCAATTGACGACAAAGTTGCTTATTTTAATAAAGTTGTAATTAAGTTGTACGATACCCACGCACCTTTCAAGAGAGTGAAGCTGAAGCGCTCGCCGGCGCCTTGGATGAATGATGGTGTCCGGTTGGCGATGCGACGTAGGGACCGCGCGTTTCGGAGGTTCAAAAAGGATCGGACAGACGATCTTTGGACCCAGTTTAAAACTGCTCGAAATCGTTGTAACCAGATGATACGCAATGCTAAACGCCGCCATATTCTTGATAACATCAGTTCTTCTTCTCCTGCCGATATTTGGAAGTTCCTTGGAACTCTAGGTATCGGCAGATCGCGACATTCAGATCTTCCCAATACATTTGGTTTAGATGATCTAAATCGTCATTTCTCCACTGTTCCCACCCTAGATAGTCTAACCAAATGTCAAACCCTCGGTTACCTTGCTGGTCTGACGCGACCTAATATTACTCCCTTTGTCTTCACCCCAGTTGACCCGGGAGAGATCAAGAAGATTATCCTATCCATTAAGTCCAAAGCTGTTGGTTGTGATAATGTCAGTCGACACATGATTGTGACGGTTCTTGACCAGCTCCTTCCTGCTATTTCCCACATCATTAACTTCTCTCTTTACTCCGGAGCTTTTCCTTCTATATGGAGGAAAGCCCTTGTCCGCCCATTGCCTAAAATTCCTAATCCCACACTCCCTAGTCACTTTCGCCCAATTTCCATTCTCCCCTTTTTATCCAAAGTACTTGAAGCTTGTGTTCATAAACAATTCTCCTACTTCATCTATCAAAACTCTCTCATTAGTCCACTCCAATCTGGATTCAGGCCTGGGCATAGTACCGTTACTGCTCTCCTTAAAGTGACTGACGATATAAGGCGCGGTATGGAAGATACTAAAGTTACAGTCTTAGTATTGATTGACTTTACCAATGCTTTTAATACCGTCAGTCATGAAGTCCTTTTATCCATCCTTTCCTATCGCATGGTCTCTCACGAGGTTCTGGAATGGTTCTCATCCTACCTTCAGGGGCGTCGGCAGTCAGTTCTTGCTGGTGATTCATCATCAAGCTGGCGTGATCTTGCAGCGGGTGTCCCTCAAGGCGGTATTTTATCTCCTCTTCTGTTCTCTAATTTTATAGATCTCATTACCACCGAACTTCAGTGTGCGTATCATCTGTATGCCGATGACCTGCAACTCTACTGTCAGGCAGATGTTGATAGCTTATCTGATGCTATCGAGGACCTAAACCGGAATCTAGGTATAATCAACGATTGGTCACATCGTTTTGGGGTGGCGGTTAATCCTAGTAAATGTCAGGCTATCATTATAGGGAGCCCTTATAGCTTGCGAAGGCTGACCAGTTTAACGGTACCGCCTGTTACCTTTGACGGGAAAATCATTCCGTTTGGGTCCGACGTCATGGATCTGGGTTTGCACGTTGACACCTGCCTTGACTGGCGTAAGCAGGTTGCAGCCGTCAGTCAGCGGGTCACCGGAACGTTGCGGTCGCTCTATCGTATGAAAAATATTCTCCCATCTCGCATAAAGGCAATGCTTGTACAATCCCTTATCTTTCCCATTTTTGACTATGGTGATGTGTGTTACTATGACCTGAATGCAGATCTCCTCAATAAACTTGACCGACTTCTAAATAACTGTATTCGATTCGTTTTCAATCTCCGTAAGTATGATCATGTCTCTGCACATCGTTCACTTTTAAAATGGCTGCCTATCAGACAGCGCAGAGCATTGAGGGCTTTGACAACTCTGCATTCTCTTTTGGAGAAACCTACCTCTCCTACTTACTTGACTCGTCATATCCAATACTTATGTTCTGCGCATTGCAAAAATCTTCGTTCCTCCCATAATCGTCTTCTACGATGTCCCTCCCACCGCTCTGGTTTTCTTAAATCTTCATTCTCAGTACAGGCGGTCTTCCTCTGGAATGCGCTCCCTCTGAACATCAGGACGGTTACCAACAGGTTTACTTTTAAGGTTAAAGTGCGTGAACACCTACTCAAGGAGCTGGCAGACTCGACTTAAATTACTTTGTTGGTGGAATTTTCCCATCTATGCTTTTTTATCTCTATTTAATTTATAATATATTTTGTTGTATGTGTTTGGTAGTGTTTAACTCAGGAAATTAAATTAAATTCGTACTGATTGAAAAATCTTGTATTCCATGAAGAAGGTTTTACATAAAAAAAAAAGCATAGACAAAAATGGCGTCAGATCTGGAACGACTTCCTGGCCTTTGGTGCTAGAGTTTTGAGTATGATTCTGAACATGCCCCCGGGCGTTGAAAGGCATACTTTCAACCAGAACCTTCATCTAATGGCAGTGGGCAAATCTTGCTGCATGCGCGTCGGACTGTTCCACTCGCAGTTCTTATGTCGGCAACGCGACTAACTCCATCTCGTCCTGGAAAAACTGTGGAGACTCGGCCTAATCTCCACTTCAGTGGTGGCAGGTTGTCTTCTTTTATTACTACAAGGCTATCCGGTTTTAGAGTGCCTTTTGAATACCTCCACTTTGTGCGCTGCTGCAATTCCGAGATGTATTCCTTGCTCCACCTCGCCCAGAAGTGTTGGCGTAACGCCTCTATCCTTTCATATCGCTTCAAGTGACTAATCGATGGAGCTTCGTAGGACGGAACAGGCAAAGATGTTAGTGTACGTCCTATCAGAAAATGTCCAGGAGTCAGCGGCAAAAGGTCATTAGGGTCCGATGATAATGGCGTGAGTGGGCGCGAATTGAGGAGGGCTTCGATTTGAACCAGTGCTGTATATAATTCTTCATAGGTTAAGTGACAATTTCCCATTACTCTTTTCAAATGATACTTTACTGATTTGATACCTGCCTCCCAAAGACCCCCGAAATTTGGAGCATACGGAGGAATAAAAATGAAGAAGCCTTCAGCGGCAAGGTCACCAGATAACGAACTGCTGTTATCTTTCAGAAATTTGCCTAATTCATTATAAGCGCCTACAAACGAAGTTCCGTTGTCGGAATATATGTGCGTGGGTTTCCCTCTACGAGCCATGAAGCGACGAAGTGCTGACAAATAACTATGACTCGTTAAATCACCCACCAATTCAACATGAATTGCCTTCGTTGTAAAACAAACGAAAAGTAAAATGTATACTTTTACAAGTCTGCAACCACGACCTTGTCGAGATGCTGACAGTATAGGTCCTGCGTAATCAACCCCAACACACTCAAAAGGATGACCGCCGGATGCCAAGCGTCGTGCAGGTAAGTTTCCCATAACAGGGTTAATTGGTTTTGCTGTCATACGACTGCAAGTGATACAACGATGATAGCATAACTTAGCTAAGTTGCGACCACCTATCGGCCAGTAAGTCTCCCTAATATTAGCCAATAGGAGTTGCGGTCCTGCGTGCATTAGAGTCTTGTGCATAGATTCAAATAATAATTTAGAAAATCGATGTGTGGACTGTATTACCAATGGATGTTTTTTCTCATAATTAAATGTAGAATTTTCCAATCGACCACCTACACGAATTAATTTATTTTTATCCAAAAATACGTTGAGTTTATTCAGTGGGCTTCCATTTGGCAAGCACTGATTTTTTATTAACATCTCATATTCAGGAAATGATTCCATTTGAGCCAATTTCACAATTAAGTTCAACGCATTTTGTAATTCTTTCTCACTAAGATGTAACGTGGCAATTTGTTTCTTTTTGCAAATATTAATAAATCGTAACATGTATGCTACAGCACGTTTAAGCCGAGAAAGGTTTGAAAAGCGGTTAAAATTAATGAAGGTGTTCGGAGTTTCAGAAGTACTTAATAACGAAATTTCAGTTTTGATCTCAGGTAGCGGCTCTACAGCAGTTGGAAATGAAGGCCAGTCGCTGGCATCTTGATAAAGAAAATTAGGTCCAGACCACCATAACTGAAGGTTTTGAATTTGACTTACATCAGTTCCTCGCGATACAAGATCGGCGGGATTAAGATTGGTTGGAACATGTCTCCAAATACAATTATTAGCGTTGGTTTTATCAACTATTTCCGCTACACGATTGCGTACAAATTGTTGTAACTTACTTGGTACAACTTTTAACCACCCAAGCACTATTGTAGAATCACTCCAAAACGTACTACTGTGAATTGGCGCACCAAGCGAATCATTCACTTTTTCATGTAGACGTACTCCAACCAAGGCGGCGCAAAGTTCAAGCCGAGGTATCGTGGTTGGCTTGATAGGAGCTACTCTACTCTTAGCTGTGAGTAAACGCACAAATACTTCATTATTACTATTAACACTCCGTACATAAATGCATGCACCATAAGCGCTTTGTGATGCATCACAAAATATGTGCAAATCTATCACCTTCCAATCATGACAAAATACCAAACGGGGGATGCGTAAACTATTTAAAATGGATAATCGCTTAACAATATCTTTCCATGTTTTAGCAACATCTGGGGGTAAGCTGTCATCCCATGACAATTTATGCAACCAAAGCTGTTGCATTGTTACTTTCATCGGTAGAATGCAAGGAGCTAAAAGACCTAAGGGGTCGAATATCTGAGATGTTACCGATAAAGCTTCACGCTTTGTTATATTATTTGATGTTAATGAATTACCTATTGAATAGCAGAGTTCATCAGAGTCTGTTAGCCAATTAATGCCTAATGTCTTATTCGGCTCATTTGAGCCTATGTTTAAATCTACTGAAGAACTTGTGACTTGTTGTGAAATAACTATGGGAGTGTTGGACTTCCATTTTCTCAGTGGTAAACCAGCGGAAGCCAACTCAGCAGTGACGCTTTGTCGGATATATGTTACGTCAGATATGGTATCCCCACCTGTGAGTAGGTCATCCACGTAAAAGTCATGGACTATAATGTTACCAATCTTCTCATCCTTGCAATTCAGGCCAACTTGCTTTAAACAACGAGTGGCTAAAAAGGGTGCACTTGCTGTTCCATATGTCACTGTATTTAATTCAAAGATTCTAATAGACTCTGAAGGATCCTCACGCCACACTATTCTTTGTAAATATCTGTCATCAGGGTGCACAGCTACTTGCCGATACATTTTTTCAACATCAGCAGAAAGAATGTATCGATGCTTTCTGAATCTCAAGAGGATGGACATTAAGTCATCCTGAACAACGGGGCCTACCATTTCGATATTGTTTAGTGAGATGCCCGACGTTGTTAAACTGCTGGCATTGAAGACTACTCTTAGTTTTGTGGTAACACTTTGCTCCCGGAGAACACCATGGTGAGGAATAAAATACGCCAGCTGTTTTGAGTTGGCCGAAACTTCAGTCATGTGTCCTAATGAAAGGTATTCTTTCATGAAATCGCAGTAAAGAGTCTTTAAATCTGGCTGATTTTTAAATCTATGTTCAATAGAAAAGAGACAATGTTTGGCTCTAGCCAGTGAGTCACCCAGAACATGGGGTGATTTTTTGAGCGGTATCCTGACACAAAAACGACCATCTGCTAGTCGAGTTGTGTTTTCTATAAAATGTTCTTCACACTTAGCTTCTTCATAAGAATATGAAGATGACTGATGGGCTACTTCTTCAAGTTCCCAAAAACGCGACAAAAGTTTTTGTATGTCATCTTCAGATGTGGTATTTTGTGAAGAACTGACATTTAATTTTGCCATGTTAACTTTAACAGCTGGTGGTGGACGCGATAACTGAGGACTATTAATCAACGGGCCTGACACTAGCCACCCTAGCCTAGATTCAACCAGTATCGGTTTACCCCTACCTAAATGAATTTTTTGCCGCCCCAAAAGATCCCAGAAAACATCTGCCCCTATTATTAAATCCACCGCTGATGGCGTGTGGAAATGAGGATCGGCTAAAGAAATATCGCTAGGAATATTAAACTTATTTATTGATAATTTATGGGATGGTACTTCATCCGTGATATAGGGTAATATAAAACAATAAAGATTGGTATTAAAGTTTTCACTCAATGACTTAACAGAAACATTACACATTTTATTAATTTTAGATTTACTATTGTTAATGCCTTGCACAGACTCATTTACCTGAACAGTAGGCAAATTTAACAAGTTACATAACTTATCTGTCATTATACATGAGGTACTGCCAGTTTCCAGAATAGCTCTCGCAAGGTGTTCCTGGTTATTCCCATCATAAACTTTTACTAATGCAGTAGCCAACAAAACCTGACCTTTATTTCTAAGGTAGGTGGATGTACACGCAGATAGTGTTACGTTATTATTATTAGCTTTACTGTCAGCAACCTTGATATCTGCCGTCACAGTTTCAGTTTTGGAAGTGGAGGCATTAGGTGTGGATGTCTGCGAATCAGCTGCTACATGAACCAATGTATTATGCTTCCTTTTGCAAATCTTACAACCAACTGCTTTGCAATGATTTGCATAATGCCCTGACCGGAAACAATTATAGCAAATCTTGAATTGAGGCAGCAGCTGAAGCCGCTTCTCATTATTGAGACCGAGGAATTTTGGGCAATTGCTTAATGTGTGTTGATTATTGCAATGGGGACATGCACTCTTTGAGGAACTGGAGTTGTTTTTATGCGACTCTGCTTCAGTACTGACAGACAACATGGCTTTATGCCTAATAGGTTTATTATTGTTAGATTGATTGCGAGAATCTAGTGTTTCAAGCAAGTCTGCACGATTTTTTAAGAATTTTAGAAACATTTCTAAGGTGATTGCTTTGTTGTGATCGAAATGTCCCTTTTCTTCCTCCCACTGTCGGTAGGTCCTAGGATCTAATTTATGAGTAATTATGTAAATTAACAATGTATCCCAGAATTGGACTGGTTCACCTAAGGACTCTAATGCACGCAGGTTCTTATTTAAAGTGTCAATTATGAGTTTAATGTTATCTGAGGATTCCTTATTAGCTATTTCAATTTTGAATAGAGCTGCCACATGGTTTTGAATAAGAAGCCTCTTATTATCAAATCTTTCACAGAGTAACTTCCATGCAATGGCGTAGTTATTAGCAGAAAACTCAATAGATTGTATTACTATGGCAGCTGTTCCCTCTAAAGAAGCTCGGAGGTAATGGAACTTATTAATTTCATCAATCTGGTCATTTGAGTGTATTAGGCTTGAAAACGTATCGCGGAACTCTAACCATTTTTCGTATGTTCCACTAAACTTAGGCAGTTGAATGGTAGGCAACTTAACCAGCTTGTTATTACTAACGCGAGAAATCTTGTCTTCTTCGACAATATCATTCTGCCTAGCGAGTATTTCTTGTGTCCTCGCAATAAGTTTAAAATACGTGGATTCAAAATCGCTACGTTCTGATAACTGTATATTTATATCGTCCGCGATACATTCCAACCTTAACTGAATCTCGTCGTATTGCGAATAAACATGTTCAATCTTACCTAGGCGTAACTGCAGTTCGTTGATCTGGGTTTGTGTTAATGAGCCCTTTAAATCTTCTAAGTAATTAAAAAATACTGTTAATCGACCTTTGAAACTAGCTCGCTTTTTAATGAGTTCCTTTTCCTCCTTATCAGTCATTCTTAGGGAAGCAGGTAACCAATCTGAAATGTTACAAGTTTATATTTTAATACTATTAAATAAATATTATTTAAATAGTTAACAGGTACATTCATTAGTTACAACAATAACCTAGGATTGCACTAGAATTAGACTCACAAGAACTAGATAATTATTAGATACAATGAATTATTAGCATTCATTTAATGTTTTAATTGTTATAATATTTAAATATCAATTAAGAAAACAGAAAACACAATATTGGTAACTACACAAAGAGTGTGACTTATTTATGTACCAATCTGCTTCTTATACAACAAACAACGGTGTCAATATATATACTACCAGTTTAATAACTCAGAAATGTATCTTTAATTAAGACTTAACTTCAGAACAATTATTGAGATATAATCGATATAATGTAACAGAATACAAGATGTTTTATAAGATAGTGGGTACCTACTAAGTAAGATTTCTTAAAGCAGAATTTGCAAGATAACAAGGAAACTTCTCTAAATAATGGTTAACAATGATTGAAAACCTAGTTTGCTACTTATTATCTCCAACACAATAGATTGACTGCAAATTAAAGAATAAAGTTTGCTAACTTGACAAGAAATCTTATGACAAAGAGCAAGTGTGGGTAATAATGAGTTACTAACCTTTACAATTCCTTAAATAGATTAAACACTACCTGATTATGAGTAATGGGTACAGAAATACACGGAAATAGGGACGCTGCACTGGTCAAATATCCAATTAAATTATCCTCTTCTCTGGATGACGCCGCCGCCGTGACCCGTTTTGCCGCTATACTCACAAATCTCCAGACGCCAGTATTTTCCACTATAATTTATATTTCTTGGACTTTTCTTTATTTCAGGTACTTTTATCCGGATCTTGTAGGACCAAATTATGTTTGGTAGTGTTTAACTCAGGAAATTAAATTAAATTCGTACTGATTGAAAAATCTTGTATTCCATGAAGAAGGTTTTACATAAAGAAAAAAAAAGCATAGACAAAAATGGCGTCAGATCTGGAACGACTTCCTGGCCTTTGGTGCTAGAGTTTTGAGTATGATTCTGAACAGTATGTATTTATGTATTTATAATAATATATTTTATATATTTTCATAAATAATTTTCTTGCTGCACCTACTGCTCTTTTCTCTGCATCACCCGAAGGTAGACTGGCAGAAAATGCCTCAGGCATTAAGTCCGCCTATGTACTCTGTGCATGAAGTTTAATAAATAAATAAATAAATTTGTCCAGTCCTGTAGCCAGGAGATAAAGCTCCAGCTGCTGCCACCAGCGTTTCCACGACTCAGCATTGTTGTTAGCTGGATCCGACGAAATATTCAGTTGTTTTAGTTGAGAATTTAAACTTTTATCTCCTTCGCCATCTTGACTACGGACGACGCCACCGGCTTGACTTTGCACTTTTTCGACGATCTTCAGACTTTTGATACCAGACCTTCTTCGATTTCTTTTAATGGACTTCTGACACCATGTTATGTGGTTGTTTAGGAATGAAAGATACTTCTTGATCTCCAAAGTTTAATCGTAATCAGACATACAATGGTTACAGGACAGTGTTCACAGACGGGGGCAATACAGTGCAGTGACGGACTGAACCTGGACCACAGATTATATATCATAGACAATTAATAGTGAGGTGGATGCTTACTATATTACTAATTAGTGATGTTACAACAGAGGTCTACATTATTTTTTTTTTTTCGTTTTATCATTCTCTTATTATTTAAGTTACAGGGGGGGGGGGGCACATTTTACCACTTTGGAAGTGTCTCTCGTGCAAACTGTTCAGTTTAGAAAAAATGATGTTAGTAACCTCAAAATAATTTTTAAAGACCTATCCATAGATACCCCACACGTATGAGTTTGGTGAAAAAAAAAATTTGAGTTTCAATTCTAAGTACGGGGGGCACCCCCAAAAGGAGATTGACCGTTTTGTAAGGGAAGTTGGGTCCCAGTGGAAAATGCTTGTGCCCTGATGATTTTTATTGTAACTAATAGTAAAAACATAGCACTTTCATAATCAAAAACCTTTTTTCATTTATTCACCCTGGTTTAAAAGATATCATTATTTTTCTGTTTTAAAAATCTAGGTTATAATTACTAATTGACATAGACTATAAATCACTATGAGCATGTAATAATGTCTCTATTACTTTAGGTAAGCATATTTCCATACTATGAGCATATTTATGAATGAAGACAATTCATTGTACTGCTATTTAGCAGTATTTTAAAAAGTAGAGAGGTGCTCATCTATTGTGAAGAATAGAAACATTTAAATATGACAAAAAATGCGTAATTCGTTCACAACTTCAGCACTGGTCCAATTTTTATTAATGACTCATATGTTACTGATAGTTATTTTTATTTTAGTAATAGTACCTGTAGGTATGTATACCATGGGGTGCTAAGACAGGAAACCTCCACGTGCGCCCGTGGACTGGAGTTCCCTCTCGGATACGTCCGGGGGGAAGACCAGTTTTTCGGGCCGGTGCGCCCTGGGATGCGGGCAAAAACTCTCCTTAGGCACTGTGTGCCTAAGGGGTTTCTTTGCCCGTATGCAAATAGCCTGTCGGGTGGACGCTCCAACGCGTGTCCCTCTGAACAGCAGAGGGCACAGCGGCGGAGCGGGCTTGCGGACGGTGAGTAATGGGTATGCTCGCCGTCCGAAGGACCAAGCCCGGGTCGGTGGCGCGTCGTGTTTCACGCGTCACCGACGGGCCCCTTATGGGGCCAAATGCCTGCCGGGGTCGCGGATTTTTCTTAATCCAGGATACCGTGGCCCCGGAACGTAAAGGGCATCCGACGGAACACGGGTGGATTTTAGTCAGTAAGAGTCTGACAGTCCCTCCCGCCCCACCCAGGGCGGGAGGACTCATTTGATGATTTTGCCACCCTAAAAAAAAAAAAAAAAAAGGTATGTATACCAAGGGAAATAAAACAAATAAAACTTGAATAAACTATTTATTCTTCATAAAATATTTCATCCAAAGATTGTTCTTCGAGCTCTTTCCAGCATGGAAAATATATCGACTTGAAAGCCCGTAGAAAGTCATTTAAAATGGCAGTCATTTTATCTCACTAATTACTATGTAAATGTTGATGACACACGGAAAAAAATGGTTTAGTTCTGTTAGCTAAACTCGTTTTGCTGCCGTCTCATTTGCTACTGCTTACATTTGTTTAGCTACCTGAGCGAAACATTGTTTATTACAACTAAGACCACTTAGCTACTTTTTACACTAAAACTTAGCTCTCTTAACTTATATTTTAGCAATAACTACTAACTTTTTTAGCTGTATTAGCGATAAAATTTCCTGGTTTATCATTAGTGATGACAACAAATAATATTGACTAATCATGGATAAATACTTCGTTGTCATGGATAAATATTTCGTTGTAATTGCTAAATAGGTACGCCCGGCCAGACGTGATAATAAACTTTGCTATCACTACACATAGTTTTGCAACAATTGCTAAACTTATTTTCTGATACATCAGCTCAAGACTCAAAAGACATTATATTATTTAATGTTGCTAAGGATCTTAGTAACACCGTCAAATGATGTAGGCAATAAGTCATAATTTTGTATTGTCAGAAGTAGCAAAGCAAAATTAGGCGAGTTTTATAAAATTATTTTTAGCAGTCACTAATTTATTGAAATACCTCAGCTAATACTATTTGCTGCAACTGGTAAATACTATTAAATAATGTTGCTAAAGATCTTAGTAACAGCGTCAAATAAGCTAGGCAAAGATCCTCAATGTATTGCCAGTAGTAGTTAACCAGAGTTAGGTGAGTTTGCTAAGAACAGTTTGGAACTGTAACTAATTTGACAAAATACAACAACTAATATTATTTGCTGCAGTTACTAAATAATTATTATTTATGTTTAGCTGTAACAATTTTTTTTTGCAATAACAACCAATTATTTTTGCTGCAACTGCTAAACCATTATTATATAATGTTGCTAAAGATCTTAGTAACAGCGTCAAATGATCTAGGCAATAAGTCATAATATTGTATTGTCAGAAGTAGCTAACCAAAATTAGGCGAGTTTTGTAAAATTATTTTTAGCAGTCACTAATTTATTTAAATACTTCAACTAATATTATTTGCTGCAACTGCTAAATACTATTAAATAATGTTGCTAAAGATCTTAGTAACAGCGTCAAATAAGCTAGGCAAAGATCCTCAATGTATTGCCAGTAGTAGTTAACCAGAGTTAGGTGAGTTTGCTAAGAACAGTTTGGATCCGTAACTAATTTGACAAAATACAACAACTAATATTATTTGCTGCAGTTACTAAATAATTATTATTTATGTTTAGCTGTAACAATTTTTTTTTGCAATAACAACCAATTATTTTTGCTGCAACTGCTAAACCATTATTATATAATGTTGCTAAAAATCTTAGTAACAGCGTCAAATGATCTAGGCAATAAGTCATAATATTGTATTGTCAGAAGTAGCTAACCAAAATTAGGCGAGTTTTGTAAAATTATTTTTAGCAGTCACTAATTTATTTAAATATTTCAACTAATATTATTTGCTGCAACTGCTAAAATACTATTATAAAATCTTGGTAAAGATCTTAGTAACAGCGTCAAATAAGCTAGGCCAAGATCCTCAATGTATTGCCAGTAGTAGTTAACCAGAGTTAGGTGAGTTTGCTAAGAACAGTTTGGAACTCTAACTAATTTGACAAAATACAACAACTAATATTATTCGCTGCAGTTACTAAAATAATTATTGTTTATGTTTAGCCGTAACAATTTTTTTTTGCAATAGCAACCAATTATTTTTGCTGCAACTGCTAAACCATTATTATATAATGTTGCTAAAGATCTTAGTAACAGCGTCAAATGATCTAGGCAATAAGTCATAATATTGTATTGTCAGAAGTAGCTAACCAAAATTAGGCGAGTTTTGTAAAATTATTTTTAGCAGTCACTAATTTATTCCCTTAATTCGACACGGGGAAGTATACTGGACATCGACTTTGAAAAAATCTGATGCATTTATTTTAAACCATATTTAAGTTTTTTTTTTATCAGATAGGTTGCTTATATACTGTATTATTACCCAAAAAATAGCTGTCAATGGACACCTGCACCCGGTCAGGCAGTAGTCTCCGCAATGTCAGGCAGGACGAACGAGGTTTACCCGCTCCTGATAATTCTAGAATTACCCGATTTTTTTGTTAAAAAATAGGCAATGCTTTTTTATTTATACGTTTCAGATGGTTTTTACAAACGTATACACACACTGCGAGCATTGTAAATATCATAGATTTTGCAGTATTCTTTGTTAAACTTGCATGTCCAGTATACTTCCCATTGCCAGGTTTGCAGTAACTTAGTATGGTTTAGTTACGTCCAGTATACTGGACATTGCCAATGATGCGGACATTTCATTTCGATATGATATTATGTAATTACGTCCATGTTATGTGTGTAACTCTTAATTTCATGATAACTCACATTTATTTATCTTAAAAGTATTCAAAAAAACTCAACACGCGTCAAAATAAGTGGCAATTAAGCGCGCGTGAACAAGAGATGGCACTCCTGAAGACAGTTTTATGGCTCCATGGGTTCTAAAAACTGGTCTTCCCTGCAAAAAATGGCTACATGACTACCATGCCAACTATAGCAATACTTAAAATACTTCAAATAATACCTGTTGGCCTATTCTCTTATCAGGAAGCAAAATAAGCTGCTATCATACTTATGCACCTAGACCCACTGGGCAAAACCTACACCTGTATACTGAATCAGCCGATAGAGATTCCACCACTTATTGGTTGCTTGCTATATACGGATACCAAAAAGAATAATTTTCAATAAAAATTACGATATAAAACAAAAGGGAGCAGAAATTGAACCAATAAATAATGAACTTAGTACGCACCTACACAGGACTCTCAAAAACCAATATGATTTAGAGCTGGTGTACATTCTCTTGCCCTCGACAGCATCTTTGACATATCTGCTGTTAGGTGCTTACATCTCGACCTTCCAGTACGAGTGAGTTGCCTTTACAGCAGCCTCAATAGCTGTCAGGCCACTGTGAATGCAATACTATGGTATGCGGATTTCTATTTGAGGGCACAGCCATATCAAAGCTCTAAAAAGCAACGAAACTAACAGCAATCTTATCCTAAAACCCTGTCCTCGACGGACCACCTTCCAGTGGATCGAAGGGCACAGTGAATCTTAGATAACAACTCCTCATATGAACTTGCTAAGATATATTCCGAAATTGTGTGAAGCCCAAATTCGCTTCTCCCCTTACTACTGTCAACTTTCTTACATGAATACGCTAGAGATGAACAGAACTCAAAGACAGATCCATGTTTTCCTGAAATGCGAAGCCTTTTTGCCTTCTTTAACATTCCTAACGAAAAAAAAAACCGTTCAAAAGAGGGATCATTCTTCAAAGGTGAGCCTTTACGACACTTCTTTACTTTAGGGCGGATTAAGCATGACTTAGTAAGCCAAAACGCATCGAACATTATACATTAAACAGTAAATTTGCATAAAAAAGAGTTTCTATAAAATTAAAAAATACGTCTTTAATTCGACAATGGGAACTATACTGGACACCAATATTTTTTGTTACTTTTCAGAGAACCTGGCAATGTCCAGTATACTGGACATGCATTTACTGAAAATGTAGATATACTAGATTTTTTTCATTATTTTTCCTGGTTTCAGGAATATCTAAGGATGACAAAAATAATAAAAAAAAAAACAAAATTTCGCTAATTTTTGCTCTTGTCGAATTAAGGGTTAAATACTTCAACTAATATTATTTGCTGCAACTGCTAAAATACTATTATAAAATCTTGCTAAAGATCGTATTAACAGCGTCAAATAAGCTAGGCCAAGATCCTCAATGTATTGCCAGTAGTAGTTAACCAGAGTTAGGTGAGTTTGCTAAGAACAGTTTGGAACTGTAACTAATTTGACAAAATACAACAACTAATATTATTTGCTGCAGTTACTAAAATAATTATTGTTTATGTTTAGCCGTAACAATTTTTTTTTGCAATAGCAACCAATTATTTTTGCTGCAACTGCTAAACCATTATTATATAATGTTGCTAAAGATCTTAGTAACAGCGTCAAATGATCTAGGCAATAAGTCATAATATTGTATTGTCAGAAGTAGCAAACCAATATTAGGCGAGTTTTGTAAAATTATTTTTAGCAGTCACTAATTTATTTAAATATTTCAACTAATATTATTTGCTGCAACTGCTAAAATACTATTATATAATATTGCTAAAGGTCTTAGTAACAGCGTCAAATACCTAACAAAATAATGACGAGTTTCTTAAAACCCGATAGTAGCAGCCACAGAAATCTTAATAATAAGGCAAATATTAATATTTCTATGGTAGCAACCTTTGATTAAAATAAAATAGCGGTAGATATGTTACGTTCTTACGTTAAGTATTCAAACAGTGACTCTAATGCTGGGTCTACATTAGTGGGCGAAGATTCGTATCGCGTTGGCGCGCAAAACATCCGTTCTCGGACATACACGATGTTCTTGTCTACATTGGCGGGCGAAGATTCAGAAAGCGGCATACGGCGAATATTCGTTGTTTAGTTTTGCGGCCGAGACGATGGAAGAAGCAGTGGCTTTGCATTATATGTCAGTAAATTTAATATTTGTTACATTTGTACGAATATTAGTAGCGTTTTACCTTCAAATAAAACGCTTGTTGTGTCCGGAGACTCATTCGGGGTCATATAAACATTATTTGAGTCAAGCATCTTCCGTTTCCGTGTCACATCTATACAGTTATATGCAAATGTCGCCCTTTTGACAACACGATGATGACGTATTTCCGCCTTCGTTCACCAGGTGGCTGCAGCGCGCCAAAACCTTCATTGTGGCCTCAAAACCCTAAAAACTTGAGAAACAATTAAACCAGGCAGACTTTAAAATTATGACCCCGAATGAGTCTCCGGACACAACAAGCGTTTTATTTGAAGGTAAAACGCTACTATTGTGTCCTTCGGCCTCATTCGGGGTCATATAAACATTATTTGAGGCTTTGTTTGTTATCGCCTGGTGAACGGGACGCCAATGACCAATTTAAGTATACATTTACTAAATATATTGCAATAAAATTATAACCTTTTAAAATAACTAATTAAACACTTACAAACTGAAATAAACTGCACATTTATACGTACCTTATAGTTATAACATCTTTTTGTAAACTTACCATAATCATGTAACATTTCTCATACCTTATTCACTATAAAAATAACAAATGACTTATTTAATTGAAACAAAGATAATTAATAAATTGGCTGAAAAAGATGAATCAATGAGCTTCCCTGTGCTGGAACCGCTGGAACCACTTCCCTCCTGTAATGTTTTTTAAAAGTATTACCGGATCTCCAATTTGCTCGTGCCATTATCTCGTCAAGAGGTTCGTTATCCAACCAACTTCGGGAAGCAACCGCAGAACGAAAACTACCCGAAGTAGCTGAATTCCTGCCTCTTTCAAAATCGGCTTAACCGAACCAGCCAATATAGTTTTAGTAGCTTTTTTTATTTTTTTATCGTGGTAAAATCATCAAATGAGTCCTCCCACCCCGGGCAGGGCGGGAGGGACTGTCAGACTTGTACTGACTAAAATCCACGGTGTCCTTCAATAGCCCTTTATATTCCGGGGTCACGGTAATGAGATAAGTCCCGCGACCCCGGCAGGCTTCGGCCCTCTAGAGGGGGGCCCCGTCATCTTGCTGACGCTCTTTGAGGCGCGCGTGGAACACAACGCGCCGTCGACCCGGGCATGGTCCATGGTCGGGCAGCGAGTTGCCCTTTACTCGCCGCCCGCATGCCCGCGCCTACGGTGGCCGGAGATCGTCTTGCGACGTCCGTCGCCGTGGGTGTCCACCACTGCGGTTGGGGCGGAGGGAGGACATTGTCCTCTCCCTCACGCGGCCCGCCTCCTCCTTCGCGAGCATGACTGCTTCGCAGAAGGAGGCGACCGCTTCCCACTCCGTCTCGCCCCGCAGCATGGCCGCAACCAATGCCGGGCGCGAGAGATATTGTTCTAGTGATAGATTATTTATTACAGTTTGTGGAAAAGCTAAGCCAGCTTATAGTTTTAGTAGCTGGCTTAGCTTTTCCACAAACTGTAATAAATAATCTATCACTAGAACAAAGCAAACGACGTGGTTTTCCAATTTCTATGAGCTTTTTAAGCCAAACCACCGGATCAAGCGCCTCATTCTCAACATTACCTAATAAACTCCAACCTGACTGTACGTGAGTTTCTGAATCAGTTTTCGACCCAAAATGCGGCCAAAACATTATGCTATTCTCGCCTACTATACATCTATCTGGAGATACACTTAGCAATGTTAAGTCGTGTATCCTACGCCCTGAACATAACAACAAAAGAACTGCACTAACTCTTGAAATATCGAATAGGCTTTGATTTTGAAGAGGTCTACTGCCCAACCAACCTACCAGAGACCCAGGATCCCAAATAGTGGGTGGACACTTCTTAGGTTGCTGCAACGCTATAGCTTTAATCATTTGATTAACTAAAATATTTGAACTTAAGCGGGCCTCGATCTTTGTATTGCATAACTTTATGTTGGTTGTGTCTACTTAGACACAACCGATTTATGAAGTAAAATTGTACGATACGATAACTTTTCTTTTAGGTGTAAGTCGGCTATAGGTATTCAAAGTTGACGACCTCCAACCTTGTTTGAGCAGACACTTTTGTTCTGCCGACCAGTCACCTAAGGATTCAGACCACCCCCACATTTCCATACTTCTAAGACCAGCTCCTTCTCCTTCCGAGGTGGTGGCTGCCCGGTCCTCGTGTCCACTAGCACCTTCGATAACCTGTGAATCGTGAATGGAGGTGCGGTCGCTCTGGTTTTCAAGTCTGCTCTCCAGAATGCTCGGGACCACCTCGGTGCAACTATCAGGAATATACCTCGAGCCTGATTGAGATGCATCAGGACCCGGGGTAACAAACTCGGAGGAGGAACGACCCAAGCTAGACGAAAGTCCCAATTGAATGAGAACGCGTTGTGCCTCCATGCTCGCTGGTCTCGTTGATCTAGAGTGACATAGCAAGGCACTACGTGAGCTGTGCTGGAGGCAAAAAGATCTGTCTGGGGAACACCCCACTTTGCAAAGACAATGCTGGTGAATGAAAGGTGCAAACTTTTTCACCCACCTATAACACAAACTGTAAACTTTAAACACGAGTTAAAAATGAGTAAGTGTCTTAGCAACCCTAGCTAATATCACATTAGTAATAATAGCAAAAAATATTTGGCGTTTTGAGCGCCGCGCGCCGCGCCGCCGCGCTGATGCGAAACAGTTCAAAGTTTGTTCGTGAGGTATGGTATCCGTGCCGTGCAGTGTTGCCAAGACTAGCCCGGCCCATGTCGCCAATTCGCCAAAATCCCCTAATTTTTAGCCTATCGGGTTATGATTTTGACCGTTAAGTAGTGAAAATTTTATTTACATACCTACTACCAGGCTATGCGTTTGCTATGTTAACCATTGTCGATGGCGTTGTTGGCTTGGCTCACAGGGCATGCAGGGCCGACCTACTTAGGGCTTCTACATATTTTCTTGTTGTTTATTGGTTGAGTTGAGCGCGATAAGTGAAAAGTTGAAAACTTTAAAATTGAAAATTTAAGTTTTTGTAGACAATTGGTGTCGATTCAGTTGTGCACAAACTAAACATAATTTAGGTTATTGCTATCTTTTTCGCTCTAATAAAACGAAAAAGAGGTAATAGAGCTGTCAAATTAAATCGAACAAATATTTTCATAAAAATTAAGGGTGCACGTAATAACATGTCGACTAAAAACACGGTAAAGCGCAAGGCATAAACTAGTTTGACACCCCTAACTTAGTTCATAGACCGTCCTTTCCTCGCACTGCGTTTTAGTAAAAGATAGTAATAGCCTAAATGAAGTTTAGTTTGTGCACAACAGAATCGACACCATTACCTGTTACGTGCGTGACCATTCAAAAGTAATTAAATCAAATTGGAACGAGTCAAAGTTATAGCCAACCGTCAACATCTACTGCATCCGAAATTACTAAGACCCCAAATACCTAGTGATGATACTGACGATGATGTATTATAAATTACAAAAGCTATTGCACTTAATTTTCATTAATTTTGAACTAATACTTTTACTGAGTTTTTTATTTACCTTAATTTTACATCAGACACTTCGATGGATTTCAATGACGAGAAAAATGCAAGATTTAACGGATTTTCGTAATAAAGTCGGCGGAATTTCAAAATTATTGTTGGCAACACTGGCGCGCGCGCGGCTGGCTGACCATTTTAGGCCGGTTTCAGTGCTTGACCGACCGTCGGTGCGTACCATCGGTCCTGACGATACGCATAACCGATCGTCAGTTTGTAACGTTCAGTGCTGTCCTGACCAAGCAAACAGGCCGGACTGGTACAGTCACAAAAATGGACGCGTTTACAAATGTTTTAATTGCTGCTACCTATATTTTTTCGTTCACTCTGCGACTGTTCATCTAAATTCGGACACAAAGATGTACAAACTATTTGTATAACAATTGGCCTTTGTCCCACAGAAGTTCACGAAGTCGAACTTATCGAAATTCGACAATATATGCCATGTCTGATCATAATTAGGTACTTAAATCACTAAAAAGTAAAGATAAAATCAAACAATATTATTGAAGTTTTGAACTAGTAGGTTCGATTATTTTTACGATGATACACGCATCCGTGCGGTCGGTCCACCGGTCGGTGCAGCACTGAACGCGTTCATATGTTTCCATAGCGCGTCGGTCGACCGACGGCACGCATGCGGACGCGCTCGACCGACGGTCCTCGTACGCAGTGCGTAGCAATATACGCCTGCGTACGGTCGGTCGAGCACTGTGACGACTTGTGAATTTTCATACAAATGAGAAGCGCGACCGATGTACGCACCGACGGTCGGTCGAGCACTGAAACCGGCCGTTTTCAACCAAAGACTACCTCATTTTCAACAGCGCACGCATGGCGCACGCAGCGGGTGGTACAGCATGCAGTTCATATTTAAATTAATGGTTAGTAGTGCTAGTGTATTTCTTACTTTAAGGTGAATTTGAAAGTTTGTGAATAGTAATTAATGATTATTATATATAGGTAGGTACTTATTGAGAATGGAATCCGACATAACTGTGTTGCTGAGCACGTGGGGCTACGGGGAAGAAATTATCAGTTTTAAAGGTAAGTACCTACATTGTATTGCACAACCTCAACCTTTAATAATCATACATTTTAATATTGTAAGTGTAAAGTACTTTAAGTATGTCTTTTAACTTAAGTTTTAGAAGAGGCATACAGATAATATGCCTATCGTGCCAGTAGGTAATTTCATCCTTCAAACCGAAACACCACCGAAACACAGTAAACCTGCTTGCGCACAAGCCCTTCATAGAGAGCTTAGCTACGAATCATTTAAGTATCTCTCTTCAAAGTCAAGCCACACATTGTATCATGTCCTAATATTCATGTAGGTACTTCATTGTTTTTCAGATGAAGGCATTAAAGTTCATCATTTAAAAAAATTACGGAATACTCATTGGAAAAAATATTTCCCAAAATCGGAGAACGAATCACTTTCATGAACCATATTGAATCTATTTGCCAGGTAATTTTTTTATGACTCAACCATTTTTCATCATTATTTTTCAAGCATTGATCATCATGATGAAATGAAATGCTTTATTTTGTCAGACATGAATAAGATTCTTCTTCAGGTGTCACTAGTGTTTATTCGAACTAGTGTGATGAAAGGATTAAAGTGCGCCTCAAGTAGGCTCCTTTAATTGCAACTTAACCTTAATAAAGCAAATAAACATCTTGGGTCCTTCCATGCACTTGACACAATTCTGGCTGATGAAATGCAAATAGTTTTATTATAGGAGACACCAGCAAAAAAACCAAGGTTATATGATGACTCGGATACAACAAGTATTGCATCAACCAACTCTGCGGCCACATAATTATTCTGGAAGTCAAAGCTTGGTAAGTAGATGCATTAACTTTTGGACATTTAGTTTAAATAATAAGTAGGTAGGTATGTAATCATAGGTATTTGGTTATATGCGCTATGTATGTATGTTGTGTGTAGTATTTTTGGACCAATTTTTGTAAAATTGGTCCTGTTTTTTGCTAAAAACAGACCTCAATAACTTTGTGGTTGATAGAGATTAGAAAGTTCTGACCGTGCTATTACAATTAGAGGCCTCAGCTGAAACAGTACCTAAGTACTTTGTTTATTTTTTTTTCTGGAAATCACAAAGGGTGTTTATAGGTATAGAAGTTTTAAGCTACATTATTTATATTATTAAGCCCTGTATTTATTTTAATTACTGTGTTGCCTGACATAAATGATTTATTTATTATTATTATTGTAAGTATGCATTAAGCATTTAAGTAAGCATTTAGCAAAAAGCTGATATTTTGATGATTAATAGACATTTCAATGTACTTATTTATGGTTGGAAATTAAACACCGTGTTCTTCACGTTATCCATAAACTTTAGCAAATACTTCTATGGCTTTTACAAATCAAATCCAACAAAGGAAGTAGTACTTAAAAAGGCTTCGTTACAAAGATATTTGTAATTTCATTTAATGAAATTTAATTGAGCTATGCAGTGAGAAAGTATCTTAATTTGAAATCTATCAAATACTATTTGCATTTCATTTGTTTCAGCCCGCCAAATGTTATGAATGACGTTGCCAATTCGGATAAAGAGGCATGCATATCGGGTTATTTACGTCTAGGTATTTAGTTTGTATGAAAATTAACAAAAAATAAAAAATAAGAATTTATTAATGTGTCCATAATGAAAAATGCTTACTTCCGTGGTTTGAACATCTGGTCGAAGTTTATGTATATCGTCCGGAACACGGTGTATATCACAGGTCTCCAATATTATTTTTTTGCAATGAATCTATGAAACCACCTAGCCATACTTTTCTAACCAAGGTGTAGGGTAAGTTAAGTCAGTCAAGGCTTAGGGGCTTGGTTTTTCCTGGGATCTGATAACTTTTTCACAGCAAAAGCGTTATGAGCTGTGCTGTGAGTCTTGGCGATGGCTACATTTGTTTATTGCCTTACAATACACCTTTATACATATTTATTATTTTTTTCAGAGAATAGATGAACTTCTGAAAAGTATGGATGGCACAATGATTTCATCATATTATAAGACAGAGAATAAACTGAACGACTTTTACCGACAAAAACTGACAGATATAATAATACGTGAAGAACTGCAAAATGATATCAATAAAAGGTTAGTTTAGTGGCTACATTTTTAAAGTTTCATAATTAATTATACAGACATACACAAAATGTTTTGTACACGCGCGTCCTTGTGCGGTTCTTACACAGACGTCGTTTTGTACGTGTGTGTGTGCGTGTGACGTGTTTCATACTAATAATTGCAGATAATCTACACTGCACTATCTAGGCCCAAACTAAGCAAGCAGAGCTTGTACGTTGGGAACCAGTTAGCTGATATAATACTTAAATACATTTTTTCATTCTTAGAATACAATAAACCTGACACCCAGACAGAGAACAAACATCTGTGTTCACAAATATTTGTTCTCGGTGGGGATCAAACCCACGCCCACCAGCGCAGAAGGCAGAGCTACTACCAACTAAGCTGTGAAGGCTGTACTAAAATTGGAGTCGCGTCACGGTGATGAATTTGGAGTAGGAATTTGATAGGAATGAGAGCTATGTTGAAAAAACTTAGTAAAGACAGAAAGTAGCAAATACATTTATTCACGTGTTAGTTTTTTCTATACAAATTACAATGCCCTATTTCACATTTCTACGTGCGAGTGGGTGGAGTGTTGGCTGACTTGCTTTATCTATACACCGTGTTCCGGACGATATACATAAACTTCGACCAGATGTTCAAACCACGGAAGTAAGCATTTTTCATTATGGACACATTAATAAATTCTTATTTTTTATTTTTTGTTAATTTTCATACAAACTAAATACCTAGACGTAAATAACCCGATATGCATGCCTCTTTATCCGAATTGGCAACGTCATTCATAACATTTGGCGGGCTGAAACAAATGAAATGCAAATAGTATTTGATAGATTTCAAATTAAGATACTTTCTCACTGCATAGCTCAATTAAATTTCATTAAATGAAATTACAAATATCTTTGTAACGAAGCCTTTTTAAGTACTACTTCCTTTGCTGGATTTGATTTGTAAAAGCCATAGAAGTATTTGCTAAAGTTTATGGATAACGTGAAGAACACGGTGTATAGGGTGTTAAAAAATCAACTACAGGAATTTCGTGTGCGTACTCGGTATCAAAAACCAAGTACATTCCAAAAAAAAATTTTTGTTTTTGAGAACTTTAAAAAAAAAAATTAAAATTATTCATTTTTTTTTCAAGCATATTTCTATTGACCTATTTAATTAATATGGCCAATAAAATAAGTTATTTGTAAGTATTTCGATAAATTGCCAGTCCAAAGTCTGCAAAATGTGATGGGAAAGTTGGGATCAGCTGTGAACGCTACATACGGGTGAACGACCTCAAAGAGCAATCAAATTCATACATGACCAAAAAAAAATGGTTGAAAAAAAATTTTTTTTTTTTGAAAAAAAATGCTCGAAAAAATTTTTTTTTCTTTGGAATGTACTTGGTTTTTGATACCGAGTACGCACACGAAATTCCTGCAGTTGATTTTTTAACACCTTGTATAATTTTAAGATTATTTGTTTTTCAGTTTCCCAAACAATATCATAGAATATTGGTCTAACCAGATAGTTAACTACTTCAAGGAAGAATCTTACGTAAGACGAAAATAATAATATCTAAGTAGAGTTTTAGGCAATTTAGGATGTCTGGTTTAAGTCCCAGTTATACATATATCTATACCTAGATACTACCTTGTAGACTTAAAACTGTTGGTAAATCTTTAATGTACCTGTACATAGTTTACATGTGTGTATGTATTGTATAGGTAAAATATTTTTTATAAAGTATGTTTTTTAGAATATATTTAATGAATATAATATTTAAACTAACTGTTACCTGTGTCTTCGTCCGCATTTATAAAGAAAGCTAGTACCTCATAAATTTTAACGCATACTTTTTCCCATCTAGGGATGATTTAACTATTTGTTTCTTTTATCCTTCCACAGAATCTAATCTATCTCCTAGACTAATTGCGCTACGATCCATTCAGCCGTTTAGTCGTCCTCCTTTAGGGATAATTTTCTAAAATTCCCCTATTTCCCCCCAAAGATTATTTTTTGAGATAAAGGTTATAAGTACCGAGTTATTTTCGCAAACAATATTAGTACCTATGTATAATGTAATTAATAATTAGGTATATTTACATCCATACTATTTTTAATTTTATTAAAGGCTGATTTTTCAATCTACGGAGTAACGTTATTAATTGTCGAAAGAATAATGACAGTCCTTGTTTTTGACAAGCATATAGAAGAGATGCATATATTTTTAACTGAGGGATTTTATGTATAGATGGAAAAATTAGCCCCAAGTACAATATATTTTGTTATCTGTCAAAGATATTTTAAATATACTTAGTGTCATTGAATAAATAACATTTAGCAAAACGTATTTAATAGCATTAGATAGTAAAAAAACACGACGCAGTTTTCAATTTAATACTATTTAGGCATCATATTTTTTTAGGAGGTTTGGGCAGGATGTACCAAGGGAAAAAATAGAGAATCGGCAGGAGGACGTGGTGTACTTCTTAGTAGATACTACAATATGAGAAGAAAGCTTATAAAAGTAGGCGCGATTTCAAAAACACACAAGACAACTGACAAAGAAGACCACAAACATACTGATGACGACACAGGTATGTAGGCTGCATAATTTTATCGCTTATTTCAAGATACCCACTAACACCCCACCCCACTACATGCAGGGCCCAGAAGAAGCGTCTGTGAAGCTCCTTACTTTACCATATCTCCCTGCGGTCGTTAGTGTCAAGCACTCGAGGTTGGGGCCAGTTCTTTTTAGCTAAGGAGAGCGGGGTGAGGCCCTTGTCCATCGCGACCACATCTCGCTGTAGCTCTGTCTCTTTCCCACACTGGAATGACTCCTGCTTTAAGATAGTAACCCCTCAGTTCTTTTATTTCTTGACTTTCACACAGGATATTACAAGCTTCCAGGTAAATAAATGTCATTTTAGGAAGTTGACAGTACACATGCATGACTCTTCCACTTCGTTGTATCCTGAAAACCTGAAGTGGAAATTTTCATCTCTGAATATGTATTAACACCTATACTAGTAACCAAACCCATAAAATCTGTAAAAAAACGTAAAATGTACCCATACATTAATTTTAATCATTTATAATATCTTTAATCCTCGTTTTTGAAAAATATCAAAACCGTAAATGTGCGAATATATTACTAGGTGTGCGACATATATACAAAATTACACCTAACAACTATTTTTGTAGGTACCTCAACCATTGTGCAAGCAATAAAATAATTTATTCAGTATTGAAGATCACAGGTGGTCTAGTGGCCCTGCGGTCGTGGATTTCGAATCCGAAAAATTGTGTAAATAAAATAAAATATTATGTTAAAATTGTTATTGTATGTGTATAATGAAAGCATTAGTATACCATTAAACCTTGGTTGTTAATTTGTCTGTATGTAACATAGTACTTATACAATTTTTAGATGATGAGCACGAAGACTTGATACGCTGGTTAAACAATACCAAAACGGTTAATCTTGTTTCTGAAAAGTGGGACCACACTACTGCAAAAAGATTATCGATGCTGAAAGGATCGATGGAGATCCACAACTACATGGATGCATTTCCTGCCATCAAATGTTTTGATGGGTATAGACTGGTAAATGACTACAATTTATTTCGAACTAGCAGCAGCATCGGCTTCGCCCGCGTTTTGTTTTTTTTTTCGGGATAAAAAGTAGCCTGCTAATCCAGGTTATGGAATCGAACATCCTTAATCTACAGTTTTCTTCAACATACAGTTTTCCAAAAATAAAGACCGATATAAAAGCTTATCACAGTCATTTAATGCGCCCTTTATTTGTTAAAAATAAGTTTGTTTGCTAATCGAACCACCTTAACGTTATAATTTGTATTATTTACTTGCAGCTAGAAACCGATTTTAAAAAATTATATCCTGATGCTGAATTGCAACTGTATGGAAGCTGGCCGGCACTGTCATCTTTCATAATCAGCAAAATTCCAAACAAAGAAAAGAATGAAATAAACGACTGCTTTACACCAGGTAGATATGCATAGTTAAGTAACATGTTTTATGATTTAGCTATCAAATTACGCTATCACATACATATAATATATATAGCGGTCAAAATCATAACCCTCCTATTTGCTTCGCCGTAGTCGGGTAAAATAAAACATGTTTCGGCCACCATAGGCCAGGCTCCATACTTAATGTGACAAGCTTGTTCTTTTTATTTGCAGATGGAAAGAAAGTTAAAACTATACGAGCCTTGGCATTATTATTCCCAATAAAAAATATCATAATGAAAAAGTCAAAACAGTGGAGACCTTCAAGGTTGGAAACAAAAGATGGCTTATTTCAATACGTCAAAGTGAGTGGTTTATTATAATTCATGTCTACAAATTCTTAGGGCTTATTTTTCCATCTATAGATAAAGGAGATCATTCTTTTTGGGCCTTTTCTGAAAGTGCCGGCCAACGAAAAAAATTGGTACCTACGGGTAGCACTAGTCATTTGGAGCAATAATTACTATGGCACAAAAGTTGTAGGATTACTCTCGGCCAAGTTATACAAGTTTGAAAATTAGTAATTTTCATACATTTTTTGATTTCTGGAAGTGCCGAGAAACATCAAATAATGATAAGTATTGCTAGAACTTGCGACCTCAAGCAATTAAACATAACATCACGACTGTAATCCCCGAAGAGATGGGCAGAGGTGTACCTAATTAAAATGAAAAATAATCTCTTTATTTTTGTGAAAAGAAATAAAATAATTTTAAAATATACAAATCTGCTGGTGAGACCAGCATCGGGAACAGAATCGAAGCTGCCTGTGGTAGGTGTCTTGGGAGAGCAACCTCATAACAATACCAAAAGTAATGCTTTCTGAATCAAACACGTTTTTTTGGCTGATAAAATCGTCAACCGTGCTATGGTATCCTGCTAAGATAGTCCTACGACCTGGCGTTTGGATCTTTAAGGGCCACTGAAAGCTAATTTAGCCGCGCGTGGAACACGACATGCTGTCGTCCTTGGCATGATCCTTGATAAGACAACTAGCTCCCCATTACTTGCCGTACGCGGCTGAATTGAGATTTCGAGGGTGTCCTCAACTTCAGGTGTTCTGCCTCCTCATTCGCTGTCATTACTGCTGCAGAAGAAGTGGCAGCCTCCTTTCCGGATAGTTACCTTGTGATCTGAAAGCAGATTCTCCAGCATCTATGTCTATGAGTGGATCACCCGATTAGCCATGTTCCCCTGGTGCGATCATCTATGTCTATGAGTGGATCACCCGAATAGCCATAATCTCCTGGTGCGATCAGCTTCTCTGGTCGCCTCTTTATGGAGACAACGGACACAGGGTTCCCATAGAGGGGCTTTAACTGCACCATTTCCACGTAGAGCCTTCAAAAGGGCGTTTGCCCTGCAAGGTTGACAGCTTGAAGGCAGCCCCGACGCCCCCAACCCGATCCTGTTTTTGACCCAAACGACGGAAAGTCTCCTAAGTTCCACGGCATGTCAAGGACGAGAACCAGTCTACTCTCGTTGACTGGACAGCGATGCAAACCCGTCCCACCGTTCATTGTGGACCGTATTGTGACAGTATCACGTTCCGAAGGCTATGAGGCTCTTTCAGAAAACAATAAATGTATGAATGAAATTAATTGAAACCGGCTCGTCGACTATCTTAGTATCTGGAACGTGAAGGGCAACTGAATGAAGAGGGTGGGCTTTTAGTCAGCAGGAGGCACGGCGTCCTGACCTACCGCATGACGCAGGTCCTCACCAGACACGGAAGTTTCGGGAGGTACCTGTGTCTGAGGAGACATAGACACAATCTGATGAGGAAGGAGGAAATGCCTGGGTGTTCCATTGCGAAAGTCACCCGGAGGACACGGTGGAGCATGCGGTGCAGGACTGCCCCGTTTGGGCAGAGCACCGCCGTGTCCTCACGACGGCGATAAGCGGAGACCTCTCGCGCCCGGCATTGGTCGAGACCATGCTGCGGGGCGAGACGGAATGGGAAGCGGTCGCCTCCTTCTGCGAAGCAGTCATGCTCGCGATGGAGGAGGCGGGCCGCGTGTGGGAAAGAACAGCGTCCTCCCTCCACCCTAGCCGCAGTGGTAGACGCCCACGGCGCCGGACGTCGGCAGACAATCTCCGGCCACCGTAGGCGCGAGCATGCGGGCGGCGAGTAATGGGCGACTCGCTGTCCGACCATGGACCATGCCGGGGTCTTCGGTGCGTTGTGTTTCACGCGCACCTCAAAGAGTGTCAGCGAGATGACGGGGCCCCCCTTTAGGGGGCCAATGCCTGCCGGGGTCGCGGGACTTTTCAAATTACCGTAACCCTGGAACGTAAAGGGCTATTGAAGGACACCGTGGATTTTAGTCAGTACCTACAAGACTGACAGTCCCTCCCGCCCTGCCCTGGGAGGGAGGACTTATTTGATAATTTTACCACGTAAATAAAACCCCTAACCACAGGCAACTTCGGTTCTGTTCCCGATGCTGGTCCCACCAGTAGATTAGTATATTTTAAAATGATTTTATTTCTTTTTACAAAAAAATAAAGAGATTATTATTAATTTTAATTAGGAACACCTCTGCCCAACCCTTCAGGAATAACAGGCGTGATGATATTTTATGTTAAATTGCTTGAGATCGCTAGTTCTAGCAATGCTCATCATTATTTGGTGTTTCTCGGCACTTTCAGAAATCAAAAAATGTATGAAAATTACGAATCTTCGAACTTGTATATCTTGGCCAAGAGTAATCCTACAACTTTTGTGCCATAGTAATTATTGCTCCAAATGACTAGTACTACCCGCAGGTACCAATTTTTTTCGTTGGCCGGCACTTTCAGAAAAGGCCCAAAAATGTATGGAGCGTGAATGTTCTCCTTTATCCGTCAGATAAAAATATCCATCTCTTTTTTAGGCTTGTTCAAAAATAAGGACTGACATTTTTTATTTGACGAATAGCTTTACTCGCGTTTAGCTTATAACTTAGCGATATTAACTTTAGTTACTGTCTATGTTTTTTAATCTAAATATCAAGCGAGAATGTTTGAAAGCGAGGTTCATGGTCGCCAAGCGACTCGCTGTCAATTGAAGATTTGAGATGAATACATTTGTGTTCTAATACATTATTTGTTTGTTTCAGTCTGTCGCTGACATCCAGCCAACAAATTTAAGAAAAAAAGAAAAGTTTTTTGATCTGGGGCTTAATCTTGGCCCTCAGTTATATGCAGTGTCTCCAGATGAAGACAACATAACTGAATGCTACATGATCATCAATGCCACAATGTACAATATTGGCAGCCCTCTTAAAGCCTTTGACATTTTCTTTAAAACATTTCACTCATTAAATTCCTGTTATCCAAAAGAAGTTGAGAGGGAAATGCATTTTCTCCAAACATCCGTCTATAACATACAGTGTGACACTGATAAAAAAATAAGAGACGCGAGAAGTTCGGCGTTAATGAACGAATATAATAAGTTTAAATCTTTTAATGTGTAAATGAAAAAATGTACCTTGACTACCAGGTATCCGAACATCCACCTCTATATTTAGAATACTAACAGAATGTTACGAAGGAAAACGCGCATAAATGGTACGGGCGTGATCTAATGTGCGCATTCAACTCCAGAGGCATCATTTGGTTAACATTTAATCGCGTTTTGCTACATAATATTCTGTTAATATTATAAATACGAAGGATGTTCGGATGTTGAAGATGACATACGTACTTTCAAAGGTGTTGAAAGATTTTTCTATACTGATATTTTTTCACAAACCTACGGCGCACAATATAACTTATAAAATTCAATATGAATAGAAGACACTGACGAGCACAAAATAATAATATCGCTAATAGTCCAGTCAACGAATGATTATAGAGGGAAAGTCTTGGAACACAATTTTTGACTTCATAACTTTGTTTAGACTAGTTAGGAGGTAAACATATCAAAAGTCCCCGCCTCTAGCCCTTGAGCTGTGGGAGGGGGGGGGGGGGGGGGTTTGAAGGTCCCATTTTTTGGTTTTTCGCTTATATCTCGGAACCTATGCGTCCTAGCGACATAGTACCTCAGAACAAAATAAAAGCTGATTAAATTTGCTACAAGTTATACTAAATAAGTATTTCGATATCTTTTACAGTTTTCGAGATATATACTCCTGAAAGTCTGTCATTTTGAAAAAATGACCGACTTTCAGGAAACTAACTTTACATTTTTGCGCTTTTTTACCGGATAACTCTTTAACGATACAACCATAAGTAAATGCTGGCAAAAGGGTTGTGGAACACTCAATTTCCTTGAATAATACTATAATATTTTATCCATTTTCTTTAAAATGGGCTTTAGTCTAAGCTAATGTAATGTGCCAGCATTACATTGATACATACTCGTACATTGATTTACAAAGACCTTTTTTCAAAGACCAGGTACCTACCTTTTATATAAAATATAATATACAGCATGTACATTAACATTTGAAGGGAAATAATATAGTTTTATTGAAGAAAATGTAATGCTCTAAAAGCTTTTTGCCGGCAATTATTAACTAGTTGCATCTTTGAAGATTGCCGTTCTAAAAATGTAAAGTTGGAATGATTTTTTCAAAATGACAGACTTTCAGGAGTATATATCTCGAAAACTGAAGAAGATATCGAAATGCTTATTAAGTATAACTTGTAGCAAATTTAATCAGCTTTTATTTTGTTTCGTGGTACTATGTCGCTAGGACGCATAGATTCCGAGATATAAGCGAAAAACAAAAAAATGGGACCTTCAAACCCCCCCCCCCCCCCTCCCAAAGCTCAAGGGCTAGGGGCAGGGACTTTTGATATGTTCACCTCCTAACTAGGCTAAACAAAGTTACAAAGTCAAAAATTGTGTTCCAAGACTTTCCCTCTACACCGTGACTTTTTAGTCGTCTTACAAAAGCAGCCCAGTTCATGTATCCAATGACTAGTAAACGTTCATGATAAAAAAATAGGTATTTATGAGATTTGAATAAATAAAAATTAAAAATATTATTCATTATTATGACGCAAGGCGCAGTTTTAGAAACACCCTATAGCGAGCGCGGTCCGAGCCTTGTATCACTGCGCACTGTCGAGCGGCAGCGGCGCGGCGCGGGCGGCGCGGCGTATTATCACAGTTCATTCACCCTAGCCATGTGCCCTAGCGCAAAATAGGTTTCTTACTATTGCCTATTGCAGTCTTAATATTCTCAGTAAGTATGTAGCAGTTTGTTCATTAAAAGCCACTTAATTCCAATTCTTCCTTCATTCTTTTACGGGCTTAGGACCGTCAAACACATTTTTCATAATCCTACTCGTAAAACTGAAACAAAGTGATGTACGGTACGTAAGTACCTAATAAGTGGAGATTAGGTCAGTGGGTCGTCTTAGCGTTAACAAAAAATGTTCGATATCAGTAACAAACAACACTGATCAAAATTTGATAAAAAGAAGAAAAGATAAAATTCGACTGTTTCTACACATCCTACTTACGAGTACATTTAAAATAAATCCAGAATTACCTATTATTAATAACGTGATAAATACCTAGCTAGCAATCAAAAAGATGGTTATTGAAATAAGTAGTATGTAAGTTGTTTGCGGTGTATTGAGAGAATGGGAATCAACTGATATTTTACACTAATTACTAATTTCGTATTTACAATTAATGATCACTTTTTATTTGTCATAAGTAGACCTAAGCGGCTTTACCTGTATTGTAGCAACTGTTCAAACTGTCTACCACCTTGTTCGATGCACAAACGAGCACGTTTTTGGATGTTGTCTTTTAATTAGGTATTTATTTAAAGTCACTCTTACACTCTCACGCTTACGTAGTAACATTTCGAGTAAATTGTCACCACTTATTGCGTACAGGTGCAACATTTGTAGATACTCGATATTCGAGTACCGATAGTTACTATCACTTATTATTAGGTAGGTTTACCTACTCGTCGTTTCACTAAGTATCGATCGCGGACAACAACGCTTGACTCCCGGTAGCGCGCGCGCACACTTCCACTTCCGGGGTTTCGGACGCAACTAAAGTAAGCAAGACTGACCTTCACCTACTTTTAAGTGAAAGGGGCGGGGCGTCGCACGCGCTGCACTTGTAGGGATAGCGTTGGACAATCTAATTGGACGACAGTCCACGTGGACTATGTTAGATTGGCTTGCGATATTTTGTCTCATTGAAAATGGAGATGGAATGATCTGCTCGAATCGTGCAGGGTAGGTATACTCTACGTACAGTTTGATACGTAAACATTTTTAACAGGGTGTTTCATATTTCTAATGTATTATTTATTTTTTTCGTACCTATTATCTTAATTAATGATAAAAAATAATAATCGCGCCTAGAGGTATTTTATGTCGGATACATTAAGTGGACCACTTTTGTAAGACGACTAAAAAGTCACGGTGTATACCCTATTTTGAGCATTCGTTGACTGGGCTATATAGTGACATGTTTACGAGATATCAATGCAACAATGTACAGAACTGGCAGCTTTTGATAGTAAAACATCTGACGGTGCTATTATCATTAGTAGCCTCAGCTGAAACAGTCTTTAATTGTTTTTTGGTAGTTAAAAAACATGGAATTATAATGCGATTTATCATAAATAAGTCTATTTATGATAAATAGCGAGCACAATATGACTCCAAATTTCAAATCTGGTGTGAGTGTGTTCTATGATGTTTTAATTAGTAGGTACTGAACTAGAACCAGTTATATTTACTGGCAATTGTACTAAATGAGTACTTGTGAATATTTAATGGTTGGCATTGTTTTCGTATTAGTATGAAACCGTTGGCTTAACCTTCAATTATCTCGTAAATGTGTTACTTTGTTTATTCTTATTTTGTGTTCGTCAGTGTTCTTATTCATATTTAATTATATAGGTTTTATTGTATGATTTTTTGTTCTTCTAAGCCCATTAGTCGGGTATCGAAGATTTGCACAGCGCTACGCAAATCTTCCATACCCCACGATTTTATTCTCTAAGCGACTACCAAAATACAAATTCATCACAGACATGCGTCGCCGCGTGTTCGAACCTCTATATGAATTTGTAATGCGGTAGTCGCTTAGAGACCAAAATTGCCGGGAATCGAAGACTTGCGTAGCGTTGTGTACGAAGGGGCTAAGTGTCTCCATATTTATTGGCTCTATAGAATCATGCAGCAGCAGACGATAGTCCAGCTTTCATACAAAAATCTTACAACTCCTCTGTATCTCTCTCCTAGCACTACTAACCATTAATTTAAATACGAACTGCCTGCTGTGCTACCGCTGCGTGCGCTGTTGAAAATGTAGTATGTAGGTAGTCTTTGGTTGAAAACTATAATGGTCAGCCAGCCGCGCGCGCGCCAGTGTTGCCAACAATAATTTTGAAATTCCGCTGTATTCATTGGCAGTCAAAAGACAGATGGCACATTGTTACAGATTCATTTTGAAGGAGTCTATATTGCCTAAACTAGTTATTGGATCTGGAATTGTACTAAATGAGTAATTGTGAATATTCAATGGTTGGCATTGTTTTCGTATTAGTATGAAACCGTTGGCTTAGCCTTCAATTATCTCGTAAATGTGTTACTTTGTTTATTCTTATTTTGTGTTCGTCAGTGTTCTTATTCATAATTTTGAAATTCCGCTGTATTCATTGGCAGTCAAAAGACAGATGGCACATTGTTACAGATTCATTTTGAAGGAGTCTATATTGCCTAAACTAGTTATTGGATCTGGAATTGTACTAAATGAGTAATTGTGAATATTCAATGGTTGGCATTGTTTTCGTATTAGTATGAAACCGTTGGCTTAGCCTTCAATTATCTCGTAAATGTGTTACTTTGTTTATTCTTATTTTGTGTTCGTCAGTGTTCTTATTCATATTTAATTATATAGGTTTTATTGTATGATTTTTTGTTCTTCTAAGCCCATTAGTCGGGTATCGAAGATTTGCACAGCGCTACGCAAATTTTCCATACCCCACGATTTTATTCTCTAAGCGACTACCAAAATACAAATTCATCACCGACATGCGTCGCCGCGTGTTCGAACCTCTATATGAATTTGTATTGCGGTAGTCGCTTAGAGACCAAAATCGCCGGGTATCGAAGACTTGCGTAGCGTTGTGTACGAAGGGGCTAAGTGTCTCATATTTATTGGCTCTATAGAATCATGCAGCAGCAGACGATAGTCCAGCTTTCATACAAAAATCTTACAACTCCTCTGTATCTCTCTCCTAGCACTACTAACCATTAATTTAAATACGAACTGCCTGCTGTGCTACCGCTGCGTGCACTGTTGAAAATGTAGTATGTAGGTAGTCTTTGGTTGAAAACTATAATGGTCAGCCAGCCGCGCGCGCGCCAGTGTTGCCAACAATCATTTTGAAATTCCGCTGTATTCATTGGCAGTCAAAAGACAGATAGCACATTGTTACAGATTCATTTTGAAGGAGTCTATATTGCCTAAACTAGTTATTGGATCTGGTAATTTTCAAGACATTAGAGAAACTTGAGTTTCGTTTGCCTTTTATAGAGTGTTTTCCAGATATATTAGAAAATGGTTTTGTTTGTTTCTGTGCTAAGTGGGTTGAAGTGAAAGGGTCTTTATACAAAAACGGAATGGTACTTATGGCGTCGATGAGTCAAGATGTTGGACTTTTGCTGAGATTAAATCAATATTGATATCTGATCGAAATGATGTTATATTTATTTGTTTACCTATGACAAATTTAGGTTTAAATGCTCATGTGCGCGGGTTTGAAGTAGTGAGTGGCAAATCAAGGGACAAATTATTATGTTTGCCACTGACCTCGCTTACTAATCCATTCCCTCTTTGTGTTGTCACTTCTCCAGACAATGATAAATATATCATGCCAAAAGGGATCCGTTAAGGCGATGACAAGAGCTAGTGTACCTCTCGTTCGCACGTTTTGACATTTTGAAAGATAATATAAACTCACTGATCCCATTTTTGAAAAATTGCAATCAACCATTTTGTGTACAATCACATTGCACAGTTTAGTAAAAAATAACTTTTTAATCGATACAAGTTTACCTACTCAAAAGTTTGCTTTACTAGTTTTAGTACTTAAGCAAACTTTTCCGTCCGTTTTGGCAAATTAATAACGTTTAAAACTATGTACTAATACACACCGAAAATGTTTTGTCAATTTAAAGCCGGCGCTCACGTTATTAATATCGTAGACATTTAAAAAAATACTATTTTTTGTAATTTCATAAAAATAAATGTTTAAACTAAAGTTTTTATAATGATAAGCGGTCTGTCTGTATGAAATACTAATAATTGTGATAAAAAAATACACAAAGTGCATAATATTATACTAAGTGACTTGGGCGACGACGGCTTCAAACTGACTTATAATTCTCGGTGTATTATGTAGACGGTACACGTTAGATATAGGAATAATCCCATGTGTTGTAGTGTACGTTACCCTAGCTAGAAAGTGTCTCCTAGACTGATATGAGTGGAACGTATAATTAGTGTATAATCTGCTGTGGATGTGCACCACATAAAAAATCGGTGCGCTTTGTCGTTTTGGAAATAAACGGAAAAAACGATTCTTGCTAGGGTTATGTTTTTCTAGCTAGAAAATTCTAAACGAATGATCGGAGAAAGAAATATTGTGTATGACCAGAGAGCTTACAGTTGTGTAAAGATGTGCACCGAAAATACAGTTATAAATATTTTCTTAAATCTAATACTGTCAAAAGAAAGAAAATATTTATAACTATATTATCGGTGCACATCTTTACACAACTATAAGCTCTCTGGTCATGCACAACATTTCTTTCTCCGATCATTCGTTTAGAATTTTCTAGCTAGAAAAACATTACCCTAGCAAGAATCGTTTTTTCCGTTTATTTCCAAAACGACAAAGCGCACCGATTTTTATGTGGTGCACATCCACAGCAGATAATACACTAATTATACGTTCCACTCATATCAGTCTTGGAGACACTTTCTAGTTAGGGTAACGTACACTGTGTTGTAATGTAGTTGATTATGTTATTAGTAGTTAAATAGATTTAAATTTCTTCAACAGTGTATTACGCTACAATACACTATTGCAATAATATTCTTAATAGTTGATTTACTTCAATAAAATATGTCATTATATTTGGTTTTTAATTTAAAAATATACTGTTTCTAATACAAATATGTATAAAATATTTCCAAAATAAAAAAGTTTTTTTGATAGTGTTTCTGGATGTGGCTGTCACCCACATTGACAGAGGTGTGTGTGTGTGTTTTACCCTGTCACTATTTGACATTACATAATAGTTGCTATGAAATGATTATACCATGGTTAAATTTAAGCAACATTCTTAAACACGGAAGCTAATGTTTTGTAAGCAGGTATTAGAAGTCATACACCATACCAAACCAGCATAGTACTTAAATCTTAACATTAGTAAGTATGTAATTTTCTTTCGGTCTAATCTCTGGTGGTCATAATGGTTTGTTTTTTGTCACAAAGATAGTGGGGATGGGGAAAGAAGGGTTTTCAGTGGTTGTATGACGGCTAACAAAATTCGAATGGAAGATAGTTTTAGCATAGTGACTATGTTTATTTGTTCCTCTTAGGCTTGCTTGCTAGTAAGACAATTTCTACCAAGCGGCAAAATGTTCTAGCACTTTTTTAATTTCACTGATTATGTAATCTATCAATGTTGACTATAGGTTTAAAATTTGACGCAGACATCCATACTCGCAGCTGCGAGTAAACAATTGATATCTGCGTCAAGTTTTATATGTACTTAAAAGTCAATTTTGATAGATTTACTTTACTTACTCATTCGGTGTTTCAAAAGTGTTCCAGCATTTTGACGCTTGGTGGAGACGGTAGTGGGACTGCATCTGGTAGTGTTTTAGCTGTGGCTGTAAACCTCTTAGCAACAGACACAAATAGAATTTACAGCCACAGCTAAACCACTGCCAACTGCAGCTACGATATTACGATAGAGGAGCAAATAAACTTAGCCGCTGCTGCTAAAACTACATTCCATGCTTCGAAATATGTTAGCTGTCTCATCTAAAGTTGTTATATGACGCAACTAATACTCTTAGTAACAGTCACAAATACTATTTACAGCCACAGCTAAAACCCTGAAAACTGCAGCTACAATATTACGATACAGGAGCGAACAAACTTAGCCGCTGCTGCTAAAACTATATTCCATGCTTCGAATTATGTTAGCTGTCTCATCTAAAGTTGTTATATGACGCAACTAATACTCTTAGTAACAGTCGCAAATACTATTTACAGCTACAGCTAAAACCCTGCAAACTGCAGCTACAATATTACGATACAGGAGCGAACAAACTTAGCCGCTGCTACTAAAACTATATTCCATGCTTCGAATTATGTTAGTTGTCACATACAAAGTTGTTATATGACGCAACTAATACTCTTAGTAACAGTCACGAATACTATTTACAGCCACAGCTAAAACCCTGCAAACTGCAGCTACAATATTACGATAGAGGAGCGAACAAACTTAGCCGCTGCTACTAAAGCTATATTCCATGCTTCGAATTATGTTAGTTGTCACATCCAAAGTTGTTATGTGTCTCAACTAATACTCTTAGTAACAGTCACGAATACTATTTACAGCCACAGCTAAAACCCTGAAAACTGCAGCTACAATATTACGATAGAGGAGCGAACAAACTTAGCCGCTGTTGCTAAAACTATATTCCATGCTTCGAATTATGTTAGCTGTCTCATCTAAAGTTGTTATATGACGCAACTAATACTCTTAGTAACAGTCGCAAATACTATTTACAGCTACAGCTAAAACCCTGCAAACTGCCGCAACAATATTACGATAGAAGAGCGAATAAACTTAGCCGCTGCTGCTAAAACTATATTCCATGCTTCGAATTATGTTAGCTGTCACGTCTAAAGCTGTTATATGACGCAACTAATACTCTTAGTAACAGTCACGAATACTATTTACAGCTACAGCTAAAACCATGCAAACTGCAGCTACAATATTACGATAGAGGAGCGAACAAACTTAGCCGCTGCTGCTAAAACCCTGCAAACTGCAGCTACAATATTACGATAGAGGAGCGAACAAACTTAGCCGCTGCTGCTAAAACTATATTCCATGCTTCGAATTATGTTAGTTGTCACATCCAAAGTTGTTATATGACTCAACTAATACTCTTAGTAACAGTCACGAATACTATTTACAGCTAGAGCTAAAACCCTGCAAACTGCAGCTACAATATTACGATAGAGGAGCGAACAAACTTAGCCGCTGCTGCTAAAACCCTGCAAACTGCAGCTACAATATTACGATAGAGGAGCGAACAAACTTAGCCGCTGCTGCTAAAACTATATTCCATGCTTCGAATTATGTTAGTTGTCACATCCAAAGTTGTTATATGACTCAACTAATACTCTTAGTAACAGTCACGAATACTATTTACAGCCACAGCTAAAACCCTGCAAACTGCAGCAACGATATTACGATAGAGGAGCAAACAAACTTAGCTGCTGCTGCTAAAACTATATTCCATGTATCGAATTATGTTAGCTGTCACATCCAAAGTTGTTTTATGACGTAACTAATACTCTTAGTTACAGTCACGAATACTATTTACAGTCACAACTTAAACCTTGCCAACTGCAACTAAGGTATTTAGCAACAATAAGACCAAATGTTGGCGGTTACAGATAAATATTGCTAATTGTTTTGCAGCGATAGCTAATATTATTAGGTGCCATATCTAAATACTACTAATTTTATTAGCAGCTACTACTAAACATAAACTAAAATCGGACAAAATTTAGGCTTAAAATATTGCTACCATAGCTAAGTTCTGGTAGCTAAAAACCCTTAGCAACTGTTGCTAAACACTTCGTTGTCCCTATAGTTTGTAAGGATTTTAGCTACTGCAACTCAAATTTTGTTACCATAACTAATTATTTTTCTCCGTGCAGATTCTAGCATTTAATGGTATATATTATATGTGGTATGCTACTGCTCCACCTGGGTCAGCGTTAACGTTAATGATAATGGCCAACTACTCGTTAATTAAGGCGTTAAAAATGCGCGTTGGCTACATTTAGGTTACAATGCCGTTAAGAGTTAATTCTTCGGGAAGTCACGCGTTACACACAAAATGGAGGTTAAAGTAAGACACACAATGGAGCTTGAAGCAGCTACAGTAGTTGCAACAATGAGCGTCATAAATTATTTTAAACATTTATGCAATTTAAAAAAAGAGCACTAACTGCCGAGCGATTCTTATGTGATTGCAGCTTTGGATTCCTAAGAGACGGCTCTGATTGAAAAAGTTTCTAAAAACTCTAAAGCTTTTTCATTCGACCACTCCATTGTCGTTCTCGTAAATGCAGTTCCCAGCCTAAAACAAAGTACATACGTCCTTGCTGTGCGCGCGCGTCCCGCAGAATGAGACGGCGTTAATGTAGCCAACATCGCTTAGCGCGCTGAAATACGCGCTAAAACTCTTTGATGTGTCCAAAAAACCGACACCCGAGCTATCGCTTAACGTTTAATACCATTAGTAATGCCGTTTGTAATTTAATGCTACTGCTCCACCTGGGTTAGCGTTAACGTTAATGATAATGGCCAACTACTCGTTAATTAAGGCGTTAAAAATGCGCGTTGGCTACATTTAGGTTACAATGCCGTTAAGAGTTAATTCATCGAGAAGTCACGCGTTACCAACGACCATTTATATCTAGACGCCTCATGCACGATCTGAATAACGAAAATTATTCTGCCAAGTCGATGAGGTACGACGTAAGCGAGGGGGACGGCGTACTGCGTTCTGATTGGCTAACGGGGACGGGGTACTGCGTTCTGATTGGCTAACTCAAGGTCAGTGCGACGAGGGGACTCACAGGAGTGGTCGAGACACGACGATTATAAGACTTTTTTACCTAATGTGTTGACAGACATCGGTCGCCTGTGATTAGGAGTCTAGATATAAATGGTCGTTGCGCGTTACACACAAAATGGAGGTTAAAGTAAGACACACAATGGAGCTTGAAGCAGCTACAGTAGTTGCAACAATAAGCGTCATAAATTATTTTATGCATTTATGCAATTTAAAAAAAGAGCACTAACTGCCGAGCGATTCTTATGTGATTGCAGCTTTGGATTCCTAAGAGACGGCTCTGATTGAAAAAGTTCTAAAAACTCTAAAGCTTTCTCATTCGACCACTCCATTGTCGTTCTCGTAAATGCAGTTCGCAGCCTAAAACAAAGTACATTCGTCCTTGCTATGCGCGCGCGTCCCGCAGAATGAGACGGCGTTAATGTAGCCAACATCGCTTAGCGCGCTGAAATACGCGCTAAAACTCTTTGATGTGTCCAAAAAACCGACACCCGAGCTATCGCTTAACGTTTAATGCCATTAGTAATGCCGTTTGTAATTTAACACATTAAAACGTTGGCCACATTTACGTAACGCCTAAATTAACGTACTAATTAACGCGTTAAGACGCAGGTGGAGCAGTAGCATAACACATTAAAACGTTGGCCACATTTACGTAACGCCTAAATTAACGTACTAATTTACGCGTTAAGACGCAGGTGGAGCAGTAGCAGTACGGCAATAACAACAATTCCTGGATAGTCATAGGCACTAAAAGACATTCATTATTTTTACATTCTACAAACATGAAGTGACGAGAAGCTGCAGCAACATGTTTATACTTTTGTGAGTTAACTTTAGATTGTAGTCATAGTGCTTGTTGTGGTTGGGGTGTTGAAACTGGCATTGGAGGTGGTTCAGGTATCCTGCCGTCTTCTAATGAAGGTGAAGCTGCATCCATGACGCTGTCGGGTCTGTTTGTATCTTGAACCTCCAATCGACGCGTTTCCCGAGTTGCTGCTAACCAGCAAGGAATGCACTCTTTGTAAATATGGAACCTAAAACGAAAAAGTCAGTTTTAGTGAACGTCAGAATAAGCACCAAACCCTATATTATTGTTTTTGTGCAAGCATGTGTATAAAAAAAATACTATCAATTAGAAAGAAACATTTTTTTTTTTTTTTTTCGTGGTAAAATCATCAAATGAGTCCTCCCACCCCGGGCAGGGCGGGAGGGACTGTCAGACTTGTACTGACTAAAATCCACGGTGTCCTTCAATAGCCCTTTGTGTTCCGGGGTCACGGTAATGAGATAAGTCCCGCGACCCCGGCAGGCTTTGGCCCTCTTGGGCGGGGCCCCGTCATCGTGCTGACGCTCTTTGAGGCGCGCGTGGAACACAACGCGCCGTCGACCCGGGCATGGTCCATGGTCGGGCGGCGAGTTGCCCTTTACTCGCCGCCCGCATGCCCGCGCCTACGGTGGCCGGAGATCGTCTTGCGACGTCCGTCGCCGTGGGCGCCAACCACCGCGGGTGGGGCGGAGGGAGGACTCTGTCCTCTCTCTCTCGCGGCGCGCCTCCTCCTTCGCGAGCATTACTGCTTCGCAGAAGGAGGCGACCGCTTCCCACTCCGTCTCGCCCCGCAGCATGGCCGCAACCAATGCTGGGCGCGAGAGGTCTCCGCCTATCGCCGCCGTGAGGACACGTCGGTGCTCTGCCCAAGCGGGGCAGTCTTGCACCGTATGCTCTACTGTGTCCTCCGGGCGATCTTCGCAGTGGTGACACCCAGGCGTTTCCTCCTTTCTCCTTAGACACAGGTACCTCCCGAATTAGAAAGAAACATAGCAGGAGTTTGTCGATGCGGGCAAAAACTCTTCCTTAGGCACACATATTGAGAAAATATAAAGCACAATTGCAGAGCATGAGGTCTCAAGTTCGTTTCTCAGGTTGGATTGCTGGGTTTTTCCATTAAGAATTCCTGAGAAGACAGGAGTCTGCCAGACTGGGGTGTGCCCGGTTGCGAGCTATGGTCTCACCCCTATTACTTGGTACATAAATATAACTGACAAAATAAATAATAAATAAAATTTATTCATAAATCTTTTACAAAGAGGGGTGTAGAAAGCCACAAAAACAATACTTAATAAAATATAGTAAAAATTAAGGCCTACATAAAGATTAGTGTAAGTATAACTAAATTATAATAAGTACAAGATATTGACATAAGAATTTAAAGTACATGTAGCGACCTGCCTGAACTAAGTTTATTCAAACTTGTGTTTCAGGTCATCACTTCATCGCAATTTAAATGGGACAGTATAATTTATGTTTTCAGGATTAAATAAGCATACTTTACAAAATATTATAAAACTATTTTAAACTACATATTATGCAATTATCGAAGAAATATTTGATTTACTTGAAGTAAAACTAGGTCAAAATTATTAGCACATATGACATTTTCAAGGTTTCACATATTAACTTAGTAGGTATAGCTACGCGTGCATTTTTTTTCTAGATAGATGGTGACATACATAATAATTAGCAATGTTGATGATAGAGACCTAAGTGCCGAGTTAGTAACAAAGTATTGGGTTGGTTTATTTCATTTTATACGGAAATGATCGAAACAACTAGATACAGATTGGCTGATTGGTTTTTCTTAACTACATACAATCAAATATGAAAACAAGGAAAACTACTGTTTGAGAATTAAAACACTTAAATGATTACTTAATAGGTACATTGATTGATGGCGCTCTTAGTCACCTTCATAATCTATAGAATTGATGTAGTTGTCTTCTGCATATTTTCGTGCCGGGCAACTAACATCACCAGTAGCATGGTCACATTTTCTTTTGACGCGTTTACACGTCGCGCATTGGGAGGGAGGAGATTTATGGTTGCATTCCTTGAAGGAATGACCTGTTTCTCCACAGTGGTTGCATGTAGGGCTTGTTTCTCGGCAATACTTGGCTGCATGTCCAAACTGCTGGCAATTGAAACACCTGGTGACAATTGTGAAATCTCTCACGGGGCATGATGTCCAATTTACGAATATTCGGCCTTGATTCAGAAGAATTTTCCTGGTGCTAGCTGGTACTTCCAATATAATTATAGTTGCAGGTAAGAAGACCTTTCCTACCCGGTTTATGGCTCAATTTTATGTTGCCTTGAAAAGATTCACGAGTTGTGCTCGGTAACTTTGTAACGGGTATAAAAAAAATAAAATTGATTAATTTTGAGACGGGTAGCGCCCTCTATCAGCAAAGGTGGTAAATAGTACAGTTAATTGTACAATAATGTACTAGGTGGCGTTAGAGAGTAACATTTATTCTCTCTATACTTTAAATAATTCTAAATAAAATATAATAATTACATAGATAAAATTCAAATAATTAATTGTAATAGATTTCAGTTGAATTAAGTTTAATTAAATACAGCATGGTCTGGGATCAAAGGGACTGGTTGCTGGTCTGAAAAAAGTTAAGATGATGACGTATTGACGTTTAACTTTGGTTCTTTTTTCTTGAGCAAGAACACGCGATTAATCTAGAACAAAGAATATTTTAATTAAATAAATTAATGACGCGAACAAAGCGTGGAACAGCGGCTAAAATGAAAGTGCATTAATATAAGGGAACCGCATAAGCGTATGTATTGATAATTATTTCCTGTTTTGTTACAATTACATAACATCATTTTCACCATGATTTTGGGTTGAAATGCTCATAGATTTCTTTTCTGATACTTTCAGGGTTTCAAACATTATTTAAAATATTAATAATTAATTAATTACAAAACGTCTTCTCAACTCGTGGCACATAATATGAAGTAATCTAGAACAAGCTCTGGTTCCAAGCCACGTGTTATATTCTACAAGTCACACAGGCTGCTATGCTGTCTTCGTTACATATCAACTGATCGACCTGGATAGATGGTAGTATGTCCTACCTGAAGTAAGTGTTATTTCCATAACCTAACATTATAAGGAAGCTTGACAAATGCTATGTTCCTGTATCATTGAAGTGTGCACCAACCTATTAAATAGCTGAGAAGACGGAAGTATCTCTTTTATTTCAATCAATACCTCATGCGAACAGAACCCATAGTCTCATGGCAATCTACGCTGGCAGCTGGTGGTAAGAGACGAAAGGACCTTACAACTTATCAGCAATGTTTTGTTCGTAGATGCAATCCAGAACTTCCTTTTCAGTGAGGGCTACGGGGACACCGATGACAACGATCCTGGGACGACGTTTAGATGGTTCTTCAACTGTAAGACCTGATGAAACTGAAATTGAAAATATCTGGGATTTTTTCAATTTGTCAATGTCGTCCTTATTATCTGTGCTAATAAGGACACCCCCATTCCTGACTTTTCTCAGGCCACGGACATGCAGTTTTAGTTCTTCCGGCGAGATGATTTTTTGTACAAGGGTCTTTGTTTCGTCACTAGTTTTGGTCTTATCACTGGGATAGATGGCAACAGAACTCAGATTTGCTGGTAAAATAAAATTATCCGAACCTTTTTTAACCATATTGGCGTATGAGCAATTGTCAGGTTTGAGTTTAGTTTCAACGACCTCCTTGACTTGTTGTAGAGACGTCGAAACGTTCTGCTGTACCTGTAGGTGCTGGATGGTGCTGTGCGCCTGGATGGTTTTCTGCTTTAAGGCTTGGTATAAAACGGCCATCTGTGATGTCCCACTTGAGACCTTCCGGCAAAGACTGGAGACACGGAGTTTCTGCTCTGAGTTCATTTTTCCCTCCGAGACAATGGTGCACACTTCGTTCAGAATGGTATCTATAGATACCATCCATTTCTGGATCTCTGGAGTTGTTATGACTTCACTCGGCAATTCATTCGTAGTGGAAGGCGGCGGACTTGGGTCTCTAGGATGAACATCTTTGATTGGGGTTGGTGGAGGACTTCGCCGTAGTAATTGGCTTCGGCCAAAAGGACTGGATCCTGGGTTAGACATAACTAACACACACTATTTGTCTATTAATTTAGTTCATTTTGCACAATACTCAGTCGGTAGTAACCTACTAATCACACGCGACACACTTTAGTTATAAAATATTACTGACGCCGCAGAAAAAATATTAATTGCAATTATTTAATCATAATTTCATATTATCCGATACAAGAGACACGACCGCTTAGTTTCGTATCTAATGAAGATGAACCAGCCAACCAAAATGTATGTGTACTGTTAGGTACACCTCTGCTTAAATATCACCACGCTTTTGATTGGGGATTACGAGGCGATAGGATGATATGGAATGTTATTAAAACAATACTGACCAGGTGTGCTAGAGTCCATCTTAAAATCATGCTATGTTGTGGGCAGTCTAACTCAACTGTATGGGTTCTCCGATTTGCAATAGAGACACCACATCCATAGCAAACGTTCAAGTGACTATAATTATGTAGGTGACATATCCTCGTGTGGTCCAGTTATATTTGATAACATCCTTTCTTGCAACAGTAAATAACATTCAATACACAGGATATCATCCGATGTTACCTGGAAAAGATCATAAAATCATTACTCTTCTACATTTATAACTGCTTAAACTTGTACATACATAAAATAAACTCTCATGAGTTTGAGTTTTGCTGAATGCATTTAGGCACTATTGTCCACAATAAATATTGTTATGATAATAATTATATGCACACAAACTTACAGGTGTAGGCATTCTCCAAGTTCGTAGAAGAACTGTCATTTGCTTGTTCAATTCCTCAACTGTATACCGGCGTAAATTAGGTGCTAATAAAATCGAACAGTTAATACAGCGTCGGGAAAGCAGATGGTGTGCCCGACTTCTGGCTGGGGTAGATATATTTCTGACAGAAAACTGTTCGGGAGTCCAATATCTCACCAAAAATAGCACTTAGATTCTAATATCTCACAGAGGACAGCTAATAACTATGTAAATACGGAATTCAAAACTCCGTATTTAAACAAATAGAATCACAAACGAAAGTAACGAATATAAAAACAAAACAAAGTGCTGTGACACTGACATGACATGTACAAGTAAATGTTGCCAGATCAATTATTTTTAATCATAACTAAATCGATTTCATTATTTTTTACCGATTTATCGATTAAAACTGGTTTGGTAATACGGCGTTCCCAAAACATGTACGGCTTTATTTTTGAGTAAATCGTTTTTATAAACATATAATCAACAATGAGACTTATTATGAAAATAAAAAACCTATTGTTCTCATTCGATCCACCGCTATTACTCGCATAGACTATACTGTGGACTATGAGCAGTTTAGATCCAATAGTTTTCGTCATTAACAATATTTTACATAATTAAACTTATACTTTGCCTACACTTATCTTTGTGCATTTCAGATATAATATTATATTACAATAATACGTACCTTTGAAAAGACAGGGTTAACAACATTCTAATTCATTGTCGAGAAAACATAATGCTAAAACAGTAGCTTTGAAGTTGTCAAACGTGAAGACCTACATTTAAATGTTGAGACGTAAACTAGCTACTTGTAATGATTAAAAATGTTTTTTTAATTGTTTCTATCGTTTTGTTTTGAAATCGATTACTCCATTGATTAGTATACGTCATTAGGTATTTGATTTCTGGCAACTTTTTTTTGTATACGACATAACAAACGGATGTCGACGAAATGTTTAACTGTTAATTAATTCTAACTTTATTCCCAGGGTGAAAGAAATTGTATAAAAAATAATATTCACACAAAAAAATGAATAATAATTTTAGGTTATTATTCCAATCAGGCACACGATACCCAAAAGGGGGACCTGCCCCGTGGCAATGTCCTTTGTTTTGTTTTTATTTTTGTATGAAAATCCTAATGTGGTTCACATAATACATCTACTTACCAAGTTTCAACAGGATAGCTCTTATACTTTCGACAAAAAGTGGCTGTGACATACGGACGGACAGACAGACAGACATGACGAATCTATAAGGGTTCCGTTTTTGCCATTTGGCTACGGAACCCTAAAAACAATGTTACTTCAATTTAAACACATCTATTCCAGGTTTTCTTTTAACGCCATCTACCGTTTTATCGTTGAAGTACATATCGACACCGGAAGTATCAATTAACGTAAGGGACAAAATACGGTTTTTCAGGAGAGCCAAAAAACGTTTTTTTTTTTTATTTTAACTGTCTATAACTTTTTACTCTTTGCTCCGATTTTAAATATGTATAAGGCAAAGTTACTTAGAATTTTGGCTTCTTTCATACTACACACATCAAAAGTGTCTAGGGATCAAGCATTTTTATGCGGATTTCTTGAGATTGAGATGTGGCTTTGTAATAAATTTATGATTTTATAAATTTATATGGATCCTTTTTGGTGCATTTCATAATTTGAATCAGGAACTGTGAATCAAATTCGAGTAAAAGATGAAAATCAGCTGTCAATATTTTCCCTATAAAAACATACAACGCATTGAAGACATTATTAGTGCTACTGTTTCCCTACTACTGATTAAAACCAACGTTATTATGGAGCGGCGACGTCATTTAAGCAGGGAAGAAATGCTCAGAGCCGTGGGAATGATAGAAGCTGGTTCCCGGCAACGTACTGTGGCTTTAGCTCTGAATACAAGTCAGAGTGTTATCAGTCGACTTTGGACACGTTACCGAAGCATTGGTACCGTGGCTGAGCGCCATGGAGGACGGTATCGCTGCACCACACGTAGACAAGACCGATACATTCAAATCTTAACTCGAAGAGCTCCAACAATAACCGCCATGATGTTAGCCGTGAGGCTTCATCACTCTTCAGGGAACTTAATTAGCGACCAAACAGTCAGAAACCGCTTGCATGAAGTGAACCTTCATTCCCGAAGACCGCTACGGGTACCACCTATAGCAATGCACAATCGTAGGATTCGATATCAATGGGCTCTTGAACACAGAAATTGGGCAGAAGAACAATGGCGTTTCGTGTGCTTTTCTGATGAGTCTCGTTTCGGTATGAGACCGGATACAAGACGTATACGACACTGGAGAACCCCTGGACGCCAACAGCGATTAAAATCCTGCCAGGAAGTCCATCCTTATAGTGGTGGAACCATCATGGTATGGGCGGGTATTTGGATCGGCGGAAGAACTGAGTTGATTTGGATCAGAGGCAACCTCAACGCTCAAATTTATGCTGAGACGATTGTATCAGACGTCATCGTTCCTCTACAAGTGCAAATCGGTCCCTTATTTCAGTTAATGCATGATAATGCACGACCGCACACCGCAAGAGTTGTAAGACAGACTCTCGCCGCAGCTAACATCAATGTCCTGCCCTGGCCTGCTCAGTCGCCAGACTTGAATCCGATTGAGCATGCATGGGATATGCTACAGAGAAGAGCTCTGCCGAATATGGAGGGTATCCAGTCGCAAGAAGACCTTTTTTTGTTGTTGCAACGAACATGGGCGGCCATTCCACAGCGTGATTTGGATGAACTCATTTTGAGTATGCCAAACCGATGTTCTTGTGTTGTTAGTGTTCGCGGTAGAAACACGGATTATTAATTGTTTAAGTTACCCAATAAAATTTTAAAGAAAACTGTTATTTCAGTATTTTTTTCGAACTTTTGTGTTAGTGGTTCAAATGTCAAAAATCCCTTTATTAGGAAATTGGCAAATTTCTTTATTAATGCAAAGGTGACTTGGTTTATCGTTACTGTGACAAACGAAAACACTTTATTTGATGAATCCTTAAAGAAAATTTTAATTAATATCAATCAGGAGAAAAGTTATTGCAAAAATATATGTTGATCCCTAGACACTTTTGATGTGTGTATATACGAAAGATTAAGCAAAACCCAGTAGTTTAAAAGATAGCATGTCCTTTACATAAAAAAAATATGTTTAGTTGTGTCTTACGTTACGAAATTTTTGTGTGTAACCTATCGAGCAAAGTGTAAGCAACAAAAAAAATTGAAAATGATGTGTAATTATATTGTAAAGGACTTTTAAAGTGTTGCAATTTAATGTAACTATATATTATTTACTAGTATTTGCGCGTTGCGCGAGCTGGAAGCAGCTCGCGGGGTCGTGTTTTGAAGAAGTATTCCTTACCTTTATAAAATTTTGAGAATCTATAAGAATCTTTAAATGAATTGGAAAATCCATAGTCCTTAAAAGATTTTCTAAATTATATAAAATATTTTTAATATTTTGAAAACCCTTATGTACGGATTTATGTATGGACTTCTAAGTAAATCAACTGAATGTTTTTTTTTTTGTTCCTACATTTGATTTACTTAAAAGTCTGTAAAAATAAACTATAAAATAATATGCCTTGTAAGTGACTAAGTAAATAATGAAATAAGTTCCTACTTTTATGCTTTTCAAAACTACTCCAACCCGTACTTTTGAAGAAATATACAAAAAAAAGAAGCCACGCTGAAAACGTTTGGCTGGCACGGCCCCCTTTTTTGCGTGTAACTTGAAAAATGTATAGCGTATTAAAAAGTTTCTTAGACTCAAGGTGTATACTCTATTAACACTTAGATGTACCGCAACCTTTGATTAAAATAAAATAGCGGTAGATATGTTACGTTCTTACGTTAAGTATTCAAACAGTGACTCTTATACGTACACAGACACATTAATCGCACCCCCAGATCAACAAAGACGTAAGTGCGATTACGTCAATTTTTTTTTTTTGCAGTTTTGGATAGTATAAGTAAAGATACATGCGCTCAATTTTTTCCGTGACATTTTGACTCAAAATGAGGCTTTTATACCAAAAAAAAAATTTTTGGCGTCGATTAAGTTCAATATTTTGTCAATTAATAAAGTCGATAAACCAACATAAGAACGTAAAATTTCATTAAAATACACCTAATCCTGCTTAAGTTTTTGTTTCATTAAATAAAGCAATAATGTCATAATTGTATCTCATATTATGCTTTTTAATGCCTAATAAAAAAATGATTTTCTTAAAATAATACCGATTACATCCCATCACAAATAAAAATAATCAAACAAAAAGAGCCGTATTTTCTTATTTACGGGTGCACTCGCCCACATTTTCGAAATAATCATTTTTACGCCTTTTTTCCATTCACGATTTGATTTACTTGGACGGAAGTAATCACGCACTCGTCGCATAAACAATTCTAAAGGTCTGGGTACTTACCCTTATAACGCATGGAGCTGGAGGAAGAATTGAGCAAAATACACTTGAATCTTGGGATTATCTAACCTCCGAAGAGAGGTAGGATATACAATAGTTCTAGTTTCAGGCAACATGCTCTTCTAGCGGGAAGGAGAGCATAAATCCCAGGGTGGTTTTGGATTTCTCGTCCACAGGTCCCTCATCAACAAAGTTATAACAGTTGACAGTGTGTCGAGTAGGGTAGCATACCTTATACTCAGAATTACCATCCGGTATTCGCTGAAGGTCATACAGGTTTAAGCACCGACCTCGACACATTCTGATGATGAAGCAGAGGCATTGTATGAGGAGATATCCGAGGCCATACATACCTCGACATATACTTCACCATTGTTATGGGGGACTTCAACGCGAAGGTGGGCGCACGGAACGGCGATGAGTTGAGAGTGGAGCCATGTAAGTATTGGCAGCGAAACCATAGGTTTCAGCGGCTGGTCGCCTTCATGGAAAAAGAAAAAATCCATTTAATGAACTCCTGTTTCCAGAAGCGGCCATCAAACAGATGGACGTGGATAAGCCTCGATGGTACTAACAGAAATGAAATTGACTTCATCATGACGACCAAGAAGCGAATATTCAGTGATATCTCTGTGATCGCCAAGGTAAAAACCGGTGGGGTGCTAAGACAGGAAACCTCCACGTGCGCCCGTGGACTGGAGTTCCCTCTCGGATACGTCCGGGGGGAAGACCAGTTTTTCGGGCCGGTGCACCCTGGGATGCGGGCAAAAACTCTCCTTAGGCACTGTGTGCCTAAGGGGTTTCTTTGCCCGTATGCAAATAGCCTGTCGGGTGGACACTCCAACGCGTGTCCCTCTGAACAGCAGAGGGCACAGCGGCGGAGCAGGCTTGCGGACGGTGAGTAATGGGTATGCTCGCCGTCCGACCAAGGACCAAGCCCGGGTCGGTGGCGCGTCGTGTTTCACGCGTCACCGACGGGGCCCCTTATGGGGCCAAATGTCTGCCGGGGTCGCGGATTTTTCTTAATCCAGGACACCGTGGCCCCGGAACGTAAAGGGCATCCGACGGAACACGGGTGGATTTTAGTCAGTAAGAGTCTGACAGTCCCTCCCGCCCCGTCCAGGGCGGGAGGACTCATTTGATGATTTTGCCACCCTAAAAAAAAAAAAAAAAAAAGGTAAAAACCGGTAGAGATCACCAAATCGTCACAGGCACATTAAATATTCAATTTGAAGCTTGAAAGATCTCTTCTAGTGAAGTCCACGCTACAATCTGGTCCTGCCCACATCTAGAACCTCGAAGACTTCCAACTGGAACTACACAATCGCTTCCAATGCCTAACCGAATGCGAAACTATGGACGAGATTAAGAATGGGTTGGTGGAAACTGTCCAAGCTGTGCGATCCAAGTTCTTTAAGACCCTGCGACACCAAGTTGACCTAACCCAGACCGAGATGAGACTGCAATCTTCAGCTGATATTTCTAAATCAATGCGACGTGACCTTCGTGCCTATAGTGCGGCACGGATCAAAGAGGCAATCGAGCCGAATCAGGGCTCAAAGCAAATTCTTTGCGAAGATTTTTAAGCCTCGCAAAGAATTTGTTTATTAGGCAAAGCCAAATAACAAAGCTGAAGATTAACGACGGCAGCATCATTTCGACGAAACCGTAAATACAGAGAGAGCTTGAGAGGTTATACGGACAGTTATACACATCAACATGACAACCCAATGTCTGTACAGGTCGAGACGCGAGAGCTAAACTGACTCGACACTACACTGAGGATATCCCGGACATCAGCCTGTACGAGATAAGAATTACTCTTCAACAGTTCAAGAATAACAAGACGCTGTATAGCAAGGTGAGGACTGAATCACAGCAGAACTTCTGAGAGCGAATGGAAAACCGGTACTTCTAGTCCTTCAGAAGTTATTTAATTCCGTCATACTCGAAGGTACTACGCCAGAAGCATGGCACAGGAGTGTGGTTGTTCTTTTCTTCAAAAAGGGTGATAACATCTTGCTGAAGAACTACAGGCCAATCTCACTTCTGAGCCATGTATGTATACAAGCTGTTCTCAAGAGTCATTACGAACCGTCTCAAAGGTATGTTTGATGACTTCCAGCCTCCCGAACAAGCCAGTTTCCAAAAAGGTTTTAGTACCATAGACCACATACACACGCTCTGCCAGATTATTTAGAAGACAGAGGAGTACAATCGACCATTATGTGTAGCATTTGTGGACTATGAAAAAGCCTTCGATTAATCGAAACCTGGGCAGTATTGCAGTCCCTCCAACGATGTGATATCGACTATAGGTTTATCGAAGTATTGAAGTGCTTGTATAGAAATGCCACCATGTCCATCCGACTTCAGGAATAGAGCACGAAACCAATTCAATTGCAGAAAGGCGTGAGACATCAGGGCGACGTTATTTCTCCGAAACTGTTCCCGAACGCGTTGGAGGCCGTTTTCAAGCTCTTGGAATGGAACGGACTCGGCATCAATATCAATGGTGAATACATCAGTCAATTTCGATTTGCCGACGATAGACTCATCATGTCAGAATCGTTGGAGCACCTCAATGCTATGCTCAGCGACCTAAGCGGACCGGAAGACGCAGCATAGGCCTCCCACTAGGTGGACCGACGACATCGCGTGAGTCGCCAGCAACCGAGCGATGGATGCAAGTGGCGAATTGTCGTTCGGCGTGGCGGTCTAAGGGGAGGCCTATGTTCAGCAAAGGAAGTCTTCCGACTGATGATGATGTTTAGTAATTGGTATATTTAATAAATAATGTAAGATTTTAGTTGATGCCATATTTTGAGGTTTTTCTAAGAATTTGTATTTAGAAACCGTTCTTACATAAACTTATCAGAAAGATTATAATTCACTGTTAATTTTATTATCTCTTATCAGGTTTTGTTATGACTATTATTATTATAAAGTGCAATTTTATAAAAACCTTTTTTATTACACCACTGAAATATATTTTACCTAGAAACGTAATATTACTTACAGTTATAGTTCAATTAAACATACTGTGAAAAAAGCCCGTATTTATACTTAATACCATGTTTTAGTTTTGTGTTTTAACAAAAAAAAGCTGTAAAAGCGTCATACAATTCGATATGTAAAATAAAATTAAGGCAAAAAGGGCTTAAACAGTACTTAGCTCCTGTATTTTATCATAGTATAGAACTTCGTAACAGACGTAAGCATGAGTAGTCACAGTTTAAAAAATATTTAGAAAGCAAAGATTGGAATAAAAGTCGTTACGTTTGTGTATTGGTCTTAAATAAATAAGGAAAACGTCTGTAAAACATTAAACATTAAATATTGACTACCACGATAATTTAAGGTGTTTCGAATATAAACAAAAAAAAAGGTTAATTTTTTTACTATTTTTTGATGTATAACAAAAGATCATAGAGTCAAAAACTAAAAAGATACACCTGGTTAAACAGTTTTTTTGCTCTCCTGTAAAGTTAGTGAATTCCACTTACGCCTTTATTGGCCTGGGGGTGCGATAATATCTCTCATAATTTCAATGTTTTACTAAAATACCCGCACACATAATATAATAGGTACATTATTAATGATCATAAATGTGCAACTTGTGAAACTTAGACCGGTAGTTCGTGCATCACAGGAGGCTGCATGCAGCGCACTGTGACGGCCTCGGAGTCTCGGACGTTATGATTTACTCGCACAAACAATCATTGTTATTACACGCCAACAAAGAAAGAGACAGAATAATGCACAAAGGTGGCGTACGACCAAGACGGAGCATCACCGCTCTTCGTATTAGTTCGTTAGTAGTCGCCACGCCGCGCCGGGCGGCGGCGGGGGGCGCGGCGCGACGCGGCCTTATTTTAGCCAAACGTGTCGCACATTTTCGCATTGTATGTTTCTATCCCGCTCTTCAAAATTGAAATATACACGCACGCACGTCTCAACCGAAATCTACTCGTATTACGACTGAGGACTGTTAGGCCAATTTAGCCTAATTTGTGCGGTCCATGCGCTATCGTGTATTGACGTATCTTCCGCTATTTTATTTTAATCAAAGACCGCAACTGATAATGTGAATTCGTAATAACAAATAATATATTGATGTAGGTGTAGGGGGTCGTGCTGAAAAAAAAAAACTTAAGAAAATATCAAAAAAAGCTACAAAATAAATTTTCTTTCGGAAGTCGGTGTCTTTGTTTTCTTTATTTCATTGTCTTTTTTTTTGCCACCGACTTCCGAAAGAAAAGTTATTTTGTAGCTTTTTTTACTGTTTTTAGGGTTCCGTAGCCAAATGGCAAAAACGGAACCCTTATAGATTCGTCATGTCTGTCTGTCTGTCTGTCTGTCTGTCTGTCCGTGTATGTCACAGCCACTTTTTGTCGAAAGTATAAGAGCTATCCTGTTGAAACTTGGTAGAAAGATGTATTATGTGAACCGCATTAGGATTTTCACACAAAAATCAAAACAAAACAAATTTTGGGGGTGCCCCCCATACTTAGAATTGAAACTCAAAAAAATTTTTTTCACCCAACCCATACGTGTGGGGTATCTATGAATAGGTCTTTAAAAATGATATTGAGGTTACTAACATCATTTTTTTCTAAACTGAACAGTTTGCACGAGAGACACTTCCAAAGTGGTAAAAAGTGTGTCCCCCCCCCCGTAACTTCTAAAATAAGAGAATGATAAAACTAAAAAAAATATATAATGTAGACCTCAACCAAAACTACCAACGAAAATTGGTTTGGATGAGATACAGTTAGCAGTTTTTGAGATATAGTACATTTTCAAAAACCGCAAATTTTTTGAAAATGTAAAAAGTTATTTTTAATGTTTGTGTATATTACTTACTAATCTCAATATAATTATATCTCTAATCTATGCTTGCTGCTACGGAACCCTTCATGGGCGAGTCCAACTCGCACTTGGCCAGTTTTTTATGGTTGTTTTTGAAGGCGGTTACATTTTTTTTGATTTGATGATTGGATCCTGGAGAAATCGAGGGCAACCCTCGAATTTTATAGGCCGACACACCGTTTTTCGCAAATTTTATGAAGTAATTTAAGTACTTGCGTATGGTAATCATAATTTCATGTAGCTGAGCTGATGATGGAAGGTAGAACTCCTTAATAGTAAGGAGTAGGCATCGACTGATTTAGTTTGAGTTCGCATATCTCTGGAACTACAAGTTCGATTTAAGTAATTCTTTTTTTGTTGTACTAGGTATCATTTAACTTAGGGAATATTGCAAGTTTCATCAAAATCGGTTCAGTAGTTTTTGAGATAGGGAATTTTATTAGCTTATTGTGTACATGAGCGATGTTATTACCGGTGTTATGGATTACAAAATTCTAGTGCACATGTTGTATTTGACAAGAATTCGGGTTGAATATTTAAACTAAAATGAGTAAAATAAAAACTTTTTCAAAAAAAATGTAACCGCCTTCAAAAACAACCATAAAAAACTGGCCAAGTGCGAGTTGGACTCGCCCATGAAGGGTTCCGTAGCAGCAAGCATAGATTAGAGATATAATTATATTGAGATTAGTAAGTAATATACACAAACATTAAAAATAACTTTTTACATTTTCAAAAAATTTGCGGTTTTTGAAAATGTACTATATCTCAAAAACTGCTAACTGTATCTCATCCAAACCAATTTTCGTTGGTAGTTTTGGTTGAGGTCTACATTATATATTTTTTTTAGTTTTATCATTCTCTTATTTTAGAAGTTACGGGGGGGGGGACACACTTTTTACCACTTTGGAAGTGTCTCTCGTGCAAACTGTTCAGTTTAGAAAAAAATGATGTTAGTAACCTCAATATCATTTTTAAAGACCTATTCATAGATACCCCACACGTATGGGTTGGGTGAAAAAAATTTTTTTGAGTTTCAATTCTAAGTATGGGGGGCACCCCCAAAATTTGTTTTGTTTTGATTTTTGTGTGAAAATCCTAATGCGGTTCACATAATACATCTTTCTACCAAGTTTCAACAGGATAGCTCTTATACTTTCGACAAAAAGTGGCTGTGACATACACGGACAGACAGACAGACAGACAGACATGACGAATCTATAAGGGTTCCGTTTTTGCCATTTGGCCTAACTACTTACAGATCTATTGTTTAGATTTAAAACGGGATATTTACCATGTTTATTATTTGTTAAAATACAATAACAACTTCGCGAGCGGATACAGTGAGTTTTGTGTGTCGGGAACAATATCGTGTTGTGAGTGAGACGAGTGACAATAGTAGTGGTGCCGAACGCAAAAAACGAACGAGAAGGAGGGTAGACCGATTTGTCTGCTCATAAACATCCACCCGCAATAAAAGCAAGTTCCTCCGTGATCATGGCGCTTGCAACAGTGCCGAAATATCGGAAACTCAAAACAAATAATAAACATGGTAAATATCCCGTTTTAAATCTAAACAATAGTTCTAGTGACCATGTCAGTCTAAAAACTTATACTTACAGATCATTCGGTTGACCGGGCAACCAACCGTTCCCGATCAACAGTGTCGGTCAGATTTTCTACTGACCAGTAACATGGTTCAATAACGATCTCGCATTGGGTACGTTTTCATCTCGAACTACCTTACGTTCCGTTTTATTTATTTATAATTGACGAATAGTTTGGGTTGGAGTGTTTGTTTGCCATGGTTATCAATGACAATTTGTTATAATCATAGATTTATATTTATTTATTTTTTATGTACACACACACTTTGCACGCACATAGTCCGTATTATGTCCATTGCTATGTAAAATGTTGATTAAAAGGGTTATGAATGAAGTCAAGGGGAAGTATGTGTGTGTATATGTGAAATTGCTAGCAAGCAGTATGTAAAATGTTGAAAAGGGTTATGAATGAAGTCAAGGGAAAGTATGTGTGTGTGTGTATGTGTGAAATTGCTAGCAATTAGTAGGTATGTAAAATACGATTATTAATTCCAGTCAGTAAAATGACATTTCCAGTGTTCAGGTTTGTTTCATTTTGTTAGTATTAGTGACAGTTGCACTTGTCATTTTACTGACTCGAATTAATAATCAAACTATAGGTAAAATATTGATTTAAAGGGTTATGAATGAAGTCAAGGGAAAATATGTGTGTGTGTGTATTTATGTAAAAAGAAGGATAATTCAAGAACGAAGAAAATAAAATTGAGCCATAAATCGGGTAAGAAAGGTCTTCTTACCTGCAACTATATATTGGAAGTACCAGCTAGCACCAGGAAAATTCTTCTGAATCAAGGCCGAATATTCGTAAATTGGACATCATGCCCCGTGAGAGATTTCACAATTGTCACCAGGTGTTTCAATTGCCAGCAGTTTGGACATGCAGCCAAGTATTGCCGAGAAACAAGCCCTACATGCAACCACTGTGGAGAAACAGGTCATTCCTTCAAGGAATGCAACCATAAATCTTCTCCCTCCCAATGCGCGACGTGTAAACGCGTCAAAAGAAAATGTGACCATGCTACTGGTGATGTTAGTTGCCCGGCACGAAAATATGCAGAAGACAACTACATCAATTCTATAGATTATGAAGGTGACTAAGAGCGCCATCAATCAATGTACCTATTAAGTAATCATTTAAGTGTTTTAATTCTCAAACAGTAGTTTTCCTTGTTTTTATATTTGATTGTATGTAGTTAAGAAAAACCAATCAGCCAATCTGTATCTAGTTGTTTCGATCATTTCCGTATAAAATAAAATAAACCAACCCAATACTTTGTTACTAACTCGGCACTTAGGTCTCTATCATCAACATTGCTAATTATTATGTATGTCACCATCTATCTAGAAAAAAAATGCACGCGTAGCTATACCTACTAAGTTAATATGTGAAACCTTGAAAATGTCATATGTGCTAATAATTTTGACCTAGTTTTACTTCAAATAAATCAAATATTACTTCGATAATTGCTTAATATGTAGTTTAAAATAGTTTTATAATGTTTTGTAAAGTATGCTTATTTGTTAGTCCATAAAGTTGTTCTATGTATTTTTATATTAATCCTGAAAACATAAATTATACTGTCCCATTTAAATTGCGATGAAGTGATGACCTGAAACACAAGTTTGAATAAACTTAGTTCAGGCAGGTCGCTACATGTACTTTAAATTCTTATGTCAATATCTTGTACTTAATAAAATTTAGTTACACTTACACTAATCTTTATGTAGGCCTTAATTTTTACTATATTTTATTAAGTATTGTTTTTGTGGCTTTCTACACCCCTCTTTGTAAAAGATTTATGAATAAATTTTATTTATTATTATTTATTATTATTTATTATCAGATCCCAACTTGGTGACTATGGGACCACCTCAGAAGTACCTCCTTTCCAACAAAAAAAGAATTTTTAAAATCGGTCCACAATTGGCGGAGTAATCGCGTAACAAATATACAAAAAAAAAAAAAAAAAAAACATACTGTCGAATTGATAACCTCCTCCTTTTTGAAGTCGGTTAAAAAGACAACACAACCTTAGCCAAAAACTATTAAATAATAATTGATGTTTGGCAAGTAACATATGTACCGCATTGGTTTCTCATACAACTTGCTAAATTTGAAAAATAAACCATTGTTATATTCATTCAGCACGGCCCTCTAAAGACGCCTACATCTTCACTGCATAGTTTTATACTATGTAGTGAAGATATAGGCGTCTTTAGAGTCAAAGTCGCTTCCCGCTTCCTGTCCCCCTGTATGCTTACATCTTTAATACTTCTACAACGTTCTTGAATTATCCTTCTTTTTACATAAATACACACACACACATATTTTCCCTTGACTTCATTCATAACCCTTTAAATCAATATTTTACCTATAGTTTGATTATTAATTCGAGTCAGTAAAATGACAAGTGCAACTGTCACTAATACTAACAAAATGAAACAAACCTGAACACTGGAAATGTCATTTTACTGACTGGAATTAATAATCGTATTTTACATACCTACTAATTGCTAGCAATTTCACACATACACACACACACATACTTTCCCTTGACTTCATTCATAACCCTTTTCAACATTTTACATACTGCTTGCTAGCAATTTCACATATACACACACATACTTCCCCTTGACTTCATTCATAACCCTTTTAATCAACATTTTACATAGCAATGGACATAATACGGACTATGTGCGTGCAAAGTGTGTGTGTACATAAAAAATAAATAAATATAAATCTATGATTATAACAAATTGTCATTGATAACCATGGCAAACAAACACTCCAACCCAAACTATTCGTCAATTATAAATAAATAAAACGGAACGTAAGGTAGTTCGAGATGAAAACGTACCCAATGCGAGATCGTTATTGAACCATGTTACTGGTCAGTAGAAAATCTGACCGACACTGTTGATCGGGAACGGTTGGTTGCCCGGTCAACCGAATGATCTGTAAGTATAAGTTTTTAGACTGACATGGTCACTAGAACTATTGTTTAGATTTAAAACGGGATATTTACCATGTTTATTATTTGTTTTGAGTTTCCGATATTTCGGCACTGTTGCAAGCGCCATGATCACGGAGGAACTTGCTTTTATTGCGGGTGGATGTTTATGAGCAGACAAATCGGTCTACCCTCCTTCTCGTTCGTTTTTTGCGTTCGGCACCACTACTATTGTCACTCGTCTCACTCACAACACGATATTGTTCCCGACACACAAAACTCACTGTATCCGCTCGCGAAGTTGTTATTGTATTTTAACAAATAATAAACATGGTAAATATCCCGTTTTAAATCTAAACAATAGATCTGTAAGTAGTTAGGCTTTGGATTCTGATCAGGGTCGGCTTACTGCCGAGAACATGCTCTGGTTGGTGATGAAGTCAATAGAACCAAGTGATTGCGAATTCGTCGTTGAGGTGAGTTCTCGTACCGGTGATGAGAGGTCAGTAAAGTGTGGTCGGTGTTGGTTGATTGCTGGGATGTCTTGCGTTGTCTTTGGCGCGACAATCAGGATGGGAGTCGATGTCAAGTTGTGGATGCTATCTAGCTTGTGGTGGATCGGTTAAGACGAAAGATATGTCCGTTAAAATGGGTAAAAGTTGTTGTCTCATCAGTAATGAGTCGTAGCGTGCAAAGGTGTGGGTGGAGTCATTGTATTGGTTGAATGAGTTATATGGCATAGAGTTATGAGTTAGGTATATGGCAGATACCAAAAGTGTTAGTTACTTTTTATTAAAAAAATAAAAAATAATAAGCCGTGGACTGCTGTGTTCCACGAAGGTGTGGGTTTAAACGGCAGATCCTAAATGTCTCAGTTACTTTTAACTGTAAAGTAAAAAATAAAGATCCAGGGACTGCTGTAGTACGCGAGAGTGTAAATGGGAAGGGCAGATACCGAAAGTTTTAGTTTTTTTTTTGTGTAATTTTTATTTATGTATATTTAGGTTAAGGTATTTTATCTATGGGTCTTTGTTACCTGAAATAAATTGTTTATTATTATTAAATACACCTCTAGTGTAAACTAAATAGAATATTAATCTTGCATGATATTTCTTTTAGTATTAATAATTTTTAGTATTACTTTTAGGGTTCCGTACGTCCGAATACAAAAACGGAACCCTTATAGGATCACTCGTGTGTCCGTCTGTCTGTCGCTTACAGTCAATTATCTCCGAATCTACTAGACCGATTGGGTTGAAATTTGGTATACATATCAATTCCTGTGACCCAAGCACAAAGGTGTGACGTGAATAGATGAAATCTGTATGTGGGAGGTAACTTTTGGGGGGGGGAAGGGGAAAATGAAAAAAAAAGTTTTGAATACTGCATCGTGTGACATATCAAATGAAATGTCTTGGTGAAACAATCTTAAATGTATTTTTTTGTAATTTTAAAATAAATAGTTTCCAAGTTATTCAAGAAAATAGACGAAATTTGACCATTCCCCCTCCCCTCTTATCTCCGAAACTACTGAACCTAAAATTTTGAAAAAAATACAGTACTTAGTTTTCTACTTATAGATTATAGGAAAACCTATAAGAAGTCCATATCTGTATATGGGAGGTAATTTTTGGGGGGGAAGGGGAAAATTAAAAAAATGTATTTGAAATCTGCATCGTGTGACATACCAAATGAAAGGTCTTGTTGAGACAATCTTAAATATATTTTTATTGTAATTTTAAAATAAATGGTTTCCAAGTTATTCAAGAAAATAGACGAAATTTGACCATTCCCCCCCCCTTATCTCCGAAACTACTGAACCTAAAATTTTGAAAAAAATACAGGAATTAGTTTTCTACTTGTAGATTATAGGATAACCTATAAGAAGTCCATATCTATATATGGGAGGTAATTTTTGGGGGGGGAAGGGGAAAATTAAAAAAATAATAATTGAAAACTGCATCGTGTGACATATCAAATGAAAGGTATTGTTGAGCTAAACTTAAAAGTATTTTTTTTGTAATTTTAAAATAAATGGTTTCCAAGTTATTCAAAGAAAATAGACGAAGCTTGACCATTCCCCCCCCTTATCTCCGAAACTACTGAACCTAAAATTTTGAAAAAAATACAGGAATTAGTTTTCTACTTATAGATTATAGGATAACCTATAAGAAGTCCATATCTGCATATGGGAGGTAATTTTTGGGGGGGAAAGGGAAAATTAAAAAAAAAAAACTTTGAAAACTGCATCGTGTGACATATCAAATGAAAGGTATTGTTAAGACAAACTTAAAAGTATTTTTTTTGTAATTTTAAAATAAATGGTTTCCAAGTTATTCAAAAAAAAATAGACGAAGCTTGACCATTCCCCCCCCCCTTATCTCCGAAACTACTGAACCTAAAATTATGAAAAAAATACAGGAATTAGTTTTCTACTTATAGATTATAGGATAACCTATAAGAAGTCCATATCTGTATATGGGAGGTAATTTTTGGGGGGGAAGGGGAAAATTAAAAAACAAATATTGAAAACTGCATCGTGTGACATATCAAATGAAAGGTCTTGTTGAGACAATCTTAAATATATATTTTTTGTAATTTTAAAATAAATGGTTTCCAAGTTATTCAAGAAAATAGACGAAATTTGACCATTCCCCCCCTTATCTCCGAAACTACTGAACCTAAATTAAAAAAAAAATACAGAAATTAGTTTTCTACTTATAGATTATAGGAAAACCTATAAGAAGTCCATGATATTAAAATAACATGGTAAATCACTCAATATTATGTGTACCAATTTGGATCAGATTTAAAAAAAAATGTGATAGGTACCATCGTACGGAACCCACTTCACGCGAGTCCAACTCGCACTTGGCCGGTTTTTTAGTATACTTTTTAGTATATTATAGAGAAGTAAATTAAGCACACCAAAAAATGTATGAATTAAAATGTAACCATTTTCAGTGCCACGCAAGAACAAGTGCTTCAATATGCAATTCTTTTTCTTTTTAAGTTAGTTCCTTAATAATATAAGTTTTGAAGGTTCCATTCAAAGATATAGGTAAAAATATAGGTAAATATAAAAAATCTGACCCGTCTCAATTCAAAAGGCATTTATTTACACTTTGACTCGGTTTGGAAAGTTTTCTTTAAGAACCACATTTAACAATATGCTTTCTAGCGTTTTTCTTAGCTACCTACTGACATTTTAATGTGTATTATAGGTAGTTAAAATTTATAAAGAGCAACAATTATAATAACTAAGTATAGTGTACATATTAGTTCGTTTTTTTGTTTGTTTTCAATTTTTTTTGCATGTTTTTTTTTTTGTTTGTTTAGCACTTTTTTTTGCATTATATTTTTTCTACAATCTTGTGTCTTCTGTTCATGGTCAAAGGATGATACGAATTGAGCATCGTAGTCGAAATAGTAAAAGCGTATCCATAGTTTAGGTCTATGATTCGAAAAAATATTCTGCGGATTCTGTTCTGTGATCCATGCAACTTGAATTTGGAGTACGTTCTATGAGTGATCTTGAATGCTAGATTGTAACGACATGAAAGTCACCGTGTAAATTTGCAGAATAAGTAAGTAGACTATTACGGCATCAATGGAGTTCCATCCAGATCTCATATTCTATTCTATACAAAAATCATAGCTGATGACGCAACTAAAAATATGTTTGTTTGTGAAATAATATAGTGGTAAGGTTTAGTGGATATTCTGCAGAAAGCGACGCCTTGAACACGTTTTTAATTTCTTGTTTTCAAAATCTAAATTCAAAGCTGGATCACGTTGTTACAATTTGTTTATGTGCCCTCCTTTCTTTTTTGGATCATTTTCTAAATCAGCACCTCCAAATCACTCAAAAAATTAGCCATGTTCTGATTTTTGAATTAAATTAAAGTCGGTCATCTTGAATTAAAAAAACCGGCCAAGTGCGAGTTGGACTCGCCCATGAAGGGTTCCGTAGCAGCAAGCATAGATTAGAGATATAATTATATTGAGATTAGTAAGTAATATACACAAACAATAAAAATAACTTTGTTTTTCATAGTATTTGTATGAATGGCAAAGTTATATTTGCGGTTTTTTAAAATGTACTATATCTCAAAAACTGCTAACTATATCTCATCCAAACCAATTTTCGTTGGTAGTTTTGGTTGAGGTCTACATTATATATATTTTTTTAGTTTTATCATTCTCTTATTTTAGAAGTTACGGGGGGGGACACTTTTGACCACTTTGGAAGTGTCTCTCGCGCAAACTGATCAGTTTAGAAAAAAATGATGTTAGTAATCTCAATATCATTTTTAAAGACCTATTCATAGATACCCCACACGTATGGGTTTGGTGAAAAAATTTTTTTTGAGTTTCAATTCTAAGTATGGGGGGCACCCCCAAAATTTGTTCTGTTTTGATTTTTGTGTGAAAATCCTAATGCGGTTCACATAATACATCTTTCTACCAAGTTTCAACAGGATAGCTCTTATACTTTCGACAAAAAGTGGCTGTGACATACACGGACAGACAGACATGACGAATCTATAAGGGGTCCGTTTTTGCCATTTGGCTACGGAATCCTAAAAAACGGATGTCATATTCTAACTCAGCACCTCCAAATCACTCGAAAACGATACCCATATCAATATTTTTGAATAAAATCAAGTCTGAGAAGTTGTCGAGAATAGAATAAAAAAACCGGCCAAGTGCGAGTTGGACTCGCGTGAAGAGGGTTCCGTACGATGTTACCTACCACGTTTTTTTTTAAATCTGACCCAAATTGGTACGCACAATATTGAGTGATTTACAATGTTATTTTAATATCATGGACTTCTTATAGGTTTTCCTATAATCTATAAGTAGAAAACTAATTTCTGTATTTTTAAAAAAAAATTAGGTCAGTAGTTTCGGAGATAAGGGGGGGAATGGTCAAATTTCGTCTATTTTCTTGAATAACTTGGAAACTATTTATTTAAAAATTACAAAAAATATATATTTAAGATTGTCTCAACAAGACCTTTCATTTGATATGTCACACGATGCAGTTTTCAAATATTTTTTTTAATTTTCCCCTTCCCCCCCCAAAAATTACCTCCCATGTACAGATATGGACTTCTTATAGGTTATCCTATAATCTATAAGTAGAAAACTAATTCCTGTATTTTTTTCAAAATTGTAGGTTCAGTAGTTTCGGAGATAAGGGGGGGGGAATGGTCAAGCTTCGTCTATTTTTTTTTAATAACTTGGAAACCATTTATTTTAAAATTACAAAAAAAATACTTTTAAGTTTGTCTCAACAATACCTTTCATTTGATATGTCACACGATGCAGTTTTCAAATATTTTTTTTTTAATTTTCCCTTTCCCCCCCCCCAAAAATTACCTCCCGTATACAGATATGGACTTCTTATAGGTTATCCTATAATCTATAAGTAGAAAACTAATTCCTGTAATTTTTTCAAAATTTTAGGTTCAGTAGTTTCGGAGATAAGGGGGGGGGAATGGTCAAGCTTCGTCTATTTTTTTTGAATAACTTGGAAACTATTTATTTTAAAATTACAAAAAAAATACTTTCATGTTTGTCTCAACAATACCTTTCATTTGATATGTCACACGATGCAGTTTTCAAATTTTTTTTTTTAATTTTCCCTTTCCCCCCCCCAAAAATTACCTCCCATATACAGATATGGACTTCTTATAGGTTATCCTATAATCTATAAGTAGAAAACTAATTTCTGTATTTTTTTCAAAATTTTACGTTCAGTAGTTTCGGAGATAAGGGGGGGGGAATGGTCAAATTTCGTCTATTTTCTTGAATAACTTGGAAACCATTTATTTTAAAATTACAATAAAAATATATTTAAGATTGTCTCAACAAGACCTTTCATTTGATATGTCACACGATGCAGTTTTCAAATATTTTTTTTTAATTTTCCCGTTCCCCCCCAAAAATTACCTCCCATATACAGATATGGACTTCTTATAGACTTTCTTATAATCTATAAGTAGAAAACTAATTACTGTATTTTTTTCAAAATTTTAGGTTCAGTAGTTTCGGAGATAAGGGGGGAGGGGGAATGGTCAAATTTCGTCTATTTTCTTGAATAACTTGGAAACTATTTATTTTAAAATTACAAAAAAAATATATTTAAGATTGTCTCAACAAGACATTTCATTTGATATGTCACACGATGCAGTTTTCAAAACTTTTTTTTTTCATTTTCCCCTTCCCCCCCAAAAATTACCTCCCACATACAGATTTCATTTATTCACGTCACACCTCTGTGCTTGGGTCACAGGAATTGATATGTGTACCAAATTTCAACCCAATCGGTCTAGTAGATTCGGAGATAATTGACTGTAAGCGACAGACAGACGGACACACGAGTGATCCTATAAGGGTTCCGTTTTTGTATTCGGACGTACGGAACCCTAAAAAACAGGACCCCTAAAACATTATAAAACTAATTCAATAAAAAAAAGAAACAAAATTAAAAAAAAAAAAAACAAAAAAAAAATTGAGAATAGGTACCTTAAAATAGTTAAAAGAATTTTAAGATCCATTAGAGCACTTAAAAGATTTTGAAACCCCCTAAGAATCCAATCTAAAACCTTATTAATAACTCGGAAGGGAGGCATAAAATTAACTTTTTACCCTGATGAGATGCATAATAGTAAGTCAAAAACTGTACAGTTCTGGTATGATACGAAGAGAGAATACAATAAGAGCAACATAAAAAAATTTTTGAACTGCTTAGCAGCCTTAAGTTTTGGTGAAGTTTACGAAGAGACAGACTGTAATAACGCATTTAATGTATTCCACGACATATCTCTTCTATAAATTGTGTTTTCCCGAAATACTCGTCAAAAAGACCAATAAACCAATAAAAAAACCAATGGCTTAGTAGGGGTTTAAAAATAATATCATGCTATAAGAAGAGAGCTTTGTACTATGCATATCAACACGATGCTATAAGTAAAAGTTACCTCAAGAAAAGATACCGCAATTACAGTAACATGTTAAAAAAATGCATATCAAAATCACAACAGATAAACAGCAACATTTTTTTAAATAATTCTAAGAATAAATGCAAAGCGACATGGTCAATCATAAAAAATAACTTGAACAACGCTAATAACAACAACTACTTAAATCCATGATAAAAAAAAATTGATAATCCGAATGACATAAGTATGTGATCAATTTAATAATATTTAATTTCATTGAGCTGACACAAAACTCTAATAATAATAATCATGACCTAAGCAACAATGACATTGACAATAACATAAATACATTATTTTTGACTCCTGTAAATGAAGTTGATGTCTTTAAATTAATTAATTCACTGAATAACACGAACTCGACCGGATATGACGAGGTAACTACTAAAATTATTAAATTAAGCGCGAATATTACACCCCCCCCTTAGCTACCTTATAAGGGGTGCTAAGACAGGAAACCTCCACGTGCGCCCGTGGACTGGAGTTCCCTCTCGGATACGTCCGGGGGGAAGACCAGTTTTTCGGGCCGGTGCGCCCTGGGATGCAGGCAAAAACTCTTCTTAGGTACTGTGCCTAAGGGGTCTCTTTGCCCGTATGCGAATAGCCTGTCGGGTGGAGGCTCCAACGCGTGTCCCTCTGAATAGCAGAGGGCACAGCGGCGGAGCGGGCTTGCGGACGGTGAGTAATGGGTATGCTGACCAAGGACCAAGCCCGGGTCGGTGGCGCGTCGTGTTTCACGCGTCACCGACGGGGCCCTTTATGGGGCCAAATGCCTGCTGGGGTCGCGGATTTTTCTTAATCCAGGATACCGTGGCCCCGGAACGTAAAGGGCATCCGAAGGAACACGGGTGGATTTTAGTCAGTAAGAGTCTGACAGTCCCTTCCGCCCCACCCAGGGCGGGAGGACTCATTTGATGATATTGCCACCCTAAAAAAAAAAAAAAAAAAAAAAAAGGCAACCTTATAATCCTCTCATTTGAACAAGGTGTTTTCCCATCTAAACTAAGAGTCTATTATTAAACAACTTTTCAAAAAGGGCAACTTTCTGATATGGTAATTATAGGCCCATTACGCTGATCACAATCTTTGCAAAAATTTTTGAAAAAGCATTGTATGACAAAATAAATCTAATAGCCAAATACAGATTGAGACATGATTCTGGACCCCCCCCCCCGTGTTGGAATTTTTCATCGGTTATTTCCTATTTTTTATGTTTTTTTTTATAACATCATTGTGGAGAGTCAGTTTGGTTTCAGGAAAAATTGTTCAACAAGTCTAGCCTGTTTTTCCTCTCAATGTCTGTTCTGTCTGTTTTTTTTTTGGATATGAGCAAAGCATTTGACTTCGTCTCACATGAACGACTACTATACAAATTAGAGAGGTACGGCATAAGAGGCAAGGCGCATGAATGGCTTAAAAACTACCTGTCTGATCGCCAACAGAAAACTGTTATCTCAAAAATAGTAAAAAATAAAAGGACGACATATTGCTCAGAATTAAAAACTAATAGTTCTGGCGTTCCACAGGGAAGCATACTGGGCCCGCCACTATTCACATTATATATAAATGACCTCAGAAAATGTATAAAATATATCTTAGGGGTGGAATTAATCAAAATCCTTTCTTAGGGAATTCCTACGTCATATTAGCTTTGTGCGTGCAAAGTCTCAGCCCGATGGCGGAGACCTCTCGCGCCCGGCATTGGTCGCGGCCATGCTGCGGGGCGAGACGGAGTGGGAAGCGGTCGCCTACTTCTGTGAAGCAGTCATGCTCGCGAAGGAGGAGGCGGGCCGCGCGAGGGAAAGGTCCTCCGTCCGCCCCACCCGCAGTGGTGGACGCCCACGGCGACGGACGTCGCAAGACGATCTCCGGCCACCGTAGGCGCGGGCATGCGGGCGGTGAGTAAAGGGCAACTCGCTGCCCGACCATGGACCATGCCCGGGTCGACGGCGCGTTGTGTTCCACGCGCGCTTCAAAGAGCGTCCGCATAATGACGGGGCCCCCTCTCTACAGGGCCAAAGCCTGTCGGGGTCGCGGGACTTATCTCATTACCGTGACCCCGGAACATAAAGGGCTTTTGAAGGACACCGTGGATTTTAGACAGTACAAGCCTGACAGTCCCTCCCGCCCTGCCCGGGGTGGAAGGACACATTTGATGATTTTACGCTAAAAAAAAAGTCTCAGCCCGATCGGTTTAAAATTGACAAAGTTTCATACAAACTTTCATCCCCCTTTTATCCCCTTAGGGGTGGAATTTATAAAAATCCTTTCTTAAGGAATTCCTAAGTCATAGTAGCTTTATGCATGCAAAGTCTCAGCCCGATCGGTTTAAAATTGACAAAGTTTCATACAAACTTTCATCCCCTATTTATCCCCTTAGGGGTGGAATTGATCAAAATCCTTTCTTAGGGAATGCCTACGTCATAGTTACTTTATGCATGTAAAGTCTCAGTCCGATCGGTTTAAAATTGACAAAGTTTCATACAAACTTTCATCCCCTATTTTATCCCCTTTGGGATAGAATTGATCAAAATCCTTTCTTAGCGGATGCCTACGTCATAACATCTACCTGCATGCCAAATTTCAGCCCGATCCGTTCAGTGGTTTGGGCTGTGCGTTGATAGATCACTATATCAGTCACCTTTGAGTTTTATATATTTAGATAATTATGAATGTGTCCGCTTGACCGAACGAATGCAACTTAATGTTGTAGTATTGTGGTTGATAAAAATAACCGAACCAATGATAATTGTAAGTTTTGAAAGGAACATGTAAAAAGAATTGATGTAAACAGAATCAGCTTTGTAAGTTCCCCCTGCTTGAACGTAGGCCTCCTTTCTCTGAAAATAAAACTATTTCATTTCCCAAGTATTGCAAATTGAACTACTGCCTCTAAAAAGTTTCATTAGTTCGGTCAACCGGATTAACAACAGATAATTATACTGTCACTACACCAAAAATATACAAAATTATTACCAAGTAGGAAAGACACATTATTATAAACTTTTAGATAAACTCTTTCCAACTATGTCACGATGTCAATATTATTTTGGTATAACTTTATATTTGTTATTCTACTTTAACTAGTCATCATCATTATCTGTAATCTCATCTTCATCGGTTTCGTTTAGGGTATCTTTAACTGGCGATTTATTGGGAAGGTTTATATATTCACCATGGAATCTTCTTGGTATTATACCGGTGTCGCACAGTTTTTTCAGGTCATTATATTTTGGAATGGAAATTGGCAACCTCTCTTTATATAATGATGGCAGATTATCTGTGTTAATTTGGCATACTTCATTACTAGTATTTTCAGCGGTGGATTGATTTGTGTCCATAACAAACTTTTTCCCTCTAATAACACTTCTTTTTCCTCCTTTACCCTTTCCTCTTGCACTGGGACTCTTTAACGGTAATTGTTTAGAGAGTTCAATCTCGTAACTATCTCCAGTCTCTAACATTGTATATTTTACTTCTATTTTGGTCGAAGCATTTTTTTTGAATGTGCAAACTCTTATATTTTTCATACGCAGATCTTTATTTTTAAGAGTACCTTGTGTGAATACAGTATTCGCCAGATTCTGGAAGTTAATGAAATCTGTATGTTCTAATACACTCACATTATATGGTTTAAGCCGTTTTCTAGCACTCTCGATGAAATTTGGCCACTGCGAAGGTGCCCAAACAATTAGTTTTCTTACTTCCCTCTCAATAACAGCATGCATGCTGTCTACTGGCATATATGTATGTCCGGCTAGAAGGTAATTGATTTGTATAACTTTTAGATTATTAGATTGTTCCAAAAAATGTTTAAACATTGAAAATATTACTTTATTTTTATTTTGACCTGTGCAGTTGTCACAATATAATAATAATGTCTTCACTCCCCTGTTATCAACTTCTTTTAAATATTGATACAGACATGTCGCTATTTCGCAACTCCCTCTTTTACCATCAGCCTCACCCCATACGTAACAGTATCCGTTTTGCGTTCCACTCTCATATACCGTAAAATTGAAGACAGCATACTTTCTGGCATAATACAACTGCATACTCTCACCATAAGGTGTCGCTAAAACTTTCTGAAGATCGAAACTACATACAAGAAACGTGTTATCGCTTTTTTTATTTTGATGGATATGAAAACGTTTATACGTGGCTTCTTTTTCTAATAAATGAGTTTGTATCTGTTCATTAGTCGTCATATCCGGGTTATTTTCGTTTTTAGTACACAAGAGACATTTATCCTTTTTAGGAACATGAAATGCATAGTTATACTCTTTAAAGACCTGTGCAAAAATTTTTTCGCTCAAATAGTTTTCGGACCTTTCCTGACAATATTTAACGTACAACCTATACAAGTTTGATGCATTCTTAAATTGCTCCGGCAGATACAATTTTGTAGATTTTTTTCTGCTGTAGTGAGAAGGTAAAGCCGGCAATGCTTCTATGTATGTCTTTGCGATAAGTTTTGTGTTCTCGTCATATTTATTTTGTGCTGTACGTGTTCGAGAATCATCACAAGATAGTCCTTCTTTTGAATGATTTAACGTATACAGAACGTAAGTTTGGCTTACGTCGAGAGTCTTCAGTATAAATTGTTGGCAAACCTGCCTCCGTCCTTCATTTTCATTAATAAAGTACTCGTAAGTTAATGAACGTCTGCTTACTGTGTTTTTAGTCTTCTGACGTTTTACATTTATTGGTCTAGCACATTGCACAATCCAGTCACGTTTTTTATCGTCATTCAATGCCCAAAAGTAGGTAATCAAATATAGATTTTCTCCTTTCATCTGAAATTTCATAACACTTCCTGCTACATTTAGTCTCTACGCACGGGTTTTCTTGCATCTTTCGAGGTTCTTTTACGCTACCAGTTACGGTTTCGTAGGCTAAACCTTTTTGTTTAAGCTGTTTCCGTACTTTACGTTTATTTTCAGGGCGTTTTTCCTTCAGACATACTATTTCTGTTTTTTTTCTTTTGGACTTTACTTTCTTTCTTTTTCTATTTTCCTTGTAATCTTCTGAATCGTCTGAAGTTTCTTCTTTGTCTGACCAAAGATTAGAACTGTCCGAAGAAAAGTCTTTATCCTCGCTATCAGTTAGATAATCCATGCAATATTTCATGAATTTTGATGTTACGCGACGTTTTTTGTTTGAATCAATTTCAGTTATGACTTCTTTAGATGTAGATGGTATGTTGTTATCGATTTCGTTTGATATCAAATCATTACAAGAATTATTAAAACTTATTCCCAAAACATCATCATGCTGTAGGGCATCACTAATCATAGTGTCTTTGTACGTAAGTATTGTAGGAGAAGAGACAGTTTCACGACTTAAATTTTCCTTTTGCGATGAGGTTTCAACAAACACTGAGCAGACAGCGGTATTCTCATCTATTTTGTTCCTGGACAATGATAGTGGCTGTACATTCTCCAATTCTTTGCCTGTATCGTTTAACTCACGTGATGAATGTGCGATCACAAATGCATCACAATTGGATGCATCGGTTTCTTCTCCAACATTAAGTTGTGCTTCAATTTGTTGAATATTCGTGACATCCGTTAAAGGAAAATCAACAACTTGACTACATGGGTAATTGTTACTGTTTCCAGTAGTATTTGAATTTTCAACGGATTTATTAAAAAAAGAATGTGATCGGGACAGAGATATAGTTGAGGTGTTTATGATTTCCATGTCATTTTCAATAGAACATACGGTGTCATTACTGCTATTAACAATAATCTTAGGTATATTTGAACTTCTCTTTATTACCTGAGTTTCCGCGTCTACATCACTGTTTTCTATAAAACTTTCTGAAGAATCTCTTTTGTTTTCAACAGACCTAAAACAAAACATAAATACGATTACTATTAGGCAGACTTAGTGTATTGGCCAACTCGAACTACACTCTTTAACGTAAGGGACACTACTTCGACAACACTTTAACGTAAGGGACATTACAACTGTAAAATCGCATTGTTTATAAAGTAAAGACCGGTTATTTTTCTGTTAAATCTTTGAAAAAGTATTTAATTATCACAAGTTTATTCTGTTTGTATAATTTAATTAATTTCTATTAACGCTATTAATAATAACGACTAAAATAAGTTAATTTTGATGATCATTAAAATTAACGTAAAGTCACTTACAATAACAAATGTCCCTTACATTAATTTGTTGTATACTTTAAATTATACTAAATAACTGTTTTATTAAAACCTAGGTGCCATTATTATGTCATGTAAACACACAGTTAATGCATAAATCACTATTATAACACGATAAAATCTCGTATGTAATTAATCTTGGTTAAGATTGTTTTTATAGCGATAACTTACGAGTAGATACGAAACGAGCAGGACGTTCGCCTGATGATAAGATTCACACCTGCTCGTAGTGCCATTCACAACTCTAATCAACTTACACAATCCCTTTTCACCCGGTCCGGGTGTTTAAAGGTTACTTTATCGGTACAGAGCGAAAACATACAAACAAGTTCGTACAGGATTACGTAAATATTAAAACTTCAACCAATTTACCTATTTTCTATCTACAATTTCACTGTAAATATTTAACAAGATCGTTACAAAATGGTACATAAACATTGTATACTGTATAGTCATCGTAAAATAGCAAGTACATATCTCTATGATTCTCTTCATGTTCATCAATTTTTCCCTTCGGGCAAGTAAGGCATTTAACTGATTCGTGTTAACCCCTTCGGACCTGAATTTATATAAAGAGTCAATAAAAATATTCTTAAGGTTTTTCTGTGAGTTAGTAGTGCAATAAAGGGATTTTTGTAAAAATATGCGATTTATCGTTTTTACATTTTTGGAAATTTTGATGTCCACTCAAGTGGACATCAGAATTAGAGTGTTGTATTAATACATATTTAATGAATAAATGTTTTGTTGTAATATTTTGAAGTAAGTAAGTAAAACTATACAATATTATTATAATATGTAGTTTATTTTTATTTAACATCTTACACTGTTCGGATTATTCTTGTTTTTGATGAAATATAATATATGCTGGGAAATGGTCGACAGCGTCATACTGGATTTCCCTTGCTGGTCTTATTTCTGTTCTGAAACGGTGTTGCTTTGATGTAACTGGTGAATTTACTGGACTGCTACCACCAGATGCGGGCTGTCCTCTTTTCTGCCAGGAATTGGGTGCCCCATGATTGTTAGAGCTTTTGCAACGCGCTGCCAAAAGTGCAACAAATCCAAAATGTCTGCACATGGTATATTACAGGTTTTGCAATCTTCTTGGTTCCAGCCAGCTATTGGTTAGTGCTAGGTCAATGGCTTGAAATGACATACGCAATGTCCATTTTTTGGATCTAATGAAGATTCGATACAAACTAATCAGATGATCAGTTTTATCTAAACCACCTATACCACTGTTATATAATTCCATAAGTTCAGGACGCGGTATAGTTACTCGTACGTATATTTTATTTCATCGCCGAATTTCACCTTGATTTCCTATTCCAACAAAATTTGAAGCAAGTACTACACCTTCCTTCTGCAAAGCTGTCATGCTCGCGAAGGAGGAGGCGGGCCGGGTGAGGGAGAGGACAGCGTTCTCCCTTCACCCTAGCCGCAGTGGTAGACGCCCACGGCGACGGACGTCGCTAGACGATCTCCGGCCACCGTAGGCGTGGGAGTGCGGGCGGCGAGTAATGGGCGACTCGCTGTCCGATCGTAGATCATGCCCGTGTCGACGGCGCGTTGTGTTCCATGCGCGGGGCGCGCAAGAGTGTCAAATTATTTCATTTTTAGGCGTACTACTTGATCCGAGTCTAGATTCTACATCCTCTAAGTCTTTTTCGTCTACTATATCGTCCTCCTCTCCAGAGTGATTACCTATCTCTCTTTTGCTTGGTAGCTTTATGTAACTACCCACACGAACATTTCTTTGTGGTATTTCCTGTACCATTTCATCGTCACTATCCGAAACTGTTCTTTTTTCTAATAAATTGAGTAAATTATCCACATCTTGACTTTTAGATATATCAAAACCTAAAAAAGCATAAAAATAACATGTAAAATTCAATACAAAGTGTTATTGTAAATACGTTTGGTTTACAACGATTGTGACCCCATGTCCACTGAAATGGACATCGACTTTATCTTCAAAATTATGAAAACAACCGCATATTTAGTATTTTTTGTAAATGTATATCTTAGCAAATATGATCACTATGCAGCATAAAAAATATCTAAACAATCGATCAAGTCGTTTTGGAGTAAATAAAATAACACTAAAGACTTACTCGCATTGCGCGTGGCCATGGCGAACGTCAACACTTGACTAATCATTTCATCCTACCTTCAATAAATCCTTTGGTGTTTTGTTTATCATAACGTTTCTAGGTAAGTGGTCGGTCCAATCAAATGTTTACACTAGCGATTTTATTAACCTACCTCATATTTCACGCCATAATAAATCGTGTCCATTGAAATGGACGCTGGGTCTGAAGGGGTTAATATCACTATTGTTTTCACTCATAATTGAAATTACTTGAACTAAATCACAGACTATTAAAACAATCAGAACATACAATAACCATTAGCAGCGCGTGAGCGTTAAACGATGTGTATGACATAATAACACCAAATTGTTACTGCGCGCAGTGCGCGCGAATAAACAGGAGCGGCCGTCCGTCGCTAAGTTTTGACCCCTCCCCCGCTTGTACTCCCGGAACACCTTATGCTACTCACGCGTGCCTGAGAGATAACGATACACGGTGTCAAATTAATGTAAACACTCGGTATTTTAGCAACGATTTTTAATGTCCAAAGTAAGGAAATACGAATTTGATTTCTACTTGAGGCAAAATACAGTAAGGGCCTTATAATAAAGATAGTTTTGTGAGATAATAATGTAAGTAAATTATTCTTGTAAAACTCTAATAATTCATTAAAGTAAGTAACATATTATTTAAAATTACTAATTCGAGGTTTAAGGTAAGGGTATAAATTATGTAATATGATGACTTACTTTATTTTATTTTTGGAAAAAAAATTTCACGGCCGTTACTACATTTTTTTTGCGAAAAATCGTTTTAGGCAGTGAAAAAATTTGTACAGTAAGGGACATTTTTTTTAAGACAGAATTTTTTTAATAATACCAATCGATAGAGCGCGAAATTCCGAATCTAATGATATATATAACTCATTTTCGCCAAAATGTCCCTTACGTTAATTGATACTTCCGGTGTCGATATGTTCAGATGAATTATTTGAATAATTATGTAGTTTTGCTATTCTAAGCTAGATCGCGCTACTGAACTGCACGTCTTGGTGTGAACTGACCGTAATTTTACTTCTGAAACACTTTACATTCAAATAACTTTTGATAGACTGAACCGATTGCAATGTAACAAAAACTAAATGTTACCTAAAGTTACAATCAATCCTAGTGTCAGTGTCAGTGTTATCTACATTGCTTCCGTACATTTTACGTGATGCCCGAACAAACAAACAGACAAACAGACAAAAAATTTAAAAATGCTGGAAATGGGTTCTTGGTCGTCCTTTAACATCCTTGCTATATTTTTTGTTTTTCTTTTTGATGTACAAAAATTACTTTTCTACAGTTTTATTATATGTATAGATTTAACTACTGGATATAACTGTCAACGATTTATTGTTTTAGGGAAATTACTGTTTTTTTTGTTTTAAAGAATATGTAAACGGGGTTTGTGATAATTTGTTGTTTCCTTTTAGTTTGACGCCAATCCGAGAGGGAGAAAATATTTTATGTAACAGTGGCGACCAACGTGTGTATTAGTTGGAGATAGAGGTTACGTCTATTGCTGTACCTTACAAACCGGAGTACTGTTTCTGGAACCTTCCATTTATTTTAATTTTAAGAAAGAAAAACCGTCTTGCGGAATCCTTTGCGTGTTAATGTTTGTGCTGTTTTATACAATTTTTACATTTTACAATTTACAATTATTTACTTTCTGTGCCCCAATTTACTGTACCAGGAATTTTGTCCTTTTATAAGAAAACCCTAATATTGTATCGCTCTGTAACACTGCTAATATTGTAACTGCGTTTACTATAGTTAATATTTACATAATTATTGCTCAAGTTTGTAAATTGCGACGTCCAGTTTTAACTTCGGTTCAGTTTTTTTTCTTTTCTCTCCTAATTTACATTATGGAACGACCCATTAAATTTAATTTACTTCAGAAAGATGAGCTCATATATGAAGTGCTGATCCGGGACGCTAAACCCGCCTCAACCGTAGAGGAACTACGTATCCAAATTAGAGACCTCAGTAAACTGGTTAGTTCCGATGAAATCGTGGAGACAGATAGAGATCCGGAGGCGGAATTAAAGGTAGTTAAGGCCAAATTGCCAGAAATTGGTGAAGTACTGGATAAGTACCCCACCAGTTTTAAAAAAATTAACCGCGCCAGGGCTTTGGGTTTCCATCTCTTTCATCGTTTGAGTAGGATAACTTCTCCAACTGAGCTTGATGCCGGTTACGCCGTTGTTGACAAGCAACTTAGCAGTTACTTGGCAAGAATCGATTCTGTTAACGCGAGCTTCCACCAATCTTTTACTTCTGCCGAGGAGGCACCGGAGGTACTGTCTAGTTTGCAGACGAAGGACGTCATCATATCCTGCAAAAAAGACACAGTCAAAACCCTAGGTGTAAAATTTAACGGTACAGGTTGCGTGAAAGCGTTTATAGAGCGTCTTGAGAAGCTTTGCGAGGCCAGAGGTATCGACGAGGCATCCTTGCATCAATCTGCTGTGGACATTTTTTCAGACGGAGCCTTATTATGGTACCGAGGATTAAAAGCGTTGGTCGGTAACTGGCCGGAACTGAAGAAGCAGTTACTTATAGATTTCGCTCCACCTGATTACGAAATGCGTCTCATGTCGGAAATCACTAACAGAACGCAGGGGTTGACTGAGCAGTCTTGTATTTATATAGCGGTCATGGAGAATATGTACAATAGGCTTTCTTACAGGGTACCAGAACACGATCGGTTGGCGCGGATAAAGTACAACATGAGACCTGAATACACTTCGGGGTTGTCTTTGTTCACCATCAATACGCTTGGCGAGTTGAAGGAGAAGTGCAGACAACTGGAGCTGGGCTTCCACAGCAAGGCTCAGTTCCATGAGCCGCCCAAACCGACGTCTTCTTTCGTCGCAGCGGGCTTAGCATACCAAGCCCCGAAGGGATCAAGGATTGAGGCCGTGCAAACAGATTCGGGTTCGTTGTTTTGTGTTCGTTGTAGGGTTAAGGGGCACTCGTTCGGGCACGCCGCAATCGCGGCGGTAAGACCCCTCTTTGAGGAGTGGCTGGATAGGAGTCACGGCGTCCTGACCTACCGCATGACGCAGGTCCTCACCGGACACGGAAGTTTCGGGAGGTACCTGTGTCTAAGGAGAAAGGAGGAAACGCCTGGGTGTCACCACTGCGAAGATCGCCCGGAGGACACAGTAGAGCATACGGTGCAAGACTGCCCCGCTTGGGCAGAGCACCGACGTGTCCTCACGGCGGCGATAGGCGGAGACCTCTCGCGCCCGGCATTGGTCGCGGCCATGCTGCGGGGCGAGACGGAGTGGGAAGCGGTCGCCTCCTTCTGCGAAGCAGTAATGCTCGCGAAGGAGGAGGCGGGCCGCGTGAGAGAGAGGACAATGTCCTCCCTCCGCCCCACCCGCGGGGACGTCGCAAGACGATCTCCGGCCACCGTAGGCGCGGGCATGCGGGCGGCGAGTAAAGGGCAACTCGCAGCCCGACCATGGACCATGCCCGGGTCGACGGCGCGTTGTGTTCCACGCGCGCCTCAAAGAGCGTCAGCATAATGACGGGGCCCCCTCTGTAGAGGGCCAAAGCCTGCCGGGGTCGCGGGACTTATACCATTACCGTGACCCCGGAACATAAAGGGCTATTGAAGGACACCGTGGATTTTAGTCAGTACAAGTCTGACAGTCCCTCCCGCCCTGCTCGGGGTGGGAGGACTCATTTGATGATTTTACCACGATAAAAAAAAAAAGGGGCACTCGTTATCGAATTGTAAATCGAAAGAAGTTGTGTGTTACCGTTGCGGCAAGAAGGGCGTACGTGCACCATCGTGCCCTACGTGCAATAAAAAGCAGAAGGAGGTTCAGTCCTGTCCAACCTGCGTTTCAAAAAACTAAAAGTCCGGAACTACAGCCAAAATTTTGATAAGTCCGATTGGGACAACTATTTAAAAATTTTAAAGTTATTTTTTAATACATTAAGGGTGGATACAATACATTATAAGACTTCGGACGATAGTCGTCCACATTTAACTGTTTCTATTTACGATGAGCGGTATTACGGCTTACTCGACTCGGGTTCTTGCATTTCGGTGTTGGGTTCCGATGTTGGTCAGCACTTTATAAGGGCTGGTGCAACTATGCACGCCGATAAACAGTTGGGCAGCATAGTAACTGCCAATGATTCGCGAGCGTCCGTGGAGGGTTATTTATTTTTACCAGTAACTCTCATGGGAGTAACTAAGGTTATTAAATTCTATATTATTCCGGATATTACCACACCGTTAATTTTTGGTGTTGATTTTTGAAAGGCCTTTAATTTGGCACCTAAAATTTTTAATTCTTTACCATTTCAATATACAGGGTGTCCAGTAATGAATGGATAACCTTGGAATGGGTCATACTAGAACTTAAGGCGATTCAGAAAAAAATACAAAAAAAAATCAATACCGAGTATTTCCTAAGATATATGTCACTTTTAAGAATATTGATAATTTTTGGTACCCTACTTTACATTCTTGCACACCACGACCACAAATTGATGAATTCCATCATTTTTTTACTTTTAAAATAATCTACATTAACTGAGCTGATAGATGAGCAGTAAATAGTAACACTGTTAATACACGGCTTTTCAAAAAATTAACTCGAATTAGTGCTTTAGTGAAAAATTTGAGAAAAAATGTCGTTATGACAAAGTTTAAGCAACCATAGCATGAAAAAAACGTATGACAATACACGTGACCATAGTTGACATATCTTAGGAAATACTCGGTATTGATTTTTTTTTGTATTTTTTTCTGAATCGCCTTTAGTTCTACTATGACCCATTCCAAGGTTATCCGTTCATTACTGGACACCCTGTATAAAACGTAAAAGAGGTCATACTTGCGTCTCGGAGGTTAGGCACCTACAGCCGTTTGATGAGTTAACACCGGACCAGAAGAATGAAGTGGACTTATTAATTAAAGATTTTGAAAAGGTCTCCTTTGAGGTAACAGGATTAGGTCGTACCCATCTGCTTCGTCATAAAATAGACACGGGTGATGTTCCGCCTATTAAACAGCGTTATTACCCGTTGTCGCCTGAACGCCTCAAGGAACTCAACCGTCAGCTGGATGAGATGTTGGAGATAGGCGTGGTGGAACCTAGCAATAGCGCGTGGAATAATCCGGTTCTGTTGGCTCCAAAACCAAATGGAGAATGGCGATTTTGCCTGGACTACTGGCCGAAAACTGAATGCGGTCAGTAAGCAAGATGCGTATCCACTACCCTACATCTCTCGCATCTTAGACCAGTTGCGTGACGCGCGTTATCTTTCGTCTATTGACTTAAAATCGGCTTTCTGGCAAATAGAACTGGACTCTGTTTCGTCCAAAGAAAAAACCGCGTTCACAGTCCCCGGTCGAGGTTTGTTCCAGTTTAAAGTTATGTGCTTTGGGTTGACTGGAGCCCCAGCCACCCAACAGCGATTAATGGACAAACTTTTCAGTCCGGAGTTCGATAATAAGGTCTTTGTGTATTTGGATGACATAATTATTTGCTCATCAACCTTCGAGGAGCACATTTCGCTTCTAAAACGGGTTTTAGACAAGTTAACGCACGCTAATTTGACAATTAATTTACCTAAGCTGTTTCTTTCGACGTGAACTAAAATATCTAGGTTACATAGTGGACGAGCGAGGCTTACACACTGATCCGTCGAAAATTCAGTCAATTGTCGACTTTCCAACCCCTACAACTCGTAAGCAAGTAAAAATGTTTCTTGGAACGGCCTCATACTATAGACGTTTTATTAAAAACTTTAGCTCGATAGTGGCCCCTTTAAATGCGCTAACAAGTACTAGCAAAAAAGCGCCGCCGTTCAAGTGGACGGCTGAGACCGAATCCGCGTTCTCAACCTTGAAAGAGGCATTGTTGTCAGCGCCAGTATTAGCTTGCCCAGATTTCTCTCAACCTTTTGAGATTCATTGTGACGCATCCAGTTTTGGGATAGCGGGCACTCTGACTCAGGTTGTAAACGGGGAGGAGCACGCAATCGCTTACTGTAGTCGTTCGCTTAATCCAGCGGAACGTAATTATTCTGCGACGGAGCGTGAGGCACTCGCGGTAGTCTTCGCCGTGGAACACTTTCGTCCTTACGTAGAAGGCGGGCCTGCGTTTAAAGTGATAACCGACCACTCTAGTTTAAAATGGTTCTTTAATTTAACCAATCCCTCTGGGCGATTGGCCCGTTGGGGTTGTCGGTTATCACCTTATAATTTTAACATTGAACACCGCAAAGGTAAGGACAATGTGGTTCCAGATGCCTTATCGCGTGGCGTTCCGGTGCTGGAAATTAAAGCGTCCGACACGGACACTTGGTTTAAGGGGGTTTGGGATAAATGCGTCAGTACGCCTAGGTCGTGCCCTAACTATATTATTAAGGGGGATAAACTTTACCGCTATTCAAAAAATAAATTCGGAGTAGCTAGTGATAATGATTGGAAGCAGGTAGTACCGGAGAGCAATCGAGAAGAATTGCTAAGAAGTCACCACAGTGGCGAATTATCACCACACTTTGGAGTGTTTAAAACTTATAAAAGACTCGCTCTCCGATACTACTGGCCTAACATGTACAAAGATGTAGTTAGCTACGTTGGTAAATGTGATAAGTTTGCTGCATACAAACACTCACAACAGCCTCCTTCCGGTCTCTTAGGTGATGCGAAAGACTATTCCAAACCATTTGAAACAATAAGCATTGACTTGGTAGGTCCGTTACCACGATCAAGATCGGGATTCACGTACCTGTTGGTTGTCGTGTGCTGTTTCACGAAGTACTGCCTACTGTTTCCTTTACGTAGAGCTGTTCTGCCGTGCAGTCCCTAAAACGCAGTAACAGGTTTTTGTCATTTTTTTGTTGAATATTGAACCTTAACGGACACGTTATAAGGAACAAAAGATCTAATTAGGTATTTGTTAGGATGCTTTAAACGGTTAAAAAACAAATTTTTGAAAGCAGTAACTTAATTTTGCATGTCTAAATATATACTCGTTGATGCGGCGGCCTAAGCCTTGGCGTGAAAATCGAAATTTTCTTAGTGGACTGTATCAGGGGCGGTTCTGTAACACAAGTAGGGGTTTGGTGGTGTAGGAAAATGATGAGATACCTGCTTGAGCTATGGCGGAGACTCGATGAGAAGGCTTTCCTTAGCCACGTGGCGGCGGCCCGTCCAGGATGTCACGTACTGATGAGAATCTGCACTTTCCACAACACACAGACACACACTTGCACAATTCAATAACAATCCTCGTTCTTTGCGGTGAAATTTGAGTCTCTTTCGACTTTAGGTTAATTTTGAACCACAAGCGTCGATGTTGGTTGAAAGACTAGCGGTTTTCTCTTGGCGGCAGCGTTTGCGCCATTTTTTTTCTTCCTTCTCGCTCTCGCTCAGGTATTATAAGGAATGCGGAAGGGAGAGGAAAGCGGAAGGAATTACCTATGTGTTACAGATATTAATTAGAGTTGCCAGTAATTAGGCATGAAATATAAAATTAGGTAAGTTATGGCGTTAACAATCCTCGCGGCCTTAAAGGGTCACCTTTAAAGAATACAATAATAACTTAAACTAAACAGAGATATTACACTTAAATATAACTAAAGAGGGAATGAACCGAATAAGGTATTACTGAGAAGGAATGAGACATAAGCGGATCACAGGTCGCACAAGAGTCCCATTAGAAGTGCGTACAGAAACGACTCGCGTGTTACCGTCTTTAGACGTATGCAGTTTCTCAATAACACCTAGAGGCCAGGATAGAGGAGGCGCATTATCATTGACAATCACTACCACAGTGCCTTCCTTAATCATGTCTCCATCGGGTTTATTCCATTTTAAGCGCGATTGTAAACTATGAAGATACTCGCTTCGCCATCTTTTCCAGTACGACTGGACTAATTTATCCATAAGAGAGTGTCTTTGAAGCGGGAACACCCAAATACTCCGAAATATTTTATTCCGAATTTCGGTATTCCGATTTTCAAAACTCCGAATATCATAATACCTAAAAATTACAATATCTATTATTAAGAATCACGAATTTATTTAACCGAAAGTCGTATATCCGATTTCTTAGTTTTCCGATTTTCACATATTCGAAAAATGTAATGCTCGATGAGTTCTCATTCCGAAAAACGAAATTCCGATTTTCAATATTCCGAATAAACTGATTTTTTCGGAATATTGAAAATCGGAATTTCGTTTCTCATTCTACAAAGTCAGTGCCAGAAACGAATTGCTGCAAAACCGGCTCCACGTAGTTTTGTCTACCGTACTCTTAGAGAGTTATTTAAGCCTGTGTAGGCGCGGAGTGCTGAAGCGTATCCTCTGGACTTTGACTGTTTGCCTTCGGGATTGTTATTGTTATTAGGAGAACTTAGGATCCATGAGCGAGCGAAGCGAGCTCGGGACTTGGGGCACCCCGACTCGGACAGGTTAGGTTCGAAGGGGATGGCGGGGTCTTTCAGACCCCGCCATCCCCTTCGTGTTAGGTTACTTTAAACCTTGCTCACAGAAATAGGAGCCCCGCGAAGCGGGGCTCCGTCGATCTACCTTGGTAGGTGGTAGTCAACAAATTGACCAAGGATGCAAGAGCGAGCGAAGCGAGCTCGGGACTGGGGGCACCCCGTCTCGGACAGGTTAAGTTCGAAGGGGATGGCGGGGTCTTTCAGACCCCGCCATCCCCTTCGTGTTAGGTTACTTTAAACCTTGCTCACAGAAATAGGAGCCCCGCGAAGCGGGGCTCCCTCGATCTACCTTGGTAGGTGGTAGTCAACAAATTGACCAAGGATGCAAGAGCGAGCGAAGCGAGCTCGGGACAGGGGGCACCCCGACTCGGACAGGTTAGGTTCGAAGGGGATGGCGGGGTCTGAAAGACCCCGCCATCCCCTTCGTGTTAGGTTACTTTAAACCTTGCTCGCAGAAATAGGAGCCCCGCGAAGCGGGGCTCCGTCGATCTACCTTGGTAGGTGGTAATCAACAAACTGACCAAGGATGCAAGAGCGAGCGAAGCGAGCTCGGGACTGGGGGCACCCCGACACGGACAGGTTAGGTTCGAAGGGGATGGCGGGGTCTGAAAGACCCCGCCATCCCCTTCGTGTTAGGTTACTTTAAACCTTGCTCACAGAAATAGGAGCCCCGCGAAGCGGGGCTCCGTCGATCTACCTTGGTAGGTGGTAGTCAACAAATTGACCAAGGATGCAAGAGCGAGCGAAGCGAGCTCGGGACTGGGGGCACCCCGACTCGGACAGGTTAGGTTCGAAGGGGATGGCGGGGTCTGAAAGACCCCGCCATCCCCTTCGTCTTAGGTTCCTTTAAACCTTGCTCACAGAAATAGGAGCCCCGCGAAGCGGGGCTCCGTCGATCTACCTTGGTAGGTGGTAGTCAACAAATTGACCAAGGATGCAAGAGCGAGCGAAGTGAGCTCGGGACTGGGGGCACCCCGACTCGGACAGGTTAGGTTTGAAGGGGATGGCGGGGTCTTTCAGACCCCGCCATCCCCTTCGTTTTAGGTTACTTTAAACCTTGCTCATAGAAATAGGAGACCCGCGAAGCGGGGCTCCGTCGATCTACCTTGGTAGGTGGTAGTCAACAAATTGACCAAGGATGCAAGAGCGAGCGGAGCGAGCTCGTGACTGGGGGCACCACGACACGGACAGGTTAGGTTCGAAAGGGATGGCGGGGTCTGAAAGACCCCGCCATCCCCTTCGACTCGACAGACTCGGACAGGTTAGGTTCGAGTCAGGTTAAGCTAACAGAAATAGGAGCCCCGCGAAGCGGGGCTCCGTTGAACCACCTTAGTGGTAATATAACTCAGGAATTCAGGATGCGATAGCGAGCAAATTGTGTCTTGGGGCACCCCGACTCTGACAGCTTTCGTTCTTCTCACAGGGATTTTTTGTTATATTATGAATGAAAATACGTAACTCAAAAATAAATTGTTTTAATTACTCAAAAAAAAAAAAATTATAAAATAAATTATTATCATTGAAAAGAAAATATTGTTATTCGTAAGAAATTCTTTTATTGAAAAGTAAAGAGGAATTTTGACAAGGCGTTTTAAAAGCATACTTTTCTCTGATAAGCGATTAAATTTTCGGAATTCTAATTATTCGGAATTTTAATAATCGGAATTTTAACCATCGGAATTCGTGTTTTTGATGTTTCGGAAAATTATTAATTCGGAATTTTTGATATTCGGTCTATTGAAACTCGGTATTTTGAAAATAGTAATTATAAATGTTAGGAATATTGAAATTTCGGAATTATGAAAATAGGAATAATGATCAATCGGAGTTGTTATATTAGGAATTTTGAACCATTCGGAATTATGAAAATCGGTATTTTGAAATTCGTATTTATGAATTTCGGAATAAAGTTTTTCGTATTATCGTAGTGTACCCCTTTGAAGCAGGTTATCAGACGATGAACCTACTTCCGCGGCAGGCAATGAGTTAAGCGGCACAGTATGTAAAAAATGCGAAGGGGTAAGAGCTTTAGGCTCTCCCGGATCAGCGCTAAGAACAGTAAGAGGTCTGGAGTTCAACAAGCACTCTATTTGAGAAAGAACTGTAACTAACTCTTCATAAGAGAGAAGTTGTTGACCTATTGTCTTGAAAAGGTGAGTCTTCACGGCCTTCACCATGGACTCCCAACATCCACCTAAATGAGGTGACGCGGGCGGAATAAATTGCCAATTAATGCGATGCTCAGCGAGCTCCTCTTCAAAGCGCGGGCGGTATTCTTTATTTATGAAAGTATACAAGTCGCGTAAAAACGAATTAGGTCCTCGAAAATTGGTCGCGTTATCCGAATACAGACATTGTACCGGTCCGCGGCGGGACAAAAATCGTTTTAACGCGGCTATGAATGAAACAGTTGTAAGGTCAGTAGCTAACTCGATGTGAATCGCGCGAGTGGTCATACAGGTGAAGATACATAAGTAACCCTTGCGACTCTTCGTACCTCGAGTACGTATAGGCACGTAGTGTATAGGGCCAGCGTAATCACATCCTGTATGAGTAAAGGCTTTGGTAGCAACATTTACTCTAGATTTAGGGAGATCGCCCATCATCGGCGGAACATGAGGTCGCGGTCTCCATCTGTGGCATGCGTTGCACTTGTAGATTCTATGACGAATAATTCGTCTAGCGGATAAAATCCAATACCTATGGCGCAATAACGACATAATATATTCCGGACCTGCATGTAAGTATTTTTTATGATAATAATCTACGAGGATTTCAACTATGCGATCATGCCGAGGCAACATTACGGGGTGTTTAGTACTATAGGCCTCAACCGAATGAGTTAATCGACCCCCAACGCGGATTAAATCATCACCATCTACAAATGGCTTCAGTTTAATAAGAGCGGGTGAACATATTTTATTATTTTTCAAGTCTGAATACTCCTTTATGAAGTGTTTTAATTTTTTTTTTTTATTTTTAATTTTTTAATTTTTTAATGAAAACAATAATACGCAGCAACTTGGTCCACGACGACGTACGTTCTGCGAGTGCGAGTAAAAGCGAATTGTCCGAACTTGAATCCGCAACTATAGGGTGCGCATGGACCTTTTCTTCCGGAATGGGTTCTGAATTTAAGTCAGTAACCTTATGCATGGGCCATTCGGAAGGGTCGCACTTAGCCCAAGCGGGTCCGTGCAACCATAATGGGTGCTCAATAAATTTGTCAGGTGTTAAACCACGTGACAAACAGTCCGCCGGGTTTTCAGTACCAGCTACATGATAGAAATGCTCCGCGGGGACGTTGTCTACGATGCGAACGACACGATTGGCCACAAACGTGTGCCAGCGATGCGGAGAAGAATTTATCCAGCAAAGAGTCACTTTTGAATCGGTGAATGCGTAAATATTAGTAACATTATAACGCGGATTATAAGTGTCGTGAACACGGCGAAGGAGCTTAGCGAGGAGCTCGGCACTGCAGAGCTCCAGTCGAGCGATAGTCAATGGTTTCACTGGCGATACCTTCGACTTGGCACAAACCAGCTGAACGGCAACGTCATCGTTGCGAGTGACATGCGCATAGATAACAGCGCCGTAGGCGCCTTCGCTGGCGTCAGAAAATCCAATTAGGCGAAGAATACAATTTTCAAAAATCCCTAAATGGCGCAGAATTTTAAAATCATTTAAAAGCGGCAGGGCAGAGCGAAAAGTTTGCCAAATATTTATGACGTGACGCGGGGGAGTGTCATCCCAATCTAGTTTCAGTAACCATAATTCTTTGATAAGTAGTTTAGCATAGAGAACTACAGGCGCGACAAAGATGATCCATGATGTCCCACAGTCTAGCTACGGCCGACAGTATAGCGCGTTTAGTACACGTATCTGGCGGTGCGGAAATAAGAAATTCAAAACAATCATTGGACCTACACCAGCGCAAGCCTAGGACCTTTTGCTCTACCGACTTATCAAATTCTAGTTGTTCGGTCAACCTATGCGACGCAGGAATACTGTTTAGAACAGTTTGAGAGTTGCTGGTCCACTTGACCAACTCGAACTGACCTCCTCTAAAGAGTTTAATCAGTTCGTCGGAAACCTGGACTGCACTCAATTCGGTGCTTACGCTGCAGACTATGTCATCCATATACAGCGAGTCCGCGATGACAGCACTGGTGCGCGGGAAGCGATGACCATCGTCTTGAACCAACTGTTGCACTGTGCGGATCGCATGGTAGGGACTTGACTTGAGACCAAAACAGACGCGGTTAAACTGATATAGAACCAGAGGATCATTTGTACCGAAACGATGTAAGATGCGTTGAAAGCGACGATCGCTTTCTCTTACTTCAATCTGTAAGAACATTTGTCGGCAATCAGCTGAGAGTGCGAATGCGAATAAGCGGAAATTCAAGATTATAGTAAATAAGTCGCCCTGTAAATTTGGGCCACTATGTAATATATCGTTAAGAGATACACCAGTACTCGTTTTAGCACTAGCGTCTAACACGGAGCGTAATTTGGTTGTTGTCTTATCCAAACGTACAACTGCGTGATGCGGAATTACATAGTCAGGACAACTACTGTCTGAACTATCGAGAGGAGCGGGTGATAAATATCCCTTATCAATATATTCGCGAATGACGTCATCATATGCTGTACGTAACTCGGGTGCGGATTCTAATTTCTTTTCTAGGCAGAAAAAGCGTTTTTTCGCGATATCGAGTGAGTTCCCCAGTGAGAACACATCGCTGCGAAACGGTAGGGCTACAGAGTATCTACCTGTGTCTTTATTGCGTTCCGTGGTCGAATTATAAAAGTGCTCGCACTCAAGTTCGTCGAGCGATTTGCTCGTCGAAAGCGCGACGGGCGCTTCATCGACCTGCCAGAATTTTTTCAATGCCGATTCTAACGAGTCTTTGTCAGATGGGTGCGAAACATATGAGCAACAAGACAGTGGAGTCTTATTACGACGTACAGGCAACGCGGGCACAGCGCCCATGATGACGTAACCGAGTACCGTCTGCATGGCTGGCGGCGCGGAGGAGTTGCTGCTAACTACGCGGGGCAGCAGAAGATGCGGGAAAAGTGAAGCCCCGATCAGCACCTCGATGCGACCGGGTGTGCCGAACGATTCGTCGGCGAGCGGTAAACCTTTTAAGTAAGGCAAGGCGGAAGTATCTACAAGAGCGGTAGGTAGATTGTCGGTGATTGCATCGACAACCAGCGAATTAACATTAAAAGTGACGTTTGGATTAAAGCGGGAAGAGAAAGTGAATTGTACGGAACCCTTAACGGATTTTTCCGTACCACCGATACCCTTAACGGAAGGCATATCAGATGAATGTCTAGTCAAACCTAATCGTTTGCAGCATTCAGTGGTAATAAAATTAATTTGTGAGCCACTATCTAATAGACAACGAACAAAATGTTCTTTATCAAATACATCTCGAACTATAACAGTAGCGGTTGACAACAAAATAGTAGTATTCGTGTAACATCGCGGCTTCGATGCGCGGGAGTTCGAGTCGTAAAAGATCGACGCAGCAATGGACGCGTTACACTGCGGGGCGCTCTGAGCGGCGGCGGCGGCGCGGCGGGCGTACGTTGCTCGCTCGGAGCCTGTGCGTGCGACAAGGACGGCTGCGCGGTGGCAGTAGAACTGTCACGAGCGCGATCTGTGGCGTTTGAATCCGATTGTTTACGTGCGGTATTATCAACATCGTTCGATATTATAGTCGCATGCGATTCGCGATTAAAGTGTAAAAGCGTATGATATTTATTGTTACAAGCTTTACATCTAGATTCAGACTGACAGACTTTGGCCTTGTGTTTAATACTTAAACAGTTCGCCTGTCCCTATTAACAAGGTCAGATGTACCACTTCCGCCTTTTTCGTTTTATTCCATTTTTGACCTAACAAAAGTATTGTCTTTCAGTAGCATTAACAAAAATTTTAAATTTCCTCATAGTTTTCGAGATAGCCAAGTTAACATTGTCGTATGTGGCATGACTGCCCGTTAACAATGATCGATGTTATCTTACGACGTTTTTAACGGGGTGCAGGAGGAGAAAACGCTGTCGGTTGTGTCACTAACAACCATGTTGTAGGGGCGTGAGAATAAGGTGTGCTATTTTAATACTTCTTATTCTAGATTGTTTTTTTTTGTTCCACCAGCTTTTATTAATTAGTTTGGTAAATCTTTTGGATCATACAAATAAAGTTGTAACATGTACCACATCCAACTTTGATAGTAGTTTGATAACATATGCATTTTGTTGTTTGTGGTACTATCTACATTTTTAGCTGCCCGTTGTAATGTAAAATATGTTGGTAGTACCACATCAGACTTTCTTGTTGGTTTCAATATAATTTTAAATTGTCGTATGTGGTACTTCCTACTATGTTAGTGGTAAAAGTATTAGAACTTTGCGTAGGATATGGTAATATTGCAAAACCAACCGACGGACAAAAACATTTTAGGTTTCGAAATAGGTACCGTGTGCCTATATTAATATTACAAAATATTTTTGGGTTTTTTTTTTTTGCTTAAATGGTATGATTCTAGTCATTTTAATATGTTTACTCTAAGAACCAACAGAAAACAATAATACTTATATATATTATATATTATGTTGCTTCTAGCCTATATCAGTTCCTGGAGAATCCCTGATACCATGTTATAATAAATTAATTCAGCAGCATTCATTCATTATAATGCAGCAGCAGCATTAATATTATACTATGTATTTGTTACGCAAATAGATGATAATATTAGTTGTGATCAAGAATTCCAAATATTAAACTTAGAAGGACTGGAAAGTTCATCATAAGCCTGCACTTTTGTCCTCTGCTGAGCTCCAATGTACGCAAAAGTATGGCAAGTCGTCGTTCCACCTGGTTAGCAAGCGTCCTACACTACGTTTGCCTAGTCGCGATGTCCACTCAAATATACGTATAACCAAATTACTATTTGTCCAGAGACAGATGTGACCAGCCTACTGCCAGCTATGTCAGCAACTTTGGTGCTTTGACGGATCACCTCACTCACTCTACGATTTTATCTATCAGAGTTATTCCGAGTATAGTTTGTTCCATAGGTTGCTGTGGGACTAAATTGATAGCCTCAATAGGAGTGTCCACGATTCGGTGTCGTAAATCATAATTGGACACACGATAAGACTTAACGGAGACCGAATGATGCCCAACCCGACTAAATACTTCTGTCGATTTCTCTCTTGAAGTTATTCCTACTCAACCAAACTATTTGTCCAAGATAGACTTATTCATGAACATTCTAGACATTAATAGCGATTGGTCCCTAGATCCTTATGCGTTGTAAAGCTTTTGTCACGCTGGTTTTATTTTCTTTCCAAGCGAGCATGTTAAACATAATAATTATCGTCATGGCCAATGCCATCTGTTCACCAATGTGAACAGTTTCGGGAATATGACATGCCCCTGCCTCACCCTCGGCGTTCCTGTATTTATGTTTAAAATGCTGGTTTTGTACTTGGACATTCACAGTCGCAGCGACGTACATGTATTACATTTGAATTCTCAGATGAATCGCCAGTTTATTTGGCATAGCTGCAGGGATTGTAGAACCACCCAGGTTTCAATGGAGTCAAAGGCCTTGTCATTATCCACAAATGCTAAGCACAAGGGCTTATGCTTTTCAGAGTTCTGTATAATCGCCTCACTGTGTGGATGTGGTATATTGTGCTAAATACTCCGCGAAGCCCGGCCAGTTTCGGAGGTTGAATCTTGTCAAGTCTTCTTACGAGACGATTATGATGATAATTGAAAAAAGCTTATACAAGTGGCTCAAGAGTTAAATGGGACGATAGGTTTTTAGTAGAGTCTTACTTCTTGAAAAACAGGATCAGAACACTCTTGTTTCACATCCTTGGGAGTGGGACAGGAGTGAAGAGTTATTTTAGTTTATTAAAAATGTATAATGTGTGACTATTATGACTATTTAACCTTTACAGGTTTCATTACAATAAGTGCCATTGATGAAGCTAGATTCAATTATTTATTTCAATGATTTCAATTAAATTGTTCGTAAAATTGAGGTATTCTGTTATGTTTCTTCTTTTGAGACTAGTTTCATTTATATTTACTTTCGAAATAATTAATTTAAAATAATAATATATTATATTTCACTTACATTTTAAACAGTTGCGACAAAATCTTGATTAGGACTTCCTATGAAGAATGATGTATGTGGAATTTGCGACAATTCATAGATAAGTTTTTCCAGATAAGTTAGTAGTATGTGACAGAACCGACTAAATACAGTGTACCAAATACCGATAAAAAAGTCATGTCTGACTTTTCTCATATTTCCAAAAGGAAATATAACATTTTACTATTATATATATGAGCTCTTAAATATATTACAATTTTTAGTATTTTTTTTGTAAACCTAATTTGAATCATTAAAAAAATATAAGCAATTTAAACTTTGACGCGGTCTCCTGTAAAATTACTGTTTTGCAGATCCGACATTGTTAATAGGGACAGGCGAATTTTCTTCGTCATCTTGTCTACGTCTCTTCTCCAAAAGTCGTTGTTCTCTGTCTTTCTTATTCTTCAACTCCTCAGTAGAAGTTGAATTTAGTTGTTGTTCGCCTTTTTCACTCCTCCTGTCCTCGTAAGTTAAAATGTTATTCAGTTGTTGATCACATCCGATTTCTGGTTCCTCCTCCATTATTTCACTATCACTAGAGTCTCGCAGATCAAAGTGATTGTCTATTTCATCCATTTTCAGTTATCACAATTACTACCATTGTCATACAAAAGAAAACGCGATAATATAATAATGCGATCTTAGCGTACGTGTATTCGCTACGACTGCTCACGCGTCACTGGACATTGGGTTGTCATGTTGATGTGTATAACTGTCCGTGTAACCTCTCAAGCTCTCTCAGTATTTACGGTTTCGTCGAAATGATGCTGCCGTCGTTAATCTTCAGCTTTGTTATTTGGCTTTGCCTAATAAACAAATTCTTTGCGAAGGCTTAAAAATCTTCGCAAAGAATTTGTTTTGAGCCCTGGTTCGGCTCGATTGCCTCTTTGATCCGTGCCGCACTATCGGCACGAAGGTCACGTCGCATTGATTTAGAAATATCAGCTGAAGATTTCAGTCTCATCTCGGTCTGAGTTAGATCATCTTGATGGCGCAGGGTCTTAAAGAACTTGGACCGCACAGCTTGGACAGTTTCCACCAACCCATTGTTAATCTCGTCCGTAGTTTCGCATTCGGTTAGGCATTGGAAGCGATTTTGTAGTTCCAGTTGGAAGTCTTCGGGGTTCTAGATGTGGGCAGGACCAGATCGTAGCGTGGACTTCACTAGAAGAGACCTTTCAAGCTTCAAATTGAATATTTAATGTGCCTGTGACGATTTGGTGATCGCTACCGGTTTTTACCTTGGCGATCACAGAAATATCACTGAATATTCGCTTCTTGGTCATCATGATGAAGTCAATTTCATTTCTGGTAGTACCATCGAGGCTTATCCACGTCCACCTCTTTGATGGCCGCTTCTGGAAATAGGAGTTCATTAAATGGATTTCTTCTTTTTCCATGAAGGCGACCAGCCGCTGCCTCCTATGGTTTCGCTGCCAATACTTACATGGCTCCACTCTCAACTCATCGCCATTCCGTCCGCCCACCTTCGCGTTGAAGTCCCCCATAACAATGGTGAAGTATATTTCGAAGTATGTATGGCCTCGGATATCTCCTCATACAATGCCTCTGCTTCATCATCAGAATGTGTCGAGGTCGGTGCTTAAACCTGTATGACCTTCAGCGAATACCGGATGGTAATTCTGAGTATAAGGTATGCTACCCTACTCGACACACTGTCGACTGTCATAACGTTGTTGATGAGGGGCCTGTGGACGAGAAATCCAACACCACCCTGGGATTTTCGCTCTCCTTCCCGCTAGAAGAGCATGTTGCCCGAATCTAGAACTATTGTATTCTGACCCTCTCTTCGGTGGTTAGATAATCCCAAGATATTCAAGTGTATTTTGCTCAATTTTTCCTCCAACTCCATGCGTTATAAGGGTAAGTACCCAGACCTTTCGAATTGTTTATGTGACGAGTGTGTGATTACTTCCGTCCAAGTAGATCAAATCGTGAATGGAAAAAAAACCGGCCAAGAGCGAGTCGGACTCGCCCATAAAGGGTTCCGTAGCAGCAAGTAATAACATACTATAAAAGTTCTTGTAGTTGGTTCCAACTTTGAAAGGTTTACGATTTATGACGTATTAAAAAAAAAACTTGAGAGGTGTCAAGGCACGTCGAAAATCGCTATGAACCTGTTAAAAAGGTTCAAGCGATTTTCGACCCTCCACCCCACACTACCCCACTCCACTCCGCTCCACTTCGCTCCACTTCGCTCCACTTCGCTCCACTCCGCTCCACTCCGCTCCACTCCGCTCTACTCCACTCCGCTCCGCTCCGCTCCGCTCCACTCCACTCCGCTCCACTCCACTCCACTGCACTGCACTCCACTCCACTGCACTCCACTCCACTCCACTACCTATTATAGCTGTAAAAATGAAGTTGACAAACTTACATTTGCAGTTGTTCTCCGATACATTTTGTTTAGGAAAATGTTATCCCAGTACGTTTTATAAGTTGGTCAACTATTACTCGTAAACTTGTAAAGCCCACTTCGTTATATATACTACTATTGTAAATTTTTTCACACCCCCAAACATAACCGTTTAGCTAGTAGAGGGGGGGGACACTCGAGTAGGGCAAAAATTAGCACTTTAAAGCTTAATATTTCACAAACGAATCTTTTTATCAAAAAATTGTTGATGGAAACTACCAATATTTTTTAAAGGCCTATTGAATGATACCCCACACTAAGGGGTACGCGAGAAAAAAAAAAAAACATCCCCGCTTTACGTGTACAGGAGGTACCCTAAAAAAAAATATTTTACGAGATTTTATTTTACCACTTTTTTGACGCAACAAATCCGTATATTTACACCAAATTACAGCTTTCTAGTGCTGGGCGTCTCTGAGCTAAGCTGCGGACAGACGGACGGACGGACGGACATGGCGAAACTATAAGGGTTCCTTGTTGACTACGGAACCCTAAAAAAGGCGTAAAAATGATTATTTCGAAAATGTGTGCGAGTGCACCCGTAAATAAGAAAATACGGCTTTTTTTGTTTGATTATTTTTATTTGTGATGGGATGTAATCGGTATTATTTTAAGAAAATCATTTTTTTATTAGGCATTAAAAAGCATAATATGAGATACAATCATGAAATTTTTGCTTTATTTAATGAAACAAAAACTTAAGCAAGATTAGGTGTATTTTAATGAAATTTTGCGTTGTTATGTTGGTTTATCGACTTTATTAATTGACAAAATATTGAACTTAATTGACGCCAAAATTTTTTTTTGTTATAAAAGCCTCATTTTGAGTCAAAATGTCACGGAAAAAATTAAGCGCATGTATCTTTACTTATACTATCCAAAACTGCAATAAAAAAAAATTGACGTAATCGCACTTACGTCTTTGTTGATCTGGGGGTGCGATTTTGTGAAAAATAGAATAGTATATTATGCAACTAGTGAATAAAGAGCGGATTTAAAGCGAGGGCCATTATATGAATCACGAGCAAGCGAAGGATTTTAATGACTGAATCACGACCGCAGGGAGTGATTCATGATGATTGAATCACGAGCGGAGCGAGTGATTCAAATATTTAAATCCGGAGCGTCGCGAGTGATTCATGGCCCTCGATATAAATCCGTTTTATTCAAGAGTTGCATAGGGTACTTTATACCATGACCACGAGAAAAAGAAAGATTAAAGTTATAAATAATTTAAAAGATAATTAAAGAACAACAAAAAAAGTTTGTTTCATTAAGACTGCTCCACTTTATTTATTTCTCCTGTACCGTGGGTGTGTTTGAAAACATCTAAATTCACAAACACAAACACCCAGACCCGAAAAACATAAATGTAGATCTCATAGTCATGAATATTTGCTCCGTGCGGGAATCGAACCCGCGACCCGCAACGCAGCAGTCCAATCGTTCATTCACTGCGCCAACAAATTAACGCTAAAATCGGAACAATGACTTAAATTAAGAGTATTATTTTCCTAATAACACGAGGGTCGATCGCATCAATGTGGTCTAAATTCAAACATCAAAACAGTGAGTAAAAGAGCTTTTTACTCACTGTTTTCAGGGAGTAAAAGTAACTTTTTAAAGTGGGAATGGTATAATAGTATATTTTGCAACTAGTGAATAAAGAGCGGATTTAAAGCGAGGGCCATTATATGAATCACGAGCAAGCGAAGGATTTTAATGACTGAATCACGACCGCAGGGAGTGATTCATGATGATTGAATCACGAGCGGAGCGAGTGATTCAAATATTTAAATCCTGAGCGACGCGAGTGATTCAGGCCCTCGATTTAAATCCGTTTTATTCAAGAGTTGCAAACGATACTTTATACCATGACTACGAGAAAAAGAAAGATTTGAGCGGTAATATATAATATGTAACGAAAAAAAAAGTTTTTTTTTTATTAATACTGCTCCACACACACGTGGGTGCGTTTCCAAACATCTAAATTCACAATACACAAACACCCATACCCGAAACAAATAATTGTAGATCATAGTACGAATATTTGCTCCGTGCGGGAATCGAACCCGCGACCCGCAACGCAGCAGTCCAATGGCTCAGTCACTGCGCCAACAAATTAATATTAAAATCGGAACAATGACTTAAATTAAGAGTAATATTTTCCTAATAACACGGGGGTCGACCGCATCAATGTGTTCTAAATTCAAACACCAAAACAGTGAGTAAAAGAGCTTTTTATACACTGTTTTCAGTGAGTAAAAGTAACTTTTTAGAGTAGGAATGGTATAAAGGGTATTTAAAGACGTAATCGCCGACATTTGATTAAGAGCATGCCTACAAGTAGTCAAAAGGAAAGGGTGACCAATGAAAGTTATATATTGTTGTATCGGATGATGATGAGGATAATATGTATGTTTCGGGTAATGATGATGATGAAGAATATGTACCAAGTAATGATATGGAGAATAGCATGCAATGTTCGTATGTACAGTCGAATTCCAAAATCCTTTGTCAATTCCTCAAAGCAATAGCCTGATGCTTCGCTGTGACTTACGTCCTTTTGTTATAAGTTGTTTTAATACTATACAAATCAAATCAACTTATGGTATACTTCATAATTTCAACCAGTTCCCTACAAGTAATGTTGGCGCAGTGGTAAACTATACCGCTCAAATAGTGCGTTAACTGATGAACTGCGGCGTGAGAACAAATCACCTACTTTGTTTTTTTTTCCATTTATAATTTCATTTTCTTAATTTTTAATAGTAACTCTATACTTTTTGTTATTTTTAATACTTTTTTAAAAGGATTTTGATACTTAAAATTAGTTTTTTTTTTTTCTATAATTACTAATATTAGTTTGATGGTCATTAGTGTTGTGTGTAGTTCGTTATGTTCTCATTTATAATAAAGTTTTGTCGGCAGATCGCAGAAAACAAAAGTAAATTATTTCGATTTGTGGGGTAGACACAAACATGTTAGTTCGTTTCGAGTCACCGTTAGAACGTTGTTGATTCCTGATTATTGTGTGTGACGAGTGTTTTAATCTCCGTATCCTCCTCTCCGTCCTCTTACACTTCTTGTTATGATTACCGATTTGCAGTGAAATATAAACAATGGGAATTTTTACATATAAACATTGGGGGCGAATATTATAGCCCTACATAAATTTGGATGAAACATAACACAAATATCAAATGAAACCGGACTTAGTGTGAGTATTAATTAACATTCATATAATTATTTCACCATGTTCATATTCTTATTGATTATATTATAAGATTCCGTATTCAAAAGTGTTAAAATCGTTAAAAGGTTTAAGAGGTAAAAGTAAAAAATTCTGATTGATACTTAGTACTTATGTGTTAATTATAGATTTTTCTTAATAATGAAATAAATCAACAGCTGTATGTTTTATAAAGATAATAATAGTATCTATTCCATGTTTTGTTCTAGTGTTGAAATACTGTGAGTCTGTGGGATATGAGAAAAAAAAAAGCTTGTCGAGAGCGAAGTGGAAGCGAAGTGAACACTTGATAAGGATATGGATTGTTGTTAAGGATAAGAATGGACGTCAAAATATGCTGAATGAATACGAAGGATATGGTTTCCTCCAATGAGTAACTGATTCAACACAAAATTAAAAACCGTTCACCGTGTCAACGCCGAAGGCTCATCACCGAATATCAGCTAAAAACCGTTTGTTTTACAGGAATAAAAAAACCTTTAATATTTGCACTAGCATGTTTTTGATATGGTTTCTGTTGTATTTATTGTAGAATGTAAACGTAAACATAATTTTATTCATAGTTATTTGAGGCTAAGCTTCAATCATCTTTTCGTAAAGAAAACGAAAATTAAGCTATGACCTCAATAGGGTATTTTTTTACACAGTGCGGTTATTTTTTCCGTGGTTCTATTTCACTAACAGAATAGATATAGAACATAATTATTTCCATATTATGTAGTTTTTTTGTGAATTGCTCTTGGTGGAGCGCAAGTAACTTGATTTGCTTAAATCAATCTTTTTTGGCTCCGCGGCCCTGAAATGTAAAGAGCAACTGGCCCTTTGCTTTCCGGGACTGAGATGCCTAAAATTAATAGATTTAAAAAATCTAAAACCCCACGTTTTTAAATGTCCTAAAAATAAGAAAATAAACCTACGGGGCTGAGAGAGGGGCCACTCAAAACGTGGGGGCGTATATTATTTAAGGGATTATTTATGGGATATAATTTACATGACGTGTAGGTATAGATCGTGGGTGTAACTTGCAAAGATACGCCCCCACGTTTTGAGTGGCCCCTCTCTCAGCCCCGTAGGTTTATTTTCTTATTTTTAGGACATTTAAAAACGTGGGGTTTTAGATTTTTTAAATCTATTAATTATTTTATTATTTTTATCTTTGTTCATCGGGTTTGAAGCTACCCTGAAAATTTCAGCCTGCTAGCTTATCAGGAAGTGCCTAAAAGCCTGTCCGCCATCTTGGACGTCCGCCATATTGGATTTAAGTCACATGACTATTTTTTTCGTATTCCTGACAGCAAACCCTTTCATTTGATACCCATATCATGGGGGTGGATTTCTAACAGCCAGTCTGCCATCTTGGACGTCCGCCATATTGGATTCAAGTCACGTGACTATTTTTTTCGTACTCCTGACAGCAAACCCTTTCATTTGATATCCATATCATAGCTGTGCATTTCAAATAGCCTGTCTGCCATCTTGGACGTCCACCATATTGGATTTAAGTCACGTGACTATTTTTTCGTATTTCTGACAGCAAACCCTTTCATTTGATACCCATATCATGGGGGTGGGTTTCAAACAGCCAGTCCGCCATCTTGGGGAGGCCGCCATATTGGATTTGCTATGACGTTTCTTAGCTAGTCATGTATTGTCATCAGAACTCAGAGAGTGTGCAAAATTTCAGCCTGCTAGCTTATCGGGAAGTGCCTCAAAATTGAGTTGCAAAAGTCCAACCGGAACGACAAACAAACAAGAAAAGTGAGTGTATAAAAACGTGGTAAAAATAGCAGCCATAGTAGTATTTTTATGCAGTGCTAATATTATTTCCGTGGTTCTACTGCAATGGAACATTTATCCTTAAATAACCCTTTTTTTCCTAATGCGAGGAGCGAAAGTAATTGATTTGCTAAAATAAACTTTAGGCACCGCGGCCCTGGAACGCAAAGGGCAAATGGCACTTTGCGTTCCAGGACCGTGGCGCCATAAAACGTTTGTTTGTAAATGGCTTTAATAGTGATAACTTTGATATTTCTTTTGTTAAAATAAAGAAATGTTTATTCATTTTCTTAAGGAATAACATACTAGAATGTCCGCACTTTATAAAAAAATACCCTGTATTTTCTAAAATATTAATAAACGTAAGTTAGTCTTAAAATCACTTATTTTAATTTTAAGAGGGTTTTTTTTTATATTCATTATTGCTTAATTACTTCGAAGCTCCTTTTAAAAATTTCATTACTTTGTTAGAATATTAAAAATTGCATATAATTATTAACAAATAAATAAATTCTATATTTCGCAAAAAAAGTGAACAATAACACTAGTCGTACATTACGCTAAGAGCTGTGTTACCAGTAAATTTAAAACTAGCGTATTTTGAACTCTGGTACTCAAAGTAAGATCTAACTTGTGTTATGAGTACCAGTGTTCCTTAAGGAAATTATTACACAAAGGTACACAGGTTCCCACGAGGGGCAGCAGGGGCATTAGTGCAGTTTCATTGTCACAGTAGAAATTAAGTAAAAATATAAAAACAGTAAAAAATAAAACAGAAAATAGAAAATAGAGTGGACAACGTGTAAATGTGTTAGGGTGAGTGAGTGTTTAGGGATGTGTAGTGTATGTATGTGTAGGGTATGTATGTGTAGTGTATGTACGTGTAGTGTATAGTATGTATGTGTAATGTCGTAAGTTGAAAATAATTAGACTTGGATGTGAAATCGTGTATGAGTTACAGTGAGTGACTAAGTGGATATCTTAAGTAAATGTTCGGTGTCTTCGTAATTCAATTTTTGTAGCCATTCTTGTACACTTTTCTTACATTCGAATCCAGTCATTGGATAAATGTTGCAGTTTTTGTTTACGATGTTATACAAGTGGTTGCTTATAATATTGTAGTGACGTTGAGCAAGAGCTGTTCTGGAGTATTGGGAGGAGCAGATTTGATATTTCCTACGGTTTTGTGTGTAGTTTTCAGCGAACGGGAGAGAAAAGTGTTTTCGTAGCACTATTTGTTGGATCAAAAGTTGGCGGACTGTAAGTATTTTACAATTTTCGTAGAGTTGTGTGGTAGGGTATCTATAAGGCTTGAAGGTCATAACCTTTAAGACAGCTCTTTGTGCTCGTTTCAGCTGCAAAAGATGAGTCTTGGCCGCTCCACCCCAGGCAGTTATGCAATACTTTAGGATTGAGTGGCCAAGTGCACAGTAAACATTTTGTAGTGTCTCAATACAAGCTGAATGTCTGAGTCTTTTCATTATGGAGACAAGTCTACGTACTCGAACAGTCAATGTCCTTAGGTGGGGTTTCCAGGTCAGTTGGCTGTCGATTTGTACCCCAAGATATTTAATATTATCTGTTCGGATTATGTGAGGACATGAGCAAGAGAGGCGAGGGACAGTTACTGGACAGCTGTGAACTTTTAAGTTAAAAGAATCCTGATCAGGTTGGGAGGAGGCTTTTATTGAAAATGTCATGTACAAGGACTTGTTAGGATTCAAAGTGAGAAGGTTGCTAGTTAGCCAGTTCATGACGGTCTCGAGTCCTTGTTCGGCGCATTCAAATGCGTGTATCCAACTGTCCCCGTGAACAAGCAATGCAGTGTCATCGGCGTAGGTAAAGACTGAGCAATTGGGAAGGGAGAGTCCGCAGAGAGCGTTAATGTATATCAGAAACAGAGTCGGAGTCGGAGGAATCACGGAGCCCTGAGGCACACCGTACATAATGGAATTGTTGTCACTGATAACATTATCAATCTTAACACTCTGGGTTCGATCTGAAAGGTAGTCGTGAAAAATATTAAGAGCATGTCCACGGATTCCTAGACCTTCCAACTTCCGCAATAGGTGAGGAACAGACACGGTGTCGAAGGCCTTGGTGAGGTCCAGGAAAATACCTAGACATTTTTTCCCAGAGTCAAGGAGGCCGACAGCACTATCCACAAGGCAACTAACCGCGTCCTCGGCAGACATTCCAGCCCTAAAACCATACTGGTTCGGAGCAAGAGTCTTGCGGGATTCAAGATATTTAGTAAGGCGATTATTCAATATTTTTTCTAAGATTTTAGAGATGGAAGGCAGTACCGAGATGGGCCTGTAATTATTGACATCGCGTCTGTCCCCAGATTTATAAATTGGATGCACCAGTGCTTTTTTAAACACTTTAGGAAAACGACCTGACGAAATTGAGCAATTACAAACATGAGTAATAACTGGAACTAACACTGGACAGCAGGATTTGAGAATTTTTAATCCCAGCCAACCGCGCAGTCTGTGCGCATACCAAGAATTATGCTTTGGACCTCGGCCTCATCAGTAGGCCATAGAGCAAATGAATGGGGTGACTTTGTAGTTTCTATCTGTACCGTAGTATGTGGCGCACTAACTATCAATTTTTCTACCAGACTTTTGCCAATATTTGAAAAGAAATCATTAACACGATTTACGGCCGAGATATTGTCAGGAGATAAGCTAAGTAGTTCAGTGGGTGTGGAAAGTAGGCGATTTGTATTTGTTATTTGTTTGATAATGTTCCAGGTAGCTTTAGGGTTGTTTTTGGCACTCTCAAATTCAGATTTTTCATATGCTATTTTCAGGTTCTTTAGTAATTTATTGCAGAAGTTGCGATACCTAGTAAAAGTTATTTTTAGGATATAATTATTTGGTTCTTTATTAACTTTAAGATTCATTTGATCCCTGTTTCTGATGCATCGTAAGAGACCTGGAGTGATCCATGGCTTTAGGATCGTGTATTTTGGCGAGCTAATAATTAAGCTTTTGTGTGTTTGTCAACAATCGTCTTTACAGTAGAGACCAGGAGTCCTGCGGCCTCATCCGCCTCCAGCAACCCAGTAACAGCGCTAAAATCAGTCTCGTTTATTTCTGCAATATCAGCCGAGTAATTTATTACCGTTCGCTTCACTTTGGAGGGGGAAAAAACCGCTGAACTTCCAAGACATAGTAAAACTGGGCAGTGGTCTGTAATTGCAGTGTCAAAGACAAGTGTGGATGATTTGGAATCAGATCTAACCATGACATGATCGATACAGCTCCTTCCGCGTGTGGGAAACTGATGTGCTGGAAGAAGTCCATGTGAGGCAAGCAGATTAAGGTATTCATTACTCTTAGAGGTTGTATCCATTGGCGTGATGTTTATATTCAGGTCCCCTATGATCACTAAGTTCTTAAAGTTTGTAACAGAGGTAAGGACATTGTCGAGGTTATTAAGGAATTCATCAATATTGTGATTTGATGGGGAACGATATAATCCTATGATGGACAGATTTAAACATTTAAAATTACACATTAAAGTATTAGAACCATGTATAATAGGCTCAGTGACCTCATGTTGCAGTTCTTTTTTTATGAATAAAATCACACCATCATTTTGATGTTGTAGTCTCTTGGAATAGTAGCACAAGTAACCTTCAAGTGAAGGAATAATTAGATCATTTTTGAGCCAACATTCAGAAAGAACTATAATGTCGCATTGTAGGTTTAATTTAAATATGAACACCCTAAAGCTCTCAAAGTTATGATTACCGCTTCGAATGTTAAGGTGTAGTATTTTTAGTGAGTTACTGGGCGCGCGGGTTATGCTAATTTTGCTAATTTTGCTAATTGGCTGTGACGAAAAACATGGAAATTACGTTCTGCCGGGAACACAAGAAAGATTGCAAAACGAAATATAGGAAGGATTGCACAATACCTTAATTTCTCCGGAGATGGTCGCGGGCGGGAGGCGCTGTCGACTGCAGGCAACTGGAGCGCCCTGATGTTAGGTGCGTGTCGTGAGGAACCGATTGGCCTCGAGTGTCAACTGCGCCGCTTTTAAGCGATCCCTCTCGTACTAAGGCGAGAAGGTATGTGCGGGAAAAGGACGGGGATAGGAATTCACAGCCAATCAACTTAGTCGTTCAATGACATAAAGTTATAGATAAAAGACCTAACCGTTCTTTCTGCGCAGCGTAACCATTCCCCCCGGGCTTGAAGGGATGCCTTCAAGAGTTGAAGGCGAAATTCGTGAAATTAAACTACAATAACTATTATCTATACGTAAATATCAATGAAATCAAATAATTAATTACTAATGCTAACCTAACCTTGGATGACGAGACCCAAAGGCCAGTGAAGTGGGGGCGAATTATCTACTATGAGAATCACAACCGTACCGACAGTGACTGGATCGATCGGCGTGTTCCATTTACGACGCGATTGTAAAGTGTGAAGATATCCGCTTCTCCAGCGCTTCCAAAACGATTGTACCAATTGGTCTAACAATTTATGTCTCGAAACAATTGTTCTCTCGTCTATCTCCTCGGCAGGCAAGTATTTTAAAGGGGTGAGATTCAGAAAGTGCGCTGGAGTCAAAGCTAGTGGTTCTGAAGGATCACTAGAGAGTGTCCTACAAAGAGGTCTAGTATTCATTACTGATTCGACTTGAGTAAGAACGGTATTTAACTCTTCAAACGAAAGGATGGTATCACCTATTACACGGTATAAGTGAATCTTTAAACTTCTAATATTAGCCTCCCAATTACCGCCGAAATGACTAGCAGTCGGGACATTAAGTGACCAATTTATGCGATTTTCAGCTAACATGCGACCAAATTCGGTGGTGTTGTGATATTTCGAACAAAGGAAGTCGTGAAGTTCCGAAAGTTTACGCTTAGCGCCAATGTAATTTGTCCCGTTGTCCGAGTAAATCCTACTAACCGGGCCGCGCCTTGATAGGAATCGTTTGAAAGCACTCACAAAACTGACTGTACTAAGATCACCGGCTAGTTCGATATGTACCGCGCGTGTAGTCATGCAGACGAACAGACACACGTATGCCTTGGTAGAACGAATGCCTCGGCCGCGAGACATGGTAACCTTGAAGGGACCAGCGTAGTCCGTGCCCGTGTGAACGAACGGTTTAGTTGATTGAACTATACGACAAGACCGATGATCTGCCATCTCAGGGAAACTTGGCTTGGGACGGAGACGAAAGCAGGGAGGACACTTATGAATCCTATTCCTCATTAAATTGCGTGCAGAAAGTATCCAATACCTTTGACGTAACAGTGACATCAGCAGGTCGGGACCCGCGTGGCAATTCAATTTATGATGGTATTCGACAAGCAAATTCAGAATAGGATCTTTTCTTGGGAGTAGAATTGGGTATTTCGCTTCATAACCCAAATCTGAATTTCTTAAACGGCCTCCGACTCTAATGAGTCCGTCTTTGAGGAAAGGTTTCAAGTGCCGAAGAGAATGACTACAATCCTTGCCTTCTCTGAGTTTGGCAATTTCCTTTGAGAAATAGAAGCGTTGAATTTCACGTAGAATGAGTAGTTCAGCGAAATCGTAATCCGATGCTGACATGCGGTTATTAACCGGTAACAACTTAGCAAAACGACAAACGTAAATTACCACTCTAAGTAATTTACTCCAAGACGAGATACGATCGACTAAACAAAGAATAGGAGATCTTTCGTTAGGTGCAGCGACTAACAACGAATTTTTCTTCTCTTCAGGTGCTTCAGACACTGAGGAGGGATTGAAAGGAACGACAGGCCATTGTGAAATGTCCAAGTGAGCCCACGGGGGTCCCCTGAACCAAAGCGGATGGTCTATAATTTGTGAGGGTGTGAGTCCGCGTGAAAGACAATCTGCTGGATTGTCCGCACCGGACACGTGATATAAATTTTGCGGTGACAAATCACTTTGTATTTTCGAAACTCTGTTGGCTACAAAGGTATTCCAACGATGAGGCGACGAATGTACCCAACAGAGCGCGACCGTCGAATCCGAAAATGCGAATATGTCACGGAAAACTATTCGGTTTTGACAAGCGACCACGACATCTCTTATTAGCTGGGATAACACAAGAATAGCACAGAGCTCAAGACGAGCGAGAGAAACTACATTTTTGGGAGAGACCTTAGACTTAGCTGTTATCAAATTGACTGTATTGCCATCGCTATTGTGGACGTGGAAATAAATCACTCCCCCGTATGCTTTCTCGCTAGCGTCCGCGAAAGCTAAGAGTGTGACCACACTATCAGCGACAATACCAACGTGGCGTGGGATTTTTATGTTGCAGAGCAAAGGAAGCTCTTCCCTAAAGCGAGTCCACAGCCTGACTATATCTTCAGGTGGTGTCTCATCCCAGTCACAGTTGCATAGCCAAAGCTTCTTGATAAGAAGCTTGGCATGCAAGACGACAGGCGCGACAAATCCCATGACGTCCCATGTTTTAGCGATACACGATAATATTGTACGCTTAGTACAAGTCTGAGTGGGAGTGTTTACTCTCATGGCGAAGTGATCTGACGTGGGCGACCAACACAAACCAAGTACTTTATGTTGGTCGGACCCGTCGAACTCCTTGTCAGCTGGCAGACGATGCGAAAGCGGGATAGAATTCAATACTACTTGCGAATTACTGGTCCACTTGACCAACTCGAATTGACCCGCCTTCATGAGACCAATCATCTCTGAAGCGGTGGAAATGCCCTGGGTTTCCGTGAGGACGGAATGGACAAAATCGTCCATGTACAATCCCGTGGCGACAATGGCTTTAGCCTGAGGGTACGAGTCACCCTCATCCTCCGCCAGCTGCTTAATAGTTCGCAGCGCGTGAAAGGGGCTAGATTTGAGTCCAAAAACGACACGATTGAACTCATAAACTTGCAAAGGTTCCTGTGGCGAAAAACGATACAAGATGCGTTGGAAACGCCAATCAGGTTCTCGGACTCCAATGCTGGGAAACATCTGACGAATGTCTGATGAAAGCGCGATCGAAAACAAACGAAAATTAACTATAATGTTAAACAAATTCCCTTGTAGGTTCTGTCCACCATACAAGAGATCATTAAGCGAAACGCGGGTAGTAGTTTTACAACTACCATCGAGAACGACACGAAGTTTGGTTGTGACCTTACCATCTCGGATCACACCATGATGCGGAATGTAGTACGAAGGTTCCGAAGGATCAGGAATTGTAGGTGAAATATTATAGCCCTTCTCTAAATATTCTAGGATGACGTTGTCGTACGCGGCCTTTAAATTAGGAGAAGCTTGCATCTTCCTTTCCAAGCAGAGAAACCGGCGTTCACTTGCTTGACGTGAGTTGCCCAGGGATTCGACATCACCCTTGAAAGGCAAAGCGACTACGTATCGTCCGTCACTATTTCGAGTGGTAGTGCGGGCATAAAACTCCTCACATAATTTGTCATCTAGGCTGAGTACCGGGGGAACATTTACTTCTTCCAATTCCCAGAATTTCCGTATCGCTAAGTCTAACGGCTCCGCGGTGCAACAATACGAAACGGTCGAATTGTCATCGATGCGAACCGGGCCTTACCGACAATTACATAGCCGAGTACAGTTTGCAAGGCGATTGGAGACACATGTGTAGGTTGACCTTGAACTCTGTTAGAGTAAGTGCGGGAAAGTCGAAGCACCGATCAATAATTGAATCGGATTTGAAGAAAAATATGTATCGTCTGCTAACTGTAAATTTTTAAAATTATGCAAAAGCGAAACGTCAACCGTGGCAGTTGGCAAACGTTCAGTAATTTTATCTATTACGAATGACTCAATATTATAGTTTATATTACGATTGAAACGAGAATAAAATTTAATTTGTACGGAACCCTGTATTTGTTTACTAGCACCTCCTATGCCCCTGACGGTTGCACAGGCAGGTTTATTATTTATGTTCAAACCCAAAAGTTGACAACAATCCCGCGTGATAAAGTTACTTTGAGAAGCGCTGTCTAATATTGCGCGAACAATATGTTCTTTGCCAAAAGAATCTACTACAATAACTTGCGCGGTAGCAATCAATATGGTTGTTGGGCCTCGATATAAAGAATTAATACGGTTCTCATTAGTCGCGCATAACGATATATCAGTCTGCTTCGTAAGTCTCTCAGCAGAGGGCGTGCGAGCGCCGGTCGACCTTGAACCGTGCGCGTCGCTCAATTTATTGCCGAAGCACAACAAACTATGATGTTTAGAACTACATTTTTTACAAGTGGACTTTGACCCACAAGCGGACACACGATGTTTTGGACTTAAGCAATTAATGCATAAATTGTTTGATTTCACAAACTTAAATCTCTGATCGGGTTTAAAACTATTAAATACTTTACACTTATATACATGATCATGTTTCTCCTTACACAAAACACACGCGGTAGGTTCGTTATCAGCTACACAGGTATATGTATTAGTATATTTTCGGTTTGCAGGTGACTTATTGTTAGAGACTGTTGACGCAGTTCGTTCTAACACCTTTATATGCTCACGAACAAACTCAACTAATTCACTAAAAGATGGAATTTCGGAACTACTTGATTTTAATTGATGATTAGATTCGAATGCCCGTACAGTGTCTATGTCGAGTTTTTTAAGAGCGATATGCAATAAAATAAAATCAGCGTGGTCATGGACCTTTATGTTTTTAAACCCGGCTACCGACGTTGCGAATTTATCGAGAAATGATTCTAAACTAGCCGGCGAACCTGACGAAATAGATTTAAATTCAAATAATTGGTCTAGGTATGAAGTTGCCGATTGCCGTTTATCTTCATACCTTTCACAAAGTGAATCGAATATAAGAGGGTAATTATCAGCTGACGGAGTAATTCCTGCACATATCGAACGAGCTTTGCCTGTTAATTTTCCAATCAAATAATATAATTTCTCGCATGCTGTTAGCGAACTAATAGGTTGGGGAAAAAGTTTCTTCGCATTTTTTAAGAAAATTCAAAACATTTTTTAATAAAGTTTATTTACATTTAACTAAAGTATGTAGGTACCATTTTGTTCGATAACTTTTTGCCATCTTGTAGGTAGGGACATGATCCCATTGCTATAGAAATTTTGGGACTTCTGGTCAAAATACCGCGACAAGTGGTTTTGGCAGTCCTCTCGTGATGTTAACCTGACACTGCCTAAAGAATTCTGAAGAGACCGAAACAGGTGGAAATCTGAAGGTGCAAGGTCAGGACTATACGGCGGATGCATTAACACCTCCCAGCCAAACTCTCTTAATTTTTGTTGGGTGGCTAAAGATGTGTGAGGTCTAGCGTTATCATGATGAAAAACCACACCCCTTCTGTTGATTAATTCCGGCCGCTTTCTTTCAACTTCTTGCTTTAATCTCATCAGTTGTTCGCAGTAGAGTTCAGAATCGATGGTCCTGCCTGGTGGTAACAGCTCATAATGAATAATGCCCTTCCAATCCCACCACACACACAGCATCACCTTGTTGCGAGTTAACCCGGGTTTCGCCACAGTCTGAAGCCTGACCGGCCTTTGACCACGACCTTTTTCGCACGTTCTTGTCATACGTGATCCACTTTTCATCACCAGTTATCAGCTTCTTCAAAAATGGTTCGGTTTCATTACGTCGTAATAAAGAATCACAAATGAGTACATGGTTCATTAGGTTTCTTTCAGTGAGCTCGTGAGGTACCCAAATGTCGAGCTTTTTTGTGTACCCAGTTTTTTTCAAATGCGCCAAAACTGTTTTGTGGTCAAATTCCAGTTCTTCAGCTACGTCGTAACTACTGGTATGCCGATCTTGCTCCACTTTTTCAAAAATGGCATCCATTTTATCCGTAATAGGGCGACCAGAGCGACGTGCATCTTTGACATCAAAATTTCCGGATTGAAAACGCTTAAACCAAATTTGTGCTACTCTCACAGACACTACACTAGGTCCATAAACATCGCAAATTTTTTTCGCTGCTTGCGTTGCATTTTTACCTTTTTTGTAGTAAAATTTTAAAATGTATCGAATTTCTTCATTAGATTCACTCATCTTGATGGTACGAAAAACAAATGAAAATCACACATTTTCCTAATTTGAATTTGGAATTATGTTCTTTAAAATTTAAACTTTCAATGATACCAAAACCAGCCAGATACAAATAGTATAGCCAAAGAGATTTTATTAGAATATACAAATAAAAGGCAAGGAAGATGATGGATTACACTTACAAAGAAAGACATGCAGCCGATGATAGAACGTATTGTGTATATTTGATGCCTCCGACTGCGTTTGTGAAAATTGTCCACCACGATCGCTTAGAAACCAAAAAAATATATTTCATAGCTTGTTTTTATCTTTTCAGTTATTTCACATTTTTTCACGCAGTCGGGTTTTTTGTTTTTTTAATTTTTTTTTTTTATTTTACTATTTTTAGTTTTTGCATAGAATGAATTTATCGCTTACAGGAATTTCATAGTTAAATAAAATAAAATTGTGGTATATTGTAATATGCGGGTACTCGTGTAATAGTGTGATTTTGGCAGTCTTCGATCGGCCATTAAAAGTTTAACGAACACTCCTTGTTTTATTCAAGTTTTATCCATAAATACTACAAATTGGCGACGAGCCGATCTTCACGTGAGCAAGAAAGTGATATATTGACATAATAGGTGTTGATAATAAAATGGCTCAAGAAAGAATGCTGTTTGGAGGACATATCACGTTTGACCACCGCGTGCAGGAATGGAACATTTTCAAAAGTCGTTTTACTCAGTTTTGTTTGGTGAACGATATCACAGACGACACCGACAAGGCGCAAGTGAAACGGAGATCCCTGATACTGACGTGTCTGGTGGAAGAAACGTACCGCGTAGTTAAGGATTTGGTTTTCCCGGAAGAACTCGAGACGTTAGAATTCGAAAGTCTAATATCTAAGCTAGACAGTCATTTTGCGTCAAAAAAGTGTACGTTTGCGGAGCGGTACAAGTTTTATAAAGCGGACCAACGTCCGGGAGAAGATTTGTCCGAATGGGCATCGCGGGTACGTCATCTCGCGCAGTACTGCGGGTTTAAAACAGAACTCGAGTCAGCATTGCGTGATCGGTTTGTCCTCGGGTTAGAAAATATCAAGGAGAAAGAGAAGCTGTTCGCAGAAAGCATAGACACGCTGACATTTAATCGTGCATTGGAAATAGCGCAAAGTGTGAGATGTGCAAGGTTGGCGTTAAGGGAATCCCACAGCAATGGCGCTGTCGCCGAGCCATCCGCGCTGCCAGCGGAGCCGGCGCATTCCGTGTTCGCGTTAAAACAGCGCGGGGCAGTCAGTGCGCAGCGGTCTGTCGCCGCGGGCCGCGACGCCGCCGCGGAGATCTCGAAAGTCGGAAAGTGTTGCAGTGTGTGCGGATATAAGAACCATAATACGGAACAGTGTCGATTTATAAACTATGCGTGTAAAAAGTGTAATCAAAAGGGCCATTTAAAGCGTATGTGTAGAATTAAGGTGAAAAGTAGCAAGTTCTTAGCAGCGGGTGACGATGACTCATTGGAAGGTATTTGTGAATTGTTTAACTTAAAATGTGTCAGTGGCGAACCGATGCAACAATTAGTGTCGGTGGGCGGTACAATGCTTATGTGTGAAATAGATACCGGTAGCGCTGTCCCGGTTTTGCCAGATGTTGTTTACAATTTGAATTTTAGGAATAAATACAATTTAAAGTCCTGTAGTACGGTGTTGAATTGCTATAATGGTAGTAAAATTTCACCGTTAGGTTGCCTTACATTGCCTGTGACATATATAGGTCGTACAGAAAATTTAAAGTTTTACGTTGTAGATACGGGGCAAGGTAATAACAAACAACCTTCGCTGTTGGGTCGCGATTTTATTTCTAAGTTTAGTTTACAGCTATGTAGTGTTCCGTGTAATCACACTAAAAGTGTTGACCTTGTGACTTGGGTGAAAGGAAAATACGCTAAATTGTTTACCGATGAGCTGGGTACGTTTAATAAGCACAAAGTTAAGTTGAAAATAAAGCCAGACGCACAGCTTAGATTTTTTAAACCACGGCCGGTACCGTTAGCGTTAAAACTAAAGGTAGAGGATGAATTGCATCGATTATTAGAATTAGGTATATTAGAGAAAGTCGAGCATTCGGAAGTGGCGACACCGATTGTACCAGTGTTACGACCTGACGGTAAAATAAGGATATGTGGTGACTACTCAGTAACACTGAACAAGTGGTTATATACGGATAGTTATCCTTTACCGCGTATTCAAGACCTATTCGCGAAACTTCATGGCGGTGTTCAATTTTCAAAACTAGATTTATCTAGGGCCTATAATCAGTTATTACTTGATGACACCAAAAAAACTGACATGCATTAACACTCATAAAGGTTTATTTTGCTTTAATAGGTTGGTTTTCGGCTTGTCAACAGCTCCAAGCATATTTCAAAGAATATTAGAAGAAGTGCTTGCGGGTATTGACGGAGTATGTATTTTTCTTGATGACATTTTAATTACGGCTGAAAATCAACAACGGCACCTTTTAAGGTTAGAAGAAGTGCTGAGTAGGCTTGAAAATTCAGGGTTTAGAGTTAAGGAAAATAAATGCGATTTATTTAAAGATTCCGTTGAGTACTTAGGATTTATTATTGATAAAAATGGATTACGTAAATCGAATTCTAAGGTAGAAGCTATATTGACTAGTGAATCTCCTAAAAATGTAAGCGAATTAAAATCATTCTTGGGCATGGTTAATTATTATAGGTCATTCATTCGCGGAGCATCTAGCCTCATGGCTCCCCTACATTTACTTTTAAAAAAGGGTATTAAATGGAAGTGGGGTGAGGAACAGACTCAGGTTTTTAATAAAATTAAACGCGAACTAGCTTCAGAACGCACCTTGGCACATTATAACCCCGAGCTGCCTACGATAGTGACGGCGGACGCGGGACCGCGCGGTCTCGGCGCTGTATTGTCGCACCGATACCCCGATGGCACGGAGCGCGTAGTCGCCTACGCTTCACGTTCTCTGTCCAAAGCTGAATGTAATTATTCTCAGATACAGAAAGAGGCTGCGGCTATTGTGTTTTCTATAAAAAAATTTCATCACTACGTGTACGGTCGTGTTGTGCCGTTTACATTACGTACAGATCACAAACCGCTTCTAACTATATTTGGCAACAAAAAGGGGGTACCAGAGATAGCGGCAAACCGTCTGCAGCGTTATGCGTTATTCTTGTCGGCATATAACTTTAACTTAGAGTATGTTAAAAGTGAACAAAATGTTGCAGATTATTTATCTCGTTCGGTTGCCGAATACATTAAGAGTAATAATGAGGTGTTGGAAGATGACGATAGATCAATGTTTGTTAATCACATTACAGATAGCATATTAAAGCCGATTACACTTGAAGAGATTAAGCGGGAAACTGAACGCGATGAAACGTTACGCAAAATTATAGGTTTTGTTAGAAACGGTTGGCCAAAGAAGGTTGCGGATTTCCGAATTAAACCGTTTTTCGCTTGTCGGTGTGATTTAAGTTATGAGAATGGGTGTTTGCTTAGGGGTTACAAATTGGTGATACCTTCCTTTTTTAGAGAACAGATTCTAGACATGCTACATATTCCTCATTTTGGAGTAGTAAAGACGAAAACGGAAGCAAGATCGCGTTTTTGGTGGCCAAATATTGATAAACACATAGAAGAAAAAGTGGGTGCCTGTACTAAATGTAATTCGCTTCGCAGCAACCCGCCTCGCGCTCCGCTTACTGTGTGGCCATACCCTGCGCGACCTTGGGAACGGGTGCATTTAGATATGTTCATGCTTAACGGCAAACAGTTTTTAATAGCAGTAGATGCGCACTCAAAATGGGTGGAATGTTTTCCAATGACAAATACGGATAGTGAAGCTATTATTTCTAAGTTGTCAGAAATGTTCAGTAGATTCGGAATAGTGCGTACCTTGGTCACAGACAATGGTAGAAATTTTTGTTCAAGGCAATTCGATAAATATTGTTTGACTAACGGCATTCAACATTTAACAACCGCTCCATATCATCCGGCATCAAATGGCCAGGCAGAAAATACTGTCAAAACCGTTAAACGGGGCTTAAAAATAATGTTAAATGAAAATTCAAATCCAAAACTGATACAACGCCAGCTTAATGAATTTTTGTTTAATTATAGAAATTCAAGACACTGTACGACAGGATTTTCACCGGCTCAGTTGTTGTTCGGTCGCTCATTGCGCTGTAGGCTCGATTTGTTGCGAGTTTCGGATGCACATTCCAAAGGAATGAGTCATACTAATACCACATCGGCTCTGTCGCTGGCATCCGCTGCTAAGAATAATGTCGTTCAAAAACAGACCTTACAGCATAAACAATACGGAGGCGGTCGTAAAAGTGAATGGTGTTGTAATGATGAGGTTTTAATTAAACATTTTTTTAATAATGGGACAAAACATATTTATATGGCTTTATGGTGTTGTAAGGCACAAAATTGGAAATAGACTGTATGGTATATACGTGCCAGTGTTAGAAACTGTTTTAAAAAAACATTTATACCACATTGTAAGCTATAAAGGGACAAAGTCGCAACCAACCGAGTTAGAGGACGTCGGCGACTTCGTACAATCGGGATCAGTAATGGATCCCACAGACACGCTCGCGGAATTTGACACCACGGCACAGGTTGATTTGGAGGGAGAGGAGATTGACAGTTCATTCTGTTCTGTTCCCGAGACTCCGTCCTCGGTTCCGCTGAATGACGAACATCAAACGGATCAGCCGTCAAATAAAAGTTCCGAAGAAGAAGGAGAACAGGTTGGCGGAAAGATCGATTCAATACCTTCGGAACTAGATATTCAACCTGTAAGCACGGGACCACAGAGTACATACCAGCGACCGGTCAGAGCTGTTAGAAAAAAAATTGTAAATTATAAATGTTAAGATTTTTAGTTTTATACACATCTATTTAAATTATTGGTGGAGGGATTGTGGTATATTGTAATATGCGGGTACTCGTGTAATAGTGTGATTTTGGCAGTCTTCGATCGGCCATTAAACGTTTAACGAACACTCCTTGTTTTATTCAAGTTTTATCCATAAATACTACAAAAATAGCCATTTATTCCATATCTCTTAGGGCTGATTTTTCAATAGACAGATATCTTTTATCTGAGGAATAAAAATGGCGGTTTGACAGCTTATCTATAGAAAATATGTCAAACCGCTATTTTTATTCCTCAGATAAAAGTTATCTGACTATTGAAAAATCAACCCTTAAAAAGTAAACATCTGTTAAAAAATTATATCTATGTTGTTGTACTCGTATGTCTTTATTTTTTTGAGATATGGATCCCAGATTGGGTGTAGGCCTCCTCCAATTTCTTCCATAAGTTCCTATCTTTAGCTTTCTCTATCCATTGTTTTCCTGCAGTTTCTACTATCTCATCAGCCCACCGTTTTATTGGTCTGCCTACATTTCGTTTTCCTGTTGGTCCCTTCTAACGCGTTGTTTCTGTGGTCCATCTTCTATCGGTATATCGTGCAATGTGTCCAGCCCATTTCCATTTTAATGTCAGTGCATGTGTTGGTGCGTCGGTGACCTTGGTTTTCTTTCTTACCCTTTCACTTCGTATTTTCTGTATTTTTCTAATGTTTAAAATACTTCTTTCCATTGCTCTCTGATTGCTCGTAATCTTTTGTTTCGATTTTTCTGTAAAGGTCCAGGTTTGGCAGCTGTATAATATACATGGTAAGACACAAGTGTCCATTACGATTTTCTTCATTAGTAGACTGTAGTTACCTTTTAAGATTTCTTTTAATGGAGGAGAGGTGGAGCTGGCAACACTGTCCAAGTGACTTGTCAAACTTTTGCTCCGTATTATAAAATTAAAATTAATTAGTTTAAATGTAATATTTAAGTGTAATTTAATGTGCAAACGTATAAAAAGTGTGTAAATACGTAGGAATATCGTTTTCCTGTCAATTGGATTAAGTATATAAAGTTTTCGGTAACACAGTACTACCGCCGCTACCGGTAACCTAAAAAAAACAGCTGACGTTTGGACAACGGATGTAAAAGGGGAAGTATTGTTCACTTTTAACTAATAAAACAGCACACAACAATAGTGATTTCTACATTAATAACTCGCCCATTCCAATTTATACGGATAAAATTGTTAATCTCAGTTTTAAATTGTTTTGTTGACATATTTGACAACTTTTTTTTTCTTTTTCTTCTGTACATTTTCTTTAATAAATCGAATTAATAGCCCCCTCATAATCACTATTGAGCTTTAATTGTCTATAAAGATTAAAATATTAACACAGGTATAAACTTTTCCTTGACAACCTACCCACTATAAAAAAAAAAAAGTGACTAGGTATATAAGTTTGATTTTTAATACTCGTAAATATTAATTCAACATTATTTTTTTTAATATATAGCAGTCTTTTTCATTACACTCTATAGCTGAGCACTTTTCCTCTGTATTTTAATTTTTCCCTTTTCATAACTAACTTTTCTTTATTGATTATTCTATTAGTTCTCACCGTTTCTTATTTTCCAAATTTCAGTACCCAATCTGGTAACCATGCCTGTGATGACCCGCAAGGCTGCTGCTCAGGATTTAGAGTTAAAACTGAGAACGGCCCTCCATGAGCTTAAGGAATCCAAGGGCAAAGTCCAACAACTGTTACAGGAAATAGAAGAGAGTGAGGTGGAAGTTAACAAGGTTAACGCCACAAACACAAGCCTGAAAAGGGAGCTAGTAGACCTACATCAGCAATTCTTGGACGTTGTTGATGAACGGGATCAACTGCGGGCAGTCACGGATGGGTTCAACAATTGTAGTAACTTGTATGAGGAGGCTTTATGTAAAATTAGGGATTTAGAAAATGCTTTAATAGATGCTAATGGTTGTATTTTAAAGTTACAGAAAGAAAAGGAACGTTCTCAGGTTAAACAAACAAATAATTTGTATAATGAATTAATGAATAGTAATTTTAACTGTTCTTCTTTGATAACGATTGATTTAACTGAAGATTCTGTGTTGAACACTAATTATAAAGTAAGCCAAAAGAAAATTAAAAAATATGCCAAACTCAATAGGATAATTAAAAGGTGTAATCAGTTTAGGAAGCAATATAAACACTTTTCCAAAAATATTCCACAAAGGAAAGAACGTGTTGAATTAATAAATAAGTTAAATAATTATGAAATAAAATTAGAGGACAGCATAAACATTTATAAAATTGATACTCAGCATTTGCAGTCAAGAATACAAGTACTTCAGGAGTCACTTACTTCATTATCTATTAAGTATGCAGGTTCTCAGTACCAAATTAGGGAACATATTCTTGCTGCAAATGAATTGGTTAGGTGTCAATGTAGTTGTCAGACAGTTTCAAACCATGACACTATCCAGCCTGAAGTAACGGGGGACCCGTCCCAGGTTGTGGATTTATCTCAGGTCTGTACTCTTAATCAAGAGTTAGCTGGCCAGCCTGAGTTTGATGATAATAGTTCTTACGCTGTAATATTCTCAGATAGTATAGGAAGAGGTTTAGGAAAGTTGATAAGTAATAACCTGAGCTATTCCTGTAAAAATTATTGCATGCCTGGCTCAACATTTAAGCAGATAATGGCATCAGTTGCTAATAATAAATACAACCAGAATACTGATATCACAATATTTGTAGGAAATAGTTCCAAAATTAGAAAGAAAGACTTAACTGATAGCATAACCGAGTTGTTAAAGTTAAATTGCAGAAAAATAGTGTTGTGTGCTTTCCCATATTTTGACAAATTGTCTACAAGTCAAAATAATTATATTTACATGCTGAATAAACACCTGCATTTTTTAGTTAGTCACTATTGTGATAAACTTATGTATTTTGATACCAACAGTTGTATAGATAAACTTTGGTCTACACGAGATTCTGTATATCTGCCTTATATGTATAGACACGAAATAGCTAGGCTATTAGTTTTTTATATTCACACAGACATAACTAGTATGTCTAAGTATAGTAGTATAGGTATCACTGATTGTATTAGTAATAGTAGTAATATTAGGGTGGTGACCACTGACATTAGCATTTCTGCTAATAGTGGAATTTCTTTAAACGAGTAAGCAAGACAACAGAAGATTTATTAACTAAAACCAAGGTATCTTCTTGCTCACAATCAGTTAAATGCAAAAATAGGTCTGAGCAGAATTCTTTGACAATATTTCATCAAAACATTCAAGGTTTCTCATCTAAACAGCTAGAAATTGAATTATTTTTAGAAAAAACAATGTTTGAAATTGTTTGCTTCACTGAACATTGGTTAAAAGACTGTGAAATGCTAATAAATTATGAAAATTACAATGTCGGCAGTTGCTTTAACAGGAAATCTAAGATACGTGGAGGTTCTTTAATCTTAGTTAAAAATAATATTAAATATAAGTCTCGTAATGATATAGTTGACCTATCAGTCGAGCATAGTATAGAATTGTCTTGTGTAGAGCTGGATAGGCATATTATAGTGTGCGTTTACAGACCCCCAAATTACTTGAACTACTCTATATTTGAATCAGTAATGGAGGATGCTTTGGCAAAACTTGAAACCGGTACTAAATCTATTATTGTCTGCGGTGACTTTAATGTTAATATATTGGAAAATAATGTAAATAGCAGTAGACTGTTAAGCCTCTTCAAATCATTTAATCTATCGAATGTGTTTTCAGAACCAACCCGTATTACCACAAATTCTGCTACATGTATTGATAATATTTTTTGTGGCTGCGATTACATAAATAAATGTATTGTAAATTATCTACCTTCAGATCATAGTGGACAGACCGTTGCTTTGACGTCCAATAAACAAGTACAAAAAATTCAAATACAATCTAGAATTATAACACGCAGCAATTTAGATAGATTTAATAATAATTTAATAAGTAAATTAAGTATTTCTGGCAATTTTACTGAAATAGATGATGTAAATAAATTATATGAAGAGTTTTTTACGGTAGTGCAAGCAGAGTTCAACAATAATTTAAAAAAGAAAACTAAAACTATTAACCCAAAGTTTATTTTCAGCGACTGGGCAACACAGGGTATTAGAAAAAGTAGGGAACGATTATTTGAGCTTTACGGCCTTAAGCCTCATATCAATACAGAGAGTTTTAATAAATATGTTTGTACGTACTCGAAAATTTTTAAAAACGCTTGTCAGGCAGCTAAGTCATTCTACATTAGCAACAAGATTAAGTCAGCTGATAATAAGATAAAAACGGTGTGGAAAATTATTAATAATGAAACCAATAGAAATAAAAAACATGTTGATCTCACACTGGAGACTTCGCATGGTGTCGTAAAGTCCAACATAGGTATTGCTCAGGAATTTGTAAATTTCTTTACTAGTATCCCAATAAAAACGACTGAAGGGATAAATTCCTCACCATTGCTTTCTTTTGATTTACTAAGAGAAAACGTTCCAGCCTGTCCTAATGAATTTAAATTTAAACATATAAACGCCATGACAGTTATGAAAGCTTTTAAGCAAATCAAGGTAAAATTAACCGAAGATCTATGGGGTATTTCTGTCAAAGTTTGTTCCTCAATTATTGAAACTATTGCACCGTATTTAGCTTTAATATTTAATTTGTGCATAAATCAAGGAGTCTTCCCAGATCTGATGAAATACAGTAAGGTAATTCCGCTTTTTAAATCCGGGGATAGTAAAGACTGTAATAACTATAGGCCGGTTTCCGTTCTGCCAGTCTTCAGCAAGGTGTTCGAAAAAGTTATGCTTAATCAAATGCTCACTCATTTCAACACCAATAAAATCTTGCACGAGCAACAGTATGGTTTCACCAAGGGACGCTGTACAACTGATGCCGGTGTTACCTTGTTGAAACACATATTTACAGCGTGGGAAGAGGCTCAAGATGCCATTGGGATCTTCTGTGACCTTTCGAAAGCGTTTGATTGCGTAAATCACGAAACTTTGCTCATGAAACTTCAGCATTACGGTTTAGGCAAGCTTGCGCTAAGCTTAGTGAAATCGTATTTAAATGATAGGCAACAGCAAGTTCAAGTAAATGGTGTCAATTCAACTGGTTTAAAAGTTAAAATGGGGGTACCACAAGGTTCGATATTGGGCCCTTTTCTCTTTTTAGTTTATATAAATGATCTGCCCCATTTATTTAAAAATCAACCGCAAATGGTATTGTTTGCAGACGATACTTCTTTAATATTTAAAATGAATAGACGTGCCTCAAATGTTGACGACGTAAATGTTGCCCTACAGCAGGTCCATTCTTGGTTCACTGCCAATAATTTAGTATTGAATGGAAAAAAAACTAAATGTGTAAGATTTGCTCTGCCAAATGTCAAAAGTAATGACTGTGACATAGTATTGAATCAAGAGAATTTAGAATTCGTCGACAAAACTGTTTTCCTGGGAATCACGCTCGACTCGAGGCTGCAATGGGGTCCGCATTTAACAGCTCTTGCAGGACGCCTGAGTTCAGCAGCATTTGCTATTAGAAAAATCCGTCAATATACCGACATAGATACCGCGAGACTGGTCTATTTTAGTTACTTTCATAGTATTATGTCATACGGTATTTTGTTATGGGGACGTGCTGCAGACATCGAATCAATATTTATTCTGCAGAAAAGAGCTATTAGAGCCATATACAATCTACGCAGGCGCGATTCTTTAAGGGAACGGTTTAAGGATATTAACATCATGACTGTACCTTGTCAATACATCTACGAAAACATCATGTACGCTAGAAAGAATCTGCATCTATTTAGTAAAAGAGGTGAAAGGCACAATTATAGTACTAGAACAAGGGACCAATTAGTTCAACCAGGTTTCAGGTTAGCCAAAGTAGACTCATCCTTCATGGGGTACTGTTTAAAATGTTACAATAAAATACCTCCTCACATACTCCAACTGAATGAGACGAAATTTAAAACTTGTATTAAACGCACACTATGTAGTAAAGCGTATTATAAGTTGGGGGATTACATCGCTGATAAAGATGCTTGGCTTAATGCCGGTCCTGCTCCACAAACGTAGGGGAAACTGATGGATTAGCTTGTGAAATTATGGTAGAAGCCGAAACTATTTTTGCATTATATAGATTCGATTTATTAGTTTTATATTCCGGACTAGTTATATGAGTTCATATAATTGTTTATTTATTTTTATTTTTTTTGACTTTATTAAGTCATTTAGCTTTATTTTTATGTGTTTGTATTTGTTCTTATTATTTTACAACGGACATTATTGTCCTACTTTTCATTTTATTGTTTGTCTTTTTGTGTGTATTTTTACTTTTTTTAGTACGACAGTCGTAGGTTTCCTTTATCTTTTAATAATATTGTCGGAGCTGATGAAGAATGTAAAACTATCTCTTGCATTGTATAGAGTCTATCTTTCTTGTATTATATAGCGTCATAGCCAGCATTGTGTGAGTACCATGTACTTCAGAGCTATCTTTGACTAGAAACCTACGTCTTTCATTGACTTGAATGACTCTGGCGGTTGAGAGTATGTCATGCTCACTCAAAAGTCTCGCTGATGGTGGCGTGTGTCTCGGATCATTTAGTTCCCTTCAAAATGGTTGAGCTGAATGGTGCTGATATATGTGTCATGTTCGTGAACGGGCGCTGTCAGTTGGGACTGGTCATCTCTTAGCTGCCACGGTCTATTTTAATTATTAATACTTAACTTTATTTTTGAATTGTCTTTTTTATGTTTACTATGGACACTATTAACTTGCCACATCGTTCTCACATAATGTACCATCTGATGATGAATGATGTAACAAAAGTTCTGTAATAATTTTGGCGATTGAAAAAGAGTGTCCATGGAGTTTCTTGCTCATTCTTCTCCATAGAGATCTACGCTTTGGAATGAGCACCTACGGTACTTTCACAGTTTTTATGTCTTGTGACTGGGACTGTAGCACCATAACTATTTTTATACTAGTATTATTTGATGTCTTTTGACAATTCAAAAGTGCCTGTAATTGGCCTAATTGAAATAAACGATTTGATTGATTGATTGATTGATTGAATGAGCAGAATCTTTTCCATGCAAGTGCTATTCTTCTTGAGATTTTGTCTTCGTTGCTAGAGTTGTTAAAAGATATCTGCTTTCCTAAGTAAATGTAGTTCTCGACGTAGTCTATGGTATTGTCATTTACTCTAATAGGCTTCTTGTGACTATTGGTCATTATTTTAATCTTTTGTGCATTCATTTCTAAACCGATTTTTGTACTTTCTTGGTCAAGTGTCTGTATCATATCTTCCAAGTCTCCAGGTGTTTCAGCTATTATAGCGATGTCATCGGCGAACCTTAGATGGTTTAGGATGCGATCACCTATTTTAATACCTTTATGGGACCAGTCTAAATTCTGAAATATGTTTTCGAGCACGGCAATGAACAATTTCGGTGATAACGGGTCACCTTGTCGTACACCTCTTTCTATATTATAGATTTACTTCTAGTTACGAGTTTCACGCAGCTTTGACTTTTTGAGTAAATCTATACTAATATTATAAAGCTGAAGAGTTTGTTTGTTTGAACGCGCTAATCTCAGGAACTACTGGTTCGAATTGAAAAATTCTTTTTGTGTTGAATAGACCATTTATCGAGGAAGGCTATAGGCTATATAACATCACGCTACCACCAATAGGAGCGGAGCAGTAAAGAGAAATGTTTCAAAATCGGGATAATGGATTCCATTTCGAGAGCTTCCGTTGCGTGCGCTGCGTAAACGGTTAAAGATACGCAAAAATAATGTACTACGGAATTATTCCTGATAATGATGGGATAGGATGGGATAGGATGGGATAGGATGGGATGGGATGGGATGGGATGGGATAGGATGGGATAGGATGGGATAGGATGGGATAGGATGGGATAGGATGGGATAGGATGGGGGACCACCCCACAGTGTTTGCGTCCACGTCGCGTCCCCTGGAAACGACCCAGTTCTGACCACCGTAACGGAGTGGCAGACTGGGTTGGCCAAAGTACACTGTGCTCGAAGCTCTTTTTATCTTGCCTTGCGAAGCTGAGACCTGCGGATTTTATAATGTCGGAGAAGAAACTTGCGCGGGACGCCTGCGGGCGATTCTCGAAACAAAAAGGCCCTTCTCAGGGCCAACCCCACGGCCCTTCTCAGGGCCAACCCAAAGGCCCTTCTCAGGGCCAACTCCACGGCCCTTCTCAGGGCCAACCCAATGGCTCTTCTCAGGGCCAACCCAAAGGCCCTTCTCAGGGCCACTCCGACGCTGTGGCGTCAGAGGCTAGCCGCGCGCCGTCTGCGGCTAGCTTCTTCGGAGAGGCGGACGAGTCATCAGACGACTCTCTTGTCCGAGTGTCGGACACTGACGACTCACGCTCGCGGAAGCGGGTACACCGGAGCGGTGGGTCCGGGGGCTCCTCGGCCTCGGGTAGGGCGAAGCCGAAGGCAAAAAAGCCGACGGCGGTCGCGGACACCCATGCCGTTGGGCTCGCGGACGCCCAACGCCGGCTGGATCTGGCTCGGCGGGAGCAGCTCCAACAAGAGCTGGAGGAGCGGGTTGCGGCGAGCGAGGAACGGGCGCACGCCGCACGTGCCAAATCCGGGTACGGCGCGTCCCGCGTTGTATACGCGGACCTCTCCCTAACAGAGCTGGAGGGAATGGCGGAGGAGGACGAGGGGGAGATCGTGGAGGTCGCCACGAAGTCCTCCCACCTGAAGGGGACCTTCCAAAAGGACCTCAAGTGCCGGGCCGCGAGCCTTCGCGGTGTCGTCGCGGAGTTGGTCCGGCGTAAGGCCACCGACGAGACGCGGCAACTGCAGGCGAAGGTTGATCGCCTGCAGTCGGAGGTCAGCCAGCTTCACAAGAAGCTGGCCGAAGCCACGGGCCGGCCTCAACAAGCCGAGGTGACCCCCGCGAGAGAGGGCCCCACCTCCAACCTTGAGGATATTATCCGCAAGGTTGTGATGGAGGAGAGGGCCTTCACAAGAGCCTGCATCGCAGGAATTGAGGACCGGCTCCTGCCGGATAAACGGCAGTGCGAGCCGGGGCCGTCCTCCTCCCAGGCGGAAGATGCCCTTCTCCCCGCGACCACATTGGTCAACGAGTGGACGGTAGTGGGCCGCAAGGGGAAGGGCAAGGGTAAGAAGTCGGCGACGGTCGTCCCTGCCGGCCAGGCCGCTGCCGCTCCCACCGCTCCCGCCCAGTCGCAGATGACCGGCAAGGGGAAGGGAAATGCGAGGGGAAAGGGGACGCTGGTACCCCCGAAAACCGCGGCCGTCGTAGTGACGCTCACCGCGGAGGCCGCGGGGCGAGGGGAGACGTACGCGTCCCTTCTGGTGCGGGCGCGTCCAAATGCCGATCCCGCCCAACTGGGGATCGGCAGTGTCTCTTGCCGGCGGACCCAAGCCGGGGCTCGAATTTTCGAGTTCCCGGGGGCAGAGGGGAGTGCCCATGCAGACCTCTTTGCAGCCAAGCTACAAGAGGTCATCGCAGATTCGGCCAAGGTGGCTCGGCCGGTGAAGTTGGCGGCCATAGAGGTGACGGACCTTGACGACTCCGTCACCAAGGAGGAGGTGGTGGCGGCGGTCGCAGCGATAGGGGGCTGTGGCGTCGCAGCGGTCCAAGGCCGGGACATAAGACCCGGCCGAGGCGGCATGGGCACCATTCGCCTCGAGTGCCCAATCGCCGCTGCCAAAGCCGTCCTTGCGAAGGGACGGCTTTTAGTAGGGTTCAGTTCGGGTGCAGTACGGGCACTCGAGGAACAGGCACTGCGGTGTTTCCGATGCTTCGGCATCGGACACACCCGGCCCCTGTGTCCGTCCACGGCAGACAGGACGGACACGTGCTACCGCTGCGGCAAGGAGGGCCACAAAGCCGCCTCCTGCAAGGTCGCCACGCCGCACTGCGCGGTCTGTGCCGCCAGTGGCCGCCCGGCGGCCCACGTCATGAAGGGGAGGAACTGCAATCCTCCCCCTAAGCGGGGCAAAGCGCAGGCACCGACCGGGCCTGCTACTGCTGCTGGCGCCGTCGTTCCTGCGGCGGCTGTGGAGGGGGGTGCGATGTCCGACTGATGGATAGGGTCGAACATCGCATCCTTCAGGCGAACGCCAACCACTGCAGAGCAGCCCAGGATCTGCTGATGCAGACCATGGCTGAGTGGTTGGTGGACTTGGCGGTGGTCGCCGAGCCTTACTCGGTCCCTGGTCGTTGGCTGGGAGACCGAGACGGCCTCGTGGCGCTGATGACGCGGTCTTCCACAGACTCCCCTCCCCTCTCGCTCTTAGAGAGGGGACCGGGATACGTGGCCGCCGCGTGGGGAAACATAGCGGTGGTGGGGGTCTATTTCTCCCCAAACCGCCCTCTCTCGGACTTTGAGGATTTCCTCGAGGTCCTCACCGCAGTAGTAGGGAGGGCGGCGCCACGCCAGGCCATGGTGTTGGGCGACCTGAACGCCAAGTCGGTGGCCTGGGGCAACCCAGCCACCAGCTGCAACGTCCGGGGACGCGCCGTCGAGTTTTGGGCGGCCTCATGCGGCGTGTCCCTCCTCAACAGGGGGGCGGTCCACACGTGTGTGCGGCAACAGGGTGGGTCGGTGGTGGACGTCTCGTTTGCCACCCCCGCGCTGGCCGCCCGTGTCTTAAACTGGCGGGTAGAGATGGTGGAGACGTTGTCGGACCACCGATATGTGCGGTTCGACATGTCTACCCGGGGGGGAGCGGTGACCCGCGCTAGGCAATCCCCCTTCCCGCGTTGGGCTCTCACCCGCCTGGACCGGGAGGCAGCCAAGGAGGCGGCCTTCCTCCAGGACTGGCTGTCGCCCCCTGGCGAGGTCCGGGACGTGGACGCCGCAGCGGTTCGGCTGAGGGAGTCCCTGACCGAGGTGTGCAACTCCAGCATGCCCCGGTCTCGCCGTCCGCCTCCCCGTCGTGCCGTCTATTGGTGGACGGAGGAGCTGGCAGGGCTCCGGGCCGCCTGCGTGGCGGCCAGACGGGCTTTTGCGCGGAGCCGTCGTCGCAGCACCCGTAACCAGGCCGAAGAAGACCGCCTATACGCCTCTTACCGGGAGGCGACGACGGTCTTCAAGTCCACACTGGGGGCCGCCAAGGACTCGGCGAGGGCCGAGATGCTGTAGGGTCTCGACAGGGATCCTTTAGGTAGGCGCGGAGCCAACTACGTCCCTGTGGCCCCCCACTGTCGGAGACCCTCGAGCCAGCGTTGCTGGATGGGGTGGTCCGGTCCCTGTTTCCGCGCAGGACCGACTTCACCCCACCAACCATGGATCCCCGCAAGGGGCGGCCCCGCCGGAGGAGGAGATCCCCCCGGTGACGGCGGCGGAGATCGGGGCGGGGGTTCTCAACCTCCGCCAGAAGAAGACGGCCCCCGGACCAGACGGCGTCCCCGCACGGGTGGTGGCTATTGCCGCCTCTCAAATGGAGGACAGGTTTCGGGACCTCTTCAGCGCGTGCTTTACGGCTGGGAGGTTCTCAAAACTGTGGAAGGAGGGGCAGCTATGCCTCCTCCGTAAAGAGGGACGCCCCGTGGACTCCCCCTCGGCATACCGACCCATCGTCCTGCTCGATGAGGTCGGTAAAATGTTCGAGGGGATTGTCGCTTCCCGGCTTGATAGCCACTTGCGGGGGGTAGGGCCGGACCTGTCGGACGCCCAGTTTGGCTTCCGCCGTGGGCGTTCGACGATCGACGCGCTGTCGAATGACACCGCCAACACTCCGTCCCCCGCCTCCACTGCCTCCTTCACCTGGCCCTTGACTACTCAAGGGCCAGGTGAAGGAGGACATCTCCAACGCCTTCAACTCCGTCCCCCACTCGACGATATTGGAGGCGCTCCGGTATCACGGAGTGCCCCAATACCTGCGGGACCTCCTGGCGAGCTACTTGGAGGACCGAGAGGTCCTCCTCGTGGACAAGACGGCCACGGTGAGGCGGTACGGCGCAGAGTCCAGTGTTCCGCAGGGGTCGGTGCTGGGCCCTCCCCTGTGGAACATCGGGTTCAACTGGCTCCTGCGGGGAGCCCTCCTCCAGGGCACGAGTGTCATCTGCTACGTGGATGACACTCTTCTCATTGCCCGGGGGAGGAACTTTGGGGAGGCGGCCTGTCTGGCCTCGGCTGGCGGATCCTTGGTTGCAGAGAGGATCCGCCGCCTGGGATTGAAGGTGGCGCTGCACAAAAACCGAGGCCGTGTTCTTTCGCGGGCCTCGGCAGCGCCGCCCTCCTCCCGATGCCCACATTGTCGTGGAGGGCGTCCTGATAGGGGTCCAGCCCCAGATGAAGTATCTCGGTCTGGTGCTGGACGAGAGGTGGCGCTTGCATTTCAGCGGGCTGTCGACGCGCCTCTTGAAAGCCGCGGACGCCCTCTCGTGGCTCCTCCCGAACCTCGGGGGGCCCAAGGCGAAATGCCGGCGCCTGTATGCCGGCATCCTGCGAAGCATGGCCCTATATGGGGCCCCCATCTCCGGCGGACTCCCTCCACAGGAGGGAGAATGCGACCGCCATCCGCAGGCCCCAGAGGGCCATTGCACAGCGGGTTGCGAGGGCCTACCGCTCGGTGGGCTTTTCGGCGGCGTGCGCTCTGGCGGGCACCCCTCCTTGGGTGTTGGAGGCTTGGGTGCTCGCCAGAGTATATGAGTGGACGGCGCGCCGGAAGGCGCTCGGGGAGCGCCCCGTCGCCGAAGAGCGGGAGGCCGTGCGGCGGGAGGCGAAGGACGCCATCGTCCTCCACTGGACGGAGGACCTCGCCGCCACCGCCTTTGGCCGCCGGACGTTGGACGCGCTCGGCCCGGTTCTGCAGAGCTGGCTCGAGCGGTCCCACGGTTTCCTCTCGTTCCGTCTGGTGCAGGTGTTATCCGGCCATGGCTGTTTCGGATCGCACCTGCACCGGATCGGGAGGGAGGAGACCCCGGCGTGCCACGACTGCGGCGCAGCGGAGGACACGGCGCAGCACACCCTCGAGGTGTGCCCGGCATGGTCCGAACTGCGCCGCAGTCTGACCGCGGTGGTTGGTCAGGACCTCTCGCTTCCCGCCGTGGTCGTAGCCATGGTGGAAAGCGAGGAGGCCTGGTCAGCGGTTGCCTCCTTTTGCGAGGACGTAATCTCGCAAAAGGAGGAGGCGGAGCGCGTGCGGGAGGACGATCCTCTCGCGGCGCCGCTCCGCAGACGAAGAGGTCGAAGAAGGCGCCGTCCTCTCCCTCCTCATGGTGGCGACGGGCGGGCGACAGGCGCGGGGGCGCCTTCGCCTGCATTGCACCCGTCACCACCTTTGTTAGACATTCCCGGGCCCGCGTGAGGGCCCGGCCTGAAGGGCATTCGTCGGCGGAGGACTGGAAGTGATGGCTGTGCCAGTGATTTCCCAGTCCCCGCCACTCAGACGAAGCGGGAATGCCGCTGGGTTGTTTTAGTGGGTATACCGGGTCAGACCGGGGAGTCCCACATAACATTAATTAATTAATAATAATGCATTTTTTCCCAGCGCAAAAAAAAAAAAAAAAAAGGATGGGATAGGATGGGATAGGATGGGATAGGATGGGATAGGATGGGATAGGATGGGATAGGATGGGATAGGATGGGATAGGATGGGATAGGATAGGATAGGATGGGATAGGATGGGATAGGATGGGATAGGATGGGATAGGACGGGATAGGACGGGATAGGATGGGATAGGATGGGATAGGATGGGATAGGATGGGATAGGATGGGATAGGATGGGATAGGATGGGATAGGATGGGATAGGATGGGATAGGATGGGATAGGATGGGATAGGATGGGATAGGATGGGATAGGATGGGATAGGATGGGATAGGATGGGATAGGATGGGATAGGATGGGATAGGATGGGATAGGATGGGATAGGATGGGATAGGATGGGATAGGATGGGATAGGATGGGATAGGATGGGATAGGATGGGATAGGATGGGATAGGATGGGATAGGATGGGATAGGATGGGATAGGATGGGATAGGATGGGATAGGATGGGATAGGATGGGATAGGATGGGATAGGATGGGATAGGATGGGATAGGATGGGATAGGATGGGATAGGATGGGATAGGATGGGATAGGATGGGATAGGATGGGATAGGATGGGATAGGATGGGATAGGATGGGATAGGATGGGATAGGATGGGATAGGATGGGATAGGATGGGATAGGATGGGATAGGATGGGATAGGATGGGATAGGATGGGATAGGATGGGATAGGATGGGATAGGATGGGATAGGATGGGATAGGATGGGATAGGATGGGATAGGATGGGATAGGATGGGATAGGATGGGATAGGATGGGATAGGATGGGATAGGATGGGATAGGATGGGATAGGATGGGATAGGATGGGATAGGATGGGATAGGATGGGATAGGATGGGATAGGATGGGATAGGATACGATGGGATACGATGAGATACGATGGGATATGATGGAATACGATGGAATACGATGGGATACGATGGGATACGATACGATGGGATACGATGAGATACGATGGGATACGATGTGATAGGATGGGATACGATGGGATACGATGTGATAGGATGGGATACGATGGGATACGATGGGTCACGCATAGCTACGACCTGTTTCCTTGAAAGAATGACTTTTGCCCATGTCTGCTTACGTCCTGGGGCTGCCAGCGCCGGTAAAGGCAGGAACGGGCAGGCTCCGGAGTCCGCCTATACTACTCAGGTCCCAGAGGCGTTTAAACGTAGATTTTTCTCTTGCACGAGCATGCGGGCGGTGAGTATGCCTGGGTCGACGGCGCGTTGTGTTCAACACGCGCCTAAATGTGTCATCACAATGACGGACCCCCCCTTAGAAGGCCAAAGCCTGCCGGGGTCGCGGAACTATTGAATTACCTTGACCCCGGAACGTAAAGGCCTATTATAGGATTTATAGGACACCGAGGATTTTAATCAGTACAAGTCTGACAGTCCCTCTTACCCTGCCCTGGGTAGGAGGACTCATTTGATGATTTACGTACGCATATTTATGTATGCTCCAGAATGCTGGTTTACAGCTAATGTTGTTAATAAAGAAGCACTACATTGTTGAGTTCCGACCTCCACGCGAACGAAGTCGCGGGCACAGCTAGTATATGATAAGATGTTTATAATGTTTGGTTAACTCCGAACATTTTCAAGGCGTTCCAAATTGAGTGATGGCTAATACTGTCAAAAGCTTTAGAGTAGTCTATAAAAGCCACGTAGAGCGGTTTGTTGAACTCACGATATTTCTCTATGACTTGTTCTAAAGCCTGGATGTGGTCAGTAGTACTAAAACCCAAACGGAAGCCAGCTTGCTCTATTGGCTGAATGAATTTCATTGTTAGTTAGTACAATTATGAAATTCTCGTATTCGAGTTCCCGAACACTCGCTGCATGCTCACGCATTTGTTCGAGCCGCATAGAGCGCGACAGTGGAAAAATCAAAAAAAAAAAATCAAAATCAAAAGTTTTTATTTCACATAGGCCCATGAGGGCACTTATAAAACGTCGACAACAGGTGCTCAGGTGCAAAGGTGGAGATTCTAGGTCTCGAACATTTTCGGCATGCATCGCATTTTTTGTAATCGCTGATATGGATGGACGGCAACTCTTTGTCACGATTATACTTAGCTTGTTCGCTAATACTTTTTATAAGCTCTTTATGAGCTTCTTGTGGAAGCTGACTTTAATATTGAGATGATCTCTCTCTTTGTTTTTTTAGGCGCTTCTCGCGTTTACTAGGAGTTTCCTTTTGTAATTTAAAGATTTTAGCTCTGTTATTTTTTTGTTTTACGGGATAAAGCTATTTTATACAACTAAAATAAAGAATTTAACCAAAAATAAAATTTACCTATCCTCAAGTGATTCTAATATTGATACTAAAAGTAAATAGTTTAAAACACAAACGTTCGCTAGATAGCTGCCTCCCTGCGTTACCCGGATTATATATCCTACCTATGAACTATTTTAGTCACGAGTCAGACTCTAATCGATTAGCTTTTGTTTGTGCATATTACTCAACAATACCTAATCTATCTCAGTAAAAAACTTGACTCAAATAAATTAGCATTTTGTTTTGATATTTTCAAAGAAAATGCACGGACAAAATCTAGTTCTATATAATTCATATCACTCAAATAGCCAAGCTTTTGACGAGTTACTTTTAAACATTACGTACGAACAAAACCTTGTCGAGTAGAGGCTCACTAGCTATTATGAGTAAAACCTCGGAATTTAACTTTTCTTAAATTTTATAGTACTTGAATATCGTAAAAACGAAACTAAACTGAAAGACCCCGCCATCCCCACCGCGAAGCGGTGCTCCTTCGACGTTTTCTGACATTTTACTAGATTTAGTTTAGTGAAATGACATAATTATCTCTGATTTTATGTTAGTATTTTGTCATAATTATCACTAGATACTTTTCTTGATGATTGGATTTCGTGAAATCCCTGAATTTCTCATTTCACTGCGACATGCATAAACAAAACCTCATCTTTTAAGTTTGACTCGTGCGTGACTAAAATGGTACTAGATGTTGTCCTTGCATTTTCTTTGAAAATATCAAAACAAAAAGCTTTTCCATTTGAGTCAATTTTATTACTGAGATAGATTAGGTATTGTAGAGTAATATACAGAAACAAAAGCTAATCGATTAGAGTCTGACTCGTGACTATAATAGTTATAGCCTTTGGAAATACGCTACCGGGATGGCAGAGCCAAATAGGAAGTTCCAAAATACACAACAACTAAACATAAGCCCGAAGGCATTAATGAGTTTATTAGCCAGATAAACTGTTACCGCCTTCACCGCGTCCCAGCTTATTTTATTAATATTGCTGCGCACACGCCGCACGCTTGTTGTCAGTTGCCCAGGGTATATAAATGTTGTCTGCTCACACACAGGGACAACAACAAAAAGCTCGGCAATATTGGTATATTTTTATCTTAGGTTTTTGTTTTAAAATATTTTGTTGTTTTTAGCATTTATCTGTCCAAATTAAATTGAAACATATAAGTTATATAATTATATGTATTTTGGTAAACCAATTTTAAAATCCTTTATTTTGATACCCCACTTGATAGAATGTGAGAGATTTAAAAAAAATATTTTTAGTTCGGAACCCTTTGCACGCGAGTTCGACTCGCACTTGGCCAGTTTTATGTACCCAGTGACACTCTCACGTTTAAGACGAATCTATCGACACCTCTCAAGTTAAAATCCATCAAGCCGTTTAGGCTGCAGAGCGTGCCAAAGAAATATACCCACAAACATACATACATACACTCGAAAAACATAACCCTCCTTCTGGCGCAGTCGGGTAAAAAAGATATGCACTGCGTGAGATTTGAACTCGCGCCTTACCGATTTCCGCAAAGTTATACTGTAAAAGCTTAACCACTAGGTCAAAGTGGACACAGATATTGGAGTTGTAATTATGAATTCTATACAATCAGTAGTTGATGATGCATGTGGCTTTCTAAAATATAAGGTCGTAAGTCCAAACTAAACGTTAAGCTATTACCTTGTAGGTAAGTGCGCTTAGACACTTTTGAACCCCTACTGTACAACTTGTAACTCGTAGTAAGGCAAAACAATGAACCATGAGGAATCATGTTTATTATTATTTTAACTTTATTTTTATTACGTTTTCTTTTGTTTATATAAGGGGAAGATGTTGTGGGTAGTTGCTCTTAATTTGTAATAACGTATAGTCAAGTGGCTGGATAGGAGTCACGGCGTCCTGACCTTCCGCATGACGCAGGTCCTCACCGGACACGGATGTTTCGGGAGGTACCTGTGTCTAAGGAAAAAGGAGGAAACGCCTGGGTGTCACCACTGCGAAGATCGCCCGGAGGACACAGTAGAGCATACGGTGCAAGACTGCCCCGCTTGGGCAGAGCACCGACGTGTCCTCACGGCGGCGATAGGCGGAGACCTCTCGCGCCCAGCATTGGTTGCGGCCATGCTGCGGGGCGAGACGGAGTGGGAAGCGGTCGCCTCCTTCTGCGAAGCAGTAATGCTCGCGAAGGAGGAGGCGCGCCACGAGAGAGAGAGGACAGAGTCCTCCCTCCGCCCCACCCGCGGTGGTTGGCGCCCACGGCGTCGGACGTCGCAAGACGATCTCCGGCCACCGTAGGCGCGGGCATGCGGGCGGCGAGTAAAGGGCAACTCGCCGCCCGACCATGGACCATGCCCGGGTCGACGGCGCGTTGTGTTCCACGCGCGCCTCAAAGAGCGTCAGCACGATGACGGGGCCCCGCCCAAGAGGGCCAAAGCCTGCCGGGGTCGCGGGACTTATCTCATTACCGTGACCCCGGAACACAAAGGGCTATTGAAGGACACCGTGGATTTTAGTCAGTACAAGTCTGACAGTCCCTCCCGCCCTGCCCGGGGTGGGAGGACTCATTTGATGATTTTACCACGAAAAAAAAAAAAAAAAAAAAATGCTCACGCATTTGTTCGAGCCGCAAAGAGCGCGACAGTGGGGATTCGACATTTTGAACATTTTTGGCATGCTCACGCTTTTCTTTGAGCCGCATGGAGCGTGACAATGAAGATTCGAGTTCTCGAACATTTTCGGCATGCATCGCATTTTTTGTAATCGCTGATATGGATGGACGGCAACTCTTTGTCACGATTATACTTAGCTTGTTCGCTAATACTTTTTATAAGCTCTTTATGAGCTTCTTGTGGAAGCTGACTTTAATATTGAGATGATCTCTCTCTTTGTTTTTTTAGGCGCTTCTCGCGTTTACTAGGAGTTTCCTTTTGTAATTTAAAGATTTTAGCTCTGTTATTTTTTTGTTTTACGGGATAAAGCTATTTTATACAACTAAAATAAAGAATTTAACCAAAAATAAAATTTACCTATCCTCAAGTGATTCTAATATTGATACTAAAAGTAAATAGTTTAAAACACAAACGTTCGCTAGATAGCTGCCTCCCTGCGTTACCCGGATTATATATCCTACCTATGAACTATTTTAGTCACGAGTCAGACTCTAATCGATTAGCTTTTGTTTGTGCATATTACTCAACAATACCTAATCTATCTCAGTAAAAAACTTGACTCAAATAAATTAGCATTTTGTTTTGATATTTTCAAAGAAAATGCACGGACAAAATCTAGTTCTATATAATTCATATCACTCAAATAGCCAAGCTTTTGACGAGTTACTTTTAAACATTACGTACGAACAAAACCTTGTCGAGTAGAGGCTCACTAGCTATTATGAGTAAAACCTCGGAATTTAACTTTTCTTAAATTTTATAGTACTTGAATATCGTAAAAACGAAACTAAACTGAAAGACCCCGCCATCCCCACCGCGAAGCGGTGCTCCTTCGACGTTTTCTGACATTTTACTAGATTTAGTTTAGTGAAATGACATAATTATCTCTGATTTTATGTTAGTATTTTGTCATAATTATCACTAGATACTTTTCTTGATGATTGGATTTCGTGAAATCCCTGAATTTCTCATTTCACTGCGACATGCATAAACAAAACCTCATCTTTTAAGTTTGACTCGTGCGTGACTAAAATGGTACTAGATGTTGTCCTTGCATTTTCTTTGAAAATATCAAAACAAAAAGCTTTTCCATTTGAGTCAATTTTATTACTGAGATAGATTAGGTATTGTAGAGTAATATACAGAAACAAAAGCTAATCGATTAGAGTCTGACTCGTGACTATAATAGTTATAGCCTTTGGAAATACGCTACCGGGATGGCAGAGCCAAATAGGAAGTTCCAAAATACACAACAACTAAACATAAGCCCGAAGGCATTAATGAGTTTATTAGCCAGATAAACTGTTACCGCCTTCACCGCGTCCCAGCTTATTTTATTAATATTGCTGCGCACACGCCGCACGCTTGTTGTCAGTTGCCCAGGGTATATAAATGTTGTCTGCTCACACACAGGGACAACAACAAAAAGCTCGGCAATATTGGTATATTTTTATCTTAGGTTTTTGTTTTAAAATATTTTGTTGTTTTTAGCATTTATCTGTCCAAATTAAATTGAAACATATAAGTTATATAATTATATGTATTTTGGTAAACCAATTTTAAAATCCTTTATTTTGATACCCCACTTGATAGAATGTGAGAGATTTAAAAAAAATATTTTTAGTTCGGAACCCTTTGCACGCGAGTTCGACTCGCACTTGGCCAGTTTTATGTACCCAGTGACACTCTCACGTTTAAGACGAATCTATCGACACCTCTCAAGTTAAAATCCATCAAGCCGTTTAGGCTGCAGAGCGTGCCAAAGAAATATACCCACAAACATACATACATACACTCGAAAAACATAACCCTCCTTCTGGCGCAGTCGGGTAAAAAAGATATGCACTGCGTGAGATTTGAACTCGCGCCTTACCGATTTCCGCAAAGTTATACTGTAAAAGCTTAACCACTAGGTCAAAGTGGACACAGATATTGGAGTTGTAATTATGAATTCTATACAATCAGTAGTTGATGATGCATGTGGCTTTCTAAAATATAAGGTCGTAAGTCCAAACTAAACGTTAAGCTATTACCTTGTAGGTAAGTGCGCTTAGACACTTTTGAACCCCTACTGTACAACTTGTAACTCGTAGTAAGGCAAAACAATGAACCATGAGGAATCATGTTTATTATTATTTTAACTTTATTTTTATTACGTTTTCTTTTGTTTATATAAGGGGAAGATGTTGTGGGTAGTTGCTCTTAATTTGTAATAACGTATAGTCAAGTGGCTGGATAGGAGTCACGGCGTCCTGACCTTCCGCATGACGCAGGTCCTCACCGGACACGGATGTTTCGGGAGGTACCTGTGTCTAAGGAAAAAGGAGGAAACGCCTGGGTGTCACCACTGCGAAGATCGCCCGGAGGACACAGTAGAGCATACGGTGCAAGACTGCCCCGCTTGGGCAGAGCACCGACGTGTCCTCACGGCGGCGATAGGCGGAGACCTCTCGCGCCCAGCATTGGTTGCGGCCATGCTGCGGGGCGAGACGGAGTGGGAAGCGGTCGCCTCCTTCTGCGAAGCAGTAATGCTCGCGAAGGAGGAGGCGCGCCACGAGAGAGAGAGGACAGAGTCCTCCCTCCGCCCCACCCGCGGTGGTTGGCGCCCACGGCGTCGGACGTCGCAAGACGATCTCCGGCCACCGTAGGCGCGGGCATGCGGGCGGCGAGTAAAGGGCAACTCGCCGCCCGACCATGGACCATGCCCGGGTCGACGGCGCGTTGTGTTCCACGCGCGCCTCAAAGAGCGTCAGCACGATGACGGGGCCCCGCCCAAGAGGGCCAAAGCCTGCCGGGGTCGCGGGACTTATCTCATTACCGTGACCCCGGAACACAAAGGGCTATTGAAGGACACCGTGGATTTTAGTCAGTACAAGTCTGACAGTCCCTCCCGCCCTGCCCGGGGTGGGAGGACTCATTTGATGATTTTACCACGAAAAAAAAAAAAAAAAAAAAATGCTCACGCATTTGTTCGAGCCGCAAAGAGCGCGACAGTGGGGATTCGACATTTTGAACATTTTTGGCATGCTCACGCTTTTCTTTGAGCCGCATGGAGCGTGACAATGAAGATTCGAGTTCTCGAACATTTTCGGCATGCATCGCATTTTTTGTAATCGCTGATATGGATGGACGGCAACTCTTTGTCACGATTATACTTAGCTTGTTCGCTAATACTTTTTATAAGCTCTTTATGAGCTTCTTGTGGAAGCTGACTTTAATATTGAGATGATCTCTCTCTTTGTTTTTTTAGGCGCTTCTCGCGTTTACTAGGAGTTTCCTTTTGTAATTTAAAGATTTTAGCTCTGTTATTTTTTTGTTTTACGGGATAAAGCTATTTTATACAACTAAAATAAAGAATTTAACCAAAAATAACATTTACCTATCCTCAAGTGATTCTAATATTGATACTAAAAGTAAATAGTTTAAAACACAAACGTTCGCTAGATAGCTGCCTCCCTGCGTTACCGGGATTATATATCCTACCTATGAACTATTTTAGTCACGAGTCAGACTCTAATCGATTAACTTTTGTTTGTGCATATTACTCAACAATACCTAATCTATCTCAGTAAAAAACTTGACTCAAATAAATTAGCATTTTGTTTTGATATTTTCAAAGAAAATGCACGGACAAAATCTAGTTCTATATAATTCATATCACTCAAATAGCCAAGCTTTTGACGAGTTACTTTTAAACATTACGTACGAACAAAACCTTGTCGAGTAGAGGCTCACTAGCTATTATGAGTAAAACCTCGGAATTTAACTTTTCTTAAATTTTATAGTACTTGAATATCGTAAAAACGAAACTAAACTGAAAGACCCCGCCATCCCCACCGCGAAGCGGTGCTCCTTCGACATTTTCTGACATTTTACTAGATTTAGTTTAGTGAAATGACATAATTATCTCTGATTTTATGTTAGTATTTTGTCATAATTATCACTAGATACTTTTCTTGATGATTGGATTTCGTGAAATCCCTGAATTCCTCATTTCACTGCGACTTGCATAAACAAAACCTCATCTTTTAAGTTTGACTCGTGCGTGACTAAAATGGTACTAGATGTTGTCCTTGCATTTTCTTTGAAAATATCAAAACAAAAAGCTTTTCCATTTGAGTCAATTTTATTACTGAGATAGATTAGGTATTGTAGAGTAATATACAGAAACAAAAGCTAATCGATTACAGTCTGACTCGTGACTATAATAGTTATAGCCTTTGGAAATACGCTACCGGGATGGCAGAGCCAAATAGGAAGTTCCAAAATACACAACAACTAAACATAAACCCGAAGGCATTAATGAGTTTATTAGCCAGATAAACTGTTACCGCCTTCACCGCGTCCCAGCTTATGTTATTAATATTGCTGCGCACACGCCGCACGCTTGTTGTCAGTTGCCCAGGGTATATAAATGTTGTCTGCTCACACACAGGGACAACAACAAAAAGCTCGGCAATATTGGTATATTTTTATCTTAGGTTTTTGTTTTAAAATATTTTGTTGTTTTTAGCATTTATCTGTCCAAATTAAATTGAAACATACAAGTTATATAATTATATGTATTTTGGTAAACCATTTTTAAAATCCTTTATTTTATCAAAATACCCCACTTGATAGAATGTGAGAGATTTAAAAAAATATTTTTAGTTCGGAACCCTTTGCACGCGAGTTCGACTCGCACTTGGCCAGTTTTATGTACCCAGTGACACTCTCACGTTTAAGACGAATCTATCGACACCTCTCAAGTTAAAATCCATCAAGCCGTTTAGGCTGCAGAGCGTGCCAAAGAAATATACCCACATACATACATACATACACTCGAAAAACATAACCCTCCTTCTGGCGCAGTCGGGTAATAATAAAGCGAAAAACATAAACATTTTTATGTTAGCACCATTGCTAAAGTTATGTCAAATGTAACTAGATAACATGTATATAACAGATACAATATTGTCAATCTGAAGAATTATCTTCTTTTTTTTTTTCTTTTTTTGCGTGGTAAAATCATCAAATGAGCCCTCCCACCCCGGGCAGGGCGGGAGGGACTGTCAGACTTGTACTGACTAAAATCCACGGTGTCCTTCAATAGCCCTTTATGTTCCGGGGTCACGGTAATGGTATAAGTCCCGCGACCCCGGCAGGCTTTGGCCCTCTACAGAGGGGGCCCCGTCATTATGCTGACGCTCTTTGAGGCGCGCGTGGAACACAACGCGCCGTCGACCCGGGCATAGTCCATGGTCGGGCAGCGAGTTGCCCTTTACTCGCCGCCCGCATGCCCGCGCCTACGGTGGCCGGAGATCGTCTGGCGACGTCCGTCGCCGTGGGCGTCCACCACTGCGGGTGGGGCGGAGGGAGGACACTGTCCTCTCTCTCACGCGGCCCGCCTCCTCCTTCGCGAGCATGACTGCTTCGCAGAAGGAGGCGACCGCTTCCCACTCCGTCTCGCCCCGCAGCATGGCCGCGACCAATGCCGGGCGCGAGAGGTCTCCGCCTATCGCCGCCGTGAGGACACGTCAGTGCTCTGCCCAAGCGGGACAGTCTTGCACCGTATGCTCTACTGTGTCCTCCGGGCGATCTTCGCAGTGGTGACACCCAGGCGTTTCCTCCTTTCTCCTCAGACACAGGTACCTCCCGAAACTTCCGTGTCCGGTGAGGACCTGCGTCATGCGGTAGGTTAGGACGCCGTGACTCCTATCCAGCCACTCCTCAAAGAGGGGTCTTACCGCCGCGATTGCGGCGTGCCCGGCCGTCGGTTGCGACAGTCGTCCCCTCCATACTGCCCTGAGATCGCGCCGGACTTCTTCCCGCCGCGCCTCGACTCCTCGAGGCAGCGGGGAGGCACCCCGGCGCTGCGCCTCCACGCGCCACTCATAGACGCGCTGGAGGGCAGTCGCCTCCAATCTGAAGAATTATCTTGGCAAATATTTTAAGGCTTATATAAGCAGCCATTATTTCCAGATACCTATAATTGATTGATAGCTCTCTCATCACCACACACATTCCCCCCCCCGTTGTTGAGATTCATGATCATACTTATCTCCTTTCATTTTACAAACAGAATGCTTGTTAGCTTGTTTTATTTTTAATTCCGGTATTTTAAATCTTCTAATTTTGTATACTTACAGCCTGTCATACTTATGTACTTCGCAACTGGGCAGGCAAGTACTAAGATATCAGATCAATAAAATGTGCTTATGCACATTTTATTTTTAACTTTTTTATCTTTAACCTTGCATTGAATAAGATTTTTCTTATTGTGATTTTTTATAATTTATTTTGTTTATTTAATTTTTTAGTAGTGTGACCTGAAACTTTCTCGTATCTAAAACATATCCTAGATATTTGCAAAAGTGGAAAAGGATTGAAATGACCTTTTTTTCCTGAGTATGATAAAACCAAAGGCTCGTGGGGAGATCTTTGGTTATTTACAGATTTTTATGAAAGTGGTCATATAAATCTGCAAGAGAGATAATCCTCATCCATAAAGCTAATGACGTCCAAATATTCATTGTAAATATAAGTGTTCACCTAAATATTTTCATGACTGATTTCATTACCTTTGTGAATACAAAACGGAGCAGTATTTTGGGCGAAAGGTAAGGTATTAAATTCAAAAATAGAATGCTCAAATGGAACCGGAGATATTTTCTATCCAGTTTATCAATGTTATCTTTTATGTCAATAGAACATAACTCTTGATATCAGTTTTAGTACTGTTTTCGAGTCTTCCAATGAAAAGTGGTTAGTATCAATAAATCTATTCACAGATTTTTATTCTATATTCATGTAATATTTTTAAATATATATTTAGGTATGTAATATTATAAACCTGAAGAGTTTATTTGATTGAACGTGTCAATCTCAGGGAAATACGGGTTCGAATTGTAAAAACCCTTTCCGTGTTGAATAAAAATAGATTATATTAAAAGCAAATAAAACAATTCTTTACATAAAAATATTAAATTTAATGATTGAAAACTAAAACTTAATCACAATGATTATTGATTTCGGTCTTCCTATACTATTAGCAACAAAAGGATATTCAAATAATACGATACGTAAGTGATGCACCCGTCCCAAGAGCTGTCTCGAGCAAAAGTGCTTGAAGAAAATGGTTCTGTTAGATCTTTCAATTGAATTTGACAGTTCAGCCAACTTCACACTGTTGCTGTTTCCTTATACGGCCTCTCCTGACGTCCTGACGTCCTCGGCAGGTTTAGATGGTCCAGCTTCCTCATCATTGTAAGCTGGAGTGCTTTGGATTTCGTCGGACGTAGTTCCATCATCGACTAAAGGCATGGGCTCGTTTGATTGGTCTGCACCTGTAATGTACATCTACTATTATTACAAGCAAGGTCTCGCTCATCACTCACAAGGTCTAGTAGTCACAAGAATAGACAAAACACAAGGTCTATCTGTCACACATATTAGACATAACACACAAGGTCTATTTGTCTTACAGACTAGATATAATACACAAGGTCTATCTGCCACACAGACTACATAACACACAAGGTCTATCTTCCACACAGACTAGACATAACACACAAGGTCTATCTGTCACACAGACTAGACATAACACACAAGGTCTATCTGTCACACAGACTAGACATAACACACAAGGTCTATCTGTCACACAGACTAGACATAACACACAAGGTCTATCTGTCACACAGACTAGACATAACACACAAGGTCTATCTGTCACACAGACTAGACATAACACACAAGGTCTATCTGTCACACAGACTAGACATAACACACAAGGTCTATCTGTCACACAGACTAGACATAACACACAAGGTCTATCTGTCACACAGACTAGACATAACACACAAGGTCTATCTGTCACACAGACTAGACATAACATACAAGGTCTATCTGTCACGTAGACTAGACATAACACACAAGGTCTATCTGTCACACAGATTAGACATAAAATACAAGGTCTATCTGTCACACAGACTAGACATAACATACAAGGTCTATCTGTTTCACAGACTAGACATAAAACACAAGGCTGCAGGTAAAAATACCTCACAGACATTTATTGGCTACTCACACTCAAAGAAAGCAGCACACTCATCTGGAGTCCATTCACCCTTCCAAGGCACCATGAACTGCGCTGCGGCGTAGGTCACTTTGCCGTAAGCTCCAGCAATAAGTTTCAATTCGTATCGGCCATTCTCCAATACTCTCGTCACCTTATAAGGGCCGCGCATTCCAGAGTCCAATTTTCCTTTGGACTGTGCGTACTTAATCACAAAAGCAAGGTCATCTTTTTGAAAAACATGAGGCGGTTGGCGCATTTTGTTGACATACTTGTCTTGGCGATTCTGATTTTCCTTAAGACGTTCAGCAGCCCTCTGTCGGTCGAGTTCTCGCAAAGATCGACGATCACTGTTTGAACAGTCCATAGTAACATCACTGACCAAGGTTTGTATTACAGGCGTTGTACCTTCAATACCGATCAACAAATTTAACGGAGATGCTTGAGTTGTCTTTTGTTTTGTGATGTTCAGCACAAGTTGTAGACGCCATAACTCTTCGGACCACTTACTTTTTTTATTATTAGTCTCGACACGTAACATGTTAAGAAGAGTACGCACATATTTTTCTACCTGGCCATTTGCATGATGCATCTCAGGAGTAATGTAATGTATGGTGCATCCTAAATCATTAACCTATTTAACAAAATTTGTGGATTCAAACATGCGCCCTCTGTCGGTAACTATAAGGTGCGGAGTGCCAAATAAGGAAACAGCGTTTTTAAACGCTTTTTTTAATTCGTCATGATCCTGTCTATAAAGTGGATAAGTTAGACAGTACTTAGAAAAGGCATCGACCAATACTAAAATGTGCTTGTAGCCATTCGACTCCGGCAAAGGGCCCAGTACATCGGCATGAAGGGTATGAAAAGCAACTTCTGGCTTCGTCCATGACGTAATAGGCTGTAAGGGTGCTCGAGGAATCCGCTTATTAGCTATGCAAGTTAAACAGTGTCCTATGTACTTTTTTACAAAAGCATGAAGACCAGGAAACCAAAAGTGTTTTAAGATCAATCCAATGGTTTTGTCCACCCCTATATGACAATTCTCATCATGAAAGATTCTAAGCAAACTTAACCTGTGACCTTTCGGTATATAGCAAAGCAAACGTGATTGCTCACCAACAGGGGAATATTGGTAGTAAAGAATCTCATTGTTTTTCACGTAACGACTTGCATCTAACTGTCCTTCTTCTAATTGTCTAATTAATTTTTGGGTATCCTCATCACCCGATTGTGCTACTTGAGCCCAATTTCGCGGTCTATCAATGTTGCTTACAACGCGGATTGGATTGCGGCTAAGATAATCCGCATGGGGTAGTAAAACGCCTTTTCTATAGACAATTGTAAACGTAAAATCTTGTAAGTACACCCACCACCTCGCTACTCGAGGTAGTAGGTCCTTTTTGTTTTGCGTAGCCTTTAACGCGTTACAATCTGTAATTACTTCAAACTCTATGCCTATAAGGTAATGCCGAAAGTGGCGTAAAGCTTTGACTACCGCTAACGTTTCTAGTTCATATGAATGGTATCGCATTTCAGCCCCATGTGTGACCTGACTATAATAAGCAACAACTGATTTACGACCACCCTTATCTATCTGGAGCAATATTGCACCATACCCTCGACTACTAGCATCTGTATGGACCTCGGTCTCTAAATCAGGATCAAAGATAGCGAGAATAGGCTCACTCGTCAAACACTTAATAACCTCATTACGAGCTTGGTCTTGCTCTTCGGCCCACTTAAATTCTACGTCTTTCTTAGTCAAACGCGCAATACATGAAGTTTTTACAGCATTATTTTCTATGTACTTTCTAAAGTACCCTGCTAATCCTAAAAATTGTCTGACTTGACGCGCATTTTCGGGCACCGGAGAATTGACCAATGCAGTGATTTTAGATTTCGAAGGGCGTACTTTGCCATTACAGATTATCCGACCCAAATACTCTATTTCATTACTCAAAAATGAACACTTTTTCATGTTTAATGAAAACCCAGCGTCTGTTAACGTACGCAAAACATCACGTAATATTTGTAGTCCTTCATCAACGCTATTACTGACCAATAATACGTCATCAATATAAACCATAACCGTACCATTGTTTATGAAAGAACGGAGCGTATTGCTAATAATGCGCTGGAAGACAACTGGCGCATTAGCAAGACCAAAGCGCATTTTCATATATTCATAATGCCCTTCAGGCGTAACAAAACCAGTTAAGGGAATCGACTCATTATCAAGGCAAATCTGATGAAACCCTGACGCCATATCAAGGGTTGTAAAATATTTTCCTTTACCTAACCGATCTATATGGTCCTCGATCAACGGTAAGGGGTATCTGTCTTTAACAGTGATTCTGTTTAAGGCACGAAAATCAACGCACATCCGATCTGTTCCGTCTTTCTTCTTAATTAAAAGTATAGGACTCGCGTACGCAGATTCGGATTCGCGAATGATTTGTTTAGCTAGAAGGTCGTTAATTATTTCGCGTAACCGCAACTTCTCATTAAAAGATAATTTGTACGGCCTATAATAAACGGGTGCATCACTGTTTAAGCGAATGTGCATGCTACCGGTGGTCACAGTTGAAGTAGCAGTTCCAGTTATCATAAATTTAGAAAAATCGTTGATTATTTTAATAAGTTTTTCCTTATCGCTGGCAACAAGTGACGTTTGGATAGGATGCTCATTCGATTCGATAGCCGAGACTTTTGCAGGGACAGCGCTAAAAGTTAAACGTTGATAATCCTTTGTGCGTACATACATTACTCCCTCCCGATTAAGGACATCTGTACCTATTATGATAGGTGCATTCATACATTCACTGGGCACGATCAATAGGTCGACTTCAAGTGTAATTTCTTTAAGCTCTATAGTAAGTGTTACATATGAAAATACCCGAGTGATAGCATTTCCAACACCTTTTAACTCTCGATAAGTGGATTTTCTAGCGCACGACAAGTGATTTGCCACAGAGGACGAAATAAGAGAAACGTCTATAGCGCCGCTATCGATCAGAATGTCAATGGGTATCCCTTGGATTACTCCAACTATAACATCCTTGTTTTTATATATGTCGGGTAGGAAACAAAAATTAACTTTGCCTTTTTTATCATCAGAACGTTGTTTGGCGAAACAATCGTTGATATGGTGACCCGTTTTCTTACAATATGCGCAAACTATTTTCATTTTCGACTTTAGGTCACTGTTAGTCGCATTTGTGCTAGTAGTTGATGGTTTTGGTTTTACTTGACAGTTACTTTGTTTATGTCCGGTTTGTCCACACGAAAAACATTTAAATGGAGGCTTTGTGAGGGGACGTTTGGAAAAATTTGGTTTCACAACCTCCTTACTTGCTGCAAACTCCCGATTTAAACGTTTTTCATGCTTACCCTCAATCGGTTTCACAAAAGTAGAAAAATAATTAACTAACTCGTACGGTTTAAGGTTCACATTTGTAGCTGCCGCTTTAATATTGGGTTCATTGATACCGCGTATAATAATGGCACTAATAAGTTCTTCACTTAAACCTTTAACTATTTGTAACCGTAATAAAGATCGACGCACATATTCCGCATACGTAGAAAAACTATCAGAATTTGTGCTCATTACCTCGTAAAGAATGCTTGCTACGTCAATCTTTTTGACGCACAAAGATTTAAAATCTCTTTTAAAATTACTCCACGACCGGTCTGTAGTAACCCAATCATCCAACCAAGATTTTGCATCGCCCTTAAGACAATGACCGATTCGTGATAAACATTCAGAATCATTCCACTTATTCAGAATTTGCGCTCGATCTATCTCATCAAACCAGGCATCAACGTCGTGTATATTGGGGTCAAAGTTCGATACGTAAAAATCACGTGTACCGCCGTATTTTAGCGAATGAATAGCTTTCACGATTTTTTCCGTTGAATCGTCATTTTTTGACGGTACTTCGACATTAGTCGGCATAGCTACCGACGACCGATCTTCTAACGCATTTAACCGGGACACGATTGTTTGTAAGGACTCACGTAGTCCTGAATTACTCGTAGATCGCGGGCTGCACGTCGAATGGTTTCGATGACGGCGTTTTGAAGTTTTGCGACTCCTAGAACGCGAACGGCTATGCGACCGACTACGCGAACGATTTCGTTTTCCCATTATTGCGACAGTGAACACGATAATACACAGCAATCAAAAAAATATTACAACCGAAATCAATAATACATAAGCTAAAATCAAATGTGGGTAGTTAGCAATCCCACTTCTGATAAAAGCAAATAAAACAATTCTTTACACAAAAATATTAAATTTAATGATTGAAAACTAAAACTTAATCACAATGATTATTGATTTCGGTCTTCCTATACTATTAGCAACAAAAGGATATTCAAATAATACGATACGTAAGTGATGCACCCGTCCCAAGAGCTGTCTCGAGCAAAAGTGCTTGAAGAAAATGGTTCTGTTAGATCTTTCAATTGAATTTGACAGTTCAGCCAACTTCACACTGTTGCTGTTTCCTTATAATATCTATTTATCTAAGAAGACTATTATGCTAATATCATGCTACTTGTAGCATGTATTGTCTTGACCAATAGTAACAATGGGGTTGAAACCGCGGGAAGCCGCTTGTTTAAGTTAAGACGCATCTAGCTAAGACGCATTTAGTTGTACTTTAGTATTCAAAATATTTTTGACAATTATTGGCCAGGGTCAGCTTTACAGATCCGGAAGTAGCTCTTAATGATAACCATTTATCGATGGCTTCAATTAAATGAGCTCTTTTTGAAAATCATTATTTCCGAAAACTCGCAGGTATTGCGTGAATTTATGTACGACAAAAAAGGGAGTTTTTAACTCTTTTTATGTATATGAAAGGATCTTTGGATCCTGACTGATCATCAAGCATTCTTTATAAAAGCAAGACAATCGAACAGCAGGCTTTCACCTGGTTCACCTGGTTTGGTCTGTAGTTTCACCGCTGCTGTTGATGCTGAGGCTGCTTGGACGAGCTGTCTAGCTGATTGGCAGTCGATGTCCACAAGCTGTTTTATCCTTGGTGCAGGTCAAAACCTGCACTGTGCTCTTGAATTGTTTTATTGCGTAAGCGTAATTAATAGTATTAAGACAGCTGCTTTTATTTTTACCTTTAATTTAAAGGATTGGATCTGGTTCCTGGTCCACTTCAGACTGCGTGAAGTCTAAATCTGTTTGTAGATCAGGAGAATCGTTGATATGGCTGATATAGGTCTGACGTAACAATTTCATTGTTTTATAATTTTATTACATTCTCCATCTAAGAAAGGAGACAAAGTCCCCTGAAGTCTGACAATGCGAGTCAATATTTGATTGTAAGAGACAGTCCCCAGTTTTGATAACACGTACTGTCCGCAAACAATTTGATTGTAAGAGACAGTCCCCAGTTTTGATAACACGTACTGTCCGCAAACCATTTTGATTGTAAGAGACAGTCCCCAGTTTTGATAACACGTACTGTCCGCAAACAATTTCACTAAGCACCATGCTACAGTCCCAATGTACTGCTCGTTGGGCTGGAAAGTGACTGCATCAGATTTTTATGGCTGATATAGGTCCGACATGACCGTTAGATTGTGTAAAAAGGGGACATAACGTCCCTTGTAGCCTTGCAAGTCAGTGTTATATTGTAAGATACAGTCCCAAGTTGTAATAACAAGTACTGCCCGCAAACAATTTTGTAAGAGACAATCCCAAGTTGTAATAACAAGTACTGCCCGCAAACAATTTTACCAAGCGCCATGCAACAGTTCCAATGTACTGCTCGTTGGGCTGGATGACTGCATTAGATTTATAGGGCTGATATAGGTCTGACCTGACCGTTGCATTGTGTAAAAGGAGACAAAGGTCCCCTGTAGCCGTGCAATGTTATTTAATATTCGATTGTAAGAGACAGTCCCCAGTTATGATAACACGTACTGTCCGCAAACAATTTTATCAAGCACCATATAACAGTCCCAATTTATGCAAATCAATATTATATTTTAAGTTACGGTCCCAAGTTGTGATAAAGCATACTTAGGTATATGTAGTTGAAAAATAACAGAAGGGAACAGTCTCAATGCAAGCAGATACTGTCCGCAGACTATTATTCCCTAATTAGGAATAACAACATCTTAAATTATTTTTAATGATAAAATTTTAAGAAAACACTTTTCCAACATTGGTATAAAACTACAAAGAACACATTATGTAAGCAATAATGTAAAGATATTTGCATGCTCTATATAAGCGGGCAAAAAATGGTTTGTGCTTGAATTACCAACTGTAAGGTAGGTAAATGCAATTATCATAGGCCAATACATTATTCTTAGATTATTCTGGCCCTTATTAGTGTCGGTAGCACTAATTTCTTGAGCAAAAGTAAAACCACAGGTATAATATGATATTCTTTTGTATTTAAAAACTAAACAAGACGTATATATCGTCCGTTTTTATATTAATGGATCTAACAGATCATTAATTTAAAAATAGAAAGAATATAAAATGTGTAATTAGGTACAGACTCATATTATAGGATGGAAAAAAGAAAACATACCTTGTGATGGTGATCGGGCAGCGCAAACCTGTTGACGAAAACTCCTAATCTTCCGTGTAATGACATATCACGCGATCGACGCCACGTGTTCTTCTAATTTTTCGTTATTAAACGATCACACTTTTTATGCATTATTTTAATTATAACAATAACACTACACTATCACATTTTTGAACGAGCGCGTGTGGAACGGCGGAGCACTAAAAAGCGAATGACACGAATTGCGAGAGCTGTATCCAAGTAGACTAAACTACCCACAGAAAAAAAAAATCAAATCAAATACTCTCAAAATAGTGTGGAATGGCATGTACTAGTAGGCGTAACTACATGGTGTTATGCTAATCTCGAGGACGAAGCCAGAATATAATTGTGTCTTGAACGTCGTTCATTTATTTCGTTCGTTTATTCGTAAAACTATTAGGTTTACTCATACATAATATTCGTCCTAGTACATACCTATAAGTCGTTAAGGTTGTGTATTCAGGAGCCCTATTCGGGGGCATCTCGTTGTTCGTATTGAGTTGCCTACTAACTACTTATTGGTGTTTTTTTTTTGCACACATACCTACCTACAAAGGGTAAGTGTGAAAAGCCCCATTCGTTGCTGTCGCGTACTTATCGTTGTCGTTTACTTTCATTACTCTCGCGTTGGAAATAGGTAAATTGTTTACTCATTTCATTAACTTAAACGGCAAGACACAATTACGCATTTCTTTAACTACGTCACCTTTTTAGTTTACACATTCGCATTTTACTTATTGGTTTCAATCATGTCGAGCGACGACAATAAAAATAAATTAGCCTTATTACAAGACAAACGTAATGCACATTTCGAACGTATGCAAAATAAATTCGAGTTATCGAAACTTTTTTTTTAAAAAAACCGGCCAAGTGCGAGTTCGACTCGCCCATGAACGGTTCCGTAGCAGCAAGCATAGATTAGAGATATAATTATATTGAGATTAGTAAGTAATATACACAAACAATAAAAATAACTTTGTTTTTCATAGTATTTGTATGAATGGCAAAGTTATATTTGCGGTTTTTGAAAATGTACTATATCTCAAAAACTGCTAACTGTATCCCATCCAAACCAATTTTCGTTGGTAGTTTTGGTTGAGGTTTACATTATATATTTTTTTTAGTTTTATCATTCTCTTATTTTAGAAGTTACGGGGGGGACGGACACACTTTTTACCACTTTGGAAGTGTCTCTCGCGCAAACTGTTCAGTTTAGAAAAAAATGATGTTAGTAACCTCAATATCATTTTTAAAGACCTATTCATAGTCACCCCACACGTATGGGTTTGGTGAAAAAAAAATTTTTTGAGTTTCAATTCTAAGTATGGGGGGCACCCCCAGAATTTGTTTTGTTTTGATTTTTGTGTGAAAATCCTAATGCGGTTCACATAATACATCTTTCTACCAAGTTTCAACAGGATAGCTCTTATACTTTCGACAAAAAGTGGCTGTGACATACACGGACAGACAGACAGACAGACATGACGAATCTATAAGGGTTCCGTTTTTGCCATTTGGCTACGGAACCCTAAAAATACCGACTTCAAAACAAATACAAAAAAGTTTAAAATAACTTTTCTTTCGGAAGTCGGTGGCAATAGTCAATGACACAACAAAACAAAGCCACCGACTTCCGAAAGAAAAGTTATTTTAAACTTTTTTGTATTTGTTTTGAAGTCGGTACTTTTTTTAAAAAAGTTTTTATTTTACCCTTTTTAGTTTATTTATTACATATTCAACCCAAATTCTTGTAAAATACAAAATTTTCTTACATATGCACTAATCTTGTAATCCGTCACAACATAAAAAAATCCATATCTCTAAAACTACTGAACCGATTTTGATGAAACTTGCAGTGTACCCTAAGTTGAACAATACCTAGTACAACAAAAATTATATTCTGGCTTAGTCCTCGAGATTAGCATAACACCATGTAGTTACGCCTACTAGTACATGCCATTCCACACTATATTGAGAGTATTTGATTAGATCTTTTTTTTTTTTTGTGGGTAGTTTAGTCTACTTGGATACAGCTCTCGCAATTCGTGTCATTCGCTTTTTAGTGCTCCGCCGTTCCACACGCGCTCGTTCGAAAAAAGTTATTATAAAAATGTGATAGTGTAGTGTTATTGTTAAAATTAAAATAATGCATAAAAGAAAAAGTGTGATCGTTTTATAACGAAAAATTAGAAGAACACGTGGCGTCGATCGCGTGATCGTCATCACACGGAAGACTACGAGTTTTCGTCAACAGGTTTGCGCTGGCCGTTCACCATCACAAGGTATGTTTTCTTTTTTCCATCCTATAATATGAGTATGTACCTAATTACACATTTTATATTCTTTCTATTTTTAAATTAATGATCTGTTAGATCCATTAATATGAAAACGGACGATATATACGTCTTGTTTGGTTTTTAAATACAAAAGAATATCATATACCTGTGGTTTTACTTTTGCTCAAGAAATTAGTGCTACCGACACTAATAAGGGCCAGAATAATCTAAGAATAATGTATTGGCCTATGATAATTGCATTTACCTACCTTACAGTTGGTAATTCAAGCACAAACCATTTTTTGCCCGCTTATATAGAGCATGCAAATATCTTTACATCATTGCTTACATAATGTTTTCTTTATAGTTTTATACCAATGTTGGCAAAGTGTTTCTTAAAATTTAATTATTAAAAATAATTCACAATTTCATACTTTTAAGATGTTGTTATTCCTAATTAGGGAATAATAGTCTGCGGACAGTATCTGCTTGCATTGAGGCTGTTCCGTTCTGTTATTTTTCAATTACATATACCTAAGTATGCTTTATCACAACTTGGGACCGTAACTTAAAATATAATATTGATTTGCATAAATTGGGACTGTTATATGGTGCTTGATAAAATTGTTTGCGGACAGTACGTGTTATCATAACTGGGGACTGTCTCTTACAATCGAATATTAAATAACATTGCACGGCTACAGGGGACCTTGTCTCCTTTTACACAATGCAACGGTCAGGTCAGACCTATATCAGCCCTATAAATCTAATGCAGTCACTTTCCAGCCCAACGAGCAGTACATTGGGACTGTTGCATGGCGCTTGGTAAAATTGTTTGCGGGCAGTACTTGTTATTACAACTTGGGACTGTTTCTTACAATATAATACTGACTTGCAAGGCTACAGGGGACGTTATGTCCCCTTTTCCACAATCTAACGGTCATGTCAGACCTATATCAGCCATAAAAATCTGATGCAGTCACTTTAGATACGAGGAAGTTTCAGGTCACACTACTGTTAGCTCGTTCGATAAAATAACGTCCACAATAGTCATTATTACAATTGTATTCCACTTTTTAAAACAATAAATTCACACTTCTACGGTTTGAACAATTTTATTCGCGACCACCAGGGTTTAATTCGACCTGCTCCGCTCGAGGCAAAAACTAGACTGCCTGTCGGACCTAAAATTCACAATTAGCTCAACTTTGACAATAATCAAATGTAGTGAGGGTAACGTAAAAAAATCATATTAAGATCGAATTAATCCTTTTGAACCGATATCGTTTCAACCTAAATGTTTTAACACTTTTAAAATAAACGATTAATTATTCCATAATTATTTTTACTAATTATGGTTACAAAAACAAACGATAAAATCTAACATTAATGTTACCATAAACAAAAAATATACCAGTGTAAAATTCATTTTAAGTAAACGATATTTAATTATTTTGTAGTATGGTAACACCGTTCTCACAATTCGTCCATCCTGATAACAGTACACGTCCTCGTGTACATAAGATTATATTAAAAACAGGAACAGTATTACTTTGAAACTAGTAAAATTACTATTTAAATTACGAAAAACTGTTAATATATACGTACTTGTAAAGATATACAAACAATTTGTTGAACATGTCACCAAAACATACAGGATTTATTTGTTAAACTCAAGTTAAATACATTTTCTTTTTTTTTTTATAAAACTTCATACATCTGGACAGCATCTTCATCTTTACAACATAAAACTTTTCAACCACACAACACATATTTTGTTTCACAGCGTAAACTTTTTCACAACACTTATTTTTGTTTCACAACGTAAACTTTTTCACAACAAATCACACAGCTTCTGCTTTACGACACTGTATCGCAAGCCACACGCAACGCATCGTGCTCTTTGCGCACCGCGTCTCCTCAGCTTTAGACTCGAACTGGCTCCCAGCTGCTCCACATCGAACCTGTTCAATTTATTTCCCGGCGCCCTGCGCATGTTCTCGTTGTACGGCTTGAGCACCTTACCCATTGTACCGCGTCTCTTCAACGTTGGGCTCGAACCGACTCCTAGCTGCTCCACATCGGACCCATTCAATTTGTCTCCCGGCGCCTTGCATACCCTCTCGTCATCTTGAGTAACTCGCGCAATGCATAGCACATCTTTTGCAACCTTGCACACCTCGTGCGACCTAGCACACCTTGTGCAACCTAGCACAACTTGTGCAACCTAGCACACCTTGTGCAACCTATATGCGACGCACACCTTGCGTTTCGCATAGCACACATAGTGCATCTTAGCACACTTCGTGCAACCTATAAGCGACGCACACCTTGCGTTTCGCATAGCACACAGTGCATCCTAGCACACTTAGTGCCACATATATGCGACGCACACCTTGCGTTTTGCATAGCACACATAGTGCATCCTAGCACACTTAGTGCCACCTATATGCGACGCACACCTTGCGTTTCGCATAGCACACATAGTGCATCCTAGCACACTTAGTGCCACATATATGCGACGCACACCTTGCGTTTCGCATAGCACACATAGTGCATCCTAGTTGTAATGCTTAATGCATCTTGCGCTTCATCTATTCCATGAATTATTAAATAATTATACATATTAATCTCTGTTTCTATAGGCTGTAACTTCTCCATGAACTAGAAAAAGACATTATTTATTCAACACATATGACGTAAAACACGATGTACTATCACCCTGATTAGCTACCTTTGTTCCTTCGAACTGTTCATTTTCACTCGCTTAATTTCTTAAATAATTTTGTAATTTGGAGGATAACTTCGCTAGAAAGTTTTACTTATACCTGCATTATGAGTCTTTTTTGTTACTACCACAAGGTACATTAATATTTGCTACTCTTACTTATAATCCTTTCATTGTTTTATCAAAATACTTCTTTTGTTAACCTTGCGACCCATCAACATAACCGGTGTAAATGTGAAGGCGACCAATTGGTCGGCTTTCAATTGTCAAAACAATTGTTAAAAAAAATGGCCACAGTTAATGATTTAATGGACTTCCTTCCATTTTCGTCGACTATTTTAATCGTTATAATTTAAATTCTATCTCAGTCATAATGCGACCTGTCATTCGCACTAGTGAGTTTAAGACCGATTTTAGATAATAAAAAATCGAAAGAGTTCTTTTGTACGTCTTCTCTTGGCTTGTAGAGAACGAACAACGATTTAAAGTCAATATTCACTTAATTCAAAAAATAACTTTTCCTTATTTTTACTTTTCATTGAAATATTGTTTTGTGCCCACTGTGCGACCACATTTTTATTTTATACATTTTTTTTCGCTGTTTATACTTAACCGTGAGAACCAATAATGCTTCTCTATTCTTCTTTTTTTTTTCGAAAGGAGACACTTCCGAGGCGGCCCCACAGTCACCAAGTCAGGATCCAATGACCGGATCCTGGAGAAATCGAGGACAACCCTCAACCTCTATAGGCCCACACATCGTTCTTTGCAAAGTTTTAAGAACTTCCACATGAGATATTTCTGCTTATCCTATTAACATCATAACTTAAATGTTAATTATTATGTTTACTATTCTACAATTAAATAACATTATTTTAGTTTCCTTCTTCTTCGTCGATTCACTCTTGACAGAGTGGTCGTGGTCAGCATGTTGCAGCGAGACATCGTGCTGCCATAATTCGCCTCACAATGCGGCGCCATCCCTCCCTGTCGGCTGTAATTCTTGTGCACTCGTGTAGCGGACCACCTACAGCAGACTTGATCTGGTCAGTCCATCGCATGGGTGACTTGCCGCGTGCTCTCGTGCCTTCTACTTTCCCCTGGACAACAAGGCGCTCAATACAGTCGTTGCCTCTCCGGCACACGTGACCAAAGAACTGAAGTATTCGAGCCTGGACCGTAGCTGACAGACGCTGCTTGATACCGAGCTCTTGGAGAATGGATATGTTGTCGAAATTCAGTCCAGGAGACTCCAAGCATTTTCCTCCAGCACCACATTTCCAGAGCGTCTATTTTACTTTTTTCAGATTCCCTCAGCGTCCAGGTCTCGGCTGCGTATAGAAATATGGGGAACACCAGTGCCTGTATGAGCCGGGTTTTCGTGGCTTTGTGATGTTGCGGTTCCTCCATACTTTCCTCAGTCTATCCATGGCAGATCTAGTAATAGCCATGCGTCGCTTGATCTCGTCCACGCAACCACCTTGGTTTGATATTAGAGCTCCTAGGTAGACATATGATTGAACGACGTCGCAATTCACAATTTGAGTGACTTCGGGCGAGTTTTCGTTAGCGCGGTCGACAATCATAATTTTGGTCTTACTTCTATTTATCCTTAAACCAAAAAAAGAACTGGTATGTTCCATCTTGGACAGCAAATCCTCCACATGGTGACTAGTAGTTGCGTACAGCGTAGTGTCATCTGTGTGATGTAGTACGTATATTTCGATGTGTGTAACCAATATATAAGTCAGGTCTCAACATAATAAAGGACAGTCTTACACCATATTTTGGGATGTTTCATTCTATCTGACACCCGACCATACATGGCGACCCTGCCACTAACAGGGCTTGAAGCATGTGCGCGATTAGTAAAGACTTTGCTCTGCGCGGCAAGTGTTCAAGTGAGATATATTTATTAAAAGTGACTCTCAAAAATGTGTAACTCAAAAGTAACCAATGAGGAGGTGTTTCTCAATCAAAATAGCGCCGCTAAAAACACAGCAACAGTGGAAGAATTTAAATTTCATTTGTCGTCCATAAGTATCGTGTTAACAATAATTTGCACGATTTTATTCCTCGGTACGCTATATTTCATCTATAAAATTTACAAAAGATGTCATGAGTCCTGGGCGCGGGAGCAGATAACGAGACATATCATAAGGCGTTCATTGGATCGATCCAGAAGGTATTGCAGCGGTGCCTGTAACGTGTCTGCAAGCGAGGAATGTCAGTAGTATATTATTGGGCATTCTACCCCACCTGCCGTTCCTACGGCTCACTCCGTTCGCCTTCGTCACTGGTGGGGTAGAATTCCCAATAATATTTCTGATATCGATGGTTGTGGAATAGAATAGAATGTACAAAAATACTGGTTCGGCGCCTATTCCACCTTTCAGTTCTAAAATTCAATGCCCAATCGTTCCTATTCCAAATTCACGTTTTAAAACTAGTCTTACCTGTCGTTCCTTCGTTCACCTCTGTCAATTTCAGCTGAAAATTGGAGGGTACGTTTTGACGTTTCGTTTTAAGAAACACGAATTTGCGGTCCTGAGAAGAACCTTTTGTGATCACAACTCTGTTTCACTACACTACTTTACTGTCATTCTTTCATAGTTTCACTACACATTTCACCACTACTGAATTTATTCCTAATTTAAATCTACATGAAACGTGGTAAGCTAAACTTCAGGACAGATTGTCTCATGTCTCTCCACAAAGTTTGAGATAGCGCATTACCGCAAAGGTTAAACACACACTCAGTTTTTGCAGCCAGAGTGGCACCAAGGACATCTGAATTTTAGGCTACCGTATACATTAAACTAAAACTTGGGACAGATTGTCACTATGTCTCTCCACAAAGTTAGAGATAGCGCTTTACCGCAGAGGTTAACGCACACTCAGATTATGTGTCGAAAACATCCGAAATTTTAATTTAATTTCGTTTCATATAGATGAAAATTTACACGTTTATTAAACAAGTAAATGCGTCGGCTGTCTGAACCGATGACCTAAACTTCAGGACAGATTGTCTCATGTCTCTCCACAAAGTTTGAGATAGTGCATTACCGCAAAGGTTCAACACACACTCAGTTTTTGCAGCCAGAGTGGCACCAAGGACATCTGAATTTTAGGCTACCGTATACATTAAACTAAAATTTGGGACAGATTGTCACTATGTCTCTCCACAAAGTTAGAGATAGCGCTTTTACCCCAGAGGTTCAACGCACACTCAGATTATGTGTCGAGGACATCCGAAATTTTAATTTAATTAAATTCACCCAGACGACACTACTTACTTGATAATGAACACGTTACGTCTGGTACTGATTGCTATCCAACCGCACGTCGCGCTGAGTTAAGGTGCATTTACACTATTATTTACCGTCCGATCAGTTTCGCTATATTGTATTCTTCCGGACAAAATTCATTAGCAGTTTTATTTGCTTGGAAATGAATAAAAATACGTAAGTGAATAAAGAAAATCATATATTTATATAAAGTTCATAAAATTGCTGAATAATTGAAATCTATACTAATATTATAAAGCTGAAGAGTTTGTTGTTTGGTTGAACGCGCTAATCTCAGGAAATACTGGTTTAAGTTGAAAAATTTCTTTTTGTGTAGCATAGTCCATTTATCGAGGAAGGCTGTATAACATCGTGCCCCAACCAATAGGAGCCGAGCAGCGGGGTGAAACCACGGGGATCAGCTAGTATTCTTATATCACTTTAAAAGTCCTATATTTCAAAGTGGTGGAATTATGTGGAAAAGGTTTTTACTGTTTTGATGTGCTGAAACTCTATATTTTACCACAAAAGTAAATTTAAAACCCGATATAACTCGGTACTATTACAAAAGTACTAATTAGTAAAAAAAACATACACGATTTTCATTTTTTAATCCTGTATGATGCGGGTTCCGAGTTAGGACCGTTTTATGATAGTACCATTACTTAGGTGTAATAAAATCCTAATTTGAGTGACATTTACAGAAATTTGTAAGCGTCATTTTTGTTCGGTTTTGAAGTCAAAATGCTCCTTAGTGCGACGTTGGAATCGACCGTATCAGATGACTGTTACGAGTGAGTGTAAATGAGTCTTTACAGTCTGTGAAACTGCAAAATTGCAAGTAGCAATAATTTGCTGACCATATGTTGTTGTATGTAAGGTGTCCATGGGAACCATAATAATAATATGCATGATAAGCACTACGCTTGTTGCGCACATAGTTTAAATTTGTCTTATACAGGACTTCCTATGTTCATAAAATAGGTACTTCAGTTTCGGTACGGCACACTCATCTTGGAAATTACTTTATTGTAATAATTATAACCTTTATGACTTTGTAGTTACAATAAATAAATGTGTATAAAAATATTTTTAATGACCAACTTTTTTGTTTAAAAATACTATTTATATTGTAAAAATTGTAAGATATCAATATAACTTCTACTATATACGATTTTATTAATATACTATACTTATATTTCTATTACAGATGATGGTTTAATATTTGCAGTTTGACTGCAACATACTCGTATTACGTAATAAACTAGTTTTGTTACGCGTATCCGTTCAAAACTTTTCTACACATAAATTATCTCGAATGTAACTTATTGATTGATGACGCTGGCGTCATCCCTATATATGATCAAAGTACAGGTTAAATTCTACTCTGCAAACAGGATTGTGAATACCCCTGGTATAAATAGGCTTATGTATATTTCCAGGTTTCAGGTTCGAATCCCTATCGCAATCCCTTTTCCTATAAGTTAATAATTAAGTTAATAAATTCGTGCAGCAAGCGTTAGTACCTTAAATATTATAATTATATAATAAAGTATAATCACCAAATATTTGTTCCAGATTTTTCACATGCGTCTTAAAAAATCTATTATTTTACAACCGTGCATAATGATGTCTTGTTATCATTTTTTAAATAAACAAACATACAGAAATTACATAAATAGTAGTAATCATAGATACCTAAGCAAGGTACCGGACAAATGCTGGTTTTATATTTCATTTCTCACGATAAAATTGCATTTTGACGGAATCAATATTATGATTTAAATGGACGTAACTGACATAAGTTAGTAATACAATTGTAATACTAAGATTTAAGGTTTAATTTGTAATGAGGTTAAATTTGCTGAGATGGTATTTTTCTTTACTTAAATTCGATTAATTTATATGAAAATTCACATTCGCTCCAACGTCTTCTAGTGACAAGCTCCACTTAAGTTTATTGTTAATTACGAATACCGAATACTTCTATAAAATGTACGTAAGTATTTTTTTTAAAATAATTATGTTATTTCAGTGTCCTTGTGTTTCATAAGTCGAGCGTTCAATTGTTCTAATCTTCTTTACAGACTTTTTTTATTTGAAATTAATTGTTGTCTACTCGATTACAGGTCTGACTCCGAATCTGAATACCCACGTCGCGCACCTGAGGCTGCAAAGGTGCAGTCCAAAAAGAAATCTCCTAAGCGTAAAGCTTCTGAGAGCACCTCCACCTCGCAATCGGAATCTAAATCAAGGTAATTTCTATTATTTCTTGTCTTTAGGTATTTATGTATTTTATTCCAATAGGAGTGTTATACGTTAGTAGTGGATTTATTTCTATACTTAAAACCACACCACAATCCAAGTCGAGCGTTCAATTGTTCTAATCTTCTTTACAGATTTTTTTTATTTGAAATTAATTGTTGTCTACTCGATTACAGGTCTGACTCCGAATCTGAATACCCACGTCGCGCACCTGAGGCTGCAAAGGTGCAGTCCAAAAAGAAATCTCCTAAGCGTAAAGCTTCTGAGAGCACCTCCACCTCGCAATCGGAATCTAAATCAAGGTAATTTCTATTATTTCTTGTCTTTAGGTATTTATGTATTTTATTCCAATAGGAGTGTTATACGTTAGTAGTGGATTTATTTCTATACTTAAAACCACACCACAATCCAATGATTCATAATTCCATTGGTTCTTTTTTGATAGAACGTTTACAAGGTGCTGTTATTGTAATGATAAGTTACTTATATTATTTTATTTTTACAGTAAAAAACAACCACAACAACATCGCTCGGACCTCTTCGGCTTGGAGGATAGCGAGCAACGCGCACCAGCAACCGGCGGCGAGGAGCTCACGTCGTCTCTCGTGAGCAGAGTTGCTAACGGGAAGTTGCGGCGGACGGCGCCGTATATTGAGGGTGACTTTTACGTGGAGGTAAAAGTATACAATAAGTCCGATGCAGCGTCCACGACTCCACTTGAACGGTGGAAGAAAGCCTTAGTTGCACTTAAAGTGCAAATTAATAAAGACACTCCGCAGTGGGACGCGCTGCAGACATTTATGAGACGGGTCCATGTAGTTTTTCAAGACTCGGAGCCCGTGTTTTACAGTGACAACATAAATATAAAATAATATAATAATTATATATACTTTATATTTTTGTTAACAGTTTATTCTAAGGTTAGGTTAAAATTATAAGTCTTTGATCATTTGTATCTTTTGTTTGTGCTGTTAATCTAAAACTTACTCTATTTTACGTGGACATTAGGTCTAATAATATACAAAAATGCCTTTCTGTACTGTTTGCAATACATCCGTTGAGCGCAGTCAGTGGACAGGTCACCTACGCAGTACTAATCATAAAAACAAAAATATTTCGTATTTTTGCGAAGGTGTTGAAATAATACATTCTGCATTTCGTAATCGTATAGCTTCTTATAGAATTGTCGATCCGTCTGAGAATTATTCTCTAGATCCATTTCTTAACAATATTTGGAGCAAAATTAAAACGTTAATTGACATGTCTCTTAAAGAACATACTTCTCTAAAAGTTAATTTCGAATATTTTGCTTTGTTTTTAATGTTTAAAAATGATTCTCAAGAGATGAAATCATTTGCCACAAAAAACGTTACTATACATCAGAATTATGAATTTGATTCATTATTGTCTCAAGTAAAAAACACTTTAACAAAAAAGATAGAAGAATTTCAGGACCGAGACAGTGGATGGACATTCTTGAGCAGTTCTCATTTGGAAATAAATGTTAACAAATATCAGCCTTTGCGCGGTTCAGGCTTTATCGAATTGCCGTCTGCAATAAAATCGAAAAAAGCATGTGTTAATATCCACAATAATGACGAATATTGTTTTTTATGGTCTGTTGTTGCTGCTTTATATCCAGCTAAGAGTCATCCTGAAAGAGTATCTTCTTACCCTGATTTTCGTAATGTGTTAAATGTAGAGGATATATCATTTCCAGTGAATTTCTCAGATATTGCGCGATTCGAAGTGAATAACCCCGAAATTTGCATTTACATTTATGGTTTAAAAAATAATACCGTTATAGGACCGCTTTACAAACCAAAAACCTTGAACGGAAAGGTGATTCATTTACTTTATTTAGAAAGAGATGATTTATCACATTACTGTCTCATTAAAGACTTGCCGCGACTTGTTAAAAATCAAATAACAAAACACCACAGTAAACTGTACTTTTGTGACATTTGCTTAATGTTTTTTAATTCATGCGATGATCTTAGTTCGCATAGTTGTGGAGGTGTCGCCACTGAACTACCTCCAATGGGTTCTTTTATACAGTTTAAAAATTATAATAGAAAGCAAATTGTACCATTTGTTATATACGCAGATTTTGAGACAATGCTAGAGCGGTATGAATCTTGTGACCCTGACCCTACTAAGGCGAGTACTATAACGCGACAGCGACATGTGCCTGTAGCTTTCGCTTATCATATTACGTGTACGCTAGACGAAAGCCACAATCGTTACGTTTCTTATCGCGGTTCGGATTGTGTATCAAATTTTGTGAAGTCTATCTATACAGATGCACAAAAAATTTACGATATTTTAAAAAATAATGCTCCTATGATTTACTCAAATGATAATGCTCACGACTTTGAAAACGCGATAACATGTCATATTTGTGAGCAGTTCTTGTTTGGCGATAGGGTTCGCGATCATTGTCACTTGACTGGTAAATATCGTGGCGCAGCTCATAGTTATTGTAACTTACAATACAAACTACCTACATTTTTGCCAGTATTTTTTCATAATTTGTCCGGATACGATTGCCACCTTTTCATAAAAGAATTAGGTGAAGCTCCTGGATCTATTAAAGTGATACCTAAAACAAAAGAAAACTATATTTCATTCACTAAATTTATTCCGATTTCTACCGGGGAAAGCATCCAGGTCCGGTTTGTAGATTCTTTCAAGTTTTTAGGAACTAGCTTAGAAAAGTTGGTTAATACCATGGAAAAACAAGAATTTAAACAATTAAAATCTTATTTTCCTAATAAAAAACAATTTAACCTACTGACTCGTAAAGGAGTGTATCCATATGACTATATGTCTCAATGGGAACGTTATGAAGATATATGTTTACCATCTAAAAAATATTTTTTTAACTCCATAACTAATGAGACAGTGACCGACGAAGACTATGAACACGCTCGGTCTGTTTGGTCAGTATTTAATATTCAAAACATGGGTATGTACACAGATTTGTATCTCAAAACAGATGTTCTATTGCTAACAGATGTATTTGAAAATTTTCGAAAAACTTGTAAACTACATTATAATCTCGATCCCGCGTTCTATCTTACAGCACCAAGTCTATCTTTTGATGCAATGCTTTTAAAAACAGGAGTTAAATTAGAATTGATTAGTGATATTGAAATTTTTAGAATGATACAAAAAGGTATTCGAGGAGGTGTTTGTATGTGTTCTAAAAGACATGCCAAAGCCAATCATAAATATTTAGATACTTACGATCCAACACGTCCAAATTCATTTATCATATATTTAGATTGTAACAACTTATATGGTTATAGCATGTGTCAATCCCTACCCTATTCCGATTTTAAATTTATGAATAGACAAGAAATTGATTTTTTACAATTGAACTTAGCAAACATCAGTGATACTGCGGAAAACGGTTACATTCTTGAGGTTGATTTAATATATCCGGAGAATTTGCACATGCAACACAATGACTTTCCCTTTTGTCCAGAAAAATGCTTGCCACCTGGTGGTAAGAATAAAAAGCTAATACCTAATTTGTACGATAAATATCACTATGTTATTCATTACGTACATTTAAAAAAATGTTTACAGCACGGTTTAGTATTAAGAAGAATCCATCGCGCTATTATATTTAAGCAAAGTTGTTTTTTAAAGCAGTATATTGATATTAACACCCAGTTACGTCAAAAAGCAGAGTCAACGTTTGAACAAGACTTTTTCAAATTATTAAACAATAGTATTTTCGGAAAGACTTTGGAAAATAATGAACATCGAATAGACGTAAAGTTAGTAAACAAGTGGTGTGACTCAAACAATAAAACAAAAAAGACTACTTGTGCTGAAAAATTGATAGCCAGCCCATATTTTCATAGCGCCTCTGTATTTTCTGATGATCTAGTGGCAATCCAAATGAAGCCTGTGCGTATTATACTTAATAAACCAATTTACATAGGGTTTGCAGTATTAGAATTGTCTAAGACTCACATGTACGACTTTCACTACTCTATCATAAAACCTTTTTATGGTAACCGAATTGAATTGTGCTATACTGACACAGATAGTCTAGTATATGATGTACAGAGTAATGATGTTTATAAAGACTTCAAGCTCCATTTTCTAAAATATTTAGATACCAGCAATTATGACTGTAGCAATGAGTATAACTTACCAATTATTAATAAGAAGGTTCCAGGACTATTTAAGGACGAAATGGGGGGCAACATTATCAAAGAATTCGTAGGACTGCGCTCAAAGCTTTATTGTATTAAAACGTTAAACAAAACAATTCAAAAGGCAAAAGGTACAAAAAAATGTATTACCAAAAAATTAAATATGTTAGACTATAAAAATGTTTTGTACAATTGCAATGTTATTCGCAAAAAAAATGTATTGTTTAGATCAATAAAACATGAAATATTCACTCAGGACGTAAATAAAATAGCACTTTCGAGCAATGATGATAAACGAATGCTATCGTTTGATAAAGTTTCTACTTTAGCCTGGGGTAACGCAACTATATTTATGTAATGCATTACCACAATTTAAATGTAATTACAGTAGTTACATTTTTAATATGTATTTTATTGATTGTAAATGATAAAACTTATGACGTCCTGAATGGATAGTTAGATAATCTTTCAACCTACCTACTGTGTTACCTACTATTATAAAATGATTGTTATTCTTTTAATGTGAATAATGTAATATTTTTGTGTAATGTAATTCAAATAGTATCGACAGAAGTTACTTTGAACCTGACTTTATTATGTATGCAATTCTAAAATGTGTGTATTCTTGGTGTCCCTTGTACTAGTTAGAGCTAAACAGTGTTTAAGAATACTACAGTGTTTAGGAATACTCTATACAACCTTAGGTACCTATATAGGTCTTATATAAGTTTACTTTTATTGATACTTATGTACACCTACTAAATATAATTATACTTAAATAAATAATATTTTATGTTCATAAATCTGTTTCATTTCTATTCCTGATTGATAACAATGCACCTAAGGTACATCAACAGATGTTTTGATCCAGGCTCATATTTGCTAATTTTTTCAGAGTATTATTTTTATATTTAATAAAATAATGACGAAAAAAAAACATAAAAACAAAATCCAGACCGGAACAAATACTTAATGTTCCGTGCGGGAATCGAACCCGCGACACTGAATTTGGCACATTCATATACTAATACTTACCATTGTGACGCGATGACGAGCTCATAACCAATGCGCCAAATGTGTCGTCGAAATTGTGACAAAATACTGGATCGCTTTGAAGATGCATGCGCGGTGTAGAATTTGACACCGAACAGGTGCTCGGGCACGAGTTCAAACATGTTGAAACTTGAAATTGGTTAGCAGTAATAAAGCAAGTACTAAGCAAAATTATATACGTATGTATAAAATCTATACAATTCCTGATGACTAAGCACGCGCCGGCACAGGCGCGCTGCATTGAGAAATACAACACTTATCAGGTGTTCGCGCTGTCTACAAGGATACAGGTTCAAACTTGTCGAATTCAATTGTACTGTACAGACTATGGTTACACCAGAATATTCATACATCATAAGCAATATTGATAGTCTGTCATTACATTACGCAGTCACTTGTTGGAGTGGACACATCGGTTCAAAGCAAATAATTCGTAAGTATATTCTGTTTTGTGTATCTTTATAAATTTCCTCTTTTGTTATAAAATTAAATAATATTAATGACTATTTTGTTTATTTCAGATCATCAAAAATGTGTGATTCTCCAGATATTATCGACTACTCACAATACGCTCAACGTTTTCCGACCCCGAGTTTAAGCTGGCATATCCCAGATTTCTCAGAACAACAAAATCCTCTCAACATGGATTCTAGGGCAAGACAAGACTGCAGACCTGTCAACAAGAAGCCTCGAACAAGGCGGGAGTGTCTAAAACAGAAGTCATCTCTACCTACAAGTCAATCATTCGTCATAAACAATGAGAAGAAAAAAGGTTTACGATTGATCCAGGTACAAGTGTTGGATATCAGCGAACAACAAGAACCTACAAGTGACAATCATGACGTGGTAATGTTAAGTGCTCAATATGTAGTGACTGAATCGGAGGACCATGTTATGGACGAGACGCATGCGTTAATTAATAAAATATCAAAAAATCTTTGTGGGGATAGATGTTACTATTAACTGGTATCATTATTTTGTAAGTGTCTACTTTATAAGTTGTTGTATTTAATTTGTAGTAATAAGCAATAATAAATTATGTAAGTTATATCATAATTATTAATGGGTACTTATATTATTGTTAGGAATGTATGACGTATAGGTATGTGTAAACGTTTTAAGTTTTTATATTGTATAAGTTTTGAATATATAAATATTCACTATAATTAATATAAGTTTAGTAAGTATAATATAATTATTCAATATAAGTTTTAAATTCTATATATTGTAATAAACTACATAAAAATAAATTGTTTCATTATTTAAATTGTTTTTTTGTATTATCATTAATTTATTTATACTCGAACTCTAAATTAGCTCTAGTGTAATGATAATAATTGTAGGTTATTTGCTTTCAGTATTTTTATTAGAATAATTCGTTTAAAATCATATTATATTTGCATTTTTATCATAAATTCATAAGAAATATCATTTTGCTGCAGCTAATTTAAAGTCTGTTATGTAGGTTACCCTGATTATAATAAATAAAACACTCTTATTAGATAGACATTTTTATTAAATGTTGAACACAATAATAATTAAAACAAATTAAATACAGACATATTATTATAAAAATACCACTTCCTTATACAGACAGCATTATTCAATGTACAATTCATTTTATGATTCACACAATTAAAATCAGTTTTATTTTTACAAAACTTTCTTTTTAATTCTAATAAATTAGGACATCCCTTCTCACCTATGTCGATCACTTCACAGTTTGTACATAACTCTTTAATCCACTTAATCTTTTCCAAACCCTTCGTGATAATTTTTTTATTTTCTAGGTATGGTAAAATAACGCGTTGAAACTCTTTGTAGTCTATGTAGCCCTCGCTCCAGTAAATTCCTCGATTTCTTTCTAACCACCTCACCCGTTTTTTTTCTTCTTGTGTTAGGTAATGGAATGAATATGGTGGTTTTACCAAGAACGTCTGTGTATGATCCTGACTCGCAATAGTCAATTCTTTGACAATAAAATTATTTGTAGATTCTTTAAATCCTTGGAGTTCCACTATAATAGTATCCGCCTTCATGATATCTTCTTAACAATGTTACTTAATGGTTTGTATTCAACAATGCAATCGTTCAGAATGAGACAGTATGCTGAAGTTTGATCTGGTATCTCTGAATCACTCTCAATTTCTACTCTCACATCTACAACCGGACCTGTCTTTAGATTATCCGCTTGTCTTGAGCAATCAATGACAAACAGCGGTGCTAAATCTCTAAACTGTTTTTCGCTTAATATGGGCTCCGGACGACGTCCGTAATACGACTGTTGAAATCTGGTGTATTGCTCGTATAATAAAGCGATTCTGTTATTAGCAAAACTCACATTTAGGTTTTCATACGGAAAATAAGTTGAATTGAGATATACTCTAACGTTTCGAACGTGACAGTGATCGAATTGCGACATGTCCGAACTTGCATTGCTTTTCCTATTTGTCTGTAGCCCGATAATAATGTATCTTGGTTTTTCTATTTGAGATGAAGTTTTAATAGACCAGGTATGTTTTGTAGTTGTAGGTAAAGCTGGATATTCGTACAGATCCCAATTTCTGTATATCATTTGAAGTGGACGATCTTTTTCTAATACTTTTAACAAACCAATTTTTTCTTTGTCTGATACTTTAACATGCGGTACGCGCCATATGATTTTGTTGATCTGAACATCATCTACTACTTCGCCAGTATTAAGTTTTACAGCGTTCAAATTAGTATTACTTCGTAACAATATCAGTTCATGTCTACTATTTATTACAACTTTTTTAAAATCTTCAGCAAACCCAAGGAGGTTACGAAGTGGTATAGAAGCTGAAAATCTTCCTCCATCAACATTTTTTATGCCATCAATATTCCACCCCCAAGCATTAGACGTTTTTGATTCACTTTCGTTCATTGAAATTAGTGATTTCATGGTTGTTGTTATACCAGCATTTTTTATTTTATCAATCTCCACTCCATTTAGCTCATACCTAAACCTAATTTCGTGAAATTAACACTAGCGGCTTTGTCCTTCGAATCTTTTTTGCTTACGATTACAGTTCCTTCCAAATATAGGGTGCTAGCTGATGGTAATATGTATAAGTCCTGTTGATTGATGGGTATGCGGATTTCATCGTTCCTGTTGAAACTCGTTACATATGGTTTGTAGGAATGAAATTCGATTCCTTCTATAGTATTATCAAAGGTCGGAGCTGATAAAACGTCTAAGATATTCATTTTAGCAATCCGATCGCTCTAAGAAATGCTTTATTGTCTTTTGTTAATTTTATTTTCTTCTTATTTCCTATCTTCTTAGATAGAGGTCTTATTTGATAGGTAGCTTGAGCAGAACTGATATTCTTTACTTGTTGAGACACATTTTTATTGTAATCAATCATTTTTTTCTTCTAAGGTGTAAATATACCTGCACTTCTTCACCACGTAAATTGATTAATCGTTTGTTTATATCCAATAGCCTGATATGTATGCAGCTTATGTTGTTTTGATTGATTGGAAAGTAAATTGCGTTCTTCGGGATTTCTATGATCCTGTAACCAGGTGGCACATTGAGTGCAAATTCGTGAATAATGTGGCTTGGTTCACCGTTTATGTATGAACCGCTTACAATATCACATTCAATCCTGACTACGGTCGTAGGTAGAATGTTGACTGGAGACTGTGACACATGCCATTTATTTGCTTTCAAGATTTGTTTATTAAATCCTAACAGTCTCCTGAAAGAGTCTTCTTTTATAAAGTTAACGTCTTTTGTACAGAAGATAGTAGTTTTCAAAGTATTATTATTGCACTGTAACTTAATCGATGCATCTTTTATTTTGGATTTTAAATAATCATTGATATCTTGCAACTCATAAGTACCCTCTGGTATTTCAATAACTTCGTTAGAACCATAATAGAATCTATTATTACTTTTATCAATGTTTGGAATAGCATTAAATGTTGAAAAGTGCAATAATGCACACTCATACTCTCCATCTAGTTGTAACGTATTGGGATAGTACGTAGATAACACTGACGAGTTTCCAGTTATAGACAAAGTGAGTGACATCTTGTAAATGATTGAAATTAAAGAAAAGCATATAATTTATAACATAATTTTATTCCAAAAAGTCGACAAGTATTCTAAACATAAATGACCACAATTTACCGAATTAAATGTTTGATATCTTGTATAGTTATAAAACACATTACAATTTTTGAAATATCGTATCAACTCCATAGGTGGTTTTAAATTTCCATAACTATCAAAATATTCACAATAATTGTAAACTTTGACATAAGCTACCCAATGCGTTCCATTGTTCTTAGAATCATCTAAGTTAACGATACCACATTCAATCTGTTTCGGCTTCTTAGGTAACCGATCCTTCATATATACCCCACGGAAATATGGTATGTCTCTTGAGTACTTTTGAATGTCCACATTAGTTAGAGGGCGATCGGGCAGCATATTTTTCAGTTTTTTGAAGATGTTATAAACAGGCCTTTACCACTTTTATACGGCTTTATGTATAATCCCTTGCCCACCATTAAAGCCTCCATAGCTTTATTGTGACGTTCCGATTCTTGTAAATGTTGTTTGCTGGCTTTGTAATCATTAACGGTTTTTGCAATACCCGCTGCACCACCAGCTAAAGTTCCTAAAGCCGATAAACCAGCGAAAATTGGGATCAAAGGCAGAACTCCTCCAGTCTTTGGTAGAGGTATTACTCGTGGTACCCGAATTCGATGACAGGCGTTTGGAAATATTTTTTTTGCTGCTAAGTATGCTGCTTTTATCAAAGTCTTATTATCGCTGCATTTGAGTTTCTTAATTTTTGATTTTATTTTTGAAACTAAGCTTTTAAATGTTTTGACCCCAGATCCAGACTTCAGTTTGGCTTTCATGACTTTGCTCACTAGCCAAGAGCTTAGTTTTTCACCTTTCCCCGCATCTTTTGATTTCAATCTTTGTTTAGCCATATTAAGTAGTTGTAAATCAGCTTTGTGACGATTTGTTAAATCTGGATGGTTTGCATATGCAATGTCGTGGTGCATACAAGCTTCGTCTAGCTTATTTACACCTCGGTCACCTCGTGCTAAGCGTTTCTGTAGTTTAGTACCTGGTCCGCAGTAATTGTAGCCAGGCAAATGAACTTCAAATGGTAAATTATTAATTATGTCGTTGACTAGTCCACCACCCTGCATTACTCAAAGTATAATGACAGAAATAAAAAAAGGAAATGATTATATTATAATATCTTAGCTCGTTATTGCAGCTTTTTCAATCCAACTGTTTTCTGCGCTATTAAGACCTAACCATTTGACATACAATTTATTATCTTTCTTTTTCAAAACCTTTTCTATCAAATAAACATCAGGATAATTCGATTTTTGAAGTTCTTGCTCGTAAAAACTTCCTAATATGTTTTGTTTTCGCTGATCTTCTAAGTGATATGTTACTGGTAAGGTTTTATTAACCTTTTTTATCACAAATAATTCAGTGGACCAATTAGGAGTGTAACCTTTCTCAAAATTATGTTTATATTTACTTATGCGAACACAATCACCAACTTTGAATTTAGGCTTCCATTGAACTGAATCATGTTTATTTGTTTTTGTTATTATTTTTTTAATTACTGATTCATTGGATTTATTCACATCAACTGGTTTAAATTGAATAGTGCGATGTTTTGTGTTATTATATTTATTCAATATATCTTCCAATGGTAGACCAAACCACTTGTAATTCCCGTTAAGGCTAAAATATTTATATAATTGATTTTTCAAGGTTCTAATAAGTCTCTCTACAATTGATGCCTTTTTAGTGGAGAACGATGAGTAATGGTTTATGTTGTGCTTCTTCATAAGCATTTGAAAAGTGCTGTTGTAAAATTCAGTTCCCTTATCGGTTTGTAAGTTAACAGGTTTTTTACGAGTATTAAGCAATATGTCTTCAAAAGCACGAGTAACATCAAATTTATTTTTTGATTTTATCGGTTTAGCCCACGCATACTTCGAGAAGCAGTCAATGACCACTAAAATGTAATTGTAACCTTTGTTAGACTTCTTCAGGTTTTGCATGTCCATTAAATCCGCTTGCCATAAATCGTGAATTCCTTTCAAAATAACAGAACGCCGGAGAAAATTTCGTCGTGCCGCTTTGTGTATTTCATTTACAATTTGCTCTTTTGCCATTACAGAGTTTTCTGAAGTATTTTGTCTACACCTGCTTTGGGGTCAAACTTATCTTGCAATTGAGTTAAAACCTCTGGTATCCTTGCTTTTAAAGTAGCTTGAACTGTATTCTGTGCGTCTCTTATGATTTGAGAACGCAATGATCCGATTAGCTTATTTACTTCTTTCAACGTATTCGCATTTATCTGATCTACATAACTCTTATTCACAGCGTCATCAGCTTCTATGGGTGATCTAATTCCTCTCAATCTAGTCGATTTTAAATCAAATTCTCCACTTTCTGATTTAATCAATGCATTTTCATTAAACTCGAACAGTTCTGATAAACGCATTCTTTTGTGAACATGATGACCAAATTTATCTATATTCATTATGACTGTATTTACAGAATGAAAGCTTCAAGTAAAATGAAAACAATATTTATTTTTCAAGATATTTATTTACTTATTAAATGACCTTCACGTAGTTCCTCTATGATGGATAATATTTCGTTATCTACTCCTGTATTTCCAGCTTCACGGGACGCTATAAGTAGCTTTAATCTTTCAACTAACTCGTTAGGATCATCCCAATATATGTAATCAGTATCTTTATTAACTTTTTTCAACATTAGCAAGCCTTTCCCTTTAGGTATATTAATTTTTTCTGTTAAATCGTTTTGCAATGTAAATAAAGGTTTTATTACATCCATATACTTTTTTCCCTTGTTACTCTTAATAGCTTTTTTCGGATCATAGTCACGTCTATGAGCATTTGTATGTAGTAACATCAACTTATAATTTTGTTTATCGTCTTCAGTAACCAAACTTAAATCGGGATCTTTTTTCAGCAGCAGTTGTTTTAAACCGGATGTATTTTTATATTTATTACCAGCCACGATTATAAATTGATCGTTAATTATTATGGGAGCAGAACCTAACATCAGTTTATCGCGTTCTACTCTGACCCCAAATGGAATGTCTGACAACGCTTCTGAAGATACTGACCAGGATGATGTATTTTGATTTTGATCAACTATTGATTCATACGAAGAGTCACTGTAAAATTCAGATTCATCTTCATCCCTTTCTGATCCTTCTTTCTGCAAAGTTTCATCTATAAAAGGGACTTCAGAATCTTCATTTTCAATAGCACGTGGACAAGGGGTTTGCTTGCTAGCTTTAGCAATTAAGTTCAGAGGTTCTGTTACAGGCTTAAAAACTGTATCCAGCGCTTGCTTAGTATCAATCTCAAAATTTCGCATTTTGCGTACTTTCTTCTTTACAGCTTCTGCAGCATTTACAATTTGTCTTTTCAATGATTTATCCATATTAGTAAAATTGACCCTATTCGGTGTAGCGTCGTGTGAAGAATAGTGAAGTCGTGTAGATGCAGTCTTTTATATTTGTATCCTTAATCAAAGACTACGAAAGTGTCAAACTTATTTCTATAACAACCTTTATTTTTGAAGCAATCTTTATTAATTACGACATAATTGAATGGTTCACTCCATATTTTTGAACACATTTCACGAAATTCACTCCAGCTCATGTCAGTATTGACGTGTTCTTCATAAACATGTCTCATATTAATTTCATCTTGTTTAAAAAGTACGATTAGGTTCGCGTTGTCTCTTATCAACTGTTTAGGAATTTTACTATATGATTGATTTAGATAAAAACAATCTATAAACTTATGTCTTCCCATTGCAAAATAATCACGCATGTTGCTTTGATTTTCACAAGCCACATCGTCAAATATAATTACAGAATTCGATTTTGCGTTGTGAACACTAAGTACTTGCTCATTTTCATGATACTTATGAAATGTAATGCCCGGTACACGTTGCAAAACTTTTTCTAAAAAAATGTATTTAGGTTGTTGCACGGTTTTCGAATATACATAAACATTTTGAAATCTTACACCATTCTCATGCAAAAGAAGGCCAATTAATAAATTGGTTTTTCCACAATTTGACGGCCCGCAAATAATGCATCGTATGGATTTAGGTAATAATTCTCCATGCCGAAAGCCAGATTCCTCCCGAGTCTGAACGCAGAGTTTGTTTACATGTAACGATTGTGGTTGTTTTACAAATTTCATGGTGACTCATTGAAACGGTTTATCAATAATGGGTCAATTAAACAATTACATAAACATTTATACGGCGTGATGAGATAATATTTACTCAAGGTAACACGGTATCAAGGTAGCAAGGTAAACTGAGGTAGCAAGGTAGTTGATTCTATGAAACGATTTACACAAAAAATATGTCTCCACTACAAAAAGTACTACAGCTCCATCTATGACACATCGGATGAACTAACAAATCCTACATCGCGCAAGCAAAGTTTTCCTCGTCTTAAGGCTATAAGAACCGTCTGGTACCGTTATAAAAAATGTGTTGTTTACCAAGAATCCTGCTATGATATTGAGCGGTAATTCGTGTTTCTTAAAACGAAACGTCAAAACGTACCCTCCATATTTAGCTGAAATTGACAGAGCTGAACGAAGGAACGACAGGTAAGACTAGTTTTAAAACGTGAATTTGGAATAGGAACGATTGGGCATTGAATTTTAGAACTGAAAAGTGGAATAGGCGCCGAACCAGTATTTTTGTACATTCTATTCTATTCCACAACCATCGATATCAGAAATATTATTGGGAATTCTTCCCCACCAGTGACGAAGGCGAACGGAGTGAGCCGTAGGAACGGCAGGTGGGGTAGAATGCCCAATAATATACTACTAATGTCGGATCCATGCTTCCAACAAGAGTCCCGGACAACACAGAGGCGTGTAACAAATTATACAAATCGGCTAGTGTTCTTGTGAGTTCTGTGTTCTGATAAATGTGTGAAAGTGCGGCAATTCTAATATGGACAGTGTACGCGTGCAGCAGTGGAATCATAACGGCGATTTAGATATAATATGAACTATAAAATTATGAACAGTTATGTGTGACGAGTTATTGCATATATACAATGACCTTGGTAAGATAAGATTATATTTAATAAAAATAGGACCAAGTAGACGAAGGGGTGAAATTGTTTTGAAAAAGCTAAAAGAGGCCGATAAATTGCTGAATACTTTCAATGAGAGTTTAGACCATTTAAAGTTGCTTAAAACTGGATTAAAAGACGAGGAGTTATGTAAATTAAATAAATTAAACAAAGATTTTGTTAACCTATATGACAATATTTTAGATTTGTGTAATAATTCGTCGACTGAAGGATCAATTATTGAACAAAATATGGCGAAATTTGATTTAAAAATCGCCTTGAGCTTATTACCAGTTCTAAATGACGACGGCACAAATTCGAAACAGCTCATTGATGGGATAGAGTATTATGAAACGGAACTTGACGCAGACGGTCAAATTAAATTGATTAATTTTGTTTTAAAAAGTAGACTTTCGCAGTCTGCTAAACTTAAACTTAATACAAAGTATGACAGTGTAAATGAGTTAGTAAAGGCTATGAAAACATGCCTGTTACCTAAAAAATCGGCAACGGCTCTACAGCACAAATTGTACAATTTGAAACAAAACGATCTTTCTATAGATGACTACGGTAAGAAGATAACTGATTTGTTTGTTGACTTGACGATTTCACAATCTGAAGGCAATGAGTCTAACTTCGGTATATTGAAGCCTATAAACGAAAAATTAGCCATTAAAAGTTTTGCCGACGGATTGAGAAATCGTCGGCTAAGCACTATAATAGCAGCACGACAATTTACATCTCTAAGTGATGCCATACAAGCAGCTATCGATGAGGAACTTTCAACACCGTCCACGTCAGGTGACTTTTTATTTATGCGTCGTAATAACAATTACTACCAATATAGGAATTCCAGAGGCCAGGGTATGTCACGAGGACGAGGACAAGCAACCCCACCGGCGGAACGGAGGGATGATCGAATATCGCAGACAGGTCGCGGTGGATGGAGATCTCGCAGCCGCGGTTCATCAAACCGTGGAACTAGAGGTAGGATTTTTTTTAACCAAGCTAATAATAGCCAGGAACAGCAACAACATACGCATATTTTGACAGATGCAAACCCGCGAGAAAGTCAATCTGACAATAACAACGATAATTCAGAAGAGTTTTTTCGTGAATAAAAGCGTTATGATGTCATGTAGTAGCATATATCATATTTCATTACACTCGAAACATAATAATCTTACATATACGTGGTTAATCGACACCGGTGCATCCATATCGGCCATTAAATATAAACACATTGCTGAGTTGAATGCACCCATCCAAAAAGGAAAACTTGTTGTAAATGGTATTGGGGGAAAAATTGAAGCGATCGGTTTTGTTTATCTTGAATTAAGAGCTGGTGATCAAATTCTAACCCATAAATTCTACGTATTTGAATCCTTACCCTGTAAGGCAAGTGGCATTTTAGGCCAAGACTTTTTGAGCAAATATCATTCGATTATTAACTTTAGAAATTACTCCTTAGTTATGTATAATAATAATAAAGAAATTTGTTTACCGATTACCAAACATAATGAGACACTAACTATACCCGCTAGGTCCGAAAGTACACATTACATTACGACCGATATAACGGAGGACTGTGTAGTCTGCGCGGCGCAGATAGGAAACGGAATATTTTTAGCAAGTACAATAGCAAGCCCCGTGGACGGAAAACTACCAATAAGAATCTTGAACACAACAGAAAATGATTTTTATTTACATAACATTCAGCCTAATATACATAGAGCAAGAGATTACAATATCTGTATATTTGACAAGCCTAATAAAAATGCAGAACGAGTCAAAAAACTGCTACCCTTATTAAAATTAGATCATTTAAATAAGGAAGAAAAAATTAGCATTAGAAACATAATTATGTGCAAAGTATAATGATATTTTTTATCTCGAAGGAGACCAGCTCACTACGACAAATATATATAAACATTCAATAACAATACAACCCGGTACTAGACCAAGTTACAGTAAACCTTACAGACTCCCACATTCACAAAAAGGGGAAATACAGAATCAAATTGACCACATGCTCAAGCAAGGCATAATAGAACCTTGTAATAGCGAATGGTCTAGTCCCGTTCTATTAGTACCAAAGAAATCAAACGGTGAGAAGAAATGGCGTCTAGTCATTGATTACCGAAAGCTAAATAATTGTGTACAAAATGATAAATTCCCTCTGCCAAATATTCATGAAATATTAGACTCGCTCTCTGGTTGCATTTATTTTACACACTTAGACTTAAGTCAAGGGTTTTATAATGTGGAACTTGAACCCGATAGTAGGAAATTTACAGCTTTTCATTCAGGCCAATATCAAATGACTAGAATGCCAATGGGTCTTAAGACAAGCCCAAACTCATTTGCCCGAATGATGACAATGGCAATGGCGGGCCTTAATTACGAAAAATGTTTATGTTATCAAGACGATTTGATTATAATGGGACGTGACTTATTGAACCATAACAAAAATTTAATCGAAGTTCTAGAAAGATTACGCAGTGTCAATTTAAAATTAAATCCGATAAAATGCGACTTTCTTAAAAAGGAAATGCTTTATTTAGGCCACGTCGTAACAGACAACGGTGTGCTACCCGATCCAGGAAAAATTAGTGCTATACTAAACTATCCAGTTCCTCAAAATACACATGAAGTAAAGCGTTTTGTAGCCTTAGCGAATTATTATCGCAAATTTATTCCAAATTTTGCAGAAATTGCAAACAGTTTAAATATTTTGTGTAGAAAAAATGTAGAATTTATTTGGAATAGTGACGCACAAAAGGCATTTCAGACACTTAAAGAATCAATGTCTGCACCACCAGTTCTCCAATATCCAGATTTATCAGATAAAAATCAGTTTATTGTACAAACTGATGCGTCAGGTTACGCGATAGGAGCGGTTTTATCCAACGGCAATGGTCGTCCAGTCGCTTACGCCAGTAGGAGTTTAAACAAAGCTGAACGGAATTACCCGACTATTGAAAAAGAACTCCTGGCTATAGTATGGGCCGTAAAACATTTTAGACCCTATTTATATGGTCGTCCGTTCAAAATAGTCACTGACCACAAACCGCTGGTATATTTATTTAGTTTGAAGGAGCCATCAAGTAGACTACTCAAATTTAGATTATGTTTAGAAGAATATGACTATTTAATTGAATATGTCAAAGGTCAACAAAATGCAGCCGCCGATGCTTTATCTCGAATTCCAATATCATCGAAAGATTTGAAGAACATGCACGAAAGTTTATTTGTAATGACACGAGCACAAATCAAACAATTAGAACAAACTTCTCATATTCCTGAAGATACCGCAGACAACTGTGTACTGGATCAAGAAGATCAAACAAGGATTGTAGGAACAATTAATAAGCCTAGTAATGCAGTGGAGCTGCAATTCATTGATAAAACAAGCCTAAACAGGCTACAAAAAGCAAATAGAATATGTAAGGAAAATGATATATTTTCATATGATCAGGGAAAAATGATGTTGTATATAAATCCATCTGCTCGATCACAACTGACGCCAGCCGCATTTGTGAGAGCGATGTGCGATTTCTGTAAAGTCAATGATATACATGAAATATATTTTGTGAAAAATAAATCCAATAACGTATTTGTAGAAAAATTAACTAATGAGGTTAAAAGATATACTGAATGGGAAGGACCACGGTTATGTATTTTAAATGATATAGAAAAAGTAGATAATTTAGAAGATAGGAGAGTCATTTTAAATGACTTTCACTTATTACCCACAAGTGGCCACGAAGGCACAAAAAGAATGTTTAACAACATTAAAAAATATTATTTCTGGCCAGGTCTCGAAAAGGATGTAAATAACTTTGTTAAAAAGTGCTCTATTTGTCAAAAACAAAAGTATACAGTTATGGTAAAAGAACCCATGGTTATAACCACTACGGCACAATCTTCATTTGAAAAGATATTTTTAGACATAGTAGGGCCTCTTGATAGAGATTACAATAACTACACGTATATTTTAACACTTCAGTGCGAACTATCAAAATATGTATGTGCCTTTCCACTAGTGAGTAGAACAGCAGCTGAAGTCGCTCGTGTGTTCGTCAACAACTTCATTCTCGTGCACGGGGTGCCTCGGGAAATTGCTACTGACAGAGGTACGGAGTTTATGTCAGAAACATTCAAAGCGGTATGTACAATTCTTAATATTTCTAAACTGAACTCAACAGCTTATCATCACCAGAGCATTGGTGCTCTGGAGAATTCTCACAAAACTCTAGGGGCATATTTAAGAATACACATCAATCAAAGACCAGACTCATGGAGTTCATGGTTACCTTTTTGGGCCTTTGCATACAACACCACAGTACATTCATCGACAAAATTTATTCCTTTCGAACTTGTTTATGGAAAGAAATGTAACTTACCGAGTAACCTTTTAAGAACAGTAGAACCACTCTACAATTATGACAGTTATCCCCTTGAGCTTAAATATAGATTGCAGATTTCACAAACAGAAGCACGGAAAAACTTAATTAATTCGAAATTAGAAAGGAAAAACAGATATGATCAATATGTAAGACCTGTAAAATTTAAACCCAATGATAAAATATTGATTAAAAATGAAACGGGTAATAAGCTCTCAAACCTTTATACTGGGCCCTACACTGTTATTAGAGATTTGTCACCAAATGTAGAGGTAAACATCAATGGTAAAATTGATGTTATTCATAAAAACAGAACGAAGTTGTATTACTCATAATTATGCATAGCAACAATACCTAGGTTACTGACCTTCGTTGTGATCGTGGCTGTAAAATGATATGCACTCATGTTGCACTGAATAGATTGTGCCAGCTAAAAAGTACATGTTTGTTGTAAACACTAACGGAACATCAATAAAATTGTAATCTTAGGTTTAAGTTTTATTTAAAAAAATATATATCATTATTGCAGCGAGTAACTTCAAAGGCAAAACCATTAAAGATAATTTCCAGTAATTGTAACCACATATTTATAAAAAAAAAAAGTATTCATGCAAAGGAATACTTTCTTTTTTTTAATTGCCTTGGGAGGTGTGATGTAGTACGTATGCCTATATATTTCGATGTGTGTAACCAATATATAAGTCAGGTCTCAACATAATAAAGGACAGTCTTACACCATATTTTGGGATGTTTCATTCTATCTGACACCCGACCATACATCTGCATAGCAAGTTCGATAACCTCACACCTCCTTTTGATACACCGTCCGTCCAATCTTCAAGAGTAATCCTCATTATCAGTTTGGTGTAGATATTGAATAGGAGCGTCGACTTTAGTTTCCTACGTGCACATAGCACTTCACAGATTACGGTCGCACATAGCGTCCAATATTGTCGTGTGCACATAGCACTTCAAAGATTACGGTCGCACATAGCGTCCAATATTATCATGTGCACATAGCACTTCAAAGATTACGGTCGCACATAGCGTCCAATATTGTCATGTGCACATAGCACTTCAAAGATTACGGTCGCACATAGCGTCCAATATTGTCATGTGCACATAGCACTTCAAAGATTACGGTCGCACATAGCGTCCAATATTGTCATGTGCACATAGCACTTCAAAGATTACGATCGCACATAGCGTCCAATATTGTCATGTGCACATAGCACTTCAAAGATTACGGTCGCACATAGCGTCCAATATTGTCATGTGCACATAGCACTTCAAAGATTACGATCGCACATAGCGTCCAATTTTGTCATGTGCACATTGCACTTCAAAGATTACGGTAGCTCACAACGTCCAATATTGTCATGTGCGCATAGCACTTCAAAGATTACGGTCGCCCATAGCAACGTAGGTTCACAATTTGTGTACATCATTCTAATTTAATAAGAAAGATAATATATATTTTAAAATCTATCATCATGATACTGTAAATAATTCATCTTTATAATTATAACCAAACAAAATTAATCATCAGCACTCTCGCTAGCAGATGATCCTATACCTTTGTTATTAAAACAAAGTCAAGGATGTATTTTGTCAATACAGAATATACCCTTGTATTTTCACGTTCGGTTTTTTTTTGTTATAGGTGTATCATCCACCTCGTACCTGTCATAATCTAAAATTTTCGTTACTCTATATGGCTCGGACCATTTTGGTAACAATTTTCGACTTTTACCTACAGTATGTGTTGCCCTCTCAACTCTCACAAAGTCTCAGACTTTAAACTCTAATGGCTTTTTATTTTCCTTTTTTTCATTATATCTATTCGTTTGTTTTTCTTGTGACTTTTGGTATGCTCATCAACGTCACCCCTAACGTTGATCACGAAATTCGAATTTTCTCTATGATAATAAACGAACGAGCCTTACAGTAGTCACATAAGATGTGTAATGTCTGACATCTTACTCTTAGCTTTGGCTTTGGTTTCGACTTAGACTTTGATTTCGACTTTGACTTCGTTTCCAGTTTCCCTTTGAATTAGACTTTTAGTTTGAATTAGACTTTCACTTTGAATAAGACTTTCACTTTGAATAAGACTTTCACTTTGAATAAGACTTTCACTTTGAATAAGACTTTCACTTTGAATAAGACTTTCACTTTGAATAAGACTTTCACTTTGAATAAGACTTTCACTTTGAATAAGACTTTCACTTTGAATAAGACTTTCACTTTGAATAAGACTTTCACTTTGAATAAGACTTTTACTTAGAATTAAACTTTCACTTTGAATTAGACTTTCACTTTGAATTAAACTCTCACTTTGAATTAGACTCTCACTTTGAATTAGACTTTCACCTTGAATTAGACTTTCACTTTGAATTAGACTTTCACTTTAACAACGACTTTTATTTTAACTTGGACTATAACTCTGACTTCGACTACCACTTTGATTTCAACTTTCACTTCAACTTTAACTTCAATTTCTTAGGTAAGTACTGATTACTTAGACTTTATGTGGGATTGACCTAGGTCCGTGCAACTAATTCACTTATTAAGCAGCATTGACTTCTAAAATCTATGTAGCTCTTAAAGTTTTACCGTTGTTCAAAACATGTTGGTTTCATTTAATCATTAGGTATGTCTTAATATCTATTTTATCTCTAGTGCAATTTTAATTCATCACGCCCTACTCTCATTCAGTTTGGCTTTTTCCTTTTTTCTAGAGTTACATAAAATTATTTTAGTGGTTCTTTCCTTAAAATACCATTTCAGGCACGTGTATGGTCCTCATATTGCTTGAACAGTATAATATTATCTGGACGTTAAGAGACAGTGACCTCCGAGTTCTTCGACGCTTCGTCCCAGAGCAGTCAGGCACGAAACACCGGCCACATCTTGCTCCAAAAACATTATTTGATGTGAAAAAGTGTTTTTTAACAACCTACTTGCAAAACAAACATCATCTATCATTTAGTTATCGCGAAGTTTGCTCTTCAAGGGAATATTCGCATGAGCAATAATATGTACGGTGGGCTTTACAAGTGGTTACCTCAGTGACTGAACTAAAGCGGCCAACCAGATCATGACGTGGACTGTACAATCATAACAATTTAAGCTGTTTGCTTGTACACTGTTGTACAAAACAATCAAATCTTGGACTTCAAAATAATGGTCGCTCCTAGCGGCTTATCTAGTTACATGCACATTGCTCTTAAAAAAAATCGTGTTCGCTCATAGCGGCCTACGTTGGGTGCACATTGCACTTCGAAGATGATGTTCGCTCATAGTGACCTATAACATGTGCACACTGCACAATTATTGCGCTTCAATCTACACTTTTATTATCTACACTTCACATCTTAGCATATCATTACTTCATAGCGGTGTTTTACAATTTTTGTACTTCATCTTTTTATTATAACAAAACTGCATTTTAAATCTGTCGTCACATTGATCTGATTGTTTTACTATTTTTTAATTATTACTGAATACAATTATAATCGGAAACGGAAACATATCTAAATTATTTAATTGTAATAAACAATAATTTATTGGCACGTTCCTTGACTTTATTCAACCGAGTAATTGTTTGATTTTTAACTTTTTAAGGTCGAATTCAAGCATAAAATTTGTAGTACATTCCATTTTCATCCGAGATAATCGTATTTGTCTGTCACATTCCATTGGATTTTTTTGTGTAACTAAAATGAAAGCACTTACCCCCAGTCCAGTAACGGCGAAAGGAAAAAAATTCAAACCTGGATCTTTAAGTCTGACCGACAAAGGCGCGTAGCGATCCCGCTTCCGATTTGTTAGCTCGTTCGATAAAATAACGTCCACAATAGTCATTATTACAATTGTATTCCACTTTTTAAAACAATAAATTCACACTTCTACGGTTCGAACAATTTTATTCGCGACCACCAGGGTTTAATTCGACCTGCTCCGCTCGAGGCAAAAACTAGACTGCCTGTCGGACCTAAAATTCACAATTAGCTCAACTTTGACAATAATCAAATGTAGTGAGGGTAACGTAAAAAAATCATATTAAGATCGAATTAATCCTTTTGAACCGATATCGTTTCAACCTAAATGTTTTAACACTTTTAAAATAAACGATTAATTATTCCATAATTATTTTTACTAATTATGGTTACAAAAACAAACGATAAAATCTAACATTAATGTTACCATAAACAAAAAATATACCAGTGTAAAATTCATTTTAAGTAAACGATATTTAATTATTTTGTAGTATGGTAACACCGTTCTCACACTACCAAAAAATAAAATAAACAAAATAAATTTTAAAAAATCACAAAAAGAAAAATCTCATTCAATGCAAGGTTAAAGACTTATGCACATTTTATTGATATCTTAGTACTTGCCTGCCCAGCTGCGAAGTACATAAGTATGACAGGCTGTATGTATACAAAAGGGGTTTGCAACTTTTAGTACGGACCTTGGCATCAATTTTTTTTTCTTTCGCCAGTGATGAAACGTTGGGCATAATTAGACTACTACCTAAGAAGTTCATAGAAAAAAAAATAAGTTTCTAAACCGTAACCAACCAGAGATAAGGCGGTTTGAATTTTGTTCCAATCTGGAGTTATTTTTTGTAGGAATCCATAGATTTTTTGACGTACTAGCTTTTGCCCGCGGCTTTGCCCACCCCAACCGGATTTATGTATAGCCCATTACCGTGTCTAGAGACCCATCTATCTCTGTATCAAAATTCATCAACATCGGTTCAGCAGTTTTGACGTAAAAACGGATTAGACTTATAGACTTAATTTCGTATTTGTAATACTAGTAGGATAATAATGAGGAATAATGAGTGGTTTATTTATAATAATGTTTAGAAGATCTTATCTTTAAACCGACTTCAAAAAAGGAGGAGGTTCACAATTCGTAGGAATATTTTTTTTATATATATTCCCAGATTTCTCAATGACGCCTGGAGCGATTTGGGTAATTCTTCTTTTGTTTGAAAAGGTATCTTAACAGTCAGCAATATGACGGGGCCCACTAAGAGTCAGCAATCTGACGGGGCCCACTAAGAGTCAGCAATCTGACGGGGCCCACTAAGAGTCAGCAATCTGACTGGGCCCCCTAAGAGTCAGCAATCTGACGAAGCCCCCTAAGAGTCAGCAATCTGACGGGGCCCACTAAGAGGGCCAAAGCCTGCCGGGGTCGCGGGACTTGTCTCATTACCGTGACCCCGGAACATAAAGGGCTATTGAAGGAGGACCGTGGATTTTAGTCAGTACGAGTCTGTCAGTCTCTCTCACCCTGCCCTGGGTGGGAGGACTCATTTGATGATTTTACCAGGCTAAAAAAAATGTCTGTACCCAGACCCACTATAACCTAAAATAACTTTTGAATGGACAAGTTATTATTGGAACTGAGTGGTGACTTGTTCCTCATTTTCTCGACTTTTTGTCACCGACTTCCAATAATAACTATTTTTTTTTCAAAAAGCTTTTTGTTTTCGTTTTGAAGTTGTAAGAAATTAAATGAGTTCTTCCTCTATGGCTGAAGCGGAAAGGATTGTCAGACTCGTACTAAAATCCACCCAGCGCAGGGCAGTTCCGTGGTCCCGACAGGCGCTTGGCTCTCGATATTTTTAACCGACTTCAAAAAAAGGAGGAGGTTCTCAATTCGGTCGGTATGTTTTTTTTTTTTTATGTATGTACACCGATTACTCCGAGGTTTCTGGTCCGATTAGCGTAATTCTTCTCTATCCTTCGTTCGATGCAGTATACTTGCAGTTTGGTCCCATAAAAATTTCATCCAATTTGGTTCAGTACTTTTTATTTTGTGAGCATTTTTATTGATGGATGATGTGATGATTTTTACTTTTTTGAGTGTTTGTTACGCGATTACTCCGCCAATTGTGGACCGATTTTCAAAATTCTTTTTTTGTTGTACGAGGAATAGTTCACTTTAGGGAACACTGCAAGTTTCATCAAAATCGTTTCAGCAGTTTTTGATAGGGAATTTTATTAGCTTATTGTGTACATGAGCGATGTTAATACCGGTGCTAAGGATTACCAAATTCTAGTGCACATGTAAGAAATGATGTATTTGACAAGAATTTGGGTTGAATATTTAAACTAAAAAGAGTAAAATAAAAAACTTTTTTTAAAAAAAATTTAACCGCCTTCAAAAACAACCACAAAAAAGGGTATAACCTACAAAATAACTTTTCTTTCGGAAGTCGGTGGCATAAAAGACAACGAAATAAAAAAAACGAAGCCACCTACTTCCGAAAGAAAAGTTATTTTGTAGGTTATTTTACCCTTTTTTGTGGTTGTTTTTGTTACGTTGTAAAATCATCCAATGATTCCTCCCACCCGAGTAGAACGAGAGGGACAGTCAGACTTATACCGACTTCTTCTTAGCGTGTCGATGGCAAATATTATGTTTGTGTCGTTATGTCATATATTATGATTGGCCCAAAACTCGGCCACGCGAACCCCGCTCACCGATGCAGCCATAAGATCGTCCAGTGTACAGGTTACAGGGCATGCGGCACATATACCGACTAAAATCCATGGTGTCCTTCAATAGCCCTTTACGTTCCGGGGCCACAGTTACCTGATAAGACGGTCCTACAACCCCAAAAGGGTTTGGCCCTCTGAGGGGGGCCCCGTCAGATTGCTGACAGCGCTTTGAGGCGCGCGTGGAACAAGACTCGCCGTCGACCCGGGCATGGTCCATGATCGGACGGCGAGTCGCGCATTACTCGCCGTCCGCTGTCGTACGGTGGCCGAAAGTCGCTTCGCCACTTCCGATGCCGTCCGGCTGGATTGTGAGATTGAGGCTGCGCTCCCCTCACAGCGCCCGCCTCCTCCTTCGCTAGCATAACTGCTTCAAAGAAGAAGACGACCGCTTCCCATTCGGTCTCGCCTCGCAATAATGCCGGGCGCAAGATGTCACCACCTAACGCTTCCTTGAGGACAGGGCGGTACTCCGACCAAGCGGGGCAGTCCTGCACCGTATCCCCCATCGTGTCCTCCGAGCGATTCTCGCAGTAGTGACACCCAGACGTTTCTGCTTTCCCTATCAGACACAGAGACACAGTAACCTCCTGAAACTCCTGAACCTCGGTTGCGACAGTCGGTCCCTCTATACAGCCCTAAGATCGCGCCGGAGCTCTTCTCGCAGTGCCTCGACTTGTCGAGGCAGCGGAGATCCGCACCGTCGTTGCACCTCCGCGCGCCACTCGTAGACGCGCCAGAGAGCCTTCGCCTCCAGATCCCAAGGTGGCAATTAGGTTGGCCGATTCGCCGGCGATCGTGTGGTATACCCGGATCATCCAAATGTCTATGACCCTCTAGCACACAGCCAGTTTTTCCGGTCGCGTCCGCATGCACAGGACCCACACGGGAGCCCCATAGAGGGCCATGGACCCTATGACAAAGGCGTACCTACATCCTCCGGCAGGAGGTGTTTGGCCCGCCGAGATTGGGCAGGAGCTGCTTGAAGGCGGCCGCTGCTCGGTTCAGCTTGGAGGCCAAACGCAGGAAATGCTCCCTGAATTTCCACCGGCTGTCGAGGACGAGTCCCAGGTACTTCATCAACCCGACGCCGATATCAACCCCTCCCACTGTTATTTGGGACTCTGACCGTAGCACGTTGGAGATCTGCCCCGCTTGCACAGAGCTACGCTGTCCTTAGTTACTTACAGAGGCGGTAGATGGTGGCGACCTTTCCCGCCTGGCAATGGTTGAGGCCATGCTGTGGGGTGAGATGAAATGAGAAGCAGGCACCTTCTTCTGCGAAGCAGTTATGCTAGTGAAGGAAGAGGCGAAATGCGTGAGGGAGAGGACAGACTCCACCCCAGCCGCAGTGGGAGACGCCTGGGGTGTTGAACGATGTGAAGCGATTTCCGGCCACTATAGGCGCGGGCATGCGGACGCCGAGTAATGGGTGAGTCGACGCGACGGGTCATATTCCACTTGGATCGGAAATGGAAGTCACGGTGGATTTTAGTCCGTACGAGTCTGACAGTCTCTTCTGCTTCACCCAGAACTCACTTTTTGTGTATTTTTCAACGTTAGAAACAAGACAATTTTGTTTTATCCTTTTTAGTGGGTACAGGCGTAATATTATGTTGTGTATTTACGTAAACAATGCATAGATATGCGATAGCAGCAATCGCAGATGACTTGCAGTCATTTATTGAAGAGTTTCTCCAAGATTCCGTCATGACCTTAGTAACCATAGGACCATCTGTTACGATACCCTTTCAAACAAAAGAAGAATTACCCAAATCGGCCCAGGCGTCATTGAGAAACAAGGGAACATACATAAAAATAGTGACGACGAATTGTGAACCTCCTACTTTTTAAAAGTCGGTTAAAATATCTTCATAACATTATAATAAACAAACCAATCATTATTCCTCGTTAACCTACTAGTATTACAAATACGAAATTAAGTCTATATGTCTGTTCCGTTTTTACGTCAAAACGGCTGAACCGATGTTGATGAATTTTGATACAGAGATAGATGGGTCTCTAGACACGGTAATGGGCTATACATAAAGGCGGTTGGGGTGGGCAAAGCCGCGGGCAAAAGCTAGTACGTCAAAAAATCTATGGATTCCTACAAAAAATAACTCCAGATTGGAACAAAATTCAAACCGCCTTATCTCTGGTTGGTTACGGTTTAGAATTTTTTTATTATTTTTTACGGACTTCTTAGGTTGTGGTCTACTAATGACCAAAATTTCATTACTGGCGAAAGAAAAAAAAAAAATTGATGCCAAAAAGTTGCAAACCCCTTTGAAGATTTAAAATACCGGAATGTGGAATCAAGCTAACAAGCATTCGGTTTGTAAAATTAAAGGAGATAAGTATGATCTTGAATCTCAACAACGGGGGGGAATGTGTGTGGTGATGAGAGAGCTACCAATTATAGGTATCTGGAAATAATGGCTGCTTATATAAGCCTTAAAATATTTGCCAAGATAATTCTTCAGATTGACAATATTGTATCTGTTATACATATACATGTTCTCTAGTTACATTTGACATAACTTTAGCAATGGTGCTAACATAAAAATGTTTATGTTTTTTCGCTTTATTTATTCACTAGCTTCCGCCCGCGACTCCGTCCGCGCGAATGTCGGTCTTCGCGTGGATGGTTTATTTCTCCATTTTGAGTAACTCTGACAATGACATCTTATAAATATCTATTGGACCCAAATACCGCTAAGCCTATAATAATTAAGGAGATCTATTGAGCTACTGCTGTTGAGCTCGCGTTCTGTAGTAAGTATTTTTTTCATAGTAATTCCGACCTTGTATTTACAAATAACTGATCGGACCAGGGGGGAACAGGGGGGGAGGGTTTTTGGTCCTCTAAACCAAAAATAACAGAATTGAAATTTGAATTACTGTTTAACTTTATGATAAAACTTAGTAGCCGAGTCTTGTGTAGCTATTCCAATTAGGACGTAGCCCGCAAGTGCACTGCTAGTTAAGTCACACAGAAAAATAATAAAGTCGCAAGTCGGTAGTCATTAACTCTCGGAAAATCTTAACACCGCGATTCAGAAATGCGCGTCATAGGCACAACGCCATCTAGTGGTGAGTGATGGAACCTTTTTATAAATCAATGGAGGCAGGCGTGGCGTAATGTTGATAATACTACTACTTGATAATAGGTGTCGCCAGTGGTTCCATAATAAGGTTTGTTACAGATTTTTTTCTACGTATTTTTCCAGGATAAAAAGTATCCTATTTTATGCCCAGGATAATAAGGTATAATTATACCAAGTTTCATCGAAATCGAACCGTTAGTTTTCACGTGATGCCTGCACATACAGACAGACAGACAGACAGACAGACAGACAAAAATTTTTTTAATCACATATTTAGGTTTGGTATCGATCCAGCAACACCCCCCGCTATTTATTTTTTCAATATTTTCAATGTACAGAATTGACCCTTCTACAGATTTATTATATGTATAGATTCTTCTGAGAACTTTGAAGCATATCAGGAGTTAAGATGTATCCATTAAAATGTTGAGTGTAACTTGCAAACTATGTCTTTGTAAAAATTGTAATAATATTGAAAATCCCACAAACATAGATTTATTCGCTAGCCGATTAAATAATATTAAATATCCAAGATATATTTCCTGGCATAGAAATCCGAATGCTGTAAATGGTTTACAATTTCTTGTTCAGAGTTTTTATTTTCATGCAGTTTATTCTTTACTATGATATAAAAACAGTCTGACTATGCCAAGGTTTCAATGGTTGACCCACACTGGTCAACATAGCCGTGGTGTCTAAAAATCGTGATAATTATCGGGTAACTAAAACTTTATTTTTTATCTACTGATTTCAGTCGGTGCCACAGGTGCAACACCATTACCTCAGTGGCAGGGAACTCATCCGCGAGGTGATAACGAAAAGAGGTAGGTATCCCACCGTCATCTATAAACCGATGCGATAAAGGGTGGTTCATTAATTATTTATTTATAACATGTTTGAGGTATCAATTCCAAATATTATGAAATTTTTTGAAGGTATAATAATAGTGCCCAATAAGGAACCTTAAATTCAAACCGCTCTGCTCGTAAGTTTAATTACTAAAGGAAAACATTCCCAGGAATGAAAACATTAATAATTCTTTAAAAGGTTTTTAGTTCCGAACCCTCTCTGTCTGTGAACAGCCTTGAGGTGTTTTGGTACTTAATCTTGATAAATGATACCCAGAAGAACATTTATGAAAAATAATAATAATAAGATATATTGTGTTAAAATTAAAAAAAAAAAAATAGTGTTGCTACCCAGCTAGCCCCAGTCACTATATAAGTATACATAGGATGCAAAGAAGCATTATAATAAATAAAAATGACTAATAATGAAAGGTATGGGACATTTCATTATTAAAGTTAAAATTCCCGTTCTTATAAACAATCCTAGAATTAGATCATATCAACCTATACTGGTTATTCCGGGTTTTTGCCCTTGCACAGCTTTACAAGCTATACAGAAACAGCTACCTTAATGTTATTGACCTTATACATAAAATTCTCAAGCTTATTTGTATTTCATCCAACTATATTTTACGATTCATATCTCTAAAAATCTACATGGTGTTATGCTAATCTCGAGGACGAAGCCAGAATATAATTAAGGATTAAACGAACTTACCTGTAAGTGAAGTTCTATCCTCATTATATGAAGGCTTCGTCCGAAGAGATTAGCAACCCTCCCACCCGGTAGAGACCGAATGAGTTCGGTGTACCCCTATCAATCGTAAAATATGAAGTTAATAACGGGTTAGACTCTAAACTAAATGACACGAATTGCGAGAGCTGTATCCAAGTAGACTAAACTACCCACAAAAAAAAAAAAAAGATCTAATCAAATACTCTCAATATAGTGTGGAATGGCATGTACTAGTAGGCGTAACTACATGGTGTTATGCTAATCTCTTCGGACGAAGCCTTCATATAATGAGGATAGAACTTCACTTACAGGTAAGTTCGTTTAATCCTTAAAAGAATTACTTGAATCGAACTTATAGTTCCGGAGATATGCGTGCACAAACATAAAAACATACATACACATACGTACATACATACATACATACACTCATGAAATTTGGCACATTTGTTCAGACGCTGATATAGACTAACATTTTTTTTTTAGCGTGGTAAAATCATCAAATGAGTCCTCCCACCCCGGGCAGGGCGGGAGGGACTGTCAGACTTGTACTGACTAAAATCGGCCGGTGGCCGGAGATCGTCTTGCGACGTCCGTCGCCGCGGGCGCCAACCACCGCGGGTGGGGCGGAGGGAGGACTCTGTCCTCTCTCTCTCGCGGCGCGCCTCCTCCTTCGCGAGCATTACTGCTTCGCAGAAGGAGGCGACCGCTTCCCACTCCGTCTCGCCCCGCAGCATGGCCGCAACCAATGCTGGGCGCGAGAGGTCTCCGCCTATCGCCGCCGTGAGGACACGTCGGTGCTCTGCCCAAGCGGGGCAGTCTTGCACCGTATGCTCTACTGTGTCCTCCGGGCGATCTTCGCAGTGGTGACACCCAGGCGTTTCCTCCTTTCTCCTTAGACACAGGTACCTCCCGAAACATCCGTGTCCCGTGAGGACCTGCGTCATGCGGTAGGTCAGGACGCCGTGACTCCTATCCAGCCACTCCTCAAAGAGGGGTCTTACCGCCGCGATTGCGGCGTGCCCGGCCGTCGGTAGCGACAGTCGTCCCCTCCATACTGCCCTGAGATCGCGCCGGAGCTCTTCCCGCCGCGCTTCGACTTCTCGAGGCAGCGGCGATACACCCCGGCGCTGCGCCTCCACGCGCCACTCATAGACGCGCTGGAGGGCAGTCGCCTCCAGATCCCAGGGCAGTAATCCGGCAAGCAGGTTGGCCGATTCGCCAGCGATCGTGCGGTATCCCCGGATCATCCGGATAGCCATGACCCTCTGTCATGCGACCAACTTTAGTGGTCGCGTCCGGATGCTCAGGGCCCACACGGGGGCCCCGTAGAGGGCCATGGACCGCACGACACCGGCGTACAGCCTACGGCAGGAGGCGTTTGGCCCGCTGAGATTAGGCAGGAGTCGCCTGAGGGCGGCTGCTGCCCGGTTCAGCCTTGGGGCCAAACTCAGGAAATGCTCCCTGAAGTTCCACCGGCTGTCGAGGACGAGTCCCAGGTACTTCATCGTCCTCCCGACGCCGATGCGAACCCCCTCCACCGTTATGTGGGACTCGGACCGTGGCGCGTTAACGCGGCCATGAAAACACATGGCCTCCGTTTTGTGCAGCGCCACTTCGAGTCACAGCTGCCGGATCCTCTCGACGACTGTCGCTACCGCTTGCGTCGCCAGGTCGGCCGCCGCCTGGTGCGACTCTCCCTCCGCCAGGACGAGCGTGTCGTCAGCGTAACATATTACGCTGACGCCGTCAGGGAGGTCGCCGCGCAGCACCCAATCGTATCCGATGTTCCACAGGGGCGGCCCCAAGACCGATCCCTGTGGAACACCGCACGATATCTCTCGCCGGTTCCACTCTCCCCGGTGACCGGGGTAGATGACGGCTCTGTCCGTCAGGTAGTCCTCGACTATGCGACGGAGGTAGGTCGGCACCCGGTGATACCGGAGTGCCTCCCTGATGCAACTCCAGGGCAGGGTGTTAAAGGCGTTGGTGATGTCCAAAGACACCGCCAAGATGACCCTGCCCCGGGCTACTGCATCCCCCGTCGTGAGGGCTCTCACGCGCATGATGGCGTCCACCGTCGAGCGCCCCCTGCGGAAGCCAAACTGGCTCTCCGCAAGGTTCGGGCCCACCCGATTCAGGTGCCCGACGAGGCGGTCTGCAATGACTCTTTCAAAGAGCTTGCCCACCTCGTCGAGCAGCACGATGGGCCGGAATGCAGACGGAGAGTCCGCAGGGCGCCCGTGCTTCCGGATGAGGACCAGTTTCCCTGTCTTCCAACGAAGCGGGAACCGGCCCCTCTCCAAGCATGCGCTTAAGAGCCCCCCCAGTCGAGGCCCGAGAGTCCCCCAGGCCAGGACCCAGGCTTTTCCTGGCAGGCCGTCGGGTCCTGGGGCGGTATTTTTGGCTTTGAGCCGTTGTACCGCCACTCTCAAGTCTACCTCGGTCACCTCCGGAGCGTCGTAGATGTCGTCGTCGCTGCGATCCGCGTTTGCGTCAGCTTCATCGTCAGATTCCGTCGGAGACGGAGCCATGGGCGGGGGAGTGTGCTCCCCTCGCGATGGGAACAGGGCGCCCACCACGTCCTCCACGAACTGAGGCTGGAGGCTCTGCGTCAACGGGGGAGCCCAGGGGCGGAGCTTTTCGCGCACCCACTTGTAGAGGCGGCCCCATGGGTCCCCGTCCAGAGTCCCCAGCATCTCCTCGCGGGCCAATTCCTTGGCCCGCCAGATCTCGTCGCGGAGGGCGGTCTTCGCTGCCCTGTAGCCCTCGTATAGCTCCGCCTCTACAGTCGCCGCATCCGTAGGTCGGGTGCGGCGCCTGCGGAATCTGGTGTACCGGCGGCGCGCGGCAACGCACGCTTCGCGCAGCGCTGCAAACTCGCGCGACCACCAGTACAACTGACGCCGGGCGCGTCCTTGCCGGACCCGGGGCATGACCACGTCACAGATCTCCGACATGGCCTCCCGGAACCACTCGGCCTCGTCGTTTATGTCGGCAGGCCTGTCCGGTGGTGACACCCAGGCCTGCACGATCGAGGCTTCCAGGAATAGCTCCCGGTCCAGCTGCTTCAGCGCCCATCGCGGACCACTTGGGTTCCGTCCACTTGGAACCGGCGCGTCTGAGGTCTGGGCGGAGACGTCGAACCGGATATACCGGTGGTCGGAATAGGTCTCCACCTCCTCCACAACGCGCCAGTCGGTAACGCGCGGCGACAGCTCGGCGGTGGCGAACGTAACGTCCACCACCGATTCGCCCATCCACCGCACGCACGTGGGGACAGAACCCCGGTTCTCGATCACCAGGCCCTGCGCACGGGCCCAGCGCTCGAGTATCCTACCCCGCGTATAGTCCCTGGACCGGGAACCCCAAGCCGGACTTTTGGCGTTGAAGTCCCCAAGGACGAGCGCGGGGTGGGAACCGAGGGCGACGACGACATCTCCCAGCTCCGTTAAGGAGTCTTGGAACTCGGCGAGAGATCGATTCGGGGAGAAATAAACGCCTACAACGGCGATCTCCCCGAACCGTGCTGCGACGATCGAGCGCCCTCTCTCGACGCGATCGAGGGGCGGGGTACCGGCGGCGGCCGACGAAATTAGGGTCACCGAGCCGTCCAGGTCCGCCACCCAGTCATTCCTGGGCAGGACAAAATACGGCTCGGCGACCACGGCGACGTTGATCAACCACTGCGCCATGCTCTGGAGCAAGAGATCCTGAGCAGCGGCGCAGTGGTTGATGTTCGCCTGGAGGAAGCGCAATGGAGACATTAATCTGAATCCATTGCAGCCTCCTCCAGGACCCTCTCCGAGGGTTGAGTCACGGCGGCGGCGGCGGCAGCAGGAGCTGCGGCGGCGGCGGCGGTGGCGACGGCGGCGGCAGAGGGCCTACCTCTGCTCCTGGTCTTGGCGGGCGGGGCGCAGGACTTGCCCCCTGCCCGGTGATCGGCCGGCTTGCCAGCCGCCGCACATAGGAAGCAGTGCGGCGGGGCGTTACAAGAGCCGGCCTTGTGACCGGGCTGACCGCAGCGGAAGCAGTCGTCGCTGCGGTCCACCTCCGAGGTGCACTTGCATGCCGTATGGTTACCCACTTGGCAGCGGAAGCACCTCAGAGGCCTGGGCTCCAGCAGTTTCACCTGCGCGGACACCCAGCCGACCAGGAGCCTTCGGCCCTCCCCAATCTTTTTGGCCGCCGGCACGGGGCAGCTGACCGTGATAGACAGCAGCCCCGTGAAGTCAGGGCGTAGGGTGCCTGCCTTCACTTGGTCGGCAGGGCACTCCCCAGCCCTGGCAACGGCAGCCACTACGTCTCCCTCCAAGATGGAGTCGTCCAGGCCCATGATGCGCAGATCAGCGCGCTTTACGGGCCTGGACACTCAGGCCTCCTCCGCGTCTATGGACGCTCTGAGCCGTTCGGCTAGAGCGTCAGCGGTAGGGCCACTGTCCGCGCCGGGGATCGACAGAAGTCTGGCCCCCGTAGCGGTGACTTGCACCCGGAGACCCCCGTCGATTCCCAGCTCTCGGAGGTTGACCGCCTCCTTCGCCTTCGCGAACACGTCGCGGTACGTCACGCCCCTCTTGACCGCGTCCGGCTGTAGAGTAATTACTACAGCCGCGGTCTTAGGGGCGCGGAGTTTCGCCGCGACGGTTCGCTTGCGCTGCCGCTGTCTCTGTCGCCGCCTTCGCCTTCCTTTGGCCCTGCTCTCTCCAGCCACCTGCCATTCGGCATCGGCTGGAGGGGGCCGCGAAGGCTGCGCAGGCGGGACAGATTGGGACGGCTGACTCGCCGCCGCCGCCGCCGTGACACTCTTCCTCTTCTTCTTCTGTGGGGCCGAGCTCTGCGGAGCCGTTTCCCCAGGGGCCGCCCTCGCTGGGGCCGTCCTCGCCGGTGCCGTCCTCGCCGGTGCCGTCCTCGCCGGTGCCGCCGCCGCTGAGGCAGCTCTTGTCGGTGCCTGTTTAGGCGGCACCGGCGGCTTCGCTGGCTTCGCCGCGGCCCGCTGCTCCGGAGCCGGCCTGGGCGGCGCGGAAGCAGCAACGGCCGCAAAAGATGCCGCGAGCGGGGGGCGCAGAATGCGGTTTTCCAGGACTGTGAACCGCTGGTTGAAGGCCGCCAGCTCCTGCCGCACCAGATTTAGGACATTGCTGTCTTCTGCTGGCGCGGGCTTCGCCGGCGGCTCCTTCTTCCGCGTCTGCGGGACCTCCTCCCGGCGGCCTGCCTTCCGCAGTCCGGCCAGCTCCGTCTTCAGATGGAGGTTCTCCTTCTGGAGGACCTCCATCGCAGCCGTCAATTTGGCGACCTCCTCCCGCATTTGGGACATTTCGTCCGATGCAGTCGATGCGGGCGGAGGCCGGCTGAGGCTGTCGGACACCGCCGCCATGATAGTGGCCGTGGCCTTACTTATGGCCAGGTCCTTCGTGGCCTTTTTGCCAGGCCTGCCAGGCCGGCCCTTCAGGGTGCGGATGGCGTCCTCCACCATCTTTTCTAAAGAGGACTCGGCTTCCCGCCCTCTGCCGCACGTCCCGCCTCGGCCTTTACCCCGCAAGTAGTATATTATTGGGCATTCTGGACCACTTTTCGCTCGGCGAAACAGTTTCGCCATCGCTCCGGTGGTCCAGAATGCCCAATCGTGAACGGTCGACTCGATAAGTAGTTAGTAATGCTAAATAGATAGTGGTAGTGGTACGGTTTATAAAAATGTCACGTGGTTAGTGTTATTCTATTGATATGTGTTTAGTGTTTTTCTAGCTAAACAGTGGTATGAATGTATACGACTGTGTATACACACATATTTTATAAAGGTAATATCGTATTTAGGTAATTGTGTCTGTATGAGATGTGTGCAAAATGAAGTGTGGGTATGCATACAAGGGAAAAAAAAAACAATCATTGAAATAAAACCATATTTATTTACTTATCGTAAAAAACCGGTTTGTCGGGGAACATAACATCTGCAGAACGTACAAAGTCCTGCAGTTTTTTCCACTGAGGAGAGTCAATGTCCGCCTGGAGCTTGATTCATACCAGTGCCTTTTTCCAAAGCTCCATCGAATCGGTGTTGCGCGCGTCGTCAGCTCGGTACACCTTGCAATCTATGTAATATTGGCCCTCGGTGTGAGCTGTGCGTCGATCGCACCCGTTAGCCACTCGGTTCACGAACAGCGACAACAGGCTTGCTTGACCTGATGATCCCCCTCCGACTTCCGCGCCTGTCTCGCGGGCCTGGCTGATACCGAATATATCGCTGATACTCGTAGCCGTTTTACTGTAAAAAGAAAACAACTTTTGTTAAATTTATTTATTTAAATAGTACGACCGAAGCCAATTACACTATTTAATTTTTAAACAACATACCTACTTATGTATCCTCGTTAATTTACTAATTACAAACCTAATTATATTGGATATGAACTGGGTGATCAAGAATTGATATTTAATAAGGCTTTTCAATAATCTCGATGAGTATAACACTTAAAGAATTATCCGTTGAGAAATACTTTTTGCTGCTCTATTCTTGTAAGTACTAACAGTAACGACAACAATCACTACACTCATGAGACTTGATGAGACAATCATAGTGAAACATGTAAAACAATATTATTGTAATTTACTTGATGAGACCGGCTTTTCACTATTAAATAAATATTGCATCCCGTGGTGTAAAATATTATCTCTCGCCATAGATTTGTACGTGACCGTTGACACTATGCTATAATATTATATTATTAATAACCCAAGCGTCAAAATGTATGGCTAGATGTTAATATTATTACGTCAAGAGATGTAATTTATATATCCCATAGTCAAAAGCATGCCTGAAACATGTAGAAAAACAATATGTAATTTACCTGGGACGGTCCGATTTTGATTTGCGTTTTCTATTTTCTGTAGGTTTACGACCAGTTTTCGTTTTTCGTTCAATGGTTGACGGTGTTTGATAGAATGAATCCTCAGAATCGGACCTGAAACAAAAAAGTGATACATACGTTTAAATAAAATAAATTAAAAAGTGAGCGGTGGTCCTGAAATTTAAGTCAGAAGAGTTTCGAATATTTTATACTTACATTTTTCCTTGACTTGTAGAGGACTTACTCAACTTCAAGACGACAGCAGCGCCAGCAGACACGGTGATCTTCAACTGGTGTTGGTGATAGCGGTTGACGACACTGACTTTACTGACTGAGTACAACAATTTACCGATTGCGGATCACGAGTGCACGACTGAAGTCCGGAGTCGCAAGTTACTATTACTTAGTTCACTTGGAATAATTGTAATGATCATAATGAAAAACGTAGTGACTTATAAGGCTGTAAATGTCTAACATGAAAAGATACTTAAAATCTTTGGGTTTTATCGTGTGATGGAACTTTTTTATTTGGTCGTATTTTAAACCTTCAAAAAGTGAATACTAAGGCAAACTAAAGTACAACCAATTGCTGATGCATCGAAAACACTTAGGGTTTACACACCATTTCGTTACAATTTTCATACAACGGTAGTTATATAAGCAGCATAATGACAGCCCTGTGTAAAATAGCTGACTACCAACATTAGTTAAGGTTGCATCATTTTACAAATTTTGCATTATAACGGAAACGCTGAAAGTTGATATGTAGCAATAGTCTTATTACGAACGCTTGACGTTGTGGAATTTTCCCGAAATTATAAAGACGTTTTAAGTATTTCGGTAAATAAATGTCACTACTAAATATGTAATATTACAAGTGTAATATTGAAATTGTGAAAATTAAACAGGTAATTATTATTTTAATAAATCATTTATAACAGGTAATCTATTTTGATACTTTATGGTTATTTTACTTATAATTTAAATAACAATATTTTTATTCTTTTTCAGCTACACATGCATTACAATTTACAATTTTACAAAGACGATGAGATTGAAGATTTATTCTTAAGGAAAATATTTAGAAGTAAATAATTTTTATCTGGTAATTTCTACAAGTGCGTAAGATCAAATAATTAACAGGTAAATATGTTAAGTATGTACCCTTAACTGTAAGTTTTTGTTGAATTATTAATCTAAGTACATATCTAATAAATCTTTGCATCTTTATTTCTAGAATAAGGATCTATACAATATGATCAAAACAGACAAAACAACAAATGAGGAACGGGAGCTACAACTGATCAAGATTTTTATTTATGGTGGTTCTAACGCATTTTCGAAGCTGTAAATCTGTATGAAAGGTATATAATTATATATTATATTTAAGGACAACATATTGTAATACACGATTTAATATTGATACTTGGGTCTAAAGGCTGAAATAACTATTGCTTAATCCTTGTCTATCAATACTAATTCGTGTATTCAATAACAATGCCCTACTGCACAGTATGTCATGTATCTGTAGATAATCGTAAGTGGTCTGGTCATTTACGTAGTAATACACATAAAAACAATAGCGTAGCTCCATTTAGTAATAATGTAAAAATAATCAATTCCTCGTTCAAAGGACGTATTGTAAGTTATAGGATTATTGCAACTGAGGAGTTAGTCCATACATTTCCAGAGAGTTTTCTAATAAAAATCCGAGAACAAGTCAAGGATCTGATAGACCACTCACTAAAAAGGCACACATCTGTTAAAGTTACCTTTGAACTATTTTTGATATTTCTTTTGTTTAAAAACGATCATCAAGAAATGAAATCATTTGCTACAAAAAACTTTATTATTAATTTAAATTACGATTTCGATACAATTTTCAAATCAACAATTTCATTACTTCTCAAAAAAATAGAAGAGTTTGAGGAAAGAGATAGCGGTTGGACATTTTTGAATAACTCCTATTTTGAAATAAATATTAATAAATATCAGCCGCTCAGTGGATCCAAATATATTACTTTACCAAATTTTATAAAAAATAAAAAAGCTTGCTTGAATATTAAGAACAACGATAAGTACTGCTTTCTATGGTGTGTTGTGGCAGCCTTGTATCCTGCAACCCAACATACCGACAGAGTTACATCATATCCTCGTTTTCAGGATGTTTTAAATATTAATGATCTGTCATTTCCCATCACATTCACGGACATAGCCAATTTTGAAAAAAATAATCCAAATATAAATATTTATGTATATGGATTGAAAAATAATAAAACCATTATAGGACCATTATATAAATCAATTAATAAAAAATCTAGGAGCATTCACTTATTGTATTTAGAAAATGATACAAATTCCCATTACTGTCTTATTAAGAATTTGGCCCGTTTAGTTCGAAGTCAAATTTCTAAACATCATGGTAAATTATATTATTGCGAATCTTGTTTATTGTTTTTTCCTACTCTTAGTCAACTTGAAACACATCTGTGTGGAGGGGTTGTCACAATTTTGCCTGATAGGGGATCAGTGCTAAAGTTTAAGAACTTTCAAAGAAAACAAGACATTCCATTCGTAATTTATGCCGATTTTGAAACACTGTTAATGCCAATTTCCAGCGATGAATTTGATACTGCTAATACAACATACACCCAGCGACACGCGCCAGCCGCTTTTGCTTATAACATAGTATCTTCTTTCAATGATAATGATAATAAAAGGTATAGAAGTTATCGCGGTGAGGATTGTGTAACCAAGTTTATAGAGTTTCTTACTCAGGATGTAATTGAAATATATAAAATACTAACTAAAAACAACCCTATGATATTTACTGATAAAGATGATGAGGATTTTAGAAATGCAATTAAGTGTCATATATGTGAAAACTTGCTGTGGTCTGACAGAGTTAGAGATCACTGTCACATCACAGGTAAGTACCGCGGCGCAGCTCATCGACATTGTAACCTCCAACATAAAGTACCAAAATTCATACCAATATTTTTTCATAACTTGTCAGGATATGATTGTCATTTATTTGTGAAAAAATTAGGTGAAATACCTGGTCAAATAAAAATTATACCCAAGACCAAAGAAAAATATATATCATTTTCAAAGTTTATACCCGTTGCAGATAATGAATATGTACAATTAAGATTTTTAGATTCTTATAATTTTTTAGGCACCAGTTTAGACAAACTAGCTAAAACAATGCAGATAAAAGATTTTGTTAGTCTTCGATCTCATTTTTCTGATAATAAACATTTTAGTTTGCTGACACGAAAAGGTGTTTATCCATACGATTATATGACAAATTGGAAATGTTACGAGCAACAGGCGCTACCGCTAAAGTGTTACTTTCACAATTCCTTGACAAACGAAGACGTCAGCGATGACGATTATAATCATGCTAAAACTGTCTGGAATTGTTTTAATATCAATAATTTAGGAGAATACACTGATCTGTACTTAAAAACAGATGTACTCTTACTAACAGATATATTTCAAAATTTTAGAAAAACTTGTAAACAATATTATAAACTTGATCCTGCATTTTATATAACAACTCCTAGTCTATCTTTCGATGCAATGCTACTTAAAACAGGCGTTCAATTAGAGCTGTTGACAGATTTGGCGATAGTTAAAATGATTCAGGATGGTATTAGAGGAGGTTTGTGTATGTGCTCGCATCGGTACGCAAGAGCCAATCATAAATATATGCTAGAATATAATGCTGTAAAGCCAGATTGTTTCATAGCCTATCTAGACTGTAATAATTTATATGGTTATAGTATGTGTCAGTATTTGCCATATTCTAGTTTTCGGTTTCTTAATGAAAACGAATTAATTAATTTACGCGTTCAAAATATTGAAGATAATGCTGACTGGGGATATATATTAGAAGTTGATCTTTTATATCCTGATCACTTACACAATTACCATAATGACTTGCCTTTTTGTCCTGAAAAATGCATTCCTCCAGGTGGTAAAACAAAAAAACTTATCGCAAATTTATACAATAAGTACAATTATGTCATCCACTATGTTCATTTAAAAAAGTGTCTGGAGCATGGTTTAATATTACGAAAGATTCATAGAGTTATTACTTTCAAACAAAGACCCTATTTAAAAGAATACATAGAATTAAACACTCGATTACGTCAGAAAGCAAAAAGTACATTCGAGCAAGACTTTTTTAAATTATTAAACAACAGTGTCTTTGGTAAAACGTTGGAAAATACTGAAAAGAGAGTCACCGTACATTTAGTTAATCAATGGTGTGATAAAACAAATAAAACCAACAAATCAATATCCGCTGAGAGGCTTATAGCTAATCCTTATTTTCATAGTGCAACAATATTGACTGAAAATTTAGTTGCTATACAAATGAAACCAGATCAAATAATCTTAGATAAACCTATTTACATAGGATTCACAGTTTTAGATCTTTCTAAGTCCCATATGTATAATTTTCATTACAATGTTATTAAACCTTTTTATCATGATCGAGTACGCTTATGTTATACAGATTCTTTTGTGTATGAAATATACACTAACGATTTTTATAATGATCTTAAGTACCATTTCTTGCAATACTTCGATAGCAGTAACTATGATAATGAGAACGAATTTGCAATACCTCTAATCAATAAAAAAATTCCAGGCCTTTTTAAAGATGAAATGGGTGGTAAATATATCTCTGATTTTGTTGGGTTGAGGTCAAAGCTCTATTCTTTAAAAACTTCAAATACAGTTATCAAAAAAGCCAAGGGAATTAAATCATATGTGCTCCGAGATTTAGATATCAGAGACTACGAAAGCATTTTATTGGATGGTGGAGTTATTAGAAGAAAAAATATAATGTTTAAATCATTGAAACAAGAAAATTTTACACAAAATGTTAATAAATTTACTTTATCTAATAACGATGACAAACGAATTATTTTGAAAGACAAAATAGCAACGAAAGCCTGGGGTCATTCATGTATATTAGGTAAACAAAAATGAAACACGTCATATCTTGGAATTATTACTAAGTATAAAGTATTGATAAAATAAAAGAGTTGTCCTATATTATAACATTCTTAGTTAAGTAAATAAATGTACTAGTGTTAATTAGCATTATATTATTTAGCTTTAGTTTTTTAAATGTGTCTATTATATCAATTTACTTGTTCTATTTGTTTAACAGATAAAAACCTTTGATAATTTTAAAAATGTAATGTAATTAATAAGTTATGATTACAGAAATATCAATAAAAATGTGTCGCCATGTACTTGTTTTATTTATCAGAAACTTGTTCAAAAACATCATCCTCTTTTTTGAAGTTGGTTAAATAATACGACGAAACCTCGACTCATCGAAGTTTCTTCATCCAGAATGTAATATGATCACAACATCCGTTTCGACGTTCGTCATTATACTACTGTCCCTAAAAATGCTTAGTAAACATTTTATAGTTCAAGGTAGTCACTGACTGGAAGCATGTGTGTGTTCTGTAATTATGCATGGTTCGATTTTGTGCATTTCGTAACACTATTGTACCCGCTCGATGTACTTATTAGAGAGCATTCGCTCTATAACAATAGCTCAGACGTATGTACTGATTTAATACTTGAATTATACACTCAGTGAGTGACAACCTTAACGTGCTCTTTTATTGAGTAATTTTGTTTTGCTTCAATTGTATTTTATTTTTGTCATTTACCAAATATAACTCGCTCAGAGACCTTGTACGTATAAAATTAAAGTGCATCATAATTATGGAATCGGTAAGTTACTTAACTGTTAAATTTATTATCTTACTCAATATGTAACTAATAATAGAATTGTGTTCACAACAGCGTCAATAATTTTTATTTTATTATTGTTCCAGATGTCTGAATCAGAGATTGCGTTCAGCCAATATGCTCAAGAACCTTATAGCGGGTTCTCTGAGATGCTTCGCTTCGAACCCGAGAATTCCAAACGTGTTACGAAAGATAAGAAATCGAAACAACAACGCAGAGAAAAGTTACAGAAACAAAAACCAACAAAATCTTTCGTTATGAGCCGAATACAGCGACGAGGTTTAAAGCTTATAAAAATTTCAGTCATAGATATCTCTAACAGTCCTCAAACCAGTGACAGTGAAAGTGATAGTGAGAATATTATTATAAATGCGCAATATATTGTAAAAGACGCTATTGACAGTGTTATGGACGAAACAGAGTCATTAGTTAAGAAAATATCAAAATCTTTAATAGACAGTGATTTTTAAACATAAATTTTGAGTATGATTAATTTGTTTTCACAACAGTTGTTAAAATAAATAAATAAATATCTCGTTTTTATTGTGTTGTTTTATTTTATTTTCTTAGGTATTTTATGGAAATAAAAGAATTTCTATTTATTATAATTATTTTTATTTAAAAACCATCATTGACCTAAATTAGATATTATTACCACTCTAAATATTTTTTTAAACATAATACATTTTTCAGTGCACATTGCTTTAAATGGTAATTACAATTTAAATTCGAATCTATATTACAGTATTTTTTATGCAAAATAGATAAATTAGGACATTGATTTTCACCAAGTTCTGATACTTTACAATTTACACATAGATTCTTTATCCATTGCACCTTCTCCATGCCTTTGACAATAATTTCTTTATTTTGTAAGTATGGAACGATTATACGATGGAATTCCTTATAGTCAATATATCCTTCATTCCAATGTATGCCTCTGTTTCTTTCTAACCATTTAGCTTGCTTCTGTTCATCTCTTGTTAAGTATCTGAACAAGTGCGGAGGTTTAACTAAGAAGGTTTGGGTGTAATCACGAGTAGCCAAAGCTAATTCTTTAACTATAAAATTGTTGTAGAGGTCCTTAAATCCTTGGACGTCTAATAATATTGTTGGTGCGCCTGATGTTAATGCCATGGCAGCAACTTACTTTTTGTCACACAAGCTATTAATTAGCACACAATAGTTATGTATCTATTCTTTAATTATATTTCTTGCACTGAGTATTTCTGCAGTTATTCTTCCAGCAAAACCCTAATTCCGTACAAACATACATTCAGGATTCATGATATTTTCCTCACGGTATTGCTTAACGGTTTATACTCAATTATGCAGTCGTTTAGTATAAGACAGTATGCTGAAGTTTGATCGGGTATAACCGAATCAGTTTCAATTTCCACTCTTACATCCACAACAGGGCCTGCTTTCAGGTTATCTGCTTGCCTGGAGCAGTCAATAACGAAGAGCGGAGCCAAGTCCTTAAATTGTTTTTCGCTTAACAAAGGCTCCGCGCGGCGTCCGTAATATGACTGTTGAAATCTAGTGTATTGCTCATATAATAAAGCAATTCTGTTATCGGCAAAATTCACATTTAGATTTTCATACGGGAAGTAGTTTGAATTGAGGTATACTTTAACATCACGAATATGACAGTGATCGAACAGGGACATATCAGAGTTTGCATTGTTTTTTCTGTTTGTCTGTAAACCAATAATGACATATCTCGGTTTCTCTATTTGCGATGAAGTTTTAATAGACCAAGTATGTTTCGTTGTTTTAGGTAAAGTAGGATATTCGTACAGATCCCAATTTCTAAAAATCATCTGGAGCGGTCGGTCTTTCTCTAGCAGTTTTAACAAACTTATTTTCTCTTTATCTGATACTTTAACATGCGGTACACGCCAAACAATTTTATTTATCTGAACATCATCTACGACTTCACCGGTATTCAGTTTTACAGCGTTGAGGTTAGTATTGCTTCGTAATAATATCAATTCGTGTCTACTATTTATCACTACTTTCTTAAAATCTTCTGCAAATCCGAGAATGTTACAAAGTGGTATGGAAGCAGAAAAATTACCTCCATTAATATTTTTTATGCCATCAATATTCCAACCCCATGCATAAGATATCTTCGATTCACTCTCATTCATAGAAACTAATGATTTCATAGTAGTTGTCACACCAGCGTTTTTGATTTTATCAATTTCCACTCCATTTAATTCGTATCTTATATCTTGAAACAAGTAGAGTAGAAAATTATTTGTCAAAGAAACACTACTCGCTTTATCTTTTGAATCTTTTTTGCTCACGATTATAGTTCCTTCTAGTGCTCGCTGACGGTAGTATATACAGATCCTGTTGATTAATAGGTATGCGGATTTCATCGTTCCTGTTGAAGCTCGTTACGTAGGGTTTGTAAGAATGAAATTCAATTCCCTCAACAGTGTTGTCGTAACTTGGAGCAGATAAAACATCTAAGATATTCATTTTAGCAAACCAATTGCTTTAAGAAATTCTTTATTCTCTCTTGTTAACCCGGCGAGGATGTGGTGAAAAAAGTTACGTGGAGGTTGTCGAGGGTCTTTTTGACCCTGTATGTGATTGGGCTTAAAAAAACAGTTTTTTTAACGCTAATGTTTAATAAGTATTATGTTAGTTTAATACTATTCTTATGACTTGATAATAATTAATAAAACACGCATATAAATACAAAATATTATAATTAAATCACTTTTGCACAGTAGGTACTACAAAATTATAATCATTTTCATTAAATTACGCAATTCAAACTAAAATAACAAAAAATTGAATACTTCTTTTATAAATAATCTTTAATTTGGTGCCTATGTAGTATAGAGATCAATCAATTTCACTAACAGTCTTATAATCACTGATAAACTACATGTTATCATTGTCAGTAATTGCAGCACAATTCTGGCAGAACGAAACGGTGTTTAGGATAAATATATGAATGGCATTCCTCACAAACATTTGCTGTCTTGCGATGGCGAGTATAAGGACATATTTGGCATCATTTTCGTGCACCTGGAACTTTTACCAGGTGCTCCTGAATGCGTGTACTCACATAATCCTCATTTTCGCTAGCGTCGGATAACAAGTCGTCTTCACTGTAGAATTGCATTAAAATATGACGTATGCCATCCTCAAGCTTCAGTTTACCCATTTTTTATAAAAACACTTGAAAATATAATAATATTTGGTAAAAACATTTTTGAAACATCGCAAAAAAATTTAACGCCGCGGTTGTGGCAGGGTCATATTTACCCTTTTCGACTCCACGCACGTGTAGCTTCCGTCTCAGGCGGCTTCCGACTCAATTTCGGTGCGTGGCGTACGCGCGGATTCCTTAGCAATAGCTACTAAGACGCCCAAAACCCTATAGTCGCGGGAAAAAAAACTACACACGACTAAAAATTGTCAGGGTCAATTTGACCCTTCCACATCCTCGCCGGGTTAATTTAATTTTTTTCTTAGACCGAGGTCTTATTTGCTTGATCACTTTAGTTGAACTGACGTTCCCAATTTGTTGATGCACATATTTATTGTAGTCAATCATTTTTTCTTCTAAGATGTAAATATAGCTGCACTTCTTCACCACGTAAGTTTATTAATCGATTGTTTATATCTAATAGCCTGATATGTATACAGCTTATGTTGTTTTGGTTGATTGGAAAGTATATGGCGTTTTTCGGAATTTCTATAATTCTATATCCAGGTGGCACATTGAGTGCGAATTCGTGTACAATGTGACTGGGTTTTCCGTTTATGTACGAGCCACTTACAATATCACATTCTATCCTGATGACAGTCGTAGGCAAAATGTTGACTGGTAACTCAGACACATGCCATTTATTGGCTTTTAAAATCTGTTTATTAAACCCTAATAATCTCCTAAAAGTTCCTTCTTTAGTAAAATTGATATCTTTGGTACAGTATATCAAAGTTTTAAGAGTATTGTTATTACACTGTATTTTTATTGAACAATCTTTTATTTCCGATTTTAAATAATCGCTAATATCTTGTAATTCATAAGTGCCCTCAGGTATTTCAAGCACTTCGTTAGAGCCGTAATATAACTTATTATTCGTTTTGTCGATGTTTGGAATTGAATTAAATGTTGAGAAATGTAATAAGGCACACTCATAAGGTCCATAAAGTTGTAATGTATTAGGATAATATGTACATAAATCGGACGAGTTTGCAGTTATCGACAAGGTGAGTGACATGATGAAAATGATAGAAATAAAAGAAATAGGGTAAACTACCAGTTATTGGACACTATCAGTTATTGGACAGAACTCCCTTTAATCGTTTTTATTAAGGTTATGATTCAAGAGTCTAACAATGCAACTGTGTCTTTCTGCACTCTGTTTATTGGTAAAACTTAAAAGTTCAAAACATTTCTAATAGACGGCAGTAATTGGTCAAAATTATTTTCTTTTCTCGGCGTCCGAACGGTTAGCAGGCATTCTAGTGAGAAATAAAGAATTTGGTAAGTTTATCTATACATTATTTAACGATTTAAATTCTACCTGATCATCCTATGTTCTTAGTAGTTTGCACAGTAATGTATTATGATATTCTGTACTGATTTTAATATGATAACATACAGTCAAATAGATTTTTTAAGTTATTATGTAATGTCCAATAACTGAAAACATTTTTGTTTAAAATCTAATTATTGGACAAGTGTCCAATAACTGCATTTTTTAAATTAAAAATAATTGCAAATATTTTGGACTCTACTGCCTATAAATTTAGGCCAAAGGAACCATTTTTAATCGTGTTGCTCTTAAGCAACTTCTACTAGTGTTTGGACAGGTTGTCCAATGACTAATTTTGAGATTCAAATTAGTCATTGGACACCCTGTCCAAAGACCAATGACTAATTTTAAGATTAAAATTAGTCATTGGACACCCTGTCCAAACTAAAACCTACCTAACTAATGGTACTGTCTGATAACGGTGTTTAGAAGTAAACCAAAGATGCCCAAGGGGGACGAGAAAGACTACGAAAGTTTTTTTTTGTATTACATAAGAGTTGCTAAGACGGAGTAGTTTTGAAAGCAATTAATGTTTCTTCTAAGAGATATGTAGGTAAAAGCAATTTTAATAATATCATAATAAACATTACTAAAATGTTGTTTTCCCCTTCATTACCTATTTGCTATTTTAACGATTTATAAAAGAACATTAATGAGCTAAATTGTGCTGTCCATTAACTAGTATAGACTGTCCAACAATAGAAATTCTGTCCAATGACTATATATTTGGGTACTTTTTTTTTAACAGGATTTTTTTAAATGTTAATGCTGTAAAGTATAATTTTTAAAATGAAATTATGTTCACATACATATTGAATAAGCAAATTAATAACAATTCTAGCACGTAGATTCATAAATGTGTCCAAGAATTATTTTTCGTCAATGTATGGCCCTTAAGTGTCCAATGACTGGTATTTTACCCTACATAATATTTATACGTGTTTATTCCAAAAATTCCATAGATATTCTAAACACAAGTGTCCACAGTTTACTGTATTAAATTGTTGAAATCTAGTATAGTTATAATACACATCACAATTTTTAAAGTACTTCATTAATTCCCTCGGAGGTTTCAAATCCCCGAAGCTATCAAAGTATTCACAATAATTGTTTATTTTAGCATAAGCTACCCAATGCGTTCCTTCATTTCGTGAATCGTCTAAGTTGACGATAGCACATTGAATGCGTTTTGGTGTTCTTGGTAACCGATCCTTCATATAGACTCCTCGAAAATATGGGATGTCACGTGCATGCTCACTGATATCGATATTAGTTAAAGGACGATTAGGTAGCTTTTTATTTAGTTTTTTGAAGATTTTATAAACAGTCCTTTACCGTTTTTATGAGGCTTGATATACAACCCTTTGCCCAACGCTAAAGCTTCCATGGTCTTGTTGTGTCGTTCTGATTCTTGCAAGCTTTTTTGGGCTGCTTTGTATTCGTTTACGGTTTTTGCAATACCAGCTGCACCGCCGGCTAAACTTCCTAAAGCAGATAATCCAGCGAAAATTGGAATTAAAGGTAAGACTCCTCCTGTCTTTGGTATGGGTATAACTCGTGGTATGCGAATCTTCTGAATGTCAGGAAATATCTTTTTCGCAGCTGAGTAAGCAATGTTGATTAATGTTTTACGATTTTTAGGTTTTAGTTTCTTAATTTTTGACTTAATTTTTGACACAAAAGCATTGAATGTTTTAATGCCGGCACCCGACTTTAGTTTGGCTTTCATAACTTTACTCACTATCCATGAGCTAAGTTTTTCACCTTTCCTTCTTTTTGATTTTAGTCTTTGCCTAGCCATGTTTAAAAGTTGTAAATCTGCTTTGTGACGATTAGATAAGTCTGTGTAATTTGCATATGCAATGTCGTGATGCATACAAGCTTCGTCTAGTTTATTTACACCTCGATCGCCTCGCAACAATCGCTTCTCAAGTTTTGTTCCCGGTCCGCAATAGTTATAACCAGGCAAATGAAGTTCAAATGGCAGATTATTAATCACGCTATTGACTAGTCCACCGCCTTGCATAGTGAAAAGTGTAATGAATGAAGAAATCCTTTTAAACACGGTTATATATTCATAATTCTAATCCACAATTGCATCTTTATCAATCCAACTGTTTTCTTCGTTGCTTAATCCCAGCCATTTCACGTAAACTTTCTTTCCTCTCCTTCTAAGAACCTTTTCTATCAAATAGACTTCTGGATAGCTAGTTTTTTGAAGTTCTTGTTCGTAGAAACATCCTCTAATGGTTTGCTTTCGATGATCTTCTAAATGATATGTCACTGGCATGGTTTTATTAATCTTTTTTACAGTAAATATTTCAGTTGACCAATTAGGAGTGTAACCTTTATCAAAAATATGTTTGTATTTACTGATCCGAACATTTTCACCCACTTTAAACTTTGGTTGATATCGGCGTGATGTAAGTTTCTGAGTTTTTTGAATATTTTCTCTTATCTTAAACTCGTTCAACTTATTTACTTCGAATGGTTTAAATTTGGTTGTACGATGTTTTGTACTATTATAGGTTTTTACAATAACTTGTAATGGTAAACCTAACCATTTGTAATTCCCAATGAGACTAAAGTACTTATACAATTTATTTTTAATCGTTTTAATAACCCGTTCTACAATCGAAGCTTTCTTGGTAGAATACGAAGAGTAGTGGTTAATATTGTAGCTCTTCATAAGCTTTTGGAATGTTACGTTATAGAATTCTGTCCCAGAATCAGTTTGTAAATGTTCAGGTTTTCGATTGCTGGTAGTTAGTATTCGCTCAAATGCACGAGTAACATCAAGTTTACATTTGGATTTTATTGGCTCTGTCCAAGTATACTTTGAGAAACAATCAATTACCACTAAAATATAATTATATCCTTTATTCAACTTTTTTAGATTTTGCATATCTATCAGATCAGCTTGCCATAAGTCATCTATGCCTTTTAAAATAACTGAACGTCTAATAAAGTTTCTTCGTGCTGCTTTATGCAGTTCATTAACAATTTGTTGCTTCGCCATCATGGAGTTTTTTCAAGTAATTTTTGAACTTCTGCTTTGTTATAAAACTTATCTTCCAACTGAACTAAAACTTCAGGTATCTTCGCTTTTAAAGTGGTTTGGACTGTTATTTGTGCATCTTTTATGATTTGAGCACGCAACAATCCAATCATTCTATTCTGTTCCTTTATTATCTGATCGTACAATCGATCGATGTAATCCTTGTTTACAGCATCATCTGTGTCTACAGGAGATCTAATGCCTCTCAATCTAGATTTTTTCAAGTCAAAATCACCACTTTCGGATTTTAGCAACGCATTTTCATTGAACTCTAATAATTCAGAGAAACGCATTCTCTTATGAATATGGTGTCCAAATTTATCTATATTCATATTTAAGGTGTATTGTATTTAAAGGTTGATAATAAAATGAAGGACTATTGGGACTACACTACAGCTAACAGCTGATTTTGAATTGTCGTAAAATTTTAATTCTAAATATTGTATTTATTGGTATTTTAAAGCATCTTTTTCAATCTCTCACTAACTAAATAACTTATTAATGTATTTTATGTGTTAGACTCGCGTATTGAGCTCTAAATAAGTGTTAATTTTAATGTGAATCAAGTGACAGTTACCGGCCTAAGGGAAACTTGCATTGTCATCTTAATAACAGGTACAATACTCCATTATTACTCGCTATTATATTGTTTACGTGACACAATTACATCTGCAACATATGAATATACATCTAAACTCGGATATTTATTGATATCAATGACCTTTAGAACGTAAACATAACCTTACTTGGCTTGGTGACAGTACTTGCTTTGGATTTAAATTTTTCATGTTTCCTTATAAACTGTTCTGTCTTTAACCTGCTGCTAGAATTACCTACTCTCTTCAGATTTCTTTCTTTTCATTTTCCTTGCTGCAATCATGACAATAACACGTAGTGCCCGCGCTCGCCAAGAAGAACTCAATCTGGCTTTGAGCGAATTGAATGCGTGTAAGCAGTCCTGTGACCAGCTGAGTAGGGAAATAGATGAGAATGAAAGGGTTCTCTTAGAAGTACATGAAAAGAATAGAACTTTAAAAAAAGAAATGGCTCAGATATACATACAATACACTGATGCCATAGAAGACCGGGATAGGCTCCAAGTCATTGTGGACGGATTCAGCCAATGTAGTACAGAGTACGAACAAGCTCTAGATGACAAACAGTTTTTGCAACAACAGCTACAAGAGGCCAGAAGTCAAATAACGGAACTGGAGACTACTAATATTAACATCACTGCCTCGCTGAATCAGAGTCTATTCAGTGAATTGGTGCCTATTGCCCCGTCTATGGTTTCTGCCCTAAATCCTATTTGTACTATTGATTTAACAAGTGATGATGATTCAAAATCATTTCATTCTGTGAAGGCAGTCACCAGTAAAAATAAAATTAAAAAGTACATAAAAATCAATAAATATATTGTCAAAACCCAAAAAATGGTGAAACGGCAAAAATTTTTCATTAAAAATGTTAAACTGAATAGGGAAAGATTGAATTTATTGAAACAATTAGATATGTATTCATTTAATTTGGAGCAAAGCACTAGGAGATACCAAATTGACACAGAAACTCTGCAATCCAAACTTGACCACCTACAGGACAAATTGAGTTCAATGACTAGCAAATATAATACCTCTGAACACCTCATGAGGGAATATGTGTTGGCGATGAATGACCTGGTAAACTCTCAAAACAACAACTGTGAGCACTGTCAATCAACAACTAATGTGTGTACACCGGACCATTCATTGACAGCATTTAATACCACCTTGCAGCCATGTGTTGATTTGCATACTCCGGTAAAAAGTTCCATTAAAAAATGTAAAGAAAGTACTAATGATGTAGTTATGTTCTGTGATGAGATTGGAAAAGATCTAGGTCATTTATTGACAGATGAATACCCAGGACATAAAATAATAAACAATTGTATGCCTGGATGCTCTTTATATCATATTATGAATGAAATTATTAGATATAATTTTAACCCGGACACTATATTACTAATTTTAATAGGTAACAGAGGAAATTTAAACAAAGGGGAATTACTGCAATATTATACAACATTGTCTAACTTACACTTAAGAAAAATTGTACTGTTTACATTCCCATACAGTAAAAGTTTGCCACAGGAAGAAAATTACTTTAGATTTAATATTAATAAGACATTGCACAATCTGACATATAATAATGATCTATTTCATTTAATTGACATCAACAATTGTATTGATAACAAATTTCGTTTGACAAAAGATAGATATCTTATAGACAGGTACTATCTTTCAAGGTATTGTAAAAAACAGTTATCTATGTCCTTATCATATTATTTTTCTATTACAGCCAAGAATATAACTAAACAATTTGATTCGATTGGGCAATGCAATCCTAGATTCAGTACTTCTTTAAATAATTTGATCACAGTTGCTGGATCTGATTGTCATTTAAATTAGAGATTGAGACAATAGAGGCAACCTCTTGCAATTATTTAAGGAAGCCGGATAATAAATCAGATCAAAGTTGTAAAAATCATAACAGTATCAACCTGGTGCATCAAAATATTCAAGGACTTTTAAACAAAGAATTAGAAGTAGAGCTTTTCCTGAATTATAATAGTATAGATATTCTTTGCATAACGGAGCATTGGCTCAAAAGTCATCAGTACATTTTTAACTTTAGCAATCACCAGGTTGGTAGTACGTTCAGCAGAGTGAATGCTATACATGGCGGCGCATTAATCTTAGTAAACAATAATCTCAAATTTAAAGACCGCAAAGATATTGTAAGCCTGTCTGTTGAGCGGACGATTGAAATAGCCTGTATAGAATTGGAGCAGTTTGTCATATTAAGTGTGTATAGACCCCCTTCAGGGTTGTATGACTGTTTTGAGAAGGTTATGGATGAAGTGTTGCACAAACTTTGTAATTCAAAAAAGTCAGTTATTATATGTGGGGACTTTAACATTAATTTACTAGAAACTTCTGGATCAACTACTAAAATTATTAGCCTGTTCCGGTCATACAATCTTGAAAATATATTTTTGGAGCCCACTAGGATAACCCCCACCAGTGCCACTTGCCTAGATAACATATATACCGATGTTGTACCAACTCACAAGGCAATTATAAACCTGTTAGATTCAGATCACTGCGGGCAACTTGTCACTATTTCAAATGTAAACAAAAAAGTTATTAAAAAGGATATAATTGTTAACCCTAAAACCAAAGGTCGCTTGGAAACCTTTAAAAATAAACTTTTGTGTAAATTACCAATTTTGTCAAGCAATAATGACCCAAACCAACAATATAATGATTTTTTTAACACATACTGTAAACATTTTGATACAACATTTGTGCCCAAGACAATCTCGGTTAAAAGTAATGCTTCTTTCAACGGCTGGGCTACACTTGGAATTCATAAGAGTAGAAAGAGACTGTATGAGCTATATGAAGAGCGGACTTATATTAACACTGAAGAATTTAATCTTTATGTTAAAAATTATTCCAAATTATTTAAAAAGGTTTGTAGTATGGCAAAGTCACATTACTTGAGTTTAAAAATTAAAAATAGTACCAATGTGATTAAAACGACATGGAACATTATAAATAGTGAAACGGGAAAGACTTGCAACAGAGATAGTGACTACAGTCTTGCTATTGGAGATACTATTTTAAATTCAGATGATAAAGTTGCCACCGCCTTTGAGAGTTTCTTTGCTGACATTCCTGTATCTACAACTAAGTCACTAAACTCGTCACCTGCTGCTGCTGAGTCTTTGCTAAAAGAAAACGTTCCTGTTTGTGATTCCGAATTTAATTTTCAATATGTAACTAGTCAAGATATAGTTAAAACTTTTCATACGTTAAATGTTAAGAAGACCACCGATCTGTGGGGTCATTCAGTGGACGTAACTAAGTCCATTATAAACATTGTAGCACCATCTTTAGCCGTAATTTTTAATGATTGTATTGACCGTGGAGAGTTCCCTGATCTAATGAAATATAGTAAAGTAATACCATTGTTTAAATCGGGTAGTACATCAGACCCCACTAACTATAGACCTATTTCTGTACTACCAACCTTTAGTAAAATCTTTGAAAAACTTATATTAAATCAATTGCAAACATTTTTCAATAAGCATAAGTTACTGCATAATAAACAGTTCGGATTTACAAGGGGTCGTTCAACTACCGATGCTGGTGTTGAACTGTTAGGACATATTTATAATTCATGGGAGGACAAATGTGATGCTTTGGGCATTTTTTGTGATTTGTCCAAGGCATTCGATTGCGTTCTTCATGAAACATTAATCAGGAAACTCCACCACTACGGAATCCGGAACGCCTCTCTGGATCTTCTTACTTCATATTTGAGTGAGAGGATCCAGAGAGTGGATGTCAACGGTAAAAGATCTCTCGGATCTGTAATAAAAATGGGGGTACCCCAGGGTTCAATTCTTGGCCCTTTTTTGTTTCTTATTTATATAAATGACTTACCTCACCTCATAAAGGATAATCATGATAGTGCTGTTTGCAGACGACACTTCTCTTTTATTTAAACTTAAACGCCAGCAGCTAGTTACTGACGAAGTTAATAGTTCCATTGCAAAAGTAGTAAATTGGTTTAACTGTAATAATCTTCTCCTAAATGAAAAAAAAACGAAATGCATTAAATTTACTTTACCGCATGTTAGACAAGTGGAAACCCGTGTACAAATCAAGGATCAGGAATTGAAACCGGAAGATACCACAGTATTCTTAGGCATAACTTTGGATGCTAAACTTCAGTGGGGCCCCCATATAGACAAATTGTCAAAAAAGCTCAGCTCTGCAGCATTCGCCGTTAGAAAAATTCGTGAATTAACTGACTTAGAGACAGCCCGTTTAGTTTACTTTAGTTATTTCCACAGTGTAATGTCGTACGGTATTCTGTTATGGGGCAGTGCCGCGGAAATTCAAACAATTTTCATTTTGCAAAAAAGGGCAATTCGGTCCATCTATAAATTAAGTCCCAGATACTCCCTCAGAGAAAAGTTTAAAGAGATTAATATAATGACTGTGCCGGCTCAGTATATCTATGAAAACCTCTTGTACGCACATAAACATATTAATCTTTTTAAAAAATACAGTGATTTCCACAATATAAATACGAGGAATAAGGACAAATTCATGGTTCCAGCTACCCGGCTCAAAAAAATAGGGGGCACATTTCGATGTCAATGTATACGTTTTTATAATAAGCTTCCGAGTCCTATTCAAGCACTAAGTATAAATAAGTTCAAATTGTTTATAAAACGGAAACTGCTTCAGAAAGCCTATTATCATGTTAACCACTATCTTGAAGACAAAAAGGCTTGGGATTAAGCTGCTCCAATTGAATTTACTCACTGAATGTAGTTGTTATAGTAATGTAGAATGTATATATATATTTTTTTATTTGTTTTTTATATATATATTTTTTTATTTTTTTTTTACCACTTTGTCTGTTTTTGTTATTTATTCCTTTCTTTTTATACAATTTGACATTTTTTTAATTATTTTATGTTTACAAACTGACATTTATTTTTTATTTTTATACAATTTGACGTGGGTTACTTTGTGACTTCGATTTTTTTGTTATTTTTTATTTTTACAATTTGACATGTTCTATTCAATTTATTTTTAATTTTATAATTTGTGTACTTTAGCATTGTGAATGCGAGGACGAATGTGGGGAAGTTTTGTTTTTGACTTATAATAATTTTACTGTCTGACAATTTGAGTACTTTAAGCGGCCTACCCAAATGTCCTTTCTTTGGTATTGTTCGTCGTGTCGTTGAGCTCCTTGTGTTCTGAGTCGAGCTACACGATAACCGACAAATGCTTGCACTGAATGGACAGGTCCACTCAAATCTGTGTGGTTCTTTCCTCAAAAGACCATCTCAGACACCCGCATGGTCCTCGTATGACCTGAGCAAAACAATGTCTGGACTTTAAAAGAGACTGTGACCTCTGAGTTTGTTTCGGCTGTTTCTTCTCAGAGTAGTCAGGTACGAAACACCGGCCTCATCTAGCTTTAAAATATTGGTTATGACGTGTAAAAGTGTTTTTTTATGACCAACTTACAAAATAAATATCATTTATTTATCAACGGTGAAAATTTTATACCATTTATTTATTACTTAATAATTTTACTTTCACGCAGTTCTTCAATAATAGATATAATTTCGTTGTCTAATCCAGTGTTACCAGCGTCTCGAGATGCAATTAATAATTTTAACCTATCCACAAGTTCATTAGGATCATCCCAATATACAAAATCTATATTTTTTTTCCACAATTTTGTCAGGGGTAGCCCTTTCCCCTTTGCTTGACTGTTTTGAATAGTATTCGGCAGTTTGAAAAGAGGTTTTATAACTTGCAAATATTTTTGCCCCTTATTACTTTTAATTGGTTTGTTCGAATCAAAGTCTCGACGATGTGCGTTTGTAGCAATCAACATCATTTTATAATTCTGCATATCAGACTCTGTAACTGTGCTTAAATCTACGTCCTTTTTCAATAATAATTGTTTCAGTCCTGGAGTACTGCGATATTTCCGTCCAGTAACGGTGATGTAATCATCGCTGATCGATATGACAGCAGAACCTAACATCAATTGTCCTCGCTCCGCTCGAACACCAAATGGAATATCTGTTAGTGCTTCTGTAGATACTGACCAGGATGATGTATTACGCTCTTGATTATTGTCTCCTAATGATTGGTACGACTCATCACTGTCGGTATCACAATCATTTTCTTCTAGGTCACTATCTCCTTCGTTATTAGAACTGTCTTTCTGTAAAGCATTGTTTTTGAACGGAACTTTTGTTTCTTCAACTTCTTTAGATCGCAAGAGGTCAGTTTGCTTATTGGTATTAGCTATAAAATTGAGAGACTCTGTTACAGGTCGAAAAACTGATTCCAATGCTTGCTTATTTTCAGTCTCCAAATCTCGCATCTTTCGTACTTTTTTCTTTACAGCTTCTGCAGCATCAACAATTTGCCTTTTCAGTGATTTTTCCATTATTACGATTTTGCGGACTATAATAGTTATCGATGAAGAGTTGGCCAAGGAATAATGATATCATGTAAGTACCATGTCTTAAATATTTGTATTTCTAATCAAAGACTACGAAAGTGTCAAATTTATTTCTATAGCATCCGTTATTTTTGTTGCAATCTTTATTAATTACAACATAATTAAAGGGCTCACTCCATATTTTAGAACACATTTCACGAAATTCAATCCATGCCATATCAGTATTAACATGTTCTTCATAAACATGCCTCAAGTTAATATCATCTTGTTTGAATAATATAATTAAGTTAGCATTATCTCTTACTAACTGTTTAGGGATTTTGCTATATGTTTGATTGAGATAAAAACAGTCAATGTGTTTGTGCCTTCCCATTGCGAAATAATCACGCATGTTAGTTTGATTCTCGCAAGCAACGTCATCAAATATAATCACAGAGTTGGGTTTTGCGTTCTGAACGTTAATAACTTCCTCATTCCCTTGATATTTGTGGAATGAGATAATTGGTACCTGTTGTAAAACTTTTTCTAAAAAAATGTACTTTGGTTGGTGTAAGGTTTTTGAATAGACATAAACATTTTGAAACCGTAAACCATTTTCATGTATAAGGAGTCCAATAAGTAAATTGGTTTTTCCACAATTCGATGGTCCACAAATGATGCATCGGACTGAATTAGGTAACAATTCTCCATGGCGCGAACTAGTTTTACGAAAATCATCGCAAATTGTGCTTACTTGCAACGATTGTGGTTGTTTAACAAATTTCATGATTACTGTTGTCAACGAACTGATTAACAATGAGCAAAAGTTTACTACAAAAATATTTTTAAACCTACCTACTTTTTATTTCGCGTTCATTTATGCGAAGTGAGATTAACTCGAACAATCGTTGGTCGAGTAGAGAGTCGAGTCGATTACCGATTATTGGGCGTTCTAGACCACTTTCGGCAGCGAGGCGAAGGTACTCGCCGAGCGATTTGCCGAAAGTGGTCCAGAATGCCCAATAATATACTACTCCCGCACACTAGTGGGGATCTTCCGGCTCGAGGCAGGATCCTCTTCAGACGACGAGATGTCGTCCCGGGAGCGCTTCAGGAACTCGTTCCTCCTGCTGGCGCTCCCCTCATCCCTCCTCGCTGTGCTTCCAGAGCCTATGCTCTGGAAGCTCGTGGCGTCTGATGCCGAGTCGGACTCCGACCCGAGCATCAGCGCCGTCTCCTCGCTTGGAGCGGCACTCTGTGCCCGCTCGATATTCGGTGCCGGTGAGGCGGACGTGCTGGACAAGTCCAGCGACTCCACCTCACGGGCAAATGAGCCACCCTGGCTCGCTGCGGCGACTGCCGGTGTTTTGGGGGTTTTTTTGAAAAAATTATCCATTTTTGATCCCACGAGTACTTAAAATTATCCAACCATCCAACCAATATAAGGGGTTCGCACTAACGGCTGATTTTCCCCACAGCTACCCGTCAACCAAGCTGTCAACCTCCCTCGCGGTGCGCCGCCGCTTGGAGGTTCGGGGTAATTTTTTATAGAGGTATTCTTCCTCGCGGCCCGGGCGGTTAAGCCAAGGCCCTCGACCCCCGTCGAAAGTCATAGACATGATCATGACAATCTTCGGGGCTACGAGAATAGCGGTGGCAAGAGGAGGCGGAAGTGCAAGGCCTCCTCCTGCCTGCCCGACGGCAGGGTAAGTGCACGCCGGGCCCGCTCTTACTCCAAAACCACTGTGCCCTCTGCTGATCAGAGGGACACGCGGTGGAGCGACGTGACAGGACATTGGCATACGGGCAAAAAGACCCCTTGCGGGGAGTTCTTGTCCGTACCCCGGGGCGCACCGTCCCGAGAAACTGGGCTTCCCCCCGGACGTATCCGGAAAGGAACTTCCAGTCCTCGGGCACTCGAGGAGGTTTCCTGTCCTTAGCACCCCAATATAGACTAACATATATGAAAACTGGGCAGTTCTGATAATATTACATACATACGGGTCCAATTGATAACCTCCTTTTTTTTGAAGTCGGTAAAAACAGGATATGAATGATGAAACACGTAGGGAGTCATTTTTAAATAATGTCGCAAATCTTCAAAGTTTACGTAATGAATTTCAAAGCGTATTAGACGCCTTCAATACGTGTTTTATAAAAGTGGATCCTACTGCTATTATAAGTTACCAATCTCCGATTTCGTTTGAGGAGCAGTACTGTCGGGCTCAACGTGTCGTAAATTCACTTAAAATAGAACAATCTCAAATAAAGGAAACGCCAAAGAATAATTTCCCAAAATTACCTCGTATCGATTTAGTTTCGTTTGATGGCGATATTCGTAATTGGTCGCTGTTTTATAATCAGTTTAAGCGCGTAGTGCATGATAACACGCAACTATCTGACTCGGAGCGCATTCATTTTCTTGTTAGGAAGCTGACTGACAGCGCCGCTTCTTTGTGTGCAGGGATACCACCTACACCTGAGAATTATAAAATTTTGTGGAACTCGCTCGTAGATAAGTATGATGATCCGCGTTTTCTCGCCGCGTCATATTTAAATCAACTATTAGAATTTAAACCTATACCTGTTACATCTACAACCGGCTTAGAGTCATTAGTAAACACATTTGATACCGCCGTTAGGGCGCTCAAGCAGGTACATTTGGGAGATCTTGCGGACTTTATTTTGTTACATCTCGCATTGCAAAGGTTAGACTCCGAGACAGTTAAGTTATTCGAAATGAGTCATCGCAAAAAGGTCATACCTTCTTATGAGGATTTAGTTGAATTTGTTAAAGAACAAGATAAAATAGTACGCTCCAGTCCTTTGGTTTCCAAGCCTCAACAAGATGGCCAAATTAAAAACTTGTCTAATTCAAAACCAAAATCCACAAAGGTTTTTGTCGCTCAGACAGCCGATAGGTAATTGTATTTTGTGTAAGTCAGACCAACATAATAAATTATATTTGTGTTCTGATTTTACAAAAATGACCCCTCACGAAAGATTTGATTTTGCGAAATCTAATGCGTTGTGCATTAATTGTTTAAATCGTGGGCATAAGGTCTCATCGTGTTCTTCAAAAATTGCTGTCGTCATTGTAAGTCGAAACATCATTCAATCTTGCATTTTAGTTCATCTGATTCGCAAAATAATGCGTCAAGTTTGTCCGCTGTCGCTACCGCTCCCGCTACCTCTCAACAGGATGACCGCACCTTAAGCGTTAGCTTAGTGGAATCTAGTTCGCCATTGAGTAACAATAATACGTCTGTTTCTGGTGTTGCCCGTGACCTTTTTGATAACAGGTGTTTGACTACTTTGTTGAGTACTGCAAAAGTAAAGGTTTTAGATAAACATAATCGTGTGCATTTCGTGCGATGTTTGATTGATTCCGGATCGCAGAGTGATTATATCACAGCTTCGTGTTGTAAACGTCTATCGTTATTTATTTCGAATAAAAACCGGTTTGTTGAAGTTCAAGGCATCGGTGGTGCATCTCAACGTATATTGGGCATGACCAATGTTCTGTTTACATCTCGTTTTGACGCTAGGACACAGTATAACTCGCAGTCATTTGTAGTTGACAAGATTACGTCACAGCTACCAGACGCTTTCACCTGTGGCCTTCGATACTGTAGAACATAGTATCTTATTAGATAAATTAGAGCATTATGGCATAAGAAAAAATGTCTTGAAATTATTTAGTTCATATTTATGTAACAGAAAACAGTATGTAGAAATTAAATCAGTTAGGGAAGGAGTGGAACAAATTAACAAATCCAAATTGTATAATGTAACCAGAGGTGTTCCTCAAGGCTCAGTGTTGGGTCCTATTTTATTTATAATATTTGTAAATGATTTGTCTGAATACATAAAAAATATTTTCCCGGATACTAATTTGGTAATATTTGCTGATGACACTAGTGCTATAGTAGCTGCTGATGATATGGATACCCTAGAGCACAAACTAAACACCCTACTAGCAGCCTGTGAAAAATGGTTTTCGATGAATAATTTGAAATTAAATGTTAATAAGACCAAATGCATGCTATTTAGATCTACAGTTAGAAACAATGCTTCTGTAAATGTGATATCCTTAGGAAAAAAGATTGATATAGTGGATAATCTTAAATTTTTAGGGGTCCAAATTGATTCTCTTCTCAACTGGAAGTCAGAACTTTCTTCAATCACGAGTACAATAAGCAGTGCGTGTTACGCCATCAGATCTCTTAGAGACATTTTATCAATTGCTCAACTTCGTACAGTTTATTTCGCCTTAGTTGAGTCTAGGCTTAGATACAGTGTTCAATTTTGGGGAAACAGTTATAAATATAACATGGAAGCTGCCTTTGTTTTGCAAAAGAGAGCACTGAGAACTATTCTACGTATAGATCAGACAGAATCATGCAAAGAACATTTTGTTAAACTAAAAATCTTAACATTACCATGTCTCTATATTTTAGTTCTTCTAACTCATTTACATAAGAACCTAAGCAGGCTAGAGACAGATGTTGAAAAAGAGAAGAGGCTAGAGACTCGGAGAAAAGATCTTCCGACTATCTTACAAGCAAAGCTCAACGTTGTCAAACACTCGTCACTAGTACAGTCGGTCATTCTTTTTAACAAATTACCTGTAGAATTGAAAAGTATTCAGAGTGTGAACATATTTAAAAATAGACTGAAAACATTATTAACTGGAAAAGCTTATTATAGTATTGACGAATTTTGTAAAGATAAGAATAATTGATCAATTATTTATTTGAATTTAATCTTGACATTTTAATCATTTGTAACGACGAATTTAGTAAAGATAAAAATAATTAATTAATTATTTATTTGAATTTAATCTTGACATTTTAATCATTTGTAACGACGAATTTAGTAAAGATAAAAATAATTAATTAATTATTAATTTGAATTTAATAACTTGACATTTAATCATTGGTTACAAATTTAATAATCGCAAAAAGCAAATATCCATCTGTTTTGTTTTGTTTTGTTTTGTATGCATTATTTGGTTTATATTAGTGTAAAATGTATAGGTACCTACTACTCATGTTTCGACACAAATGTATGTTTGTTATGAAATAAATAAATTGAAATTGAAATTGAAAATTGTCCGCGGCTCATTCCAATATATTGGTTTACAATTTTCACGCGTTGGCGGCGCACGACCACTATATTGGTCATAGTGCCGCGTCGTCACATTATTGCATAATCCTTTATTCCTCTGTGTCTGTGTATCGGTTTTCTCTTTTCTATTCGAACTATCGAGAATACCTGCCTTAAAAACATGCAACACTGGCGGTCAAAAAAATGTCTATGGTTAAGAAATTAATTGTCAATGTCATCGACGTCACGCGTAAAACGACAGACGCGACGCGCTACGTAAATCTATACATATAATAAATCTGTAGAAGGGTCAATTCTGTACATTGAAAATATTGAAAAAATAAATAGCGGGGGTGTTGCTGGATCGATACCAAACCCAAATATGTGATTAAAAAAATTTTTGTCTGTCTGTCTGTCTGTCTGTCTGTCTGTATGTGCAGGCATCACGTGAAAACTAACGGTTCGATTTCGATGAAACTTGGTATAATTATACCTTATTATCCTGGGCATAAAATAGGATACTTTTTATCCTGGAAAAATAATATATTATATTATTATTATTATTACCCGCAGTGGATTCAGCGCCGTAACCTGTTGCGCCGAAAGTCGGATTTGGCTTGAACCGTTTGCGGCACACGCGGGCCACGCCTCCCCGACTCCTATATAAGGAGCCGCGTTCCGCGCCGCGCGATGCATATAAATTCTGAATTTTGATGCGAGCGGACGTGTCCAGTGTGGCGAGCGGTCGTCCGTGGAATTAATATTGTATGCGTGTCATTTTAAACCGTGCTTTTCAGCGAGACCTTTTTGATTACTGTTCCGATCAGTTATTTGTAAATACAAGGTCGGAATTACTATAAAAAAAATACTTACTACAGAACGCGAGCTCAACAGCAGTAGCTCAATAGAGGGATCTCCTTAATTATTATAGGCTTAGCCGTATTTGGGTCCAATATATTTATAAGATGTCATTGTCAGAGTTACTCAAAATGGAGAAATAAACCATCCACGCGAAGACCGACATCCGCGCGGACGGAGTCGCGGGCGGAAGCTAGTAAATAATATTTTTGCTAACGGGTGAGTATTATTGGTTAAATTACTGATTTATTGGTTAATTATAATATAGATAATGTGTGTGCAACGGGGTTTTACCCAGAGGTGAGTATATTTCAATTTCTGAGTGATTTTCGGTGCCGTGTATGTCGCAACAAACTTTTGTCGGAACGCTTTCGTAGTGTTTTTGATAATTTTGACCAATTTTGTGTAAAAAGTAACAACTATCGCATTGAATAGTTACTCGATAATAGTTTTCAAGCAAAACATATACGCAATCGACAAAAATTATGATAAGATTATAGTTTTTGTTCACCGTTCGGCGAAAAACCTAAATTCAATGAACTGTCAAGATGGTAGCCACCGTAAAGCTAGGATCATACCGTGATCACACCGGAGAAATTTCGCAACGGTCATCGGTCGATTTTTTTTTTGTTTTGTTGTTTTCATTTTTTTTTTTTTTTTTTGAACTGTTTGTTTTGAAAATGTTGTTGGAATGTTTTTTGAAGATTTTTTTTTTGTTTTTTCTAAATGTTTGTTTACTTTGCTTTCAATTTAGAAATGGATGCTAAGCACGTGAAGCGTGGTGGTGGAGGTCGTGGGCGTCCACGCGGCACGCGTGGGTCTGCTGGGCGCGCATGCGGGAGCCGACGCTCCTTGGACTTCAACGAAATGTTTGTGCTTTTTTCTGTTTTTTATTTATTTATTATATTTGGTTACCTATTTTAGATCCTTACCAAAATGTTATCTTTTACAGCGAGTCGGAATTATCATCCCAGCACGCTTCTCCTCCTCCTTCTTCTCCTCCCTCGGAAAATGAGCCGACGCAGGAAGTAAAACGTTTATTTGAAATTTAATTATGTGGGTTGTTTTCATTTTTTACCCGACTGCCGAGGGAGAATAATTTTTTTGAAATTCGTTCAAAACCCTTTATTTTGATACCAAACTCGATATGTTTGGGAGTTTTTTTGTAAACGCGCTATGTGGTGCCGCCATTTTGTTTTTTATTTTATTGAATTGACCCAGTGACATTCTGGCTGCTAAGACAAATCTAACGACATATAATTTAGCAAAATCGGTCCATCTGTGTAGACGGTACCAACGAATATTACTTACATACATTGGAAAAACATTACCCTCTTTTTTTGCAGTCGGGTAATAAAAAATCATTTGCATTCATCCTCCCATTGAAACCGGGATTGGGACCTGTGACTCTTCAATAATATTTGTATCACACATGTTTTTGCAAACAATAGCTTTTAACCTGTGATGACATGTGTATCCAGTGTAACCCGGGCTTTATGGGTGTCACGTGACACTGATTTGTCAATACTCCCGATTTGTGATAGTTCTTTACTTGTATTTTTTTTCGATGGCTATTGAATAACATGTGTGATACCTCATTGGAAAGGGCATTTCTTGTAAAATATAGTTAGATTTATTGTATTTTCTTTACTAAAACTTCACTGAACAAAAAAGACAAGAAATGTTAAGTACGATTTTACGTGAGTTGGAATTCTTTCAATCAATCCCATGTATTTCTGTATTGAATAGACCTATACACTTAATATTTACGCATAAGTTCCTCTATGAACGTAGCTTTCAGATAGTAACTATACTTTTAAGTTTCGTGAAACTGTTTAGTCGTAATAATTTATTTAATTTTGTTGAAAAATTTTTCACCGTCGGCAAATGTGTTGTGCCAGTTTTATGTCTGTAAATAAATATTTTTTCACTATGAGGTGTGTTTTTATTTTTTTTTCGTATGAAGATAGAACCCTTCCACCAATAAAAGCCATAAAATATATATGGTATCGATTTACTTTTTGAAATAATAATGTTTAAAGTTCACATAATGTTTTTTTTTCTACCATAGTCAGTATTTACCAATTAATATAAAAAAAATTAGAGACGAAATGTCAACGAACACTTAACACGACCCGAAAGGGACATTCATAAGCTCTAACAAAAATATAACTTGAGATTACGACCGTCGCCAACGAGTAAACAAAATCTGGCGCGTGGCGTTACGTCATCGCCCGCGATGACGTGCGCCGTTGGGCGTCGGGGAATTTCGATGTTCTGGCACCGTTGACCGGTTCATTGATGTAAACGCACTTCATTACTTAGATAATTTACCGCTTGCTGATGATGAATATCATTCACCCGGACAAATTGACATGCTTTTAGGTGTCAATTCATATTGCAAAATTTTGTTATTTAATAAAATTAGATAGTCCTGGTAACAATTTGCCTACAGCAATCGAAACTAGTTTAGGATATATTTTAATGGGAAATGCACCCACCCTACTTTCACCTCGGTCTACTCGTTCATTCTGCGCGTTTACACATGAGCAAATTAATAATAATAATAATAGTTTATTTATTTCAGACTTGTAGTCCATACATTTCAAATAACATAATAATAATACCTAAAATTAAAATAATCAGCTTAAACAAAAATTAAAAATTATACAATAAAATAAAATAAATTAAACGTAAATAATCAAAAATGCACAAAATTAAAATTACAATTATATAAATCAAAATAATAAACATTCCCACAATCAATTACAGTAATTAGACGTACACAATTTTCACAATAATGTCAAAAAATACGAGGAGAGGCGCTAACATGAAGCTGCATCCACCTGTGTATCAGGGACAAGTCCCACCGCTCGGACAACACCCTCAGGAGACTGTTCGAGCTGCCACGTAGGCGACTTAATAGTGAAGCGCTTCGCTTCCTTATGATCGCGAAAAAGTCGTCCGTTCTCGCCTCAGCAAACATAGTCGAAGCACTACAAAACCGTGGAAGCCCTAACAGTATCCTGAAAGCATTGTTGTACTGCACGCGCAGTGCGCTATAAGTCCGCTGCGTAAAGTTAGCCCACAGGCTGCACGTGTAAAACGACTGACAGTACGCCTTAAATAATGTCACCTTTACAGGCCTAGTACACCGCGCAAACCTGCGAGCCAACATATTACACCGGACAGATAGCGCCCTGCGCTCCCGCTCAATGTCCAGATTGTCACACAAGTCATCAGAGACCCAGTGGCCCAGATACTTGAATTTCATCACCCGGTTTAAAGGGATGCCACAAAGAGTGACAGGAGGTACACACGAGTAACTTTTGCTACCGGCCTAAAATATTATAAATTCACTCTTCTTCGCATTTTACCTGAGCCCATGGGCCTCCGCATACGACTCACAAATGCGCAAGAGTCTACGCAATGCACCAATCGACGGGCTCAGCAACACCATATCATCCGCGTAGCTGATATTGTTTATACACACTCCGTCTATAGAACACCCAATATTAGTGTTGCTGAGCTCAACAATCAGACGGTTCATGTACAGGTTAAAGAGACGAGGCGAGGATAGACCCCCCTGCCTCACCCCGCATTCCAACCCGAACATGTCCGACCGCGCACCTGACCATCTAACAGTATTCTGTTGCTTACTATACCAGTACCTAAATAATGATATGATCTCGTGTGGCACATCTGTTTCAGACTGTAGCTTCTGCCACAGTTTGTCGTAACACACCAGATCAAACGCCCTTGAGAGATCCAAAAAACACGCATAGACCGGCGTCTTTCTGACCGTGTAGTACTGGACAGTCTGCTTGAGACAGTAGATAGCACTCTCAGTTGACAAACCGGTTCTGAACCCAAAGTGAGCGTCATGCAAGTGTACGTGCTTTTCTAACTGTTGGTCAAGCAAACTATCCAGCACCTTAGTGATAACAGTCGCAAGCGATATCGGTCTGTAGTTAGACAAATCTGATGTATCACCAGTCTTATCCTTAACAATTGGCACTACTACTACTGTGTTCATTAATTCATCAGGGAGATAGCTAGGACTAACACGTAAGTTAAACAGTAGTGCAAGGACTCTTGGCAGGTGTACTCCCGCATACTTCAAATGCTCAATGCTAAGACTATCATGACCTGGAGACTTACCTCTTACTATCCTCTTAATAATGCGAGCCACATCCTTGGCGGAGAATCTAATAGTAACATCTCCAGGACAATTCTCAGCAGCGAGCACCCGCGACGCGGGCCCGAGCGGTGACATCACATTAAAATGCCGTTGAAAAGCGCAGGCTATGTCCCGTGGCTCATTCACACCACCAACGCTCACCGGAGCACTCGACCTTGGATTAAGTCTATGTGAGTGCTTCCAAAAATCGCCAAAATTCTTATTCAAATGATGTTCCGCAACGATGTCCATCTTTACTTGACTTTCATTATTTTGACAGAACTTTAACTTTTCTTTAAAAAATTTCCTTGATTCACACATATTTTTGTAGTCATCTCCGGATTTAGGACGTCCATTGGACACCCATTTCCGAAAACAAAGTCTCGCTCTCCGATGAGCGTCACTAACATGCCTATTCCACCCTGTTACATACTTAATATTGTTGCGCTTAGGTACGATACAGCTCCTTTTAGCGGCCTCAGTCAAAACATTTACAATATTATTATACATGTCGCAGAACCAACACAGAAGCACAATAATTCACAATAACGCTGTAGGGTTCGCCTAGTATCTCCACTTATTTGTATCACTGGCTCGTCAATGCACACACAACAACTGTCACCACGTCCACCCGCGCCTACGGCTCCCGTGACACTGACGTAGCGACATTGCCCATGAGCACACGAGACAGTGTTGCCACTATTTGCATACACTACATCCCTTCCTTATTAAAAAGCAAACAATTATGATTTAACGCATTTATTCATCCAAACTGAATCAACATAACTATCAATTGAAATCTTTTTAGAGTCAGTCTTCATCTTCCTCATTTGATTCGTTTCTCTGTCCTGTCCCATCGTCCTGGTCCTTGTCTTTTACCGCTGTCCATTTTCCTTCGACTCTTTTCAGGTGTACCACATTTCTTCGTAGTATCTGTCCTGTTTGGTCGTTTCTAACTGTGATGTCACCGTCTTTAGTTTTCTCAACCGTATGTGGCGTTGGATCATAATTAGGGCATAATTTGTTTCCTTTTTCCATGCTTTTTACATATACTTTATCTCCTTCATCAAGGCAAGATTCTCTTGCACCTCTTCTCTTATCACTATATTCTTTCCCTTTTTCTTTTTGAATTTTGTCTTTGTCCCTTACTTCGTCATCAACTCCTTCATTGTCCAATTTGTCAATAGATGGAATCTTATCTCTATTCTGACGATTAAAGAATAGTTCCGATGGTGATTTACCAGTTGTTGCGTGGGGTGTACTATTATACATAATAAGATATTCCCACAAACTTTCTTTCATATCTTTTTTTTCTAAGTAACTAATTTTTAGGCGTTTTAATATATCCCTGTTTTGCCTTTCAACTTCACCATTTTGTTGCGGCCAATATGGCACTGTGTTGTATATCGTGATATTACAGTCCCTACAAAACGATCGAAACTCGTCACTCACAAATTGTCTTCCATTGTCTACGGTTATTGATACAGGATAACCCAATCTGCTGAAAATTTCCTTTAGTAGTTTTATAATTTGAGCACTAGTTATAGGCTTTGTCATTTTAATCTCTTTGTAGCGACTGTAGTAATCTACCACGACGAGTATATATTCTTGATTTGGCAAAGGACCAAGTAGATCCATTGCGACGTCCATCCAAGGAGCTATAGGAAGTTCTCGTCTTTTCATTGGTGTTGGTGGATTCGGCATGCCTACCAAAGTACAACTTTTGCACGACTTTACGAAATTTTCGACATCTTTGTCAATACGTGGCCACCACACTTTTGAACGTAACCGTCCCTTCATAGCTACGATGCCTGGGTGGCCTTCGTGTGCAGCATCAAGTACATCTTTACGTAAGTTGAGAGGTATCACTATCCTCTTGCCCCTTAGTAATATATTGTCATAAAAACAAAGTTCGTTTTCAATTATTTTGTAACATTTTACGTCTTCCTCCCAATGTTGATCGTAGACTCCTTTCCGAACCATAAGTATTTCTTTGTCGTTGCTAGAATGTTCGACTATGTCTTTCATTGGGATGGCTCTAGGCCGAGACTGTTCTATGATTTGGTGAACATGGTAATCTTCCCCTCTAAGTGTATCCTTTTCTGAAAGCACACACAGTCGCGACAAGGGATCGGCGATGTTAGTTTTACCTGGTTTGTAAATCACTTTATATTTGTAAGATTGTAGCCTAAGCACCCATCTTTCAATCCGGGCACATGGCTTAGATTTTGGCCCAAATAGTATTTCTAATGGTTTGTGATCTGTGATAAGATCAAATACTTTTCCAAAGAGGAATATGTGAAAGTGCTCTACAGACCAAACAAGGGCTAACGCCTCCTTCTCAGTTTGGCTATACTTTCTTTCACACTCAGTCAATGTTCTATTCCCGTAGGCGATTATTCGTGGTCCATTAGCATCGACTTGAACCAAAACAGCACCAAGTCCAACTGGACTGGCGTCTGCTATAACTTGGGTCTCATCTTTTACATCATAATAGCCCAATGATTGTATACGGCACAGCACTTCTTTCAAATCTTCAAATGCTTTGGCCTGCGTGTCACTCCAAAATTGACGAATGTCAGCGTTCTTTCCAAGCTTTTTGCGAAGTAATTCTTTTAATGGCTCAGTCCTTGTAGCAAGATTTGGTATCCACTTGTTAACATAATTCACGAGACCCAAAAAGCTTTGCAATTCTTCAATTGTATTTGGTACTCTGAAACTCCTGATACTATCAATGTATTTGTTCAGTGGGCGTACACCGCTCGGGGTCAGTTCATGCCCTAAGAAATTTACTTTATTGACTTTAAATATGCATTTGGTTTTATTTAGCAAGACGTTGTGTTTCTTTAGGACATCGAGCACTTTATTAAGTCTAGAATCATGTTGTTCCTCATCTTGACCATAAACCAATATGTCATCAATAAAATTGACAGCTCCATCGCATTGAATTAAGACCTTTTCTAAAACCTTTTGGAAGATTTCTGGCGCGCAGTTGATCCCGAACATTAATCTTTTATATTGATACAGGCCTTTTGCTGTTATAAACGTAGTAATATACCGACTATCTGGATGCAGTTCCAGCTGATGGAATGCATCCTTAATATCTAGTTTGCTAAAATATTTAGCTTTGCCTATTTTCGGTAATAGTTGGTCCATGCATGGTAATGGGTGGTTTTCTCTCATGATAGCATTGTTTGCATCTCGCATGTCTACGCAAATCCGCAGATCGCCGTTTTCTTTTACTATAGGAACCATACGAGATACCCATCTTGAAGGTCCATGAACCTCTTCGATTATATTACGATCAAGAAGATCTTTGATTTTCCGCTCCACTTTTTCCTCTAGTGGTATGGGTATCCTTCGATAGGGCTGGGATACTGGTTTAACAGTGGTGTCGATGGGAATCTCAATTGACACATCTTTGAATTTGGGAAAGGTCGTACCCGTTGCCTGGTCTTCAACCGTGTTGATCCCAACTCCAATTTTTAAGACGCCCATTTTTACTGCTGTGTCTTTTCCGAGTAAGTCTCTTGTCCCTCCTGCTATGACGTAAACAGTAGCGTATTCTTTATGATTGTTAATTTCGATCGTAGTTTCAAAGGATCCCTGAATATTAAGAGGTTTTGTACTTCCATACCCAAATAAAATTTTTTCAGGCTTGCTGGTTTGACTCTTAATGAGAACACCTTGATTTTTCAAAGATTCCCACGTCTCTTGAGTTATTAAGTTAACCTTGCAGCCCGAATCAATGAGCATATTTGTATTGACGCCACCTAATAAACAATCCACAGTCGCATCATCATCTACATTGAATACATAATCTACTTCTACTTTCTTCTTTTTATTTTCATTTTGATATTGATGTTTTTCGTTTCTATGTGAGCCTTCAGATTTCCTATTTTCTTCAAACTTCCTCTTCACCGGTCCTTTTGTGGATTTGCAGTATTGACGAAAGTGCCCACCTTTTCCACAACTGAAGCATGTTATCTTTTTGGCTGGACATTCACTATCATCTGATTTGTGTTTACTGCTTCCGCATCTTCCACAACATTTCTTTTCATTCCTGTTATTGTTTTTTCCACGTTGTCTGAATCCTTCCCGATGAACGGCATTAATTTCGTTGCTTTCTGTTCCTTGTTTCTTGTTTTCATAATTTTCTAACTGGCTGTTCACTACTTCTAGTGTATTGGCTTCAGTCACTATTTTTTCTAGAGTAATGCTGTCTCCAATGGTTAAAATTTTCTTGCGTAGTTCAGCCGATGTACACTTTTCCGTAATTTGATCGATCAAATGTTCTTCCTTTTTGTCAAAATTGCATTTATCAGCTTGCTTTCTGAGTCTTACCAAAAATCTTTCAAATTTTTCTCCATCTTCTTGTTTGATAAGCCTAAACATATGCCGTTCATATACTCTATTTTGTTTTGGAAGAAAGAACTCATCGAGCTTTTCAACAGCGACTTTAAACACATCAACACCATCTTCATCTGATGCATCCAAATGAGCTCCGGGCAGGTTATAGTATATTTCTTGAAGGCCTGTTCCGCCAAAATGCAGTAACGTTGCTCTTTTCCTTCCAGGAGATTTGATCTCGGTAGCATCAAGATATATAAGTAACGCCCTCTTCCATTTTTCCCATCTACTCCCTATAGATGCATTGTCACCATCTACGTCTAGTACCTCAAGGGGGGGCAAGGGGTGTGCCATCGCAGTTACTCCGGCTCCGATGGGGCGACCTGTAATGACGTTTAATTTTGTCATGTTTTCCAATTTAATGGGGGCTTATTGCCAAATCACAATTTCCAATTTAATGGGGGCTTGTTGCCAAAAAAAAAAAACTATTTCCAATTTAATGGAGGCTTATTGCCAAATCAATATTTCCAATTTGATGGAGGCTTATTGCCAAAACACTATTTCCAATTCAATGGAGGCTTATTGTCAAATCAATATTTCCAATTTAATGGAGGCTTGTTGCCAAACAATATTTCCAATTTAATGGAGGCTTATTGCCAAAACACTATTTCCAATTCAATGGAGGCTTATTGCCAAATCAATATTTCCAATTTAATGGAGGCTTGTTGCCAAACAATATTTCCAATTTAATGGAGGCTTATTGCCAAAACATTCGTATGATCATTAATATAATTATGTAATAACCATACAGTCTCCATGTATTTTTTTTTTTTTTTTTTTTTTGCCGTTATCAAAATCCAAAGACGAACGAGACGAAGTCGCGAGGAAACACTTTGTATGTATGCGCGTTTTTAACCATTAACCCTATTTAGCTCTGGAATTAATGGTAATTCAAATTATTTCCGTCACGTAAACAAGCCATATAAGTATTATGTACATCTCTACTAATAATATATAATACAATAATTAGGAAAAATAAAGGACGGACAATGCGTACCTATCCATCATTATAACAGGTTCCACGGTGCACCGCCCGACGCGACGCAGTCTTATATTTGTGTACCTACCTACTTGCAATTGTTACGACCGCAGAGATGTAATGTAAACAAAACTTATTACGAGGCAATTTTACTAAACGGCACCAACCTCCTGATTAACGGTACGGTAATTATATAGGTAAAAGGAAAGTAGAAATAAAGTAAGATCACTCAGCATTGCGGTTTTTTTTTTCAAATTTGTATTGTGAACCCACAATCCGAATCACTTATTGTAAAAATAAATTAGTTAACGTTTGATGATGCAGAATTTAAGTTTTTTTTTTTTTTTTTTTACAATTAAATTCTTACCTTTTTTCTCGTCGCCACTTGTAGGGTTCGCCTAGTATCTCCACTTATTTGTATCACTGGCTCGTCAATGCACACACAACAACTGTCACCACGTCCACCCGCGCCTACGGCTCCCGTGACACTGACGTAGCGACATTGCCCATGAGCACACGAGACAGTGTTGCCACTATTTGCATACACTACAAACGCCATCTATTGTCATTGCCGAGGAATCAAAACAGAAGTACAATTTGGAATCTCTATGGATTATTGTTAATTTAGAATAACGCCATCTATTATCGTTAGTGTGGAATCAAAACAGAAACTCAATTTAGAATCTTTATTGATTAGTGTTAATTTAGAATAACGCCATCTGTCTTTCATTGGAGGAACTATGAAGTTAGATTTGACAGATAACGTTTAGGAATGCCAAGTGTAATAACATTTGGGGATGCTTAGCGTGGAGTAATGGCAACACCGAGCGAATAGTCGAGTCGAATATCGATTCAGAAGTTTAATCAGGTATTCGACGTTGACAGGTACTGACGTTGACAGATATGTTGGCGAGCCTGTGTGGGGTAGGCCACTTGGACGGACAGTTGAGTGAAGTGAACACTTTGAATCGGTCCGTCAAGCTGGGTAGACATCTTGGTCACGCCACGTCGTCCACGATAAACTTCCCGCGTTCCTAAGTTTTTAATCGAGCCATATCTCGGACATCCTTGATTATTTTGTATTCAGTGTGTGTTAGCAAGTAATTAAAAGTGTTAACGAAGGTTTTGTGAGTGTTATTTTCGATATAGCGACCCTTCTGATATCGATTCTTCGATATCAGAAGCGAGATGGACCACGACGACCCACGTGTTCGAAATAAAGACTATAGTGATGAAAAATGGATGTGTTTGTTGGGACAACAGAACCGCAATTTTCTAACACTGATCCAAGCCGTGAAAACACCTATTTCGTCGTCAAATGGCTTTCGTTTATCGAATTTCGATCCTGAGAAACAAGATGTGGATGCACGTGCTTGGGTGACGACTACAGAGATGTGCTTGATGGACCAAGACCAACATGGCGCCCCGCTTATGGTCGCTATAAGCCGCGCCTTGAAGGCAGGAGCTTCTACCTGGCTATCTACCGTGTCGTTTCCTGGGATGACATGGACCGAATTTAAGAAGTAAGCTGATGGACACGAAGGGAAGACCTACAACACCTACAGCATCATCAAGCCAAGTGACGCAGCAGCCGGCATCGAAGACCTTGGTGTGCTTCAAATGTGGCAAGCCAGGTCACATAGCCGAGTGGTGGTGGCTGTGGCAGCGGATCAGTCGACGGCACGGCGCGACGCGACGCGTCGATATCTGAGTTGTGCAACCACCATCAGGCAGGATACAACACAGGTGAATTGTTTCATTTTTACTTACGATTCTGGTGCTGAATGCTCGTTGCTTAAAAAAAAAGTTTTTCATCGAAATTTTGTGGTAAACGTGTTTGTAATGTAATGTTATGACTGGTATAGGTCAGACACGAGTATTTAGTCCAGAACAGATTTTATGTTGTGTAGTGATTAACGGGTGATCATCCTCTTAAAATTTTGTTTTAAAATTTTTGCCCGACAACTATTTGCAATGTGATGTCATGTTAGGTAGCGAGATTTTAAATCAGGGTTTTTCTGTAAACATGCCGACATGTTTGCATGCCAGCTGAGCTTTTTAAGTTAACGAAAGTCCTTTGTGTAAATTCAGTGAGGCATAATAGTGACAACGCATTTCAATTGGATTTAACTGTTATCGTGACGGCTATAACGGGTATGGCAAGCTTCGGCTTTTGCAAACACTTAAAAGATTTTCTAAGTTTTTTTATTACCGTTTTGTCTACTGCGCGAATGACTACAGGCCAGCTCAGTACAGCGGCAACTGTATAGGATGTCAGTAGACGAACTTTGAGTTGTGTGCGACCGTGTGAAGGTTGATTCGAACGACTGTGGTACATGGCCTAGGATAGTTGTTAGTGGCCTAGGGTGGATGTTAGTGGCCTAGGGTAGTTGTTACTGGCCTAGGATAGTTATTAGTTGCCTAGGGTTGTTAGTGGCCTTGGGTAGTTGTTAGTGGCCTAGGGTAGTTGTTAGTGGCCTAGGGTAGTTGTTAGTGGCCTAGGGTTGTTAGTGGCCTAGGGTAATTGTTAGTGGCCTAGGGTAGTTTTAGTGGCCTAGGGTTGTTAGTGGCCTAGGGTAATTGTTAGTGGCCTAGGTTAGTAGTTAGTGGCCTAGGGATGTTAGTGGCCTAGGGTAGTTGTTAGTGGCCTAGAGTAGTGATTGTTGTATTTTCAATTACCCATTCCTGATTTCATTTAATTGAAGGTTTTAATGATAGTAGAGTTTTGAAATTTCCTTATTTTCGCCGACGAACTGAATCTAGAGTTTGGTCAGGAATGACCGAGTGAAACAGTATTCTGTCGTGGACTGTTTTGTGTTTCAGTGAAATATCCAGACACGTGGCCAGTTACAACAAGAGCTACAAGCAGTTTCTTTTATGAAGAGAAAGCTACCTAGCGATGACCGCGATGCCCCTGAAAAGCGGTTCAAAGCGAATAGTGCTGTGAAGCCTCTGAAGTGTTTTACCTGCCGCGGCGCAGTGAGAGGAGCAGCGCCGACTCCGGGTCATCAAAGCCTATTAATAAGGAGAGGGTTGACCTGTACCTCCTGAGCGCGTCAACTGGGACCCTATCCGGTGAGCAATTTTCATTTTGTTTACGACTCTGGTGCCTTGTGTTCTTTATGTTGACTATCGCTGGTTAAGCGTTAGTAGTGTAATCGCTGGTTAAGCGGATTACTTGGGCTTTCGCTGGTTAAGCGTTAGCTGTTGACTCGCTGGTTAAGCGTGTTATGATGTGGGCTTTCGCTGGTTAAGCGTTGGCTGTTTTATCGCTGGTTAAGCGAGTTATGTTGACTATCGCTGGTTAAGCGTTAGTAGTGTAATCGCTGGTTAAGCGGATTACTTGGGCTTTCGCTGGTAAGGCGTTAGCTGTTGACTCGCTGGTTAAGCGTGTTATGATGTGGGCTTTCGCTGGTTAAGCGTTAGCTGTTGAATCGCTGGTAAAGCGAGTTATGTCGACTATCGCTGGTTAAGCGTTAGTAGTGTAATCGCTGGTTAAGCGGATTGCGTTGGCTGAGCTGGTTAAGCGAAAGCCAACGTAAATTCAACAGCTAACTGTTGAATCGCTGGTTAAACGTGTCATAATGTGTGCTTTCGCTGGTTGGGCGTTGGCTGTTGAATCGCTGGTTAAGCGAGTTATGTCGACTATCGCTGGTTAAGCGTTAGTAGTGTAATTGCTAGTTAAGCGGATTGCGTTAGCTGAGCTGGTTAAGCGAAAACCAACGTAAATTCAGCAGCTAACTGTTGGATCGCTGGTGCGTGTTATGATGTGTGCTTTCGCTGGTTAAGCGTTAGTGGGTTAATATTTTTGGTAAAGCGTTAGCTGTTAAATCGCTGGTTAAGCGTTAGCTGTTGAATCGCTGGGAAAGCGAGTTATGTCGACTAACTGTTCGAGAATTTTCTCTCATTCCAGATGTCACACACGAGGACGTGTGAATTGTCAGAATGGCCGTGTCGCAGAACCAACACAGAAGCACAATAATTCACAATAACGCCATCTATTGTCATTGCCGAGGAATCAAAACAGAAGTACAATTTGGAATCTCTATGGATTATTGTTAATTTAGAATAACGCCATCTATTATCGTTAGTGTGGAATCAAAACAGAAACTCAATTTAGAATCTTTATTGATTAGTGTTAATTTAGAATAACGCCATCTGTCTCTCATTGGAGGAACTATGAAGTTAAATTTGACAGATAACGTTTAGGAATGCCAAGTGTAATAACACTTGGGGATGCTTAGCGTGGAGTAATGGCAACACCGAGCGAATAGTCGAGTCGAATATCGATTCAGAAGTTTAATCAGGTATTCGACGTTGACAGGTACTGACGTTGACAGATATGTTGGCGAGCCTGTGTGGGGTAGGCCACTTGGACGGACAGTTGAGTGAAGTGAACACTTTGAATCGGTCCGTCAAGCTGGGTAGACATCTTGGTCACGCCACGTCGTCCACGATAAACTTCCCGCGTTCCTAAGTTTTTAATCGAGCCATATCTCGGACATCCTTGATTATTTTGTATTCAGTGTGTGTTAGCAAGTAATTAAAAGTGTTAACGAAGGTTTTGTGAGTGTTATTTTCGATATAGCGACCCTTCTGATATCGATTCTTCGACATACATATCATTTAATATCATTTTATGGCTGTGATCACTACACATCCCATTTGCACAATTACAGAACTCAGATGGGAAGTCAATCTGCTTAAGGTTCGTATTACAATAATTAGTGTACTGTTGTATTTGATAACGATCTCTAATTTCCCCATTTGATGTCATTGAAATTATTAGGACAACTCGTAACATTAGGTAAAATAATATTCACATTACATTCAATTAGCAACGGATGATGATCGGACCAGTACGTATCATACAGTACGCACGTATCCACGACTGAGCGCCGAGCGGCAGCAGTCACTATGCAGTGATCGAGCCACCGTCGACACCCATGCGCGTCACTCACAAACGTATAAGTCTCGCGAGGCAGCCACTCAAAGTCTATGCACGACCATAATTGTTCCGAACAAAAAGATAATAATTCATTATGGAACAGCTCACCTGGATGCGCGTTAAAGTCTCCCAGAATGAACACAGATTCTACATTATTTGTTTCAATAATCGCGTGTAACTCACTGAGACACTCCGTGAACTCTGACAGATTTTCGACCGAGTCAGTGGGCATGTACACCGATATCACCAACATAGACCGCTCTTGAAGCACTACCTTTATTGCGGCGAGACGCACACTAGCACACGCGATCACAGACACATTGGGAAAGATCGCCTTCCTCCACAACAATGCGACACCACCGTACGGCCTTCCTCTGAGTATTCTAGCGGAAGTATCAACACTAGACTTTCCGGTGAAGGAAAATGAGTCATCAACACTACCCAGAAACTGTAAGTCGTGAGGCAGAAGCCAAGTCTCCTGCAGTGCTACAATGTCCGCCTTCTGACAAAGTTGCCTGACACATTCCACTGACCTAGTGATGCTCTTGCAGTTGAAAGTTACAAGTTTAATTGTACTATCCATTCACTGGTGATGTTACTCCATTCATCCTCCGGTTGGAAGGTCTGTCTGCATACTTAAAGTTGATGAAACGCCTGAAGGAAATTCCCGACGGCCATAATGTCTCATCTAAATATGTGTCTAATTTATCTTTCAAAACAAAAGCTTTGTATGCATTATAGCTTCTTTGGTTCTTCATTTTTATTTTGACCAATGACACAGTTTCTCCAGTCCTCTTGTTAATATAGCCAACAATATCTTGTTCGCAAACATCTGGGTGAACATTAGAGATAAACAAAGGTAATTTCGTTTCCGCCGCTTTAAACTTCTCATTTTCCATTGCATCTGAAATAGCATTCCCTCTCTTTGAAGTAAACCTATTTCGTAACCTTCTTTTGTTTTGTACCTTAATCCATTCATTCCTATCGTCAGTCTTCCATTCCTTATCACTACTTATCGTCTCGGCGTATGACAATATGCGACCCGACTCCAAAGAGCTCCTACAATCTCTGTTATTGCGATTGTCAACCACAGTAATAGCATTTTTTACCTGTAGTTATTTATAGTGACTTCGCAACGGCGGCGGCCCCGAAGGACTGCACGCTGTTTCAGTCACACACATCGCCGTCGTCGTCGCCGTCTCCTTATCACAAACCGGCTCGCATCGTAACACCTCAGCGCGCGGTGACTCGTTTACCGTGTGGTATTCATTATGTAAACAAACATTTTCGCCATCGTTAGAGTGGTCCAACACCGCACAGCTGACATCATGACTCAGCACCTGCTGTACCTCCAGCCCGCTGCTTGGCAGAGAATTATTGCGCAAGTACCCACTATTTGGGGTGCTAAGGACAGGAAACCTCCTCGAGTGCCCGAGGACTGGAAGTTCCTTTCCGGATACGTCCGGGGGGAAGCCCAGTTTCTCGGGACGGTGCGCCCCGGGGTACGGACAAGAACTCCCCGCAAGGGGTCTTCTTGCCCGTATGCCAATGTCCTGTCACGTCGCTCCACCGCGTGTCCCTCTGATCAGCAGAGGGCACAGTGGTTTTGGAGTAAGAGCGGGCCCGGCGTGCACTTACCCTGCCGTCGGGCAGGCAGGAGGAGGCCTTGCACTTCCGCCTCCTCTTGCCACCGCTATTCTCGTAGCCCCGAAGATTGTCATGATCATGTCTATGACTTTCGACGGGGGTCGAGGGCCTTGGCTTAACCGCCCGGGCCGCAAGGAAGACAACCTCTATAAAAAATTACCCCGAACCTCCAAGCGGCGGCGCACCGCGAGGGAGGTTGACAGCTTGGTTGACGGGTAGCTGTGGGGAAAATCAGCCGTTAGTGCGAACCCCTATTTTTTGGTTGGATGGTTGGAAGATTTTATACTCGTGGGATCAAATATGCAGAATATTTCAAAAAAACCCCCCCTACATCCGGCAGTCGCCGCAGCGAGCCAGGGAGGCTCACGTGCCCATGAGGTGGAGTCGCTGGACTTGTCCAGCACGTCCGCCTCACCGACACCGAATATCGAGCGGGCACAGAGTGCCGCTCCGAGTGAGGAGATGGCGCTGATGCTCGGGTCGGAGTCCGACTCGGCATCAGACGTCACGAGCTTCCAGAGCATAGCCTCTGGAAGCATAGCGAGGAGTGAGAGGGGAGCGGACAGGAGGAGCGAGTTCCTGAAACGCTCCCGAGAGGACGTATCATCGTCCGAAGAAGGGTTTGTCTCGGCCCGTAAAATCCCCACGAGCGTGCGGGGTAAAGGCCGAGGCAAGACCTCGGGGAGGGGGCCCTCCTTTGGAGAGCCCAACACTAGTCTGGCCTCGAACGAGGCCAAAAAAACGCGTGAGGACGCGATCGCCGAGGCCATGGCCTCCATCGTGGCGGCGGCGCGCACATACGGCCAGTCTCCGTCTGCAAGGGACGATATGTCAGATCTGCGGACGGAGGTCACCCGTTTGACTGCCGCCATGGGGGCTCTCGAAAGAGAGAACGCCGCCCTGAAGGCGGACCTGGCCGGCCTTCAAGCGGCCGGCGGTCGGGGAGCGCCACCGGGGGGCGCTAAGGAGAAAGGCCGGCCCGCATCGGAGGAGAACTCAGTTCTCACCCTGGTGCGGCAGGAGCTGGCCGCCTTTCAGCAGCGGTTCTCCGTATTGGGAGCCGTGTGCTACGACCCCCGCTGGCGACATCGTATGCGGCTGCGGCCGCAACCAAACCTCCCCCGACGGCGAGGCCGCCCCAGGCGAAGACGGCCCCGGTGGAGAAGGCGCCTGCGAGGGCAAAGACGGCCCCAGCCAAGACTAGCCAGGCTAAACCGGGCCCGTCAAAGCCGCCTCCGACCCCGACACCTGCGGGGCCGGCACAGGCGGCCAATAAGAAGAAGGCCCAGGCCGGGAGCCAGTCGTCCCAGCAGCCTCCTCCGAAAACTCCTCCGGCCGACGCCGATTGGCAAGTGGCCGGGGAGAAGAGGAAGGCTGCCAGTGCGGCTAGGTCAAAAAGGAGGAGAGAGAGGCGGCGGCGGCACAAAGAGCGCGACGTCAAGGCGCGATTGCGCGCCCCAAAGACCGCGGCTGTGGTGATCACACTGCAGCCGGACGCGGTCAAGAAGGGCGTCTGGTACCGCGACGTGCTCGCGAAGGCGCGGGAGGCGGTGAACCTCGCGGAGCTCGGCATCGCCGGGGGCCTCCGTCTACGGGTCACCGCAACAGGGGCTCGGATGTTGGAGCTCCCTGGCGCGGCCAGTGGCCCCACCGCCGAACGCCTCAGAGCGTCCTTAAATGCGGAGGAGGCCCGAGTGTCCAGACCCACCAAGCGCGCAGACGTGCGCATATTGGGTCTGGACGACTCCGTGACGGCGGAGGACGTTGTGGCTGCTGTTGCCAGGACTGGGGGGTGCCCTGCCGATCAGGTGAGGGCGGGTGCCCTGCGTCCTGACTTCGCGGGGTTGCAAACCACCACGGTTAGCTGCCCCGTGTCGGCGGCCAAAAAGTTACAGGAGGGCCGAAGGCTCCTGGTTGGTTGGGTGTCTGCGCAGGTGAAAGTCCTGGAGCCCAGACCCCTGAGGTGCTGCCGCTGCCAAGTGGGCAACCTCGTGGCATGCAATTGCACCTCGGAGGTAGACCGCAGCGATAGGTGCTTCCGCTACGGTCAGCCCGGTCACAAGGCCGGCTCGTGCTCTGCCCCGCCTCACTGCTTCGCACGTGAGGCGGCTGGCAAGCCGGCCGATCACCGGGCTGGGGGCAAGTCCTGCGCCCCACCCACCAAAGCCAGGCGCAGAAGTAGGCCCTCTGCCGCCGCCGTCACCGCCACCGCCGCCGCCGCCGCCGCTCCCGCTGCCGCCGCCGCCGCCGTGGCTCAACCCTCGGAGAGGGTCCTGGAGGAGGCTGCAATGGATTCAGATTAATGTCTCCATTGCGCTTCCTCCAGGCGAACATCAACCACTGCGCCGCTGCTCAGGATCTCTTGCTCCAGAGCATGGCGCAGTGGTTATTTTGTCCTGCCCAGGAATGACTGGGTGGCGGACCTGAACGGCTCGGTGACCCTAATTTCGTCGGCCGCCGCCGGTACCCCGCCCCTCGATCGCGTAAAGAGAGGGCGCGGGATCGTCGCAGCACGGTTCGGGGAGATCGCCGTTGTAGGCGTTTATTTCTCCCCGAGCCGATCTCTCGCCGAGTTCCAAGACTCCCTAACGGAGCTGGGAGACGTCGTCGTCGCCCTCGGTTCCCTCCCCGCGCTCGTCCTTGGGGACTTCAACGCCAAAAGTCCGGCTTGGGGTTCCCGGTCCACGGACTATACGCGGGGTAGGATGCTCGACCACTGGGCCCGTGCGCAGGGCCTAGTGATCGAGAACCGGGGTTCTGTCCCCACGTGCGTGCGGTGGGCGGGAGAGTCGGTGGTGGACGTTACGTTCGCCACCGCCGACCTGTCGCCGCGCGTCACCGACTGGCGCGTTGTGGAGGAGGTGGAGACCTATTCCGACCACCGGTATATCCGGTTCGACGTCTCCGCCCAGACCTCAGACGCGCCGGTTCCAAGTGGACGGAACCCAAGTGGTCCGCGATGGGCGCTGAAGCAGCTGGACCGGGAGCTATTCCTGGAAGCCTCAATCGTGCAGGCCTGGGTGTCACCACCGGACAGGCCTGCTGACATCAACGACGAGGCGGAGTGGTTCCGGGAGGCCATGTCGGAGATCTGCGACGTGGCCATGCCCCGGGTCCGGCAAGGACGCGCCCGGCGTCAGTTGTACTGGTGGTCGCGCGAGCTAGCAGCGCTGCGCGAGGCGTGCGTTGCCGCGCGACACCGGTACACCAGGTTCCGCAGGCACCGCACCCGACCTCCGGATGCGGCGACTGTAGAGGCGGAGCTGCACGAGGGCTACAGGGCAGCGAAGGCCGTCCTCCTGTGACGTTGCAAAATATGGATTTGTGTAACAAGTAGCGACATCTAACGTAAACAACGGTAACACGTAAAGTTGAACTACTCAGTCTAGTTCCGGATAAATGGGATAGATGGCGTTACATAAATCGATTTAATTTAGTAGATTGTTAGTCTATTTCATAGTTGGAAAAAGAAAAAACAAATACTACAATAAACAATAAAATAATAGTCACAATATGTATGTTCATTAATATAATAATGTATTCAATAGTATTGCCTCACAAGACTCGATTACAGAGTACAGTTGTCTATGCTCGGATTGTTCTCGAAGGAAGCCAGGAGCCAAGCTGGTGGTCAATGGTTTTTTTTTCACTTGGGGAGCTTGCAGGGTCCACACCGATTTCCTAATAAAGGAACAGTTTTTGATATTGGACTGAACCCATCGAATCCTTATGGAATCCTAAATCATAGTGTGTGACCTGAGAGGCTGAATCCTGTAAGTATTACATCCTATCCGTCTTTTCCCATTCGAGAACATGGGACACGGTTCTGACCAAAGGGAGGTTGTTTCAGGTTTGGCTGTTTTACCCAGCTTAAGTTAAAGCTACTGCGTCTCCGTAGTCGTGTCGACCAAGAACGCCTTGCCGATTGTGAGGTACACACGAGTGGGCAGGCGTTGTGACCGACTGCTCCATAAGGTCCCAGACACCCGCAACCTTGGGGGAAGTGTTCACCGCGGGAGGTAGCGACGTGTCGTCGCTTATCCACGTTGGAGACGTGACGCCTATTGCCGCCTTACGACGGCGGACTGCAGGTTTGGTTCGGCGAGGGTGCCGGCAGTGTGGCTTCCTGCCTTATAAGGGGGTCACACCTCACCGAGGTCCACGTGGCGAAGAATCAAACTGAACCAGGTAAAGAGGCGCCATTGTTCTGCTCCAGGATTTCTCCCGTAGGCCGCGTTAATCGTGGGGACACAGGGCGCGTCCCTTGTCCCATGCCAAGGGACCTTATCCCAACAATTGAGGGGCATTATTTGAGAGGTCATTTGTATCTTTTAAGGGAGAGTAACTTAGTTGATAGGTACGTAATGCTTATTGTAGGTTGAGACTGCACAACTGAAAACCTGTGACACTGAGCTAGGAGGTCATTAATAGTTCCCACGCGAATCCTCATGAACGACCTTGAGTCTTTTCACATTTGTGTTTAATAATCTCATGCTTCTCCTCTGACTCACGTTGAGTTGACAAGGGAGTCAGGGAAGGAACAGGGTTACCCAAGGAAGGTCTCATATTTGGTGGCTTGCCACATGTACACTTTGTGTTATTTTTATTACTGGTGATAATATTAATGTCAAAATATATTTGTTATTTGTTACCAGGTGTTAGTTTCATTGGACCTTCCCCTTACATACCCAATAAATTTTTACTGTTACACGGTTAAGTGTAGCCATCACTTTCAAGACTGAATTCCAACAACAGTTTATTCAATATCAGCTCGCTACACGGGCCGAGGTTGACAGTTGGCGCCCAACGGTATATAAACATTTCATTATATATGGGAAACAATTAATGATCAGTGACTCTCTCTCAATGCTCTCAATTCTCTCAATTGTTGGGATATTGTAGTAGGCTTAAGCTAGTTGGTAAGTTAGAATTTAAGTTGTAGTTAATAATATCACCTGTTGACCGGACATCTGTAGGTACTTTAGACAAACTAGTTCCTTATCACATTTTGTGTACTGGTATTGGCCACCAGTTTTAAATGTATATTGGTACTGGTTAACCAATATTAGTGTTTACCTTAAATTGAGGAAATTTAAACCAGGCTTAGAGCCATTATTGGTTATTGAGGTAATTTTTTTTTATGATGGTGGTTCATAACTAGCTCTGATAATTATTATATAGAGATAATTTTTGTGTGTTGGTGAACTAACAAAAGAAAGTTGTAATTAGGTTACTACTGGACAATTATTTATGAAGAACAAACATTTGGTGGCAAATTCTAAACTGGATAAACGATTAATGTTTCCACAGTAAATAATCACAGTTACCTATTGAGCTGTGCACTATTGTATTCAACAACTTAAAGCAAATACACAACTGAAAGTAATATTGTGTCATATAAACCATTATTTACTGTAAAAACTTGTTTTAGAGCACGGATTCCAAGGAGTTGAAGTTGTATTCCAGACTCATCTTGGTTTGTGAGGATTCAAGGTAAACATATTGATTTGTAATAGCAATCACTTGGTTTTCAGTGTGCAAAAGTGGGAATTATATCGTTTGCCATTCTTCTACAACTAGTTAGCGAGTTAGTTGAACCGAATGTCAAGTACGATTGACGTTTGTCAAATGACGTTTGACAGTTGATGTTTGACGTTTAATTTAGGTGCGTTCGGAAACTTAGCTTAGCATTGTTATATTTTCAATCTTTTACAAATAGAATGGATTCAGAAAACGTTTATTTACATTCCCTTTTACGGGACGAATTGATGTATGAGGTTGCAATTCGTGCGGAAACTCCAGCGGATACTGTTTCGAAGTTGCGTAGACAACTCAAAAGTCTATGTCTAGGTTTTGGTCCTTCAGAATATGTCAATGAAGAGTTGGATATCAGGAGAAGCAGAAAGAGTTGCAAATTAAGGTAGATAGTGCGGAAAATACTCGAGATAGGTATAGTCTTACTCGTGCTAGGGCTTTATACTGCCATTTGCACCACCGCTTGCAAAGGCTTGTTTGTACCAAGGATAAGGATTGTGTCTTGCAGGAGAAGCTTAGGAACGTCTTAAAAGGTTATGGTAACACACTTGACAGATTGTTTACTCGGACGGAGGTTGTACATCTACAGCCAGAGACGGACAACTCACAGTCGGAGGCTGAGGATATTATTGGAGGTAGCAACAGTCGATATGTAGTTAGTAAACATATTTGTAAATGGAACATCACTTTTGATGGCAAGTCAGATCCATTCCTATTTCTAGATTCCATAGCTGAGCGAGCACAAGCTTTTAAAGTAGCAGATTCAGTGTTGTTTGATTCGGCTTTCGCATTCTTTAAGGGAGATGCTTTAATTTGGTATCGGAGTGCAAAATGTCAGGCAACTACTTGGAAAGAATTAGCTGATTTACTCCTTAGTGAATTTCATGCTATTGACTATGAAGATAACTTACTGGATGACGCTAAGAAACGGATTCAGGGCAATGAAGAACCAGTTCATATGTATTTCGCTGTCATGAACGGATTATTTTCGCGTTTAAAATCACCACTCTCTGAACAGGAAAAAATCAAAATCCTAAAAAAGAACGTCAAACCCACAATTTCTAGGGGATTAGTTTTAGTAAAGCCAGAATCTGTAGCAGAGTTGAAAGATGTTTGTCGGTTACTAGAAGCAGAAGATATTAAAACATACAATTACAAAAAGTCAACATCACGAACAGAACAAGCGGAATTAAAACACAAAGCAAAAATAGACAGTGTAGATCATCAAGCACATAAAAACAGATTTAGGAAGGGTCAGAGTAAAACCGAGCAAAAACCAAAATCCACAACTAAAGAGTTAAAATGTTTCAAATGCGGGAAAGTAGGTTACACTAAAAGAACTTGCCCGAGTTGTAATAGCACACCAAAAGAAGTGAAATGTTTTAAATGCGGAAAGCTGGGGTTTACCATAAAGACATGTCCAGAATGTAAAAAAGTACCTACCACTTCAAAAAACTAGTTACAACAGTCTGTCACCAACCACCTGAACCGGTCGACTCAGGTGAATGGAAATCTTGGTTAGATTTGGTTTCAATTTTTTTCAAATTCAACAGATCAGTGTCAGCACTGTTTAAGTCAAACAGGGATAATGATATTCGGCCACATTTAAAAGTAAATTTATATGATGTAGAATTATACGGATTATTGGATTCAGGGGCAAGTATTTCAATTATAGGTAATGGAGCTCATGACAAGTTTGTTAGTTTAGGCTATTCATTAGATACTTTAAGTGAGTATGATGAAAAAATTCAGGTAGCAAATGGTTCTGAATGTAAACCTATAGGTATTTTAAGGTTACCAATTACATTTAATAATTTAACTAGAATTATTAAATGTTATGAAAAATATTTAGTTTTAATTCCGCTACAAAAATCCAGGCTTCATGCAGGATGCAGTCCCACCCTCCCGCCCTCATGCATATGCACATGAAGCAAAGGTCCCACCCTCCCGCCCACATACATATGCATACGTGCAAGAAAAATGGAAAAAACATGCCATGCAATCAAACCTATACTCGACACGTGTTTCGCCCCTCCACGGGGCATCCTCAGGAGATGTTGACTCGACAAGCGCTCGGCCTTGAATGAGCCAGGTTGACAGCTGTCGCCTCTTTATATAGCGTCGTGATGACGCAATAACAACGTTCGATACAAACGTCACAAAGACGTCTGTATCGATCTACCTGTAATCATACTTAAAAGAGGTGATGTAATTAAGTTTGTTTGTTCATTCAACAGTGTATAGTTATTATTATTATTATGTTTGGAGATTTCTAACTGCTCCAACACACACAACCGGAAATTTTTATCACAAACATGGAGAATATTGTACGTGTTATTGTCGCTCAAGGAATGGCCGGTATCGATTAAATGTTTTGCGAAATGTGATTTATCTGGATGGCCATTCCTGTAAGCGGCAACATGCTCCTTATATCTAACCTCAAAATTACGGCCTGTCTGTCCTACATAGACCCCGTTGCAATCATTGCATACTAATTTATAAACACCGGATTTTTTTGAATTTTCTAATTTATCTTTACCGTTACAAAGATTACGTAAGTTGTGATCTGATCGAAAAGCAACGAAAACATTGTGTTTTTTAAGAATATCGAAACACGTGTCGAGTATAGGTTTGATTGCATGGCATGTTTTTTCCATTTTTCTTGCACGTATGCATATGTATGTGGGCGGGAGGGTGGGACCTTTGCTTCATGTGCATATGCATGAGGGCGGGAGGGTGGGACTGCATCCTGCATGAAGCCTGGATTTTTGTAGCGGAATTAAAACTAAATATTTTTCATAACATTTAATGTCATGGATTTCCGCAAAGTAACGCCTGATTCTATAATCTATAGAATTATTAAATTTTATGTCATTCCCTCCATCACATCCAACGTAATATTTGGTGTGGATTTTTGGATAGCTTTTAATTTAATGCCAAATATGTTCAACCACATTAGTTATATAAAGACTCAAAAACAATTTATAAAAAACAATAACTCCAGCGAAACACCGGTGAACTCAGTGGAGTCATACGATAATTTAAATCCGGAACAAAAAACAATAGCGGAATTAATAGTAAAACAATTTCATGATATTGCTTTTGAGACTAAAGGTTTGGGAAGAACACAGTTAACTCAACACGTGATAGAAACAGGCGATGCATTACCCATTAAGTGCAGACCATACCCAATGTCACCTGAAAAGTTAAAAGAACTACACAAGGAATTGGACAACATGTTAAAGCTCGATGTGGTAGCACCAAGCGAGAGCCCATGGAATAATCCTGTCCTTATGGTTCCAAAGTCTGATGGTACATTGCGGTTCTGTCTTGACTGCAGAAAGCTAAACGCAGTAACTAAGGGGGACGCTTATGCTATACCATATATACCTCAAATCTTAGATAGCCTCAGAAACGCAAAATATATTAGTTCAGTAGATTTTAAATCAAGTTTTTGGCAAATACCGTTGGAGGATGCCTCACAGGAGAAAACCAGCTTCACTGTTCCTGGAAGAGGTCTCTATAAATTTAAAGTCATGCCATTTGGACTTTGCGGAGCACCTGCTCGACAGCAAAGGTTAATGGATAGTTTGTTTGGACACCCGTTTTGTAGCGATATCACAAAAGGACTAATATTTTGTTATGTAGATGACATCTGCGTAGTATCAGAAGATTTGGACACACATATTCTTCTGTTAAAAAGGTTATATGAACGGATAAAAAGCGCCAATTTAACAATAAATCTCGGGAAATGTAAATTCTTTAGAAAATCCTTAAAATATTTAGGCTATGTAGTGGACGAGAGCGGTCTCCGGACAGATCCAGATAAAGTGCGCGCTATTTTAGACTTCCCAGTGCCTAAAACGTCAAAAGAGGTAAAAATGTTCCTAGGAACTTGCTCTTGGTACCGCAGATTTATTAGAAATTTTGCTACAGTAGCAGCGCCTTTAAACGCACTCACCAGTACAAAAGTAAAATTTAAATGGAACCCACATGCAGATGAAGCTTTTAACTCATTAAAGAATATTTTAGTCTCAGCACCAGTTTTAGCTTGCCCAGACTTTGAAAAGCCTTTTTCTGTTCACTGCGATGCATCCAGCTATGGCATTGGTGGTATGCTAACCCAGAATATTGACGGGAATGACCATCCAATTGCTTACATTAGCAGATCTTTAAGTAAAACCGAGCGTAATTATAGTGCGACTGAACGTGAAGCATTGGCGGTAATATATGCAGTAGAAAAGTTTGAACCATATTTAGGAAGTAGACATTTTACAGTCATCACGGATCATGCTTCACTTAAGTGGTTCAAAAATTTGGAGAACCCAACAGGTCGGTTAGCACGCTGGGGTTGTCGCTTATCCCAATATAATTATAACGTCGAACATAGAAAGGGTAAACAAAATGTTGTACCTGATGCCTTATCAAGGTTACTCAAGGTTGAGGTCGTTAAACCACTTGCTACGCCAACACCGACTGGTGATGAATGGTACGACAAAATTTTTGCCGGCTGCGCGTCATGTCCAACTAATTTCCCTAACTATCGCGTAGAAAGAGGTATTCTATATAGGTACAGTAAAGGCAAGTACGCATTGACTGAAGAGTTCGACTGGAAAGAGGTAGTACCCAAACCCTTGCGCTCACAGATCATGTCTGAAAACCATGAACCACCTACTTCAGGTCACCTGGGTGTTTTTAAAACACATCGAAGGTTAAGCCTACGATATTTTTGGCCAGGAATGTACCGTGATGTAGTAGAATTCATCAAAGGTTGTAGTACTTGTTCAGCATATAAACATAAGACCACCTTAACACCAGGTCTCATGGGTCAGCCTAAACAATGTTATAGACCATTTCAAGCTGTATCGATAGACTTAGTTGGTCCTCTTCCGAAATCACGCTCGGGTTTCGTACATTTACTCGTAGTTTCCTGTTGTTTCTCAAAATATACATTATTGTTTCCACTACGCCGAGCAACTAGCGCATTAGTAGCTAAGAACTTTGAGAATTATGTTCTTCTGGCGCACGGGATTCCAGAAACCGTAATTACCGATAATGGGGTTCAATTTACGGGATCAGAATTTCGAACGCTTCTAAAGAAGTATAACATACCTCGAGTACATTACGGGCCTAGGTACGCTCCGCAGATAAATATGGTAGAGAGGTACAATAAAACGGTAATAACAGCAGTATCATCTTACGTAAAAGAGGATCACAGGACATGGGATCTCAACTTAACTAAAATACAATTTGCGATAAACAGTGCAGTGAACGAAACTACTGGATTTAGTCCATTTTTCTTGGTCCATGGCCGCGAACCCATTATAAATGGCTCATTTTATAAAAACACAGACGACAGCGATTATGAAGTGGAAATTCCTCGCGAACAGTACGCGGGTGAATTAGGAGCTTTAAGAGAGATCTTTGAAAAGGTGCGTTCTAATATTGTAAAGGCGCATGTCACAAACGCGAAATATTATAATAAGCGTAGACGCCACGTCACTTTACGTGAAGGTCAGCTGGTTTGGCTTAAAACATACATACAGAGTGATGCGGAGAAATATAAGGCATCTAAATTGGCTCCAAAATATCAACAGTGCGTAGTGGGAAAAGTGCTTTCACCATTAGTGTATGAACTAATAGGATTAAACGGAAAACCATTAGGCTCTTGGCACATAAAAGATATAAAAATCTATTAAATACTTCGCTCATCTTAGCCAGGGGTTCATTAGCTGTAGTCCAGGTGATTTTTAGTTTTTTTTTGTTTTTTTTTTCAACAAGAGCTGGAAGTAAACACACTTATTATACGGGTAATATTACACCGTTTTGACTGCAGAATGTTAACATTCAAGTTTTTATAAGGAAATGGCTCCGTCCATGTATGTCATGGAGTAAGCCAAGTAATAACTCCTTAAGTAAGCCTTTATTACTCCAAGCTGGGCCTAGATAGCATTGTGCTTAGGCTGCTTTTTAAATTGACATGGTTGGTTACGGTTACCTAACCATTCATTTTTTTTTTTTCCCTCGGAAAAGTAATATACGTCCTGCCTGGAGAGTCGTATGGACAATGTTGTTCAATTTATTATGTTTCAGCTTGTCTGAACTTATATATTTTCCCCAGGAGGATCGTTTTTTTGTGAATTTATAATAGCAATGCAGAGTTCCACTGGTATACAGACGGAATTCGGGAGCATGAAAGGAGGGGGTTTCCTGCAGAAGGAAAGCAGGTTACTACTAGAATGAAAAGGAAGAAAGATGATAGATGTATGAAAGGATGGGGGGGGGTTAAGCCCGGAAAGTAGGAAATTAGTGGAAGTGGAACAAGATTCCTGGTAGTTGGTTAATTGGGTTTGAATTGCGTTTAAAGTAGGGAAGTTAGAATTGAATACTTTAGTACACTCCCACATTCTGTTTTTTTTTTATTTTTCTCTCATATTTATTATCTCCCTCAACGCTAAGCTAACTCTAATGTAATAGCACCGAGGGCGGTGTGCGGTTTACGCGTGCGCAAAACCTTTTTTTGTGGGAAGAGGGGCATTGTGACGTTGCAAAATATGGATTTGTGTAACAAGTAGCGACATCTAACGTAAACAACGGTAACACGTAAAGTTGAACTACTCAGTCTAGTTCCGGATAAATGGGATAGATGGCGTTACATAAATCGATTTAATTTAGTAGATTGTTAGTCTATTTCATAGTTAGATTATAGAATCAGGCGTTACTTTGCGGAAATCCATGACATTAAATGTTATGAAAAATATTTAGTTTTAATTCCGCTACAAAAATCCAGGCTTCATGCAGGATGCAGTCCCACCCTCCCGCCCTCATGCATATGCACATGAAGCAAAGGTCCCACCCTCCCGCCCACATACATATGCATACGTGCAAGAAAAATGGAAAAAACATGCCATGCAATCAAACCTATACTCGACACGTGTTTCGCCCCTCCACGGGGCATCCTCAGGAGATGTTGACTCGACAAGCGCTCGGCCTCGAATGAGCCAGGTTGACAGCTGTCGCCTCTTTATATAGCGTCGTGATGACGCAATAACAACGTTCGATACAAACGTCACAAAGACGTCTGTATCGATCTACCTGTAATCATACTTAAAAGAGGTGATGTAATTAAGTTTGTTTGTTCATTCAACAGTGTATAGTTATTATTATTATTATGTTTGGAGATTTCTAACTGCTCCAACACACACAACCGGAAATTTTTATCACAAACATGGAGAATATTATACGTGTTATTGTCGCTCAAGGAATGGCCGGTATCGATTAAATGTTTTGCGAAATGTGATTTATCTGGATGGCCATTCCTGTAAGCGGCAACATGCTCCTTATATCTAACCTCAAAATTACGGCCTGTCTGTCCTACATAGACCCCGTTGCAATCATTGATACTAATTTATAAACACCGGATTTTTTTGAATTTTCTAATTTATCTTTACCGTTACAAAGATTACGTAAGTTGTGATCTGATCGAAAAGCAACGAAAACATTGTGTTTTTTAAGAATATTCGCGATTTTATCGGAAATGGG